>BSBM01000001.1:34250000-35450000 GCA_027924585.1 Larix kaempferi | reverse complement strand
GAGGGATCATACCAAGCAAACAAAGATAAGTATTTGAATTGCCATTTCCTATATATCTAATTGCTTAAATGATATTGTTCAGTTGTGTACATATTTATGTTCCTAGATTTAGGAAGTGTATTATGCAGAGTGTTTGCATTGATGAACGATATACTACTAATATGCATGTGCTAGGTAAGTGACCTTTGGTGTTGTACAACATTCCATTGCTACTTATCTAGAATGTAACCTCTTTGCTGACATGTTGGGAGTAGTGCACACTCTTAATAATGTTTTGGTAGATATGGAAGGCATCTAGAAAGTTACCGTATGAATGTGGGATATGGATGAATGTTACGTTGAAGCATTGGCTAAGATAGTTGCATGACTGTGTGACCTATGTCTTTATGCATAAGAAATTGTTCTGAATATTATGAAATGTTCTAATCATGCAACTGAATTTGACATGTAGAAAGATTGCGTACCATCACCTACAAGAGAATATTGATGAGACTTGTTCCATAGAACAAGTGATGATGGTTCAGCGATGACATTCAAGAAGATTTACGAAATCAAGCATACTACAAAAATACAAAGCGAGGCTTATGTCAGAAAGAGGGAGTCGAATATGATGAGACGTTGCTCTAGTGGCCTGACACACTTCCTCAATGATGGATATTACACTAGATAGATGGTGTAATCGAAGTAGAAGTTTATATCGAGCAGCCTCCAGGATTTGGGACTCTCTATAGAGAACCACATGTGCATGGGTTGAAGAAGGATTTGTATGGGCTCAGTATTAGGAACCCATGGGATAGAATGATGAGCTTGAGGATCACCTAGAGTGATGCGATATCAACCTTTTCTACAAGGTTTAAGATGCGGAGCTCATAGATGGGTGCAAGAGAGAACTTGCAACAGAGTTCAAGATCTTCGTATCCAGTGACCTAGAGAGATGACATAGATGGATATATAGAATATCATCAGAAGAGAAGGATACTAGTCACTTAGTGCAGAATCTATCGATGCAGAGAGTACAAGGTGAAAAGGGAGGATAGTGCTCAGTTACAGAGGGAGCAGGAAATCTTCGCTTCAGAGGGAATGGTTATAGCACATATTGAGAGACATTATTACTTAGCCTCTATCCGTGGAAAAGGTTGTTTGCGCCAGTATCTTAGGGATATGATTAGAGTGATATCAGATGTAAACCCTCATGAAGATGAAGCATATGTGGTGCAGCTTGAGACAGGTACCTAGAACATGATACGACAAGATAGACGGGTTTCTAACGAGCTTGGGCTTTACCAAGAGTAAAGCAGATTCCAACCTTTACTACAAGGTTGAGGAAGGAAATTCTGTGATTCTATTTTTGTATGTATATGACTTGTTCCTGACAGGTGATGAGGATCTCATAGTAGAAACTAAGAGAAATATTGTTGTATAGTTTGAGATGAAAGACCTGAGTATGATGCATTAAGTTTTAGGTCTTGATGTGTGGTAGAATCTAGAGGAAATTTTCCTAAGTATGCGGTAGCGATATTGAAGAGATTAGGGATGGTGGATTGTAAGGCCATGGCCACACCTATGGAATCGGATTTGCAGTTACTGAGTGATACTTCTTCAGAACTTGTGGATGCCACGATGTATCAAAAAATGATTGGTTCGTTGATGTACTTAATGAACACGAGGTCATACTTATGGTTTGTGGTGAACACTCTAAGTCAATATATGGTAGAACTGAGACATGTTCACCTAGTTGCAGCAAAGTATGTGCTGAGGTACCTGAAAGTTACAATTGATTATGGCCTCAGGTATGCATCAGATCAGAATATTAACCTACATAGTTATGTGTATGTGGATTCGGATGGGAGTGTAATGATAGAAAGAGCACATCAGGGTGCTACTTAAGTTTGGTATCGGATATGATCTCATGGTTCAGTATGAAGCATAAGAGTGTGGCACTCAATATAGCCGAGGATGAGTATTTGGCAGCTTGTTCGGAAAGCTGTGAAGAAGTGTGGCTTTGAAAGTTGCTATCAGGAATATTTGATCTCGAGTTGGAGGGGACTTGTATCTTCTTTGACAACCAGAGTTGTGTGAAGTTGTCGAAGAACCCTGTGTTCCATGACAAGTTGAAGTACATCGAGATCAGGTATCACTATATCTAGGATATAGTGCATAACGGAGCAATGAGGCTTCAGTATATAGTAACAGAGGAGGAGATAGTTGATGTATTGAACAAGCCTCTATCAAGATTTAAGTTCAAGTACTTCAAGGACAAGCTTGGAGTGGTCCAGATGAACAGGGAGTGATGAGCTTGGACGAGGTAGCAGGTAGTCACAGTTCATAGGATGTAATTGAGTCTCCTAAGCTACAAGAGGATGTAGATGAGCGTTAAGGTAACGCAGGTGGTTATGGTGTACAACATAATGGACACTCATAGGATGGACCCACCAGATGGATTGCTCGGTTCATGGATGAGGACAGTTGCATCTGGTATGAAAGAGGACCAGCTCTACGAAAAATCCTAGATTTGATCTAGGTCACATCCAATATGAAAAAGGACTGGCACTATGGTGAAAATCCTGGAATGATGCTCCTGATCTGCTTAGCTGCGAGAGATCATTCGCAGGTATGAAATCCTAAACTTGGTCTAGGTCACATCTAGTATGAAAAATGACTGGCATTTTGGTGAAAGTACTGGAATGATGATTCTGGTCTACCTAGTTGCGGAAGATCATTCATAGGTCTTGTAATGATGCTCCTAGTATGCTTATCCGTGGGTGATCATTTACAGGTGGAAAATCATAGATTTGATTTAGGTCACATCCAATATGAAAGAGGATTGGATCTGTGGGGAAAAATCCTGGAATGATGTAATGTGTTCTCCTGGTCTGCTTACCTGCAGGTGATCATTCACAGGTGGAAAGTCCTAGAATTCATCTAGGTCACATCCAGCATGAAAGAGGGGTGGCTTTGTGCATAAAATTCCTAAACATGGTCTAGGTCACATCCAGAATGAAAAGGGGCTGGATCTGTGAAACTTCTTATGATATATAGATTTGAGAGATATCATATGTCAATAGTCCATGTACAAGAAGTGTAACAGCTGGAAGACGATGGTGACAAAGACTGAATAATACCATCCTTGTTAAGAGGGAGTGTTGAAGAATGTAACTTCAGAAGATATTCTCATTTGTGTTATTTGACTCATTTGTATTATTTGTATTATACACCCTACGTGGATTATTATTAATGTAATTGATTATGTAAAACTCATTGAAAGAGTCAATGTAAACCCTAACTGTTAGGTTGACCTAGAAAGATCTAGAAAAGAATATTTTATTGTAAAGTGTACAGGTCGGCCCAATTAGGTGAGTCAAGTCGACCTGATTAGTAAAAAAGTCAAGTCATTTGATTAGTATAAACATGAGGCTCTCCCTCCTCATTTGGTCACTTCACTCACTCATATAATTCGCATGAGTAGAGAGAGAGAGAGAGAGTCATTCAGAGTAGATGCTTTTGGAGTCTTCTTGTTTTTGGGTCTTTGCACGAGGGATACTATTGGACATTCTGGCGAATCTATATAGAAGAAGTTTGCTGGGTTTTTCTGCCCCGAGAGGGTTTTCCAAGGATAAATATATTGTGCACTTTTGTTCATGTTTTGCTTGTTTATCTTTCAGTGATCCATATTGTTATTTCACTTAAAAATCTAACGGATTTGTCTATTGGTAATGTGAGTGAGGCATAATCTTCATAAGAGAAAAATGATTGGTTTAATGACTATGATAAAGATTTTGGAGCAATGTTTTTGGCCATATATTCAAAGGTGCACTAACTCATTAATACTGTAGATACTCCAAGTGATCTCTGGTGCATTTTAGACAGAGAATTTGGAATGAAAACTGATGAGGACGATACAATCCATGTGGAGAGCCTTCCTACCATAGATACCTCCTCAAATAATCTCATTTATGTCACCAATGTCTTGGACACAATATTCTCTTATGAAGTTGTTCATGAAGATCAAACTACAGAATATTCAACACTAGTTCCTGAATTTGAAGAGACATCCTCTTTTGGTACACAACCTGATGCCGCTGATGAAGAAGATATAAGAAATAGAGCTGATTTTGTTGAAGATATGTCCATCCATTGTCACATGTTCTCTCATAAGTCTTCTTTTCTGAACTCTGAGCAAGATAAGCCAGTTTATGCTCTAGAATCTGAAGAGGTTTTTGAATCCTTTCTTTCACATGAGTCTGCTAGTGTGCAAAATGATGATCTACTGGATATTTTTGAGGTTATATCAGATTTTGGAGCTTCTCCATTCGCACTCCTTGGTCAGATGCTTTCTATGAGTTCTTATTTTATCATTGGAACATGTTCTCAAAGTTGTATTGAAGATGAAGGACACTACCATTCGCTTGGGTTCAAGTCTCAGGATTTTGGTTATGATATCACCCTTGCTGGTTAAAAGGAGATCTCAAGGAACCATCTAATTAATCTTGGAGCTTATTACAACTCTACTGCTTTGGAGTTGATGTTTCAAGTCTCTACATTTGGTACTGATTTGATCATGAAGTCAAGGGACCATCTATCAATTCTTGGAGCAGATTTAACTTCCACTGATAATAAATTCAAGTTTCAAGAGAAATCATATCTGATTGGAGCTGATCCTATCTCACGTAGTTCAAAATTCAAGTTACAGAATGGTCTGCATATTCATGTATTTTTTGTGATCAAGTTTGGTTCAAAGAGCTTCTAGATTCACTTTCATCCATTGATAGATAATTCAAGCACATGTTTTTGGAGCATGATCCACTTCTTCCACGAGGAATATACCTCCAAACATCTGATTAATTTCACACCTACTTGATTTTGGAGCAACATTAAGTTTTGGTGTGCACATGTCCATTTTTTAGGGAGGGTTTTGTTCCCATGAGGCTTTCCTTGTTTCCTAAGTTTACATGGGAATAATAATTGTAAAGGGGTGACCATAAACCTTTGTTTCTTGGGCCGTAATACTCACACTAAGTCAGGATTAAGGGGGGGTGTCGAAACATAAATCCATCCAGACCATAGGTTAAAACACTTTCATTAAGTTCTTAGGTGATTAGATATGATGTTTCATGTGTTAGGCTACCAAAGTCAATAGTTTAGACCATAGTTGTCCACGTTTTTCAACTTTAGACTATTGGAGAACCCACCATTCCATTCTGATCCCGCTTTTACATCCCAGAGCATATTTTCTGCTTTATTCCTACTTTTATGAGATAAAGACAACTTTTCACTGCTTTTTAGATAGATTAGGATAAGAAAGTTGCACTAGGATCCATTTGGGAAAGCTTGCTACTTTTTACCTTACACCACTTCCATCTATTTCTCCATAAACCACCCTTTAGCTTATTTTTTGTCACTCATGGTCCATCAAGCCTTTACTTTCCCATTCATGACCTCTAGCATAGAGTTGGATTTAGATACTTGTCTAGATTGGGGATTTAGTCTATTATAAGCCTGCTTTTTTGTGAGCTTTCTGAATTGACTTTATTGCATTCAATTTTCTCTCCTGAGATGCATTATTAATTGTATTCTCATTAATGAATATGATCACTATGGAATCGAAAGCAATTATGTTCAGACTCACATGTTTCTACTTTAGTTTTTCTTCTCAGTTATGCTAATCTCTAAGTAATTTCTTAGTGAGGACTTCTCTGTTTCTAGATCTTGGCTTGTAGAAATTATTAAATGGTATTAGAACCATAGAATTCTAATAATAGAGGGGGTGAGTATGATTCAAATGAATTTCAATAATATTGCAACCATCATGGAATCAAAAGATATTTTACAACAAGGTATATATGCCTTAGCAAAATGGTGTGGCTGAGAGGAAAAACAAGTCCATCATAAACATCACTCGAAGCATGTTGAAGGAAATTTGTTTTCCAAATGATTATTGAGGAGAAGTAGTAGCTTTCTCTATTTATTCCATATTGGAAAAATATTCCACCAAAAGTGTTAAAAACAAAGTCCCACAAGAATCATTGACAAGTTTGAGTTGTAGTGTATCCCATTTCAAACTATTTGGTTGTGCGGCATATGGTCATGCACCTGAATAATTGAGGATAAGGTTAGATGAAATAAGGGAGAAATGCATTTTCCTTGGGCACAATGAACAATATATGATGTACGAGTTGTATAATCTAGTTACCAAGAAATTCATTATCAGTAGAGATGTAGAATTCAAAGAAGAAGAAGCATGGTATAGGAGTATAGATAGGACCATATTTACTAGAGTATCTATACCTAAAGAAGAAGAAGAAGCAGTTGAGAAAATTGCATAAGGTGGAAAAAAGGTTCACAATCCCAATCACCAATCAAGAGTACTCCAACAAGGACTTCAAGGAATTATGTCCAAGGTGAGTCATCTAGTCCAACCATCCATTCTACTCGTAGTCCTCATTCCAACGGGATCTAAGCCTACTATTACTTCCTTAAAGTCTATAAATACAAGAATTTTAAGCAAAATTTATAACTAGGTTGATGCACATTATGATAGAAATTAGATTAACAAGAATACCAAGAAACCAAAATGGTTGAAAGAAGGCCTTAGCCCATTCACTTTTCATATTCATGAATATTACATTTATACAAGATTTACCCACAACCACCTTACAACCATAAAGAAACTAAAATATTATTAATGTGAGATTAGTACTTTATGATTTGGGTTAAGTTTCTAACATATTCAAAATTTGCATTATTTTCATGCCAACCTATACATTTTGAAGAAGCAATTCAAGAAGAGAATTAGGTCAAAGAAGTGGATGAACAGATGGAATTCATTGAGAAGAATGACACATGGGATATAGTATATCTTCCAAAAGGTAAAGGTTGTATTGGAGTTAAATGGGTTTACAAAATCAACTTAAATGAGAAAGGAGATGTTGAAAAGTACAAGGTCAAGTTAGTGGAAAAAGGTTTTCCACATCAACCTGGAATTGATTATGGTGAACCATTTGCACCAATGGCCAGG
This sequence comes from Larix kaempferi, assembly GCA_027924585.1. NCBI lineage: Eukaryota > Viridiplantae > Streptophyta > Pinopsida > Pinales > Pinaceae > Larix > Larix kaempferi. The sequence continues at coordinate 35,442,985 of BSBM01000001.1, read as the reverse complement.
TTAGATACAGTAAGGAAGATATTATCCATTTCAACTCAAAACAAGTGGAAATTATATCAAATGGATGTGAAGACAACATTATTAAATGGTTCTCTATAAGAAGAAGAATTTTATGTGGAGAAACCACCATGATATAAAATGAAATGGCATGAAAGTATTAAGCTATATAGATTAAAGAAATCTCTCTACGGGATTAAGAAATCTCATAGAGCTCGGTACAATGGGATTGATTCATATATGGTTAGTAATGGGTTCATCAGAAGTAGACATAAGCCAACATTGCATACAAAGTTGAATGAGAAAGGTCAAATATTGATTGATTGTTTGTATGTTGATGATATGATATTCATAGGAAATATGTCGGTAGACAAGTTTAAGTCAGCCATGAAACAAGAATTTGAAATGATTGATTTTGGGTTAATGAGATACTTCCTTGGTATTGAAATTGTCCAATCAGATTCGGGATTCTTTTTTGGTTAAACAAAGTATGCTAAGGATTTTCTAAATAGGTTCAGGATGATGAACTATAAATCAACACCAACTCCAGTTGCAACTGGGACAAAATTTAGCAAAGAACATAGTGGATCCAAAATTGATACCACATTGTTCAAGAGATTGGTTCACAGCTTCATGTATCTCACTCTCACCAAACTAGACATAATGTATGTAGTCAGCTTGATTTCTAGGTTCATGGAGAATCCAAAATACTTACATTGGCATGATGGCAAGAGATTCTTGAGATATATTATGGAACAACATGATATGACATATTATATTCTAGCACTAGTGATGATCTTTTGGTTAGGTATACTGACAGTGATTTTGCAGGTAGCATGGATGACAAGAAGATTTCTTCTAGTTATGTCTTCCATCTTGGTTCAGCTGTGATTTCATGGGAATCTAAGAACTGCAGAGAAAATTTTAAGTACCCATACTTATTTAAAAGTTTATAAACCTTGGCGAATCTTACCAATTCTTAAAATGTCAACTATGAAATATTTGGCGATATTTTTCTAAAATTATTTCAATTTCTAAGGATTTTATATAGCTTATAGAATAATTTGGTGAATTTTAGAATGAAAAAAGTTTACCCCATCAAAATTGGGCAAAATGGGACTTCAAAAAATGCAAATTGGCGAATCTTTTTTTGGAAAAAACATGGAAAAATATCCCATGGGTTAAATTTCGCCCCTAAAATTATCCTTGCTAAGAAGCAAGTCATTGTGACAATTTTCTTAGCAGTAGAGGATTATGTAGAAACTATAACAACATATTTTCAACTAGTTTGGTTGCATAGAGTATTGGATAATCTTAAACAAGGACAAGAAGGAACAACACCATTACATTATGACGATACCTCAACAATAGACTTGTCAAAGAACCATGTCGGTTACCAAAAGAGAAAGCATATTGACACTATATATCACTTCATTAGAGAGCTTGTAAACAATGGTGAAATATATTTGAAATTTTTTAAATCAAAAGAACAATTGGTTGATATACTCACAAATCCATTGGAAATAGATGTTTTTGAGTTCCATAAACAAAATATAGGTGTTGTAAATGTCGAAGAATTCAATGATAGTAATTAAGGAGGAATGTTAGAATATTGTAATTAGTCTCACTGAACTAATTAGTTGTAGAAATCTCTAGATGAACTATGTTGTATGTCACGAGGTTGGCTTTGTGAATTGTAAGTTATATCTAGTTTCTTATATACAATGAAATCTAGAGACATATTCTTACCTAGATATTTCTCAAAGACTTATCGTGATTGTTCTAATCGGATCACTTTATAAGATCTTATATGTATTAATATTCTATTTGTGAAGCAAATTATGCAATAATCAAATTAAATCAAATCTGATCAAATCAAGTCGATTCATACATAGTAGTACTTCAAGTGTTCTTCATTGGTTTCTTTTGTTTGATTTTTTTTTTTTTGTAAATAAAAGGACTACATATTACTACTTAAAAAAGGGTATAGATCTTGTCACACAGTTCCATCAAAGAATTAGGCATTCCCGGCCTAGATCATCGAAATAGGAATCCGTGCATCGATCAGACATAACAACTTAATCTGAGACATTCCCGGCAGAAGACTCGCCAAATAGGAATTTGACATAGACATAGACATAGATGTTCAAATCCTTTATCAGCTAGCCTAAAAAATCGATCGGTGTGAATGAAAAACCAAAAAAACAGAGACCAGGACACACCAAAAGATAGCCCTCAACACATAACCTAATCAATTGTGACAGTAGGAGGACCCCTACCTGATATTTCCAATGCTTGTTGAGCACCGATCGATGGGTTCTGGAATTTGACAGCAGTCCCAACATTCTCAGAATATTGCTTGGTACCACCTGCAAAGCTGTCGGGATGCCCATCACCCTTCCCCTGAATGATGAGGGTAAGGCCAATTTTCTTAGCAATGGCATCCATTTTTGCATGCATCACACGGTTGTCCATATTATGGGTCTTCCAAGACCTGGCCGATTCTTCGTCCCCTCTGTTCTTATTGAACGAATCCATCAGGACATGTGCCATTAAATTCTTCATAACCCAGTAAGTCATAAGGGTCTGCTCATAGTGATAGGCACGACCAGCCGTAGTGCCAGGGTCTGCCACCGACTCTTCAATTTCCCTGTGAACTTCCTCAGTAGGAATACTCTAAATAATATCCCAAAGGTCTTTCTCAATTCCCTCAATTTCTTCCCTAACAAACAGAGGAATACGACCACGAAAGAATGAGGCCAACTCCCGAAGGAGGGCCTTGGTTGAAGCGCGAGTTACATGTCCCACCCTATTGCTGCCTTGCGCAGATGATTCCCCACTAGTCAGATGCCCATCGACCCCAGAATCCTTCATGTTCGAAGAACTAAACTTGCGTTTTGGGGCCATTATAAAATCCACCAAAGGTTCAGGTGGTCTTACCCAGAAAAACCACCCCTGCTCACACTCAACAAAGCTCTCTGCACTGTCAATACACCAGCAAGCAGGCGGATTAATAGAGAAAACAATGATAGTGCGAGAGAAACCCTTCATATTTGAAACCTGAAGCAAATCATGGATGAAGCTGCACATTGATGGACTGACGATGAGCAGTATGGATTTTCCTACAGCGAATTTACGAGCCCATAAACAAGAATGAGGAATGTGCAGGTGAGAGTACAATGAAATCTGCCTCCACCCTTTTCAACAAATCTGCCACGCTTAAGTCTAAGCCTGAACTTGGCAACCGACATGACTAGCGGTACGACAATCGTCATTTAGAACGGAAGCGAGACAGATCACGTGGCTCCCTCATTACTTCCCCCACACTCATGCTATCGTAAGCCTGAGTAAGGACACCTGTGCAATCTGTTGTCGGGAACCCACCAAGTCAGCTTCTTCCAGGTGACAACATGTCCTAATCCAATCAGCAGGATGAAAGTCTACCATGGAACCAGTCGAAAGGGAATTACCCGCATCGATGCCTCGATTAGCAAGGAAATCCACCACTTTATTGGCCTGTCATTTAACATGGGAAAATGAAATGGTTGTCCAATTGGTAAGCATAACCTTCAGATACTCCAAACGGGTCAGGAGATGCTAGCTAGAGGATACTTTTTTCGTAGATTGACCTTGGAGGAGTTTCTTTGCCATGTGGACAAGAATAAGTGAGTCACCTTCCAGAATCACTGGGAACCAAGCTTTCGAGATAATCAAGTTGAGACCTTGAATAAGGCCTTCGAGTTCGGAAGAGTTGTTGGAGTCATGACCAATGTATCCAAAAAAGACCTTCAGAATGACTCCAGAACTGTTCCTACACACCCTGCCAAAACCCACAGGGCCAAGGTTACCCCGGGATTCCCCATCAAAATTGACTTTGAAAACAGGGGAAGGGGGACAATACCATCAAATCAGGATAGCTGGATGACAAACAACCACTTTCCGTTTGAGACCATCTAGATCCGACCGGCTTAAACCCCAACCAACAACAATGCGAAAATCCCTCGGGGATAGGTCTTTGTCCTTGTCGGTCCATTGTTGGCTCCTAATCGATTCTGTCATGTTTCTGACCAGCTTCATCCACACAGCCTCCTCTCTGTTAGATTTATCCCTGAATATGCGTTCATTCCTTTCTTTCCATATTGACCAGATCGTCATACCCGGGAAAAGCTACCAAAGAGTTTTGATGACAAGATTCGAGAAGGATTTTAGGTCCCATGACTTTAGCGATTGATCAGGATGTCCTCTGATCTGGTTACTTCTTCTGAAAAATGGTTGATCCTCTGTCCCAAATCAAGGAAGAGAAAGAACAGGAATCAAGAAGATGGCCGATTGTCTCTTTTGCATTTAAACAGAGAGGGCATCGGGAGGGCCCAAGAATCCCCCGCTTCCTCAGGTTCTCGCCAGTCAAAATCCCTTTCCACACAACTAACCAGCAAAACACCGAAACTTTGGGCCATAAGTTCATACCCAAAATCTTCCCCCATATTTTCTCCACTTCCTCATCATCATGAATGCGAATCTCGTAAGTTGATACTAAAAGTGCCTTTCTGGGAGGATCCCCACCTGAGTTTATCAGAGGCATTGTTTGTCCTGATGAAACGATCTTGGAGCATCAAGTCAAAAGAGGAAAGGATCTCTGCTGAAGTGGTTTCATTCCATCAATTAGCATGGAGCCAGATCCGATGTCCATTTCGATCATTGTGATCCCAATAATGCATGACCTTAGTCTTGCCGATAGCTAATCCATGATCCCTATTGGTCTACCACCTGGGATCATCCCCGAGCTTGGGCATCTGGTTCCAAGAGTCATCCCAAAAGTTGGCTAACACTCCATTGTGGATTATGAACAAGTTTTCTGCCAGAGAAAGATTTTAGCCAGATGTGAGACCCCTGCTTCTCCTTGTTATATCTTATTAACTAGTCCCGCTCTCTATCCCTAGCATACTTGATATGCTACAACCTTGCCCACGGTTCATAATTGTGAGTGGACCACCTCCACCATATTTTGGAACCATATATTTCACTCAAAATTTCTGGATCATGCATGCCAAGACCACCCTTTATATTTGGTTTACAGATGTTATCCTATCCAACCAACGCAAATTTTTCTTTGGCCTCCCTACAACCCCACAAAAAAGATCTCTGAATGCTCCAAATTTCCTTAAGGATAGCCTTGGTATCCGAGAGCATCGAGAACAAGTAAACAGGCATAGCTTGGAGGATGGTTTTGACAAGGATCAGACGACTGGGAAGGTTTAGAGGGCGAAGAGTCCAGCTGGCAAGTTTTCTTTTCATTCTATCTAACAATTCCTGCCATGAGACCTGGCGAATCATGCCTTTAGCTAACGGAACACCAAGGTATTTGGTGGGGAAGGTTCCACGGTTGAAGCCTAAAATTCTTAAAATATTGTGTTGGGTCGGACCAGAAGTGTTGAAGAAAAAAACCTGAGATTTTCCCGGATTTACTTCCAGACCAGAAACCTTCGCAAAAAGCACCAGGCATTTTTTGAAATCCCTGGCCTCTTGGACTGAAGGGTGCCCCATTAGCATGGTGTCGTCCACAAACTGTTGGTGCATCTATTTCTCCATGCCTGCATGGAGTTGAAGGCCGCGGATACCACCAACTACAGCTTGGGACTGTAAACGTTTACTGAGACCTTCGGCCATAAGGATAAAGAGGAAGGGAGAGAGGGGATCCCCTTGCGTGATACCCCGGGAGGCCTGAAGAAGCCTCGTCGGTGAGCCATTAAGGAGAATGGAAAATAAAGGAGAGGAGACCATATTCATGATCCAAGCAATCCACTCCCTACTGAAACCAAACGCCTCCAGGATGCACCTCATATATTGCCAGCTGATCTTATCATAAGACTTAGCTATATCAAGTTTGACAAGCATACCTGGTTTCTTAGTTATCTTGAGAAAGTGGATGGTTTCTTGAACCAGGATGATACCATCAACAATTTGTCTGCCTTCCACAAAGCCAGATTGCTCCGGGTTGATCAAAGTGGGAAGGAGGGGTTTAAGCCGGTTGTCAATGACTTTGGAATTAATTTTATAGATCACATTGCACAAAGAAATCGGTCTGAACTTACCTGGAGAATCAACGCCTTCCTCTTTTGGGATAAGAGAAAGGAACGTAGCATTGAAGGCTTCCAACACCCCCCCAATGCGTTTGGATTCTTCCACAATCTGATGAAATTCTAACTTGATTAGATCCCATAAGAAGTGAAAGAAGTTAGAGGTGAAACCATCCGGGTTTGATGCCTTCCCTAAAGCCATCTGATTCATGGCATCCTCCACCTCTTGCATAGAAACATTTTTTCCCAACTGTTCATTCTATTCTTGAGTAACAAGATGAGGCATAAGGTGAGTGATCTTAGAGATATCATGACTCCTATCCACTCTATCTTCTTTGAGGATAGTCTCAAAATGGTGGACAAGTTCATCTTCAATACCTTCTCTGGTATCCTCCATATCCCCATTAGACGTACGAATCTTGAGGATTTTTTATCTGTGTCTATTTTGAATGATAGATTTGTGAAAGAATTTTGTATTTCTCTCACCTTCGTGGATCCACTGGATACGAGATTTTTTCTTCCATAAAGTCTCTTCTTGCCTTTCTCTTGCTTCAAGACGCTCCAGAAGATAGTGTTCCTGTTCTCTTAATTCCTCAACCCATCCATCTTCCATGCCCTTCCTTTAGGTGAGTTCCAAATCTTCAATAAACTTCTTTTTATCCTGAAAGATATTTCCAAAATCCTCCCTATTCTAGGTACAAATCTTGGATTTCAACGCCTTCAGTTTCTGTTGGAATTGATACATGCCTAATCCTACCGGGGAACCATCTCCTGCCACCACTGGCCGACCAAATCCTTGAAGTCCTTATGGTCCAACCAAAATTTCTCAAAACGAAAAGGTCTGAAAAGGTTGTTGATAGTCAGATCCCAGGTCAAACAGATAGACCAATGATCCAAACTAGGCGCCGGGAGAACACTGGTGATGACATCGCTTGCCCCATGAGAAATATCCTCCATGGAAAGGAATCTATCAAGCCTGGAAGCCACCAAATGAGACCCCCCATGCTTGTTGTTCCACGTGAACCACCCATTTCCAGTTTCAATGTCAATCAACGGGCTTAGGTTTAGAATATCACGAAATTTTTCCTGAAACCTATCCAAGCTCCTTCGACCACCTTTTTTCTCATCCAAGGACGAGATCAGATTGAAATCCCCACCCACAATCCAAGAACCCTCATGAGCCTGCACAAAGACCTAGGAGAGGAAGAGGAGGAAGGAGTCCTTGAGAGGAGCAGCACTTGGACCATAGATATTGACCAAAGTACCTGTAACAACAGAATTATTCACAGAGAAATCACATATCAAGGAAAACCTATTAGCTCTCCAGTTAGTAAGCGAAGTGGACCAAGGTCGCCAAAGGATAGCTAAACCCCCAGCCATTCCTGAAGCATCGAAAACCATCATCTCACATCCTTTCCATATTCTTTGGCCTATCCTATCTAGAGTTGCAAAGGAACATTTGGTTTCCTGCATAAAGAGGACATCAGGATTCTCCTACTTCACTTTTCTAGCTAGAGCTTTAATCTTCCAAGGGTGACTACACCTCCTGACATTCCAAGATACTATCTTTATTGAGTAACTTTATTGACAGCAGTAAAAGCAGCCCTGATTGATGGGTACTTCCCTGACTCAATAAGCTTAACTCTGATTTATGCTGTCCGCTGCTTGTTAGATTTTCTTCCCCATTTCAAGTCCCTCGCTGGTGACTTGCATTTATTCCCCGACTATGCATCTGCCCGAATGCCCAGTTTCTGGCTAGCTTTTGTCTTGATCATTGCTTCCATGAGGAGTTCCAATTTTCTTCTAGAAACATATACCTCCCACTTTTTTCGCACTCTTTTTTCTATCTCATCCAAGTCTAATTCCCCCAGATCTACTTCCTCCTTGCCATCCTCCTCCATGGCTGCTGTTAGTTCTTCCTGATTCTCTTCCAGGATCATCGTGTCCCTGGCTTCAAACACTTCTGGTTCCTTGGTTTCTTTATCCTCCTTTCGAATCTCTCCTTCATCAGTGACCTCCTCCAAGATCTGGAAAGGGTTTTTGCTGGTTGACCCCATATCCACCTTTTCCTTCCCTTTCCGTTGGTTATCACTAGATCAATTCTTTCTGCGATTTCGGATCTGAGCAAAACCTTGTTTGTCATTTTTCCCTTCTTGATCAGATTGGGATGGAGGTTTCAACTGGTTGTCTCAAGGGCAATTCCTACCAAAGTGACCATATTCATGGCATAGCCTACACCTAAAGGGTAGCTGTTCATAATCAATCGGTTGGAACAATTCTTCATCTTCTTAGTTCAAGCTGATGGCCTCTGGGAGGTCCTTAGAAAGATCCATGTAAACACAGATCCAGGCACACGCCGTGTACCTCTGTTGTTTGGTTTGTTCCACCACTTTTATAAATTCTCCAAGGGAGTTTCCTATGTCTTTCAATATTTCCAGATTCTAGAATTCACATGGAAGAGAATAGAGCCGGATCCAAACCAGAGCCACCTTCAAGTCCTCAGACTCTGGATTGAAGTGTTATTTCCATGTTCTAAAATATATGCCAGCTGAAAAGAAAAAATAGGGCCCTTCTTCAAGCACTCTATCCCTATCTTCCACATTGAAAAAGATTATAGAGAAGAAACCCTTATCCCCCAGGTGTAAATCATACTCCCATTTTGGGTTCCAGGAAATTTTAATCCATCTAATAAGGTCTTTCTCCTGAGGCCAGATCCCAATAAACTTACCGATCAATGCCTTCTCCTTCCACAGTTCCACTTTCTCTCTGACCTTCTCTGCCCAAATCTAGATGGCTGGGATCGCAGGGGTTTTTGGGAGGCAACCCCCTGGTCCCAACCATCGCTTTGCTCCTTTCTCCCGATCTCCTGGGTCACCCGGACTTGTTTCCCGTCTGTCACCCGTGGATGTCACTCCCACAGATGTCATGGTCTGGGGAATCCAGTCGTGCTCCCGCTGGGAGGGCGGCCCTAGTCGCAGGCACTGCAGACACATGCATGAAAAATCACGACACCCAAAACCCTAAACGCTTCTTCTGCCAAAACCCTCACTGAGGTTGTTAAATGTTGTAAAATTCATACTATAAAATCCATTTGCTTCCATCCATCAATAATTACAAATGTATTCCTCTTATGAGTTATATGTACATTATTTTATTTTATAAGGACTAAAGCATCAATTTTTTTCTTTTTCTTTTGGGGAATTCAAAGTGTTAGAAATGAAAACATAAAGCATCACACATATTAATATAATTAAACATTGAGGTCACGCCTATATTATAAGGGATTTGGTTTGTGTATCCATATGATGTGTGCGCTCTACATCTTTGATTCATATCCTAAGTGAATCACAATCACAATCAACCATGGAAGGCATTTTTTATGTAGATCGCATTAGAAAATAAAAAATTATAGTAAACCTTGAAGTCATTGTTAAAGAGTGATAATTCTATAAAAATAGTATAATAACCATGAAAGAGAGCCTACTTCCTTTATATAAATCTAGGAATATGAAAATCTAGCATGATTTCATCCATCTATTATTATTTAGGCTAAGAATTTTATGATTTGGAGCTTTCTAACATCCATACAAACACAAATATAAAGGGAATTACCCATCAAGACCACCAAGTATATTATTATTATTGAGAATATTGATTGTTCACTTTATCTCTCAGTATATGCAAAAATGTGTGACAAAGTGGATGTTAGATCATAATTCCTAAAGATTTAATGATACAAATAATATGTTACCTTCTCCATATTTTTCTTAAGAATCTCATTCATGTGTTGAAATTGTTGCTCCTACTAGAAAATTATTACATCCAAGACCATAGTCTCATGATGATTATTTGATGTCTAATGGTCCAAGCAAAGGTTAATGATGATTATCCAAAGTTGGTTAGGCAATTAATGACTACTTCCACTACCTAAGCGCCCAGTTTTGGTCAAACAGTCAGTTAGGCACCCTCATTTATGGACACCACCCTCATTTATTACCACTACCTGCCCAAGGCATGCCCTTATCCCCTTTTTTATGGATCTAAGTTTGACTTGAGGCTCCCATGCATTGAATGTGGCCATTTTTCCTCCTCTTTGGCAGTTTTAGCCTATCCTTGGCCACCTACACTCCACCAAATCCTCCACCACTCATGTGATACCATCAGTAATTCCTTTCCATGCCATCCCAATGTTTAGATTAGGAATTCGTGACATTTTGAGGTGATGTGGGAGACTATTGGTCAGCCTAGGGGGGATTGAGGTCCAATGTAAGCTAGTCACTTGTAGCTCATTCTAATGCCTCCAAAGGCTCACAATTTTTTCCAAATTAAATATAATGGTGATCACAACTCATTTCTGGGTTGGACAGTAATAGAATAACCTTCTACTTGATCATTTGTGTGTTCAAAGTACCTCTTTTACACTGTTTTCTTGCATACTTAGTCAAATTCTTAACTATGAGGATATATTTAGCTATTTGATCCTACTATGATTTGAATTTCACATGGTATCAGATCTATTGGAGCTTCTAGTAGAACTAGTCTGCTTCAAAGGTGCACCAGAAGCAGTGGAGCAACCACATAAATCCTTGGGGCCATTGCTTTGAAGCCATTGGAGCAATCCTTTGGAGTCTACCGAGGGTGTGATGCGCTCCTGATGGTCTATCAAGAAGAAACACACTATTTCCTTATCATCAGCTGAGGCTGAATACAAGGGAACAGTGAATGCACCTACACAATGTGTGTGGTTGCAAGGTATTCTTGGGGAGTTTGGTTTTGCATTTGATTCACCCACATTCATTTCGTGTGATAATCAAACTGAAATAAAGATCTCCATTGATCCAATATAGATACAAAGGATCAAGCACATAGAGATAGACATGCACTACATCAAGAGCTTGGTGCATGACCAGATTATTGCATTGCAGTATTTCCCATCTGCTGAGCAAACTGCTGATATCTTGACCAAGAGTTTCACAGAGAAGACCTTCACCTACCTTAGATCACTCCTTGGGTTGGGTGATGCATGGTAAGACTGGTATATTTTCCATATTTTTTTTCATGTCCATTTTAGAGGGGAGGTTTTATTTCCCATGTTGTTTTCCTCCTTACCTTGGTTACATGGACTAATAAAAATTGTAAGAGGTGACTTGAGCCTTAGTTTCCAAGGCCTCTTTTTTTTTTGGCTACATAATTATAGCTTAAGGGGGGGCATTATAACATTATTAAACCGATGAATATAGTCTCATGACAATTATTTGATGTCTAATGGTCCAAGAAAAGGTTAATGATGGTTATCCAAAGTTGGTTAGGCAATTAATGACCACTTCCACCACCTAAGCACCTAGTTTTGGTCAAACAAACATTTAGGCGCCCTCATTTATGGCCACCACTGTCATTTATTACCACTACTTGCCTGAGGAATTCCCTTATCCCCTGTTTCATGCATCTTAGTTTGACTTGAGGTGCCCATACATTGAATGTGGCCATTTTGCCTCCTATTCAGAAGTTTTGGCCTATCCTTGGCCACCTACACTCCACCAAATCCTCCACCACTGTTATGATACCATCATTAATTCCTTCCCATGCCATCCCAATGTTCAAATTAGGAATTCTTGACAGCTTGTGGTGATTTGGGAGACTCTTGGTCAACCTAGGGGGGATTGAGGTCCAATGTAAGGTAGCCACTTGTAGCTCATTCTGATGCCTCCAAAGTCTCACGATTTTTCCCAAATGTAATATAATGGTGATCACAACTCATTTCTGCGTTGGACAGTAATAGACTAACCTACTATTTGATCATTTGTGTGTTTAGATTGTCTCTTTTACACTGTTTTCTTGCATACTTAGTCAAATTCTTAATTGTGAGGATATATTTAGCTAGTTGATCCTACTGTGATTTGAATTTCACAGATCCAAGCATGAATTCTATAAAGAATGCATCTCATTGATCTTGGGTTGGGGATGAGGAAGAGGAAAGAGAGCTATGAAGCATTCAAAACATTTTACACTTAAAGTATCATTGCATTGAAGTGGATGCTGCTAGAAACACTAAGAAAAAAATGAAAGCGTGATAGATAAATATGCTTAGAATTAAGGAAACTTGACTAATCAAAGGAGTGAGGATTTGATCATGTAGAAAATTGAATGAACAAAATCACGGTTCTCATTGCTTTAAATCTCAATTTCATATTTTGTAATTTTTGCAAGGACCATTTTGTGTAATTTCATGTCTAAAATTAATCAAGAACATAAATGTTAGATAATTTCACCAAGCTTAATACAAATTTTTATCCCAAACAAAAAAACTAACATAGTTTGTGTGAAAAAAATGCATTATCTTACAATCAATTTGACTAAATCTATATATGATTGGTACATTGTTGATATATTTAGATTCAAGTATTAATATGTGTTTTTTTTCATTAAATATTTATTGCAATGCCATGAACTATATACTAAGTGGTAAAGAGCTCCTAACAAATGTACTGAAATGATAATAAAATATTAGATACCAATGCTATAACCATGTCATGATTTATTACTTGTAGACATATAGGATTATAAATAACCATGAAGAAGCATCTTAGATACTTTAGAGAGATGGAATATGTGAACATGAAGAAAGAGACATGACCTCACTTCCTTAGATTTGCTTGATGTCTATTTCTTTCTTTTCAAAATTATCAATGAACCACACATTTGTAGCTAATATTGTTAATAAGTATTGAATGCCATTACAATTTACACCATAAACTGTGACTAATTGTTCTGGTGTTTTGCAAGAGCCATGTTTAGAGGAAAAGATAACAAAGGAATGCCATTATGTAAGTGTGAGAAATAAACCATTAATTATGAACATTAAATGAAATTCCACTTCTCATATTGAAAAGGATTAACCCCCTTTTCATTAAACTTAGACTCCTCGGTGAGAATCCAGACTTAGAACATGTTTCACAAGTGAGATTAGTGGTTTTCCATAGTGTGAATGGTTTTCAAAAGTGTGATTATTGTTTTCTATAATTTTGATCATCGATTTCCATAAGTGTGATTATCGATTTCTGGAAGTGTGATTATCAATTTCCAAAAGCATGATTATTGGTTTTCAAAAGTGTCATTATTGGTTTGCAGTAGTGTGATTATTGGTTTCCATTGTTGTCATTATCAATTTCCGATAGTGTGATTATTATTTTCCAAACTTACTCTATCACTATTATAATATATAAATATTGGATTTCATGAATTTGACATGTGCATTTTAATATTCACTTAAATTCCTATATAATGATGAAGTATCTTGTTTGATATATTTTTCTTAAATAATAAAAACCCAAACAAGTTGAATGAATAATGAGTCTGGAAAAACAAAATATTGTGAGAAAGGGCATGTGCTCTTTTTTCTCATCACCAAAATTCCTAAATTTTAATCCCACCACTTGAATTAATAAAATGTGAGAAAGGGCATGTGCTCTTTCTCCTTGTCACCCAATACCTACATTTTGAGATATGGTGGGATCTATGCCTCCTCATATGCATCATAGCAATTACTATTATGATACTATAGTACACTTTCTAGATCTTGTGCCTCATGGTCACTTAGATCCCTTATTGATATTTGAACCTATCGAAAGGGTAAGATTCAACCTTGTAGGATAATCTTGCAAGGATAGCGTCTATGTATAAAATAAAGGCAGTGCTCTTGTTTTCTAACTCAAGTGGCAATTTATGGCTCTTAGGTATACATTTTCTTTATATCAATCTAGTGCCTGAGAGTGGACTAGGAAACTTGATAAATAAACATATAAGGAATTGATAAAAAATCAACAAAAGGAGAGTAAGATATTTTATCCATTCCACCATAACAATTTCCTATAATACAAGTGAAAGATGAACATTTGAATCATGTCACATAGAACATGAAGTTGCAGCATAAATCATCATTTCCAAAGAATTTTAAATGATTTCATATTATTCATATCACAAGGATGTACAAGATAACCATACTCAATATTTCATGCTTTAATTAAAGTCAGAAATCATACAAGTTCTGAACTCCAAATTAGCTCTCTATGGAGTATAAATAATAAATACAAACAAAATGTCCAAGATCAAATAAAATGTTTGTAGATGATCATTGAATAATATTCATGATACTTAAACAAGAAGATATGAAATGCACTCGTCCTTTCAGACTAGGATAGGGATCTCATGGACCATTTATTAAATAATATTTATGATACTTAAACGAGAAGATATGAATTGTGATCGCCATTTTGAACTAGGATGGGGCTCTTGTGGACCATATAGTATGATGAGGAAACCCATAAGACAAAAGAGGAAACAATCAAGATTCATCCTTACATGTGAATATTTGTTGGGATGGATGATTACATATAGAGGAGAAAGACCAAGGGAAATGCTTCAAACACTTATACTAACAAAAGTAGTGGAAGTAGAAATTGTTGGATGGATGATGATGTCTTTTTCCTTTGCCAGAATCTTTTAAATAGTCCACATGCACAACAACCCTAACCAACACAATCATTTCTTAAATCACAAAGATAACTATGGGATTGTTATTGCTTCCAATGCATTCTTTATCCATTTTGCAATAAAATCTTGTAACGAAGCTATGATTATGTCTTTCTTTCGAACAATTTGTCCTCATTTCCTTTTAACTTAGATAAATTTAATTGTGCAACTGCTTTTTTATCATCATTTTCATTCACATAAATGACCATCCATATTCTAACTTCATCCTCTAGGAAATTGTTGAGATCATTGATCTTGGATACCCATGCAATTATGAGTACACTTAATTATGTTTCCATTTGATATTTACCTTTTCTTTTTTAATTCCCTTACCATGCATGGGATCCTTAGTTGTTTCACTATGTTAACACATTTTAGAAAAACTATACTTCTCCTTTCTTCGAGAATGTCACAAGTGGCTATTAGTTGTCGGAGGGTATCTATCTACCCGAGCATGTATTTTATTTAACTTGTTCTTAGAAGGAAGATATTGCTTTTGCCTTGTAAAATCATCTAGAATAGATACTCTTTCCATAAATGTGCTTACTACATTCTTGTAAAAATCGTCATCATTTTCTAGATCGTTTTGTAGTAATTCACTAAGAGAATGAATTGTACTTTTCATAGTACCTGAATCAATAGCTATCTTCGAAGATTCCAAAATTATGTTAAGTCTTTTATTTATGTTTTCATCCACATACATTTGAATTCCCATCAATAATTTTGAATAGTTATTAGCCTTGGCATACGATCTAGAGGTCCTTTTAGGGAATTCATCTAGGGCCATTACAGACAAAGGCTCCACAAACAATGGCCTAGAACTTAAGGAAACTTCAAGTTCATTTATTTGTTTATTTATCCTATCATTTTCCAATTCATGTTCATATATAAATAGAGCTAATGCATCACCCATTGCTTGATGATATTTGAGAACCCCTGAAGGTCTCATTCCATCGATCTTGATCTCGTAGCTTGAATTTCCTATGACCTTTTGTCTTTCAAATTGAACCTCCCAATCTATACTTTTGTATCCTCTTTATCATATCTGACATGGTGTAGTGCTACCGACTCTTCCTTAAAAATAGTTGGCCCATCACGAGCTAAATATTCAACAGTAAGTTTACATTCTCTCAATTGCAATTTTTCCCAAACGGGCACTTTTTCAACATTGTCAACTTCCATGTCTGCATTATTTCCTTCCAATTCTCCTAGATATTAAGTACTTGTGCCACTTATTTTTCTTTTCTTATTGGGAGATAGTGTGATCATATGTGCTCTATCCATCTGATGTCAAGTCTCTTTCATCTCCATCTCCTACACAACCATCATTATTATCTACTCCCTCTACTATAAATTTTGGAATTTTATCACCCAAGGAAGAACTCTTGCGAGAATGATGGACATGGGAACCCTTGGAACTAGTTGTATACCTTCCTCTCTACCTATATTGAGGGTGGTTGGATTCCTTTTGGAGTGGGACCATTTTCATGCGAGTATTTGAAATTTATCATGTATTTGTATCATCATGGATGACCTATTTCTTATTCTCATGAACAATTTTACTGGTCATAGTGACCACCCTTATACCCTCGCTTGTATCTTCGTTATCAATTACTCCCTCTATAGTTTCCTCTAACTTCATAAAAATATAACTATAACCAATTGAAATCAAGTGAGTCGAGAAAATTCCCTCTGGATAAAAAATTCTCATTATTTAGCCTCTTTCATATGGAAAGAATAAAAAATCTATGCCATCTCATCCAAATTAGATGAACTCTTCACTAATATACTAGCAATTTTAAATGGCATAGGGATGAACTGCCGCTTTCTTCTTTTATCAAAGAAAGTAGACCATAATTTATATTGTTTACACAACTCAACAACCAAAAGTATATCACATAAAAATAATGGAAGGAGGAAGGGAAATTTTCCTTTGAAACCATATAGTCTTATGTATGTGAACCATTCCTCAAATATATAGACTCCTTTTCTAACCAGAAATTTTATGGATTCCTTCATGATCCTGTCAGGATATATCTCAGTAAGAATACATCTAAGCTCTTTAACAAATAAATATTGAATTGAATAAAAATTAAAAGGTTCCTTATGTTTCCATATCATGGGATACAAAAATTGAACTGGATCTTCATTAAAAGTAAAAAATTCCCCCAGGATACACTCCTTCAAATGTAGTGCAAAAATCCAGAGTGAAGACCGTATAAGAAGTCATAATGAGTCTCTTGGTGTGAATAAAATTTGAAAGCTAGTGGGAACTCTTGTTGTACATAATTTGATCCTAGAATATACAAGACACACCTAGGAATAAAAGGAGTAGAGTCCTGCTGGCAGCCAACAACCTTCTCATATTCTCCTTGTTTTTCACTTACTAAAAATGATATCAGAAAAAATGAGATCTTACAGAAATAATTTCATATGGAATATTATTTAGGAGTGCCTTCAGAATCTTTGATTCTGAAGGCACTCCCAATTGGGGAAAACCTTCAACACAAGAGTTCAAACTTGGGATGTAATTGTTATCCTATTTGAATCTATTTTTCATAAATATCACAATAATTATTTAATGTTGCAGTTGCTAAATTCTAGGTTCTTTATGGTCATTATGGAATTCATTTTTCATAATTTTTTCGAGATTAATTTTGGCCACATTAACCAAGTCAATGATATGTTAACATTTTAGCAGTTCAAGCTTAAATACTGGAATATTTAAAGTATTAAGGTTAATAGTATTATTAGCATATATTTGATTAAAATAATTTATATTATCATTACATGTATATTGCTAAATACCATGCTTTAATCATACTCCTAACACACATTATGTTCGAATTTATGATTTCATTTATCAACAATGAAGGCCTAAGCCATATGATTTTAAAGTTCCTACATTCCCTAAATTTTTGGATTCATGAAGGTTGCTCCAAAGTCAAATATAATGGTCATCACTTCGAACCTATTATACTTCGCTAATCATTTTAAAGCTTTGGAAATAGCTATGAAGATGGGATAATTTATTTCAAGGGTATTAATCAAACCCAATAATCATATCCCACCTAATCATTAACCTCCATTGAAGTCCTAAGGTATTTGTTTCATTTTTCATGCGTATCATACAGAGATAACTAGTCCCGATATATTATTTTAAAGCTTTGTAAATTCTTTGTATTAAGGTCGGGTGATCTTTACAATTAGCATAGGTTAAACTATGCTGTCACAATTAATATAAAATCACTCGAGATCATTACAAAGATGACTCTTCAATATAAGTAAGCATCATTGAAGTTGGCATACCCTCATTAACTATGATCATGTTCCCAACTCGCAGATGATCATACGACAATACTCGAAACTTGTCATTCGGTGAAATTCCTGAATATCTAAATCATACTTGGGAGACATGGTTATGATTATTAGATCATTTTTACAACTATTGTGAACTATGGAAAAATCATGATGAATGTTATGATATTATATACATTTGGATTAGTCGTACTACCAGGTGGATTTTCAATTTATGCTGCTTGTATTTTAATCATTATTTGAAATGCCTACTTCTAATCGCCCACATCATGTTTCGAAACAACTACTCCATGGTTTGGATTTTTTAGGGTTTGAACTCTCAGGTTAATATGAAGAAACCAGACGAGGTTAGATTCATTTTTCAGATGTATGGGATAACCCGGATTCCCATACCTAATTTCTTTACCACTACTTCAGAGCTCTATCCTGTCCAAAAACCTACATTAAAGAAATGGCACCACTCAGCCGCTTCAAAATTTCTGGTAATGAACTTTTGCAGGAAGAACCCGAGGCTGCTGAACAATTTGAGAAGATAGGATGGGGGTCATTTTTTAGGCGTTTTAGTGGGCATAATATTGAAGTCACAAGGCAGTTTGCTCTATTGTTCAAAAATAGTGTGGCCCAAATTGGTAACCTACATTTTCCATTGATTGAATATTTCATCGCCGATGCCACTAAGTTACCCCAGACTGGTGAAAGATGGTTTAAGGGAGAAAAAATGAACGAGAAAAAGTGGAAGCCATTTTTTCTTTCAATACCTGCCAATTCTAATATCGGATATGGTTTTCCTGCTAAATTCCTGAAGCAACAATGGTGGTCGTTTCTCAAGATCATCACCAGGTATATCACTTGTGATGGACGTTTTTCTCATGTACATTTGTACTATCTCAGTATGCTTATGGTTTTTAAGGGCTGTAAGATCAATTTGCCTTTCTTTCTGCTCAGTAGTTTAAAGAAAATGGCTAATAATGTTAAGAATACTATCGGTGATCAAGATAGAAGTATTTTTCATCACAAGCTTCTTAAAATTTTAGTTTAACATCATTTAGCTTTGGAGGGAAAGATGTGGGAAGAGTTTTTAGTGGAGAATGGTTTTGGGGAAACACAATTTTGGCTGCCACCTATCCCTAAAACTCATCAGAAACGAAGAAAATATCCCATTCCTAACCCTAGGCAAGAGCTCAACCATGCCTTGATGTATGATGAGTCTAATGTCGCTAACCCTATTCAAAGAAATGATGCAAAATGCATGATTAACGAGGACAATAACCCTCTAGTCCCTGAAATCCCTATTGATCCATCCCCATCCAATGTGCATTGTCATATGTCTGTAAAGAAGGGTAAGGGGTTAGCAAAATCAGACAATATGGATCTCAAGTATTATATGAGGCCCAAGCATGAGCAAACAAATTCGAAACTTACCACTGTCAAGTCAAACTCAGGAACCCGAAGATTTAAAAGGAGTATGGCCACTTCTTCTCTTCCAAAACCGTTGAATAGGTTAAGTAGCTTCCTTTAGTTGATATTTTCAATGAAGTAGATAATCAACCGTCCACTCATGAAACTCCACTTGAATTTGTTAACTGAGAGCAGAGCATTGAGTTCAATAACTCTACTACATCCCCTAGAGATTAGTCTGTTGGAAATTCAACATCGTTTCAACAACTTGATCAAGAGGTTGAGCAAAAACCATCACTGGTTGGAGATCAATTCTCTGACCAAGCTATGAAAACCATAAGACAGTCCATCAAGCTACCTTTTGAAAGAAAAATCTCTCAATTGAAAAAGGAACTTAAGGAATCTCAATTGAACAGAGATGTTATGATGGATGAGATTCAAAATTTAAAGAATGAATTGTTATCATGGGTTGATCGATGGAAAAACTTGAAGATGAAGAAAGATAAGCACAAGGTTGTTAAGAAAACATTGGTGTTTGCAAATGAAAGGTTATTGAAACAAGATGAACATCATAAGATCAAGATCTTGAAGTTAAAATCTAGATTAGCAGAAGCTAGAAGAGCTGCTCGAATCTAAGTATCATCTTAGCCCACGCATAGATCATGGTTCTGAACTCATTTTTATCAAATTTTATTCAATTTTTATTATATGCAGGAACGTAAATTTTGGAAGCACAACAGGTGATATCTCTTTTAAATAAAAGAACTATTATTAGCACACCTACAGAATCGTAGATTCTGTAGGAGTGCTTATCATTTATTTTTTCATTCAATTGTTTTTATAACTGCGATAGAAACAATTAATCAGTGGTTTTTTTGTTGTGTTGCAGATGACATTTTGGATCAAAAATTGTTTTGGTTCATTTAATATGGTGGCTATACTTCCTTCCTCGATTCGGTGAATGAGAAACACCTACATGGTCTGGTACCTATTTCTGTTTTGATATAATCTTATCTTCCTGGATAGCATTTATGTTGATCAGTTGTGCCTACTCAACTCTTGTCATGCGTTGTGGACACACTTGGAGATCACTAAGTAAGTCTAGCATTGCTCATTTCTCTTTCAGTGATGTCAATTCATCAGTTCATAACGATCTTTTATCTATGATCATTCATTTGATTATTTTGAGTAATGACAACTATCAAGTGTCAGTATTCATGGTTGTAACGAGGATTTTATGATAGTTCTATTTCGAAATACAGTTGTATGAGATTCCTCAAGTCATTAATTTTGTGGATTTAAGTCTAGATATATAATTCTAAGTTGGGATCAGTGTTTGGGGGTTCAAGTACATATGTTGAAGCTAATATTTATGGAGTTAAATATTTTCAGATTCTAAACTAAGCTATTTGATGTGTGAAGTTTTCATTGTCCAACTATTATGAATCCTCTTGAAAACTGGTATCTTTTGATTTGGTTTTTCAGATATATAAATACATGCAACTCCTTATTAGTTTCCTCTCTGCATATATTCTATGCTTATACTTGGTTATAGTGCATTGATAATTTTTTGACAAGCTCAAGCACGGGAAAAATGAGCATCTGATCCATTTAAATGTCTCTCGTATTTTTTGTTGTGACATTATATTTCAAATGATTTACTTATGGAATATTTGTTTGGCATAGATTTTCTTTTTAAGTAATCAAAATCTTCAGCTTTAGATTCTGAATTTGTTAATACTTTCTATTTCTATAGTAATTTGCATGTTCTAGGATAAATAATGGTTTATATTATTATTGTACGTTTTCCCGAATATGTAATCGCTATTTTTGTTAGTTTGAGGTTATGTTTTATTTCTGAATATTGCTCTCAGATTATGTCATACCTTAAACATTTCGTATTTTTTTTACAGAATAACAAAAGATAATACTCATTAAATTTCTCCTGGCTAGGATAGATAGCAGTGGTTCATAGATTAGTTAGTTAGTTTTAGTCATAGTTAACAGTTGTTAATTGATTAAGTTTATTTTAATTAATTAGATTAGTAAGATAGTTAGTTTACCTAGTAGTCAGTCTATAGGAAGTAACATTTTTAGGATTTTTAAAAGCACAAAACAATACAAACCCGAAGACTCTCTTTCGAGAGCATAAATCATAAAGGTAGCAAGACATATACCCTGTGAGAGTTAGCTATTTTAAACATGTCGGGGGATGCATTAAGTGCCTTGTGTGGTCTATCTCTCCGTAGTTGGCCTTTGACAGAAAATCCGTCCAACAAGTCCTCACCAACCAAGCATGCAAAGAGCCATGTGAAATACTGATATGGTTATTCTAATGTGCATATATAAATTTGGTTGGGATTAACCATTTCATTAGGAGGTCATAAAATACTTGAGAAATTAGTCCCACCATCATGAGAATCTAGAAAGGAATCTTATTTAGAGAGCTTAAGGGCTTTGTTTGGCATAGGCATACACAAAATCGTTCTAAAAGTATTCAGAGTTAATAAAATAGGTGTCTTTCCACTTTATTTAATTTGGACCACTCTTTTCTTGGCATCAAACCTGCTCGCACACCATAATACAAATTCTCTAAAATAAAAAAGCTTCATGCATGCACCCAACTTGGCTATTTAGGAATTCCACACTTTATCCAAAATATTCTCTTCCTCGGAAATATTTGAATACCACCCATAAATTGCAAATCACTAGAAGTCATTGCTTTTGTGATCTAAAAAGTTCATCGTATCACCACAAAATAGTTCCCTCCCCTTCTTGCTTACCATCTCTTTCACTTTTAATGTGCTTTAGCATATGTGAAGATTATAGGTATAAAATAGATTTTCCATTCAATAGGAATTTGGATAATCATTCATAATCTTAAACTAAGCAACACTCAGTTTCATCCATACTTGCCTCAATGTGTGTCATTCATTATTGGTAACTGAAACTGATGTGTGAAAAATTGGTGGAAATGTGTGACATATAAGCCTCACTAATTAACAATAGCCATCCTAATGGTGTGAAAGGTACATGGAATATGTGCCATGCATTGGTTTTCATTCCAAATTAATTCATAATTACTCGCAGCCCTATAATTTGACGGCCTATAGGACATTTTCTTCCCCATGGAACGCATTTGACATGGTGACATAAAATTGACAAGTCAAATGATATCGACATGCAAATTATTAGAACACCAATTTGACGTTTAATTATTTGCATAGCTCGTCATTTTTTGTAATCTATGATATTACATTAGGTTACCAGTAGCACATTATAATAGATATTCTAGTACGAGAACAAGCATACATAAAGAGAGAAAGAAATAATAAGAGTAAATGTTCACACCAACCACAAGTATTCTATTGTATTAATAGGACATAATGTACAAAAGAGGGATAATATTATCTGTATCATCTGGCTCAACATCCTATATATATATATGTGGATCATACAATTGGTTAGAGAATTCTAACTGTTTGCTAGTCGACCTAATCGAATCAACTAGAATGGGATGACCATTAGGTGGCTAGTTAGTAGGACCTAGTCGAATCGTAAACTAGGATCCTCCAACATATTCCCCACACCAAAAAATTTCTTCATCCCGAAGAAAATAGGAAATGTTCCTTATAATGGCTTAGAACATGATATTTCTAGTATAAGGAAGGAAGGAAATATCCTTTTGATGGGTGACTTCAATGCCCAAACTTTGAGTAACCAATCTATTCTTTTAAGTAACTATTCCAACCCTAATCCTCTTTGGTTAGAGGAATACCTTACACTAGCCAATAGATACAAAAGAATTTCTATAGATATAGGTGAAAATTTATTCAGTTCTGAGCTGGTCAAGCTTTGTACTTCTCAATATATTATAATTTGCAATGGTCAATAAAATGGCCAAATTCTAGCTAGATAACTTGTATTCAGGAGCTTGGCAGTATTGTGGTAGATTACGTTATATATGATGTCCCTTTATATAGTGAAATAATAGATTTTTTCATATTCAATGACCACGATATTGACTCTGATTGTAGGCCTTTAATTATAACACTCAATCTTGTCATGAATAATGGTCCCAAAGAGGAAAACTATCATATCCAAAAGCACTCGATCATTGATAAAAATAAAGATGACCTTTTCCTTCATGATTTAAAACATGATTTGTTTCCTTTATCTAGTATGGATAATATAGAAAATATCTACCATTATTTTACTACATCCATCTCATCATCCATTACCATGTTCTCTATTGAAGTCTCGAGTAAAAAGAGAGATAGTAGAACCAACCCTTGGTATGATCAAGAGTGTAAATAAGTGAGAAAAGAAATTAAGCAAGCTACAATAGAATAGCTAAAAGTGGACATGATAAATCTGTACAGAGCCCTATTTAAAAGAAAAAAAAGATACTATCTAAGTAAAAGGTGGGGAAATATTTTACACCTCTAAAAGATGGCTCCTAAGAATTTCTGGAGGAAAATTCCAACTCTCAAAACAAAAGAAGATAATAAGATGGTTTTGAAGGACTAGAATTCATATCTTAAAAACAATTATGAATCCCCAAATATCATAGATAACATTCAAACTCTTCTTATAACGAAGTATTTCTTCTCGTTAGAAGACATAGATTTTGGGATTAAACACCTAGAAAATGGAAAAGAAAAAGACATTGAAGTTTACCAAGAAGAAATATTAAAAATTGGAGGGCCTGACCTCATCCTGCACATCCACAAACTCTTCAATATAGTGGTTAAGAAAGGTTTTCCTACACCTTGGACTCATAGTCTCATTATTCCTATTTTAAAAAGTGGCAATAAAAATAACCCCTCTAATTATTGAACCATTATGATTAGCCTTCTCTTGGGTAAGTGATATGGTATTATCTTAGAAAAGAAGATCAATGAATGGATAGAAATAGAAGGTAAGCAAGCTAAAGGCCAGGCATGTTTTAGAAGGAAACAATCAGCCATGGACCACCTCGTTACGCTTAGGATCATTGTAGAGGATTTCCGTAATAATTTAAGTCTGATATGTTTTTCTACTTTGTGAAATTTAGAAAATATTTTGATACAGTGCCAAGAAATAACATATGGAATAGGTTAGAGGAGCTTAAGGTTCCTTTTGAGTTGAGATTTTTCGCGATAAGGCTATATGAAAAATTCATTGCCAAGTTTAAGAACACTTAGGGGTGGTTGACGGATTAAAATTGTAATATTAGAGTTAAGCAAGGCTTCCCTCTCTCCCCTACCCTTTTCGACATTTACATCAATAATTTAGAAGGTTGTTTATAAGAGGTAGGTTGCACCGAAACGATCTTAGATATGATAGTTATCATCTGCCTTCTTTATGTTGATGATATTATTCTTATAAGCAATTAAGAATTCTCGAATATTTTTGCTCTAATATGGGTATGAATGTTAACATCGACAAGACCAAAGTTGTGATTATCAAGTCCAAGAAAGACACCTATGCTAATTTTATATATGGCAATAGAAAACTGGAGGAAGTGACTTCTTACAAATATATCGAAATTGATATTCACCACAAGCTCAATTGGAACTATAACATTGAGAAAAGGATTAACAGAGGGTGGAAAGCTTATTTTGGTCTCGAAAACAATTGCAAATTAACCAACCTGGTCATGTGGAATAAAAAGAAGATAATATTTGAAACCCTTTCCATTCCCGTTATCTTATATGGCTATGAAGTATGGGGTTGTAACATTTTTAGAGAATCTTGGAGAAAGATTGAGAAAATCCAAAAGCATTTTATAACTTATAACCTCAAAAT
The DNA here is from genome assembly GCA_027924585.1 of Larix kaempferi. Lineage (NCBI taxonomy): Eukaryota > Viridiplantae > Streptophyta > Pinopsida > Pinales > Pinaceae > Larix > Larix kaempferi. The sequence continues at coordinate 35,417,876 of BSBM01000001.1, read as the reverse complement.
TAAAATCAATACAACTTATCCTATTCTCCTCATAGAAGTGGGTCTTTCCCCCATCGAGAGGATGGCTATGACTAGGTACTTGATGTACAAACAAAAAATAATAACATGGGTGATGAGAGACTTCCTAAAATTGATTTAAAATCAAGTCAAAACAACTTGCGAATGAAGCAGGGTTGGTGTACATATTCCATGGCTTGGTTATACCAATGGAACATTGAAAAAAATGACACTTTGCAAAATATCAATAATGTAAAAAATATTATTACATCTAATTTAAAGAGAAAATGTGGTGTGAGAAATATTTAGATGTTAAAAGATAATTAAGATACTACAAGGTGGTCATCAACCCTAATATGGAAGAACATAAGTATATCTCAGTTTTAACTAGTTAAAAGAAGAAAAATAATATAGCCAAGATAAGAACAAAATCTCATGAACTCCATAGTGAAACAAGGCATTGGTCAGTTACTAAATCATCGTGGGTGGAAAAGATTTGGTGATTCTATGAGCATTGAGGATGAAAATCACTTTCTTTTAGAGTGCCTTGCTTCCACCCACATTAGATCTCAGTTTCATAGCATTTTCTACAATAGTAACCTTTCTAACCTCCTAACTTGCAAACACTATAGTGAGCTAGGAAAGCTTCTCTTTAAGCTTTTTAAGCATAGGAATACAATTTTAAAGCAAACCAAATAATTACCTTCCTTCTTCTTAAGGTCGGATAGACTAAAGTTGGTCTTAGTGGTCATTAATCATCATCATCATCATTAAAAATATTAATATATTTATAACTATAATTTATTATTTAAATTAATTATGCCAAATGGGAACCAAACCCTTTACAATGTTTGCAATGTGATATAACTATTAAGGAGTATAACCACCCTAACTTACATGAATATCATAGCACAACATATCCATTGTGGACCATCACCTCCAACATAACCTAGAATTTTGAAATGAAACATAACCCTTCAACGTCGCAATGGGGCATAACTATCGATGGATGTACCAATTTTGTAGTGTTTATATAATCATATTTTATATTGTTGACTTTATATAGATGTTTTTTATTTAATTATTTAATTATCTTATATACATTTATTTATTTAATTATTTAATTTTTGATTTTATATAGATATTTTATATTTAATTATTTAAATTATTTTTGTATTATTTAATTATTTAATTATTTAATTGTTGATTTTAATTATATATATATTTTACATTTTTGTGTAAAATTTAGGAAATAATATTACGAAGAAAAAATATGTACAGAGCTATAAGTGTTTTCAACAAAACCATTGACTCAGTCCAGATGTTAGTGTTTCTCTTCTTAGACTTTCTTATGCTATGACTGCAAGTTGGAAATTTAAGAGACATTAGAGCTAAAAAGGTTGCTAACAAACCCCCCACAAGTCGAGGGTTATAACCAGAAATATCAAAAAGAGAGAATCTACCAAGAGTATAAGTAGGCCTAAAAAAACTGAGCACAGATAAACCACTAAACTAACTATTCATCATCAGAAAGTTCAATAATATCTAGAACCTTGAGGTTCGCATCCAATCTCTCACCTTTGACAGGCTGTGGAACACTCTTTCTATAGGCCAGAGGAAATCGTCAGTAAATCAGCTGTGGTGCATATGAATTGGATGAAGGATATCCTCCAAATGACTTCCCAGTAAGTTCCCTTTACAAAGCGTTCAACTTGGCATTAACCTTCATGTACGCCACACATTGAAATTATGGGAAAGCCTTCTTAGGCCCTCTTTCAAGTTCTGTAAATGGGCAGCCATGGAGAAACCCATAGACTCATCCCCCACTTTGACATCCAAACAATCCTCTAGATAAAGACTAAATATAGATTTCATTTTGTAAATCATGCCAAGGGTTCTGGTGTACCTAGTCTCTCTGGTCCAGGTAGAACCTAAATTCTCCACCAAAATACCTAATTCCTTTGCTAATTTCTTAGTGGTTGGAGGTTTCCTTCTACTGCGTAGGCAATTTTCTAGACCAACAACACAGGCTCTAGAATTTTCCCTGAATTTTTGTTCAAAGAATCCCTTAGCATTTTCCGTATCTTTCAGGACCCTCTTTCATATGGGATTTTTAGGGCCCTGCAGTAGTTTTCCTTTTCATGACCTTGATGCGAACCATGGTCAGCGGAGGATCCAAAGAATTCCAAACCCACAAGTGCTTATGAAGTTGATCAAAATTAACTAGAGTCACCACCAGATTACCTTGACACCATTGAATTCTTTCGTGAATCCCATAGTCTAAGCGCTTGAGATGTCGATTCATGATGAATGACTCATCATTTCAGCAACAATTCCATGGAAGTGGTCAAGACTGGATTAAATCTTCATAAAAGCTCACATTTCGAAGGAAAGGAGGAACACCACACAGGACAAGAAGATGGTAGAGACAAAGTATCATGCAAGCAGCTAAACAATGATTATCGAGAGAGGTTGCGTCATTCGAACGTGCAAAGGGACGCCACATGCAAACATGCATGATGACACACGTCACATAATGATCCGATCCAGCATGGGTCCACGTATTAACAAATGGATAAAAGTACCCTTCGTCAAGTCCTAGCTACATCCACTGTATACCCCCCATAATAACGGCTACACAACCACCTGGGGATTTGACCTCAAGACCTCTTGCTTGCAAGAACAACTCTCAACCACTCGAACTAACCCACAAGACAATTAATCTTAATATTAATATTATTTATAAAAATGAATATGAATATTAATATTAATATCAATAACATTATATTATTTATTAAACATTAATATTAGTTAATAACATAACAATATGATTCATGTATTAATATTAAATAGTGTGGTCATTAATGTTAATAATTTTGATGAATAGTATACTCATATGGTTGTCTTATTAATATAACAGTATTTATTCTCTTTCTTATCAAAATATTGATTTTTATATTATTAATCATATTATAATAACACTTATTATTATGCTTTAGTTATATTTATTATTTTTATTTTATTAATTATATTAAAATAATTATAATTATTTTCAATAATTATTCGATTATTATTTAAATATTGTTATTTTACTATTATTATATAAATAATATAAATAACTTTATAATTGTAGTTATATTTTTTATTTTTAAAATAGTAGTTTTGTTTCTTTAAATAAAATCATCAACAACCATAACCATATTAATAATAATATGGTTAACATAGGTTGATAAACTACACATTATTATTTTTCCCTCCTAAATAATGGTGTCTACTTACACAAACAATATTATTATTAATATGAAGATGCCATTATAATTTTTTTTATATATAAAACGTTTTATACATGTTATAATATTAAATAAAATAAAAACATTAGATATTTTTTTGTAACCTTTGGGCTGGTGCAAGGTAATGATACCCAATTATGACACATTAGTTGCAATGACATTTTGGAAAAACAGAAATATTATCATTAAAACCAATTATTAGAGGTACCTACAAAATTTTTTCCGATTAGGTGTAAAAAGATGAAACGTAGAAAAACAGATGACCTTCCGGAATATATAATTTTTATTTATGGAAAAGTGGTATAACCACCCTAAAATGTCATTATTCAAAGATTGGTATGTTATTTTTTTTCTAAAACATAATGCACATGTTTTTTTTGACCCACCTGTTTGCTATGTAAATTTTCAATTTACGAGAAAAAAAATATGTAGAGGCGTAGGCAACAGAACAATCTTGTGCGGGGCTATTTTTCCAAAATTTTAAAAGTCAATTTTATATTTTTTTTAAATTATCGAAGTCAATGAATCCCTAAAACGACATGGTCAATTGTCGAGCCATCATATCATGGTCTAAAAATAATCAAAATGCATTCTTTTTTTTTTAGGTTGTAGGTATTTTCGTGCTCTTATGTGGGTTCTTTTCCGTTTTCGAAATAGGTAAGCCAATCAAAAGTTATAGGACAAATAAACGACCTATGTTTTTTACGAATTTGACATGAGTGCAGTTTAAAATGAATTAAAAATAGAGAACAACAACATATTTATTAAAAAATTATATATTTGGAATCTGCACACAGAGCTCGACAAGTGTGTGCAATTTCATCTGCAGTGCACTTGTGGAGCTTATGCAGAACTAGCTGTGAAAAACAGGAAGTCACAGCGTTTGATGTGTTCTTCCATAAATCATAGATAAATCAGACCGAGCCTAAAGGTGCAGTCCAAAGCTAATTCCAAGCCTGCAAGGGCGCCAAAAACAATTTGAATTCATACATGCATGCGTGCACACGTACGTACGCGCACGCGTGGTTAACAACACACATGCGTAGGTGTGCGTACATGTTCATGTAATTTTCTTTGTCACAGGGATACATAAAGTTGATGAAGATGTGATGATGAAGAAGATGACGATGATGGAGATGTTGATGAGGAAGGGGGAGATGACAATGATGATGATGATGATGAGATGATGGTGACAATGGTGATAAAGATGATGATGAAGATGACGGTGGTGATGATGGTGATGAGGATGATGATGATGATGGTGATGAAGATGATGATGATGATGATGAGATGAGGATGATGATCATGATGGTGATGAAGATGATGATGATGATGATCATCATCATCATCATCATCATCACCATCATCATCAACATCTTCATCATCATTGTCATCTCCCCCTTCCTCATCAACATCTCCATCATCCTCATATTCTTCATCATCACCATCTTCTTCATCAACATCATCATCATCTTCATCACCATCGTCATCATCATCAACATCTTCATCTCCATCATCATCATCTTCTTCATCCTCATCACCATCACCATCATCATCATCATCTTCATCATCATCATCATCATCGTCATCATCAACACCATCATCATCATCGTCACCACCCTCTTCTTCTTCATCATCATCAACATCTAGGTCATCATCTTGATCGTCAACGTCAGATCAACATCATCATCATCATCATCATACTCATCATCATGATGATGAGTATCATCATCATCATCAAGATGATGATGATGTTGATGGTCATCGTACTCATCATCAACATCATCATCATCATCCTCATCATCACCATTGATGTTGATGATGATGAAGATGATGATGATGATGTTGATGATGAGTACGATGACCATCAACATCATCATCATCTTCATCATCATCCACCACCACCATCATCATCGCCATCGTCATCTTTGTCATCACCCTCTTCCTCATCAACAACATCTTCGTCATCATCATCATCATCACGATAGGAAGATGATGATGAAGATGTCAATGATGAAGATGATGACGAAGGTGGCGATGGTGAGTATGATGAGGATGATGAGGATGATGAAGATGACGATTATGATGGCGAAGACAATGATGATCGTGACCATGATCATATGATGATGATGGTGAGGATGACGAAGATGGCGATGATGATGACTAATGAATATGATGATGACGAATATGATGATTTTGATGGTCATGATGATCATATTCATCGTACTCATATTCATCATCATCATCGTACTTGTATTCATCATCATCCACCACCACCATCATCATCATCATCATCATCATCATCATATCATCATCATCTTCATCATCCTCATCATCATCCGCATCATCACAATGACGATGATCATGATCATGATGAGGAAGTTGATGATGATGATCATGTTGTTGATGATGATGAATACGATGATGATGTGCTGCATATTCCTCATCATCTTCATCATCATCATCATCATCTACAAATCAGTCATCATCATCATCGTACTCATATTCATCATCATCTTCGTCGACGACGATGATACGAAGATGTCAATGATGATGATGATTATGATACAAATATGTCAATGATGATGTGAAAATGTCAATGATGATGATGATGATACGAATATGATGACGCTGATGTCGATGATGATGATGATTATGAGGAAGATGGCGATGACGAGTATGATGACGAAGATGAAGATGACTAAATTATGATGACGAAGACATTGATGATCGTGACCACGATCATATGACGACGATGATGATGATGATGGTGATGATGATGACTAATGAAGATGATGATGACGAATATGATGATTTTGATGATGATCATATTCGTCATCATCATCATCATCTCCATCATCGTACTCATATTCATCATCATCCACCATCGTCATCATCATCGTCATCATCATCATCATCATCATCATCCTTGTCCTCACAATGATGATGATGATGGTGATGATGAAGTTGATGATCATGATCATGGTGTTGATGATGATGAATATGATGATGAAGATGATCATGATGATGAGGATGATGTGCTGCATATTCGTTATCATCTTCATCATCTTCATCATCATCATCTCCATTAGTCATCATCACCCTTGTCCTCACAATGATGATGATGATGATGATGATGAAGTTGATGATCATGATCATGGTGTTGATGATGATGAATATGATGATGAAGATGATCATGATGATGAGGATGATGTGCTGCATATTCGTTATCATCTTCATCATCTTCATCATCATCATCTCCATTAGTCATCATCACCATCTTCATCATCACTGTCATCATCATCATCATCCCCGTCCCCACAATGATGATGATGATGAAGATGGTGATGATGATGAATAATGAGGATGAGTATGACGATGAATATGATGTTTTTGCTGATGATGATGATGATCATATTCGTCATCAACATCATCATCTTCATCATCCTCATCATCATCCGCGTGCTCACAATGATGATGATGATGATGATGACGAGGAAGTTGATGATGGCGATCATGGTGTTGATGATGATGATGTGCTACATATTCCTCATCATCTTAACCATCATCATCATCATCATCATCTCAAAATTAGTCATCATCATCATCGTACTCATATTCAACATCATCATCATCTTCGTCGATGATGGTGATACGGAGATGTCAATGATGATGATGATTATGATATGAAGATGTCAATGATGATGATGATTAGGAGGAAGATGTCGATGACGAGTATGATGACAAAGATGAAGATGAATAAAGACAGTGATGACGAAGACAGTGATGATCGTGACCATGATCATATGACGACGATGGTGATGATGATGACTAGTGAAGATGATGAGTATGATGATTTTGATGATTTTGATGATGATCATATTGTTGATGATGATGATCATGTTGTTGATGATGATGACGTGCTGCATATTCCTCATCATCTTCATCATCATCATCATCAAGATCATCATCATCTCGAAATTAGTCATCATCATCATCGTACTCATATTCATCATCATCCACCACCACCACCACCATCATCATCATCATCATCTTCGTCGACGATGATGATACGAAGATGTTAATGATGATGATGATTATGATACGAAGATGTCAATGATGATGATGATGATGATATGAAGATGTCAATGATGATGATGATGATACGAAGATGATGACGAAGATGTCAATTATGATGATGATTAGGGGGAAGATGGTGATGACGAAGATGAAGATGACTAAAGACAGTGATGATCGTGACCATGATCATATGATGACGATGGTGACGATGATGACTAGTGAAGATGATGATGAAAAATATGATGATTTTGATGATCATCATATTCGTCATCATCATCATCTTCTTCTTCATCATCGCACTCATACTCATCATCATCCACCATCGTTGTCATCATCACCATCATCACCATCATCATCATCACCATCACCATCATCCTCATCATCATCCACATCCTCACAATGATGATGATGATGATGAGGAAGTTGATGATGACGATCATGGTGTTGATGATGATGAAGATGATCATGATGATGAGGATGATGTGATGCATATTTGTCATCATCTTCATCATCAACATCATCATCATCTCCATTAGTCATCATCACCATCTTCATCGTCATTGCCATCATCATCATCATCATCATCATCATCATCATCCTCATCCCCACAATGATGATGATGATGAAGATGGTGATGATGATGACTAATGAAGATGAGTATGACGATGAATATGATGTTTTTACTGCTGATGATGATGATCATATTTGTCATCAACATCATCATCTTCATCATCGTACTCGTATTCATCATCATCCATCGTCATCATCATCATCATCATCCATCGTCATCATCATCATCATCATCATCATCATCATCATATCATCCTCATCTTCGTCATCCTCATCATCATCCACGTCCTCACAATGATGATGATGATGATGATGATGATGATGATGATGACGAGGAAGTTGATGATGATGATCATGGTGTTGATGATGAGGAAGATGATGATAATGTTCTGCATATTACTCATCATCTTCACCATCATCATCATCATCATCATCATCATCATCATCATCTCCAAATTAGCCATCATCATCTTCGTCGATGATGGTGATACGGAGATGTCAATGATGATGATGATTATGATACGAAGATGTCAATGATGATGATGATGATACGAAGATGATGACGAAGATGTCAATGATGATGATGATTAGGAGGAAGATGCCAATGGCGAAGATGAAGATGAATAAAGATAGTGATGATGAAGACAGTGATGATCATGACCTTGATCATATGACGACGATGGTGATGATGATGACTAGTGAAGATGATGATGACAAGTATGATGATTTTGATGATGATCATATTGTTGATGATGATGATCATGTTGTTGATGATGATGTGATGCATATTCCTCATCATCTTCATCATCATCATCTCGAAATTAGTCATCATCATCATCGTACTCATATTCATCATCATCCACCACCACCACCATCATCATCATCATCATCTTCGTCGATGATGATGATACGAAGATGTCAATGATGATGATGATTATGATACGAAGATGTCAATGATGTTGATGATGATGATATGAAGATGTCAATGATGATGATGATTAGGGGGAAGATTGTGATGACGAAGACAGTGATGATCGTGACCATGATCATATGATGACGATGGTGATGGTGATGATGATGATGATGACTAGTGAAGATGATGATGACGAATATGATGATTTTGATGATGATCATATTCGTCATCATCATCATCGTACTCATACTCATCATCATCCACCATCGTCGTCATCATCACCATCATCACCATCATCATCATCATCATCACCATCATCCTCATCATCATCCGCATCCTCACAATGATGATGATGATGATGATGGTGATGAGGAAGTTGATGATGACAATCATGGTGTTGATGATGATGAAGATGATCATGATGATGAGGATGATGTGCTACATATTCATCATCATATTCATCATCATCATCTCCATTAGTCATCATCACCATCTTCATCGTCATTGACATCATCATCATCATCATCATCATCATCATCCCCACAATGATGATGATGATGAAGATGGTGATGATGATCCCTAATGAAGATGAGTATGACGACGAATATGATGTTTTTGCTGATGATGATGATGATCATATTCGTCATCAACATCATCATCTTCATCATCGTACTCGTATTCATCATCATCCATCGTCATCATCATCATCATCATCATCATCATTTTCATCATCCTCATCATCATCCGCGTCATTACAATGATGATGATGATGATGATGACAAGGAAGTTGATGATGACGATCATGGTGTTGATGATGAGGAAGATGATGATGATGTGTTGCATATTCCTCATCATCTTCACCATCATCATCATCTTCATCATCATCATCATCATCATTGTACTCATATTCATCATCATCATCATCATCATCTTCGTCGATGATGGTGATACAGAGATGTCAATGATGATGATGATGATGATATGGAGATGTCAATGATGATGATGATGATACGAAGATGATGACGAAGATGTCAAGGATGATGATGATTAGGGGGAAGATGGCGCTGACGAAGATGAAGTTGACTAAAGACAGTGATGACGAAGATAATGATGACCGTGATCATGATCATATGATGACGATGGTTATGATGGTGATGATGATGACTAGTGAAGATCAGGGATAATTTTAAGGACCCATACTTATTTAAAAGTGTATAAACCTTGGCAAATCTTACCAATTCTTAAAATGTCAACTATAAAATATTTGGCAATATTTTTCTAAAATTATTTCAATTTCTAAGGATTTTATATAGTTTATATAATAATTTGGCGATTTTTAGGCTGAAAATGTTTTACCCAATCAAAATTGGGCGAAATGGGGCTTCAAAAAATGCAAATTGGTGAATCTTTTTTTGGAAAAAAACATGGAAAAATAGCCCATGGGCTGAATTTCGGCCCTAAAATTATCCTTGGTGAAGATGATGATGACGAATATGATGATTTTGATGATGATCATATTCGTCATCATCATCATCATCTTCTTCATCATCGTACTCATATTCATCATCATCCACCATCGTCCTCATCATCACCATCATCATCCTTGTCCTCACAATGATGATGATGATTATGACGATTATGACTATGAAGACGGTGATGATGACCATGTTGTGGTTGATTATGAAGATGATGATGACCATGTTGTGGTTGATTATGAAGATGATGATGAAGAAGATGATGATGAAGATGATGAGGATGATGTGCTGCATATTCATCATGATCATAATCATCAACATCATCATCATCGTCATCAACATTAGTCATTATCACCGTCGTCTTCATCATCATCATCATCCACCTAGAAGCATTATTCTTGATGTAATACATATGTTTATAATTCAAAATTAAATTAATGTTTTGAAATTAAAATACATATTTGTAAATATACCCCTAAACCCCTAAACACCTAGAAGCACTTAAATGCACATAAGGAATATGGGTTAGAAGAGGTCCTAAAGGATTTTATGGGGGAGGGCCTCTTTATGGGGAGGGGCTCTAAGAATAACCCAACACATTTATATCTCTTGGGTAATAAATGCACTGAACGTTACCCACCAAACAATACAATGTTCAAAATGGATGCACATGCGTTAGATGCGCGTGCACGTCCTTGTTGAAGATCAAATTTAGAAAATCACCCGCGTTCTTTCTCCCGCAATTTTTTCCTCATTTTCGCGTTCTCTTCGCTTGTTTCACGCATAGTTCGACAAGCATTTAAATGGTAGATTGAATTCATACACCATTTGGTGCTTCCTTGACCATTTGGATAGAATACACAACATTTTGGGCTCTATTTTGGCTCCTTGGATTGAATACACACCTCTTGGGATCTATTTGGATCAATCGAGTGAACACACAACAATTGGACTCTATTTGGCACCTTGGATTGAATTCGCATGCTACTTGGACACACATGAAGTCTTCTTACATATAGTGGACACATCAAAAGAGCATTTGACATTTGAGGCAAAGAGCAATCATAATCCTTGAGGTATGGTGATAATTTTATCTTGTTAAATGTAGTTTAGTCTTCATTCACTTGTTTGAATGGCATCTATTTTGGTTTTTCCTCATGAATTGTATGATAGATCTATTTTAGTTTTCTTAATCCTCAACATAGACAATAAAAACATCTTACCAAAAAAAAACTACAAAATGCAGCAAGCAATGCTTTCAACCTTTCATGAAGATAATATAAAAAAATTACTTGCATCACCACCAATAACATTTCATAATCACATTCTTCCATCTAGTAGACAAACATTTGTTGAATTCCTCACGGTTTCACTACAACAACTCACACAAACACCTAGAGAATTAAAAACTCTTAGTCTTTTGGGGCTATTTTCCCTCATAGGGAAGTTGCTCCTACTAACATCCCATACCACCATTCAATACCATCCTACTGAGTTCCTAGAGGTGTCGTTGCAGTTATATGTAGGGCATTCCCAATAGCTTTTAAGATTATATGAAAACATTCTCACTAGATGTTGTTGTACATAATCAATTGCTACATCGAGCTTTAATAATCATGTGCACATTGAGTTTTAATATCTTATTTGTTGTTCATTCTTGCAAGGGAGATATATATATTTTTTTAAAATGCATTGAATATGGGAAACAAATGTAATAATATAAGAAATTCTAGAAGGACGGCACTACCCCCTGAAAAAGGCCGATGAGATAAGAGAAAAAGCAGGTTGTACATGCAAAACCGTAGAAAGCAAAATTTTAGTGCCTTAGATCCATCGACAAGCAATGACGAAGTGGTTGAAGCCAATCAAATCTTTCCTGATGTCGAGTATGAAGAGATGGACATTGAACAAGCTCTTAATTGGAAACCTCCCCAAGAAGAGCACACACATGTAGAGCACACTCCCTTGCAGGATCAAGTTGTGAACGAAGGGCCACAACAAGCCGTTGATGAGACTCATGCTTCCTTGCCGACTCCCTTTCATCGACTATCAAGCGGACGATGAAGAACTCCCAGACGTATTCATGTGGTAGAAAGTTCATTTTCAGAACTTGAAGGTAAGATGCCCAAACACACTATTGATTTCCATTGTAGCAAGATAACGAAAGAATTTTTTGAATCCAAACCCGATGCAGCAAAATGTTAATTGTTTCTTGCTTTGTTAAAATCACATTGTCTAGCGGATGTTAGGAGAATTTTGAGCATAAAGGTAGTTAGAAGTCCAGATGTCAACGATCATGTTGTTACAAATCTACAATCTGCATTTAATTTGATTGGAAAAACTTCTAATACAAAATATTTTAATGCGGCCCGTCATGTACTGTCGGAATCGATTGTAGACAAATCCACAAGGCAACGTTGCCTACTGTCACACACATGTAAAATCTAAGTAGACAGAAAGACTCTTCAAAAGTATTCTGCCATTAGAGAAAAACTTAAGACCCCAGGCCAAAAAGATTGTTGGGCCTTTGTTGGTAGGTTACCTCGTTCAAACATGAAGCTCATTGATGTTGTTAAAGAACTAGTGCAGAAGTTTTGGCATGATAACACTAGATTGTCATCGAATCAAAGAGATGTTTTAAAGTTGAGAAAAGGTGTTAGGGGGGGTGAACCCCATGTCAAGCACTTCCTTGACACGACACAAACAGAACTCTACGAGAGGTTCAAGAATGAGCACACAAATTGAACTTGGGCCAAAGGTCCTTTGAAAAATGCAAACCCTGGTATGTTAAAATTTGCAATGATCGCAATACATGTTGTTGTAGATACCATGTAGAATTTGAGTACTTTTATGATACATATAGACATATATTTTGTGATTTGCATACTAACATTGTGCAGGATTTCCCATCGTTACAACCACCGAATGCATCGAGAGAATTTACACATAGCATATTGTGTCCAAGACCTGAAGGACAAAAATATTATAAAAGATCATGTTTATATGGGACGTGTTCCAGTTGCAGTGGATTTGCATTATTGAGCCCCTGAATCCACGCAACCACGGAGCACGCATTTGGAAAGATGTCAATAGAAATGCAGAACTTCCAGTACATAACATATCAAGTAGATATTTTGAAGGAAAGAAAAAAAATTGCATTGGTGAAGTCATAGGTAATCTAAGTTTGCATACTTTCATACTGTACATGTTGAATTTGTACATATATATTCACATTGAAAATGTCACGTTGTATTAATGCCCTGGGTTTTGTGGCACCAGGTACAAATTTGCAATTTCATGAAGGAATTCTACCAAAAGACCGAGCAGTATGTACAGCATGTCCATGTAGCACGATGGTAGGATGAATAGTATAGACAGTGCAGGGACACCTTCCCCAATGGTACAATATTGTCGGTTGTGGACTTTGCTGAAAACTACACCTTGCAGCCACAGAATGAGATTCAAAGTCAATACTACCATGCAGACCAAGTTATCATAATGGTCCATATCACGTATAGGCACGCGCCAGAGAGAAGCAACGACAGGAGGATAATATTGAAAGAGACCAACTTCTACATCAGTGACGACAGGTGCCATGACCTGCATTACGTGCAACATTGCTTCAAAATTTTCTATGATCAGCTGAAGGAGAGAGGTATACAAATGGATCGGCATTGGATATGGTCAGATGGTTGTGTAGGCCAGTTCAAAAATGCACGTGTATTCTAGTGGTTGAGTATTTTGCACAAGACTTGTGATGTGCTGCATGTGTGGAACTATTTTGAGACCGATCATGGAAAGGGAGAGCACGAAGGTACTGGGGCATGTCTCAAAACTTCCCTACAAAGGGAAGAGATGAGGTGCACGAGAAACCCTCATATTCGGGATGCAGAAACCATAGTTCAATGGTTCTTTGCAAAAATGTCAGATCGAACCACAAAGCAACACATACCAACAGGTAGAGGACATGTTGTCAAAAATTTATGGCATGTAGTTGATATAGACCAATCGCGTTCTTATAGTTGCAGTACTGTGCAAGGAACTCGTGGATTTCATTCGGTTCGAAGCTCAAACAACCCCTTATTTGAAATATGGACACAAAAACTTGCTTGCTTTTGTGGGCCTTGCAGTAGTTGTGAATGGGATGAATGCGAATCAATGGATTGGGTTGATGAATGGGATCATGTATCACTTGCAGTGGACCCATGTGCAGTTGTTGAAACAATCCAATTAGTGGAAGGTTAGTCCTCTATTTCGAATCAATATGATCATATATCTGATCTAGTACAGCCAAGTAAACATTTCTGCATGCATATCCCGGTTCCCTCCTTGTTTATATGTAATTATCCAAGTTATCAAACCACTACTTGTTGGAATATGGCCATAAAATGCATCTTTGCAGGACACATCTACGCAGTTGTCGCCCCAGCAAACAATGCAATTGGGACGAATTATTGGTTGGCACGATGCATCCAGGGGAAGCAAACCCTCCTCGCAGCATTAACGGATAGTGAAGGCATTACCTTTCCCACTGGCTCGATGGTTGTTCAAGGGGAATATCTTACAATGGATGGAAAGGGACAAAAGAGCAATGGCTACACATACATGGATTATATACCAGGGTCGCGGGTGTCACTTTACGCACTTGATCGTTGGTACAAACATCCAACTACAGACAATATCAATGAAGTCATCAAACAAGGTACGCTACTTACTACCTCATGCAGAGCACGAGAGGTTGTTTGAGACAATAAAAAACCGAGAGGATCCAGAAGGCCTAATTGATTGAGGTACATAGTATAGTAATGATGTGATTGTTTATTCATGCATGTCCAAAGTTATTCATGTTAGATAGTTTATTTGATATCGCTATATTATATCGTTTATTTGATGTTTGAGTTATGATTAAGTTATGATTTATAGCCATGTCATTGTTTATTCATGCATGATCAATGTTATTCATGTTAGATAGGAATTTGATATCGTTATCTTATATCGTTTATTTGATGTACATGAGTTATGATTAAGTTATGATTTATGTGAATATGTATGTGGTTCATGTGATGCAACAACTTCCATATTGTCTTGAGCTACTTCATCATCTCCTTGAGCAGATTTGATGGTAGTACAATGATGAAATTTGATGAAATTCCATCCATGAATTTACCCTCCATTTTTATAGGAAAAAGTATATTCAATAAATTCCAACATTTCCAAGTCAACCTACGATTTTGTTTTGGTAGTACAATGATGAAATTCCATCCATGAATTTACCCTCCATTTTTATAGGAAAAAGTATATTCAATAAATTCCAACATTGCCAAGTCAACCTACAATTTTGTTTTGGTAGTTCAATGATTTGTTTGCTCAAGATTTTGGTTCTATCTACAATGACTAACTCCCAATAGTTCCCATCTTTTTTTCCCTTTCACTCTTATTATTTTTACCCTCTCTTTTTCATAAACATTGTGCACTTTTGGACTTGTATCATTTTACACATTTTCAAATTATTTATTCACATCTCCTAGGTTCCTTGAAAATATCACTTCACATAGCCTTTCCCTATTTCACATCCCCCATTATGTTGTGTTCAACATAATTACAAATGTATAGGGGAAAACGAAAATTATGGCATTTATGATATAACACCATTAATCTTTAAAATATGATGTAGCTAGAATACTTAGTAAAGGAACATAAGTGAATATGCCGTAAGAACTTTCATAAAATGATGCCAATGATCCCTCTAGTCCTTTAACCTTATTTCCTCACTTGGATAAATCATTTGGACCTCTATTGAATTTCCTTTTCCCTTAAATATTGAGTAACTTTTTTCTTGCAATATTCAACACATTTTCAAAGAGGTTGTTTTGTTTGCTTGAGTTCCTTTAAAATATCACTTTGTATTACCTTATCCCACTGCACTTCCCTCCATCTATGTTTTGTATTACTCTTGATGTCAACAAGGATGTCACTATGCAACAACAAACAACCCAAGAAATGAAACAATCCTTTATCATTTAGTGAACTAGGTCTGGTAACAATTGGGAATCCCACAGTGCACTTGATTCTCAGTAGTTTCAAAATTATGTTTAAGGTTTTGAGAAGTAGTAATTTTTCTAGGAGAGTATATTATGCTTTATACTTGTAGGATAGATAGGTATAGAAATAAAATCTTGAAACCAACAACAAGGTGACACCGGGACAATTTTGCAAAGTTGACCCCCGTGTGCAAAAATTGCACACTCCCTCACTGAGCAAAACCCTAGTTTCCAAGATGGACCTACAAGGTGACACCCGGGCCACAAGACCAGAGGGGAGGGGAACCCCTAGCACTATCCCGACGTCCTGAATCCAACGGAGTTGACGGTCTGTCGATCGGAGCCATGGTCTTCATTCTATGGCTAGTTCCGTCTCGCATCCAAAAGGCCTTCAGGGACACCCGTTGGATACCTACCAGGGCATAAAATTCCAACTGTGCAGCAAAACTTGGTTCCGGGGAGTCTTGCAAGTGTGTCTAGAGAGGTTTTGGCTAGAAATGCTAACCACAAGTGCCCGAAGGAGGATTTTGCAAATTTGATCCCCGTGTGCAAAAATTGCACACTCCCTCACTGAGCAAAACCCTAGTTTCCAAGATGGACCTACAAGGTGACACCCGGGCCACGGGACTGGAGGGGGGGGCACCCCTAGCACTATCCCGATTTCCTGAATCCAACGGAGCTAACGGTTTGTCGATCGAATCCATGGTCTTCATTCTATGGCTCGTTTCGTCTCGCATCCAAAAGGCCTTCAAGGACACCCGCTGGATACTTGTCGAGGCATAGAGCTCCAACCGTGCAGCAAAACCTAGTTCTGGGGAGTCCTGCAACTGTTTCTAGAGAGGTTCCGGCTAGGAATGCTAACCACAAAGTGCCCGGGGAAGGATTTTGTAAAGTTGACCCCCGTGTGCAAAAATTGCACACTCCCTCACTGAGCAAAACCCTAGTTTCCAAGATGGACCTACATGGTGACACTCGGGCCATGGGACCGGAGGGGAGGGGCACCCCTAGCACTATCCCAATGTCCTGAATCCAATGGAGCTGACGGTTTTTCGATCGGAGCCACGATCTTCATTCTATGGCTTGTTCCGTCTCGCATCCAAAAGGCCTTCAGGGACACCCGCTGGATATATACAATCTTTGTTTTACAAGAAACTGAACTTAGAACTTCTCTTAGCAATGACAACGAATCCTTCATTTTGAATTTGTAAGCAGAAGAAGATCAATTTTCGACAAAACAATGTAGTTATTACATGTGGAGGCAGCGGTTTCTCGTGGAAAACTAGTGTAGGGTTGAGCAGAGGAAAGATGTTGGGAAATGGGCTATTACATTAGCTTTTCCGATGGGCAAGTGGTTTACAGAAGGAAATATGGTGGCTGTAGGTATCTATTCTTTTCTTCCGACGAAAATTGTAACAGGATTTCTATTTATAATACAAGCAGATTTTTTACTGGTTTCGTCAAGAGAAAGTATCATTTTCAATAACAAGTGGAACTAGGGAATCCTTCGTTGTGTTCCATTAGCCTTTTGTTCAGCATTTCATGCTCTGATAAGTGGTAGTTCACCTCTATCATCAAAAACTTGGGTCTATAGGTACCTTCCCTTTCATATTCCTTGTTATCCACAGCTAACTCAAGTTAGATATTCCATTCAGACCCAATTGAAAGTTGACATGTGGTTTTATGTGACATCAGCTTTGGAATAAATGTTTATGTAAACCAACAAAAGCTCTAACAATACTCCCTGCTTTTAAACACATTCTGGAGAGAGCAAGAGGACAAGTTCATCAAAGCGACTTCATTCATCTATATTCTCGTAATGTACACATAGTCCATCCTTATCCTGATAAACAAGAGTTTTATAATAGCTTGAATGTTTTGGGCGTGGTTATCTCCCTGTATTCGGTTGTCTGATTGGTTGACAAGCTTGCCTGAAAATATGTACGTTGAACTTCTTTGTTTTATTGCTGAAAAATGGAAGGGATTTTCAAGTCACCTGCAAAACGCTTCTTGTTGAAATATCTAAGTTCTTCCAACAACATAGATTTGGCTAGTGTATCAAATGCTACCGTCCACACCAAAATTTATCTTTCATCAAAGGAGTTGCACATATTATGGCTAACGAAATGGTCTTGGGAGCTTGTAAGTGCTGACAAATATTATTCCATGCCTAAATCTACCTAGAAGGCAATTATAAATTTAGATCCTTAAGAATGCCTGAATCTACCCAGAAGGAAATTATAAATTTAGATCCTCAAGAAGGTAAGAAACTGTAAGAGTGGTTGAATCAATATCCTAAAATTACAGAGCTTTCTATGTCAAACTTTGTTGAGCGGCTCCTGGATGTAGTATCAGACTCAACAGATAGTAAACTTGTTATCACCACTAAAATGGCCCAGGGGTGCCCGACTAGAATGCCCGTAGCGCCCGAACAGTGGATCATTTCGTGAATCCATCGACTCCGATGGGTTCGAGATGTTGGTTTTCAGCTAGGGGACCCCCCACAGCGTGCCTCGAAGACCCGGAAGCAGTGCCAATGGGCCATCCCCAGAGCTAGGGTTTTGCTCAGTGAAGGCCATTTCAAATTCGCTCAATGGGGCCATTTCTCATCCGGAGGCCCCCGGGTATGCGTGCCACCGTGGATAGGTCCACTATGGCCACGTGGACCTGTGGGAGCCAATGGAATCCAAGTTCGCTCGCCGGTCTGGGTTCCGTGGCCACGTAGCAAATGCCAAAGTGTCCCAAAATGGCCCTGGGGTGCCTGACTAGAATGCCCATAGCACTCGAACCGTGCTCGGTTCGCGAATTCATTGACTCCGGTGTGTCCGGGACGCCGGGTTTCAGCTAGGGGACCCCCCACAGCATGCCTCGAAGACCCAAAAGTGGTGCCAATGGGCCATCCTCGGATCTAGGGTTTTTCTCAATGAAGGCCATTCCAAATTCGCTCAAGGGGGCCATTTCTCGTCCAGAGGCCCTCGGGCATGCGTGGCCACCGTGGACAGGTCTACTATGGCCACATGGACCTGTGGGAGCCGACGGAATCCAAGTCCGCTTGCCGGTTTGGGTTCCGTGGCCGCAGAGCAAATGCCCAAAGTGTCCCTGAATGGCCCCGGGGTGCCCGACTAGAATTCCCGTGGCACCCGAACCGTAGCTCGGTTCGTGAATTTGTCGATTCCGATGGGTTCGGGACGTCGGGTTTCAGCTCGGGAACCCCCCACAGCGTGCCCCGAAGACCCGGAAACAGTGCCAACAAGCCATCTCCAGAGAAGGGTTTTGCTCAGTGATGGGCATTCCAAATTTGCTCGAGGGGGCCATTTCTCGTCCAGATGCCCCCGGGCGTGCATGGCCACTGTGGATAGGTCCACAATGGCCATGTGGACCTGTGGGAGGTGATGGAATCCAATTCCTCTCGTCGGGTTGGGTTTCGTGGCCCCGAGGCAAATCCTCCATGTGTCCTTGAACGGCCCCGGGGTGCCCGACTAGAATGCCCGTGGCACCTGAACCATGGCTCGGTTCATGAATCCATCAACTTCGGTGGGTCCGGGACGCCGGGTTTCAGCTAGGGGACCCCCCATAGTGTGCCTCAAAGCCTCGGAAGAGGTGCCAATGGGCCATTCCCGAAGCTAGGGTTTTGCTCAATGAGGGCCATTCCATATTCGCTCGAGGGGGCCATTTCTCGTCCAGAGGCAGAAGAAGATCAATTTTCGACAAAACAATGTAGTTAGAAGAAGAAGATTAATTTTCGACAAAACAGTGTAGTTATTACATGTGGAGGCAGCGATTTCCCATGGAAAACGAGTGTAGGGTTGAGCAGAGGAAAGATGTTGGGAAATGGGCTATTACATTAGCTTTTTCGATGGGCAAGCAGTTTACAGAAGGAAATATGGCGGCTGTAGGTATCTATGCTTTTCTTCCGACGCAAATAGGATTTCCCTTGGAAGAAAAGCATAGATACCTACAGCTGCCAAAGCATAGATTCCTATAACCGCCCATCGGAAAAGCTAATGTAATAGCCCATTTCCCAACATCTTTCCTCTGCTCAACCCTACACTAATTTTCCACGGGAAAACACTACCTCCACATGTAATAACTACATTGTTTTGTCGAAAATTGATCTTCTTCTGCTAACTACATTGTTTTGTCGAAAATTGATCTTCTTCTGCCTCCGGACGAGAAATGGCCCCCTTGAGCGAATCTGGAATGGCCTTCGAGTTCTACGGGCATTCTATTTGGGCACCATGGTGGCCACGCATGCCTAGGGGCTTCCGGACAAGAAATGCACCCCTTGAGAGAATTTGGAATGGCCATCACTGAGCAAAACCCTAGCTCCAGAGATGGCTCGTTGGCACCGCTTCCGGGTCTTGGGGGGACATTGTGGGGGGTCTCCTAGCTGAAACCCGCCGTCCCGGACCTACCGCAGTTGACGGATTCATAAACCGAGCCACGGTTCAGGTGCCACAGGCATTCTAGTCGGGCACCCCGGGGCCGTTCAGGGACACTTGGAGGATTTTCCCCGGGGCCACGGAACCCAACCCAGCGAGAGGAATTGGATTTCGTTGCCTCCCATAGGTCCACATGTCCATTGTGGACCTATCCACAGTGGCCACACACGCCCGGGAGCATCCGGACGAGAAATGGCCTCCTTGAGCAAATTTGGAATGGCCATCATTGAGCAAAACCCTAGCTCATGAGATGGCTCATTGGCACTGCTTCCGGGTCTTCGGGGGACGCTGTGCGGGTCCCCTAGCTGAAACACACCGTCCTAGACCCACAGGAATCGACGGATTCGTGAGCTGAGCCACGGTTCGGGTGCCATGGGCATTCTAGTCGGGCACCTTGGGGCCGTTCAGGGACACCTGGAGGATTTTCCCCGGGGCCACGGAACCCAACCCGGCGAGCGGACTCGGATTCCTTCAGCTCCCATAGGTCCATGTGGCCATAGTGGACCTATCCACGGTGGCCACCCATGCCTGGGGGCCTCCAGATGAGAAATGCCCCCCTTGAGCAAATTTGGAATGGCCTTCACTGAGCAAAACCCTAGCTCCGGGGATGGCCCATTAGCACCACTTCCGGGTCTTCGAGGCATGTTGTGGGGGGTCCCCTAGCTGAAACCCAGTGTCCTGGACCCACCGTAGTCAACGGATTCACGAACTGAGTCACGGTTCGGGTTCTATAGGCAATCTAGTCGGGCACCCTGGGGCCATTCAGGGAAACTTTGGGCATTTGCTCTGCGGCCACAGAACCCAAACTGACAAGCAAACTTGGATTTCGTTGGCTCCCATAGGTCCACATGGCCATAGTGGACCTATCCATGGTGGTCACGCATGCTCGGGGACCTCTAGACAAGAAATGGCCCCATTGAGCGAATTTGGAATGGCCTTCACTAAGAAAAACCCTAGCTTCGGGGATGGCCCATTGGCACCGCTTCCGAGTCTTCGAGACATGCAGTGGGGGGTCCCATAGCGGAAACTCGACGTCCCAGATTTGCCAAATTCACGAACCAAGCCACGGTTCGGGCTCTATGGGCATTCTAGTTGGGCACCCCAGGGCCATTCAGGGACACTTTGGGCATTTGCTTCGCGGCCACGGAACCCAAACTGGCGAGCGGAATTGGATTCCATCGGCTCCCACAGGTCCACATGGCCATAATGGACTTCTCCATGGTGGCCACGCACGCCCAGGGGCCTCTGGACGAGAAATGGCCCCATTGAGCGAATTTGGAATGGCCTTCACTGAGCAAAACCCTAGCTCCGGGGATGGCCCATTGGCACCGCTTACGAGTCTTCGAGGCATGCTGTGGGGGGTCCCCTAGCTGAAACCCGGTGTCTAGGACCCACTGGAGTTGACGGATTCACAAACCGAGCCACGGTTCGGGTGCTACGGGCATTCTAGTCGAGCACACCAGGGCCATTCAAGGACACTTTGGGCATTTGCTCCGCGGCAACGAAACCCAAACAGGTGAGCGGACTTGGATTCCGTCGGCTCCCATAGGTCGACGTGGCCATAGTGGACCTATCCATGGTGGACACGCATGCTCGGGGGCCTCCAGACGAGAAATGGCCCCCTTGAGTAAATTTGGAATGGCCTTCACTGAGCAAAACCCTAGCTCCGGGGATGGCCCATTGGCATCGCTTCCGGGTCTTCGAGGCATGCTGTGGAGCATTCCCTAGCTGAAACTCGGCATCCCAAACCCACCGGAGTCAACGGATTCATGAACCGAGCCACGGTTCGGGCGCTACGGGCATTCTAGTCGGGCACCCGGGGGCCTTTCAGGGACACTTTGGGCATTTGCTCCGTGGCCACGGAACCCAAACTGGCGAGCGGACTTGGATTCCGTTGGCTCCCACAGGTCCACGTGGCCATAGTGGACATGTCCATGGTGGCCACGCATGCTTGGGGGCCTCCGGACGAGAAATGGCCCCCTTGAGTAAATTTGGAATGGCCTTCACTGAGCAAAACCCTAGCTCCAGGGATGGCCCATTGGCACCGCTTCCAGGTCTTCGAGGCACGCTGTGGGGGGTCCCCTAGCTAAAAAACGGCGTCCCAGACCCACCGGATCGACGGATTCATGAATCGAGCCATGGTTCGGGCGCTACGGGCATTCTAGTCAGGCACCCCAGGGCCATTCAAGGACACTTTGGGCATTTGCTCCACGACCACGGAACCCTAACCGACAAGTGGACTTGGATTTCGTCGGCTTCCACGGGTCCACGTGGCCATAGTGGACTTTCCCATGGTGGCCACGCATGCCTAGGGGGCTCCAAACGAGAAATGGCCCCCTTGAGAAAATTTGGAATGGCCTTCACTGAGCAAAACCCTAGCTCCGGGGATGGCCCATTGGCACCGCTTCCGGGTTTTCGAGGCACGCTGTAGGGCATCCCCTAGCTGAAACCTGGCATCCCGGACCCATTGGAATCAACGGATTCGTGAACCGAGCCACGGTTCGGGTGCTATGGGCATCCTTTTCGTGCACCCCGGGGTCATTCAGGGACACTTTGGGCACATTAGAGAGATTTTGAGGTCAAAAAAGGGCCTCCTAAGAGATGTACTACAAAAATATGAGATATATTAAAATATTATGAATTGGGGGTTTTATGGGGTAGGTATATATGACAAGTCACCTCCCACACTATTTTCTATGCACAATATAAATAACCATGGTTGAGTTACTTTTCAAAATTCACTAGAAATAAAATTAATAAAATAAGTCTACATTGATGTGACTAAGATTCATTGTAAATTCCCAAAAATGTATTGTCCTTTAACATTTATTTATCTTGAACTTGCAAATGAAATTAAATAATAAAAAACATTTTTAAGAGTTTTTTTTAAAATTTTATGTTGACTTTTTATATTTAGTACTTTTCTCATGAATTTAATAATGTAATTTAATTGAGAATTTATTTACATGTAAAATGTCAATAATATTATTATAATCCACATTGCATTATTATTATTATTATTATTATTTATTAAATCTATTATTATTCTTTATTAGTTTGACATTATGTTATTAAATAGAATGGAGTGAATATATAATTTAAAATTAAAAACATAAAAATGATAATATATTATTTTATAAAAAAAGTGAAAGGACTTTCTTTATGAATTAAGAGTACTTCACTTGAAAATGACAATAATATTATTTTATGTGAAAGTGTGAAAAGACATTCATTATGAGTACTTACTTGAAAATTACAATAATATTATTTTATAAAAAGACTATCATTATGAGTACTTTACTTTATGACTTAAAAATACTTACACCACTACCTTGGTTAACTATGTGTTTTCATCCACCATAGAAAATTTGACAAATAAGCATTCTTAACTCATGCAATGCCACCTCACCAAGGGGGATGATGTCATCTACTAGAATGTGATTGGTTGTATTTTATAGTACATTTTCTTTGTTTTGAGGCCCTTTTTTTACCTCAAAATTTCTCTAATGATTTTCTCCGCGGCCACAGAACCCAAACCAGCGAGCAGACTCGGATTCCGTCGCTTAGATTTAGAGTTAATGATGGTGACGAAGATGGTGATGTTGACGAATACGTTGATGATGATGGTGATGGCGATGGTGATGGTGATGGTGATGGTGAAGAAGATGGTTTAGTGCTAGGGTTTGGGTGGGCGTTAGGGCTGGAGTTATAGAAGGAAATTGAGTTAGGGTTAGAGTTAGAGTTAATGATGATGATGAAGATGGTGATGATGATGATGATGGTGATGGTGATGATGATGGTGATGGTGGTGATGAAGGAGATGGTTTAGTGCTAGGGTTTGGGTGAGGGTTAGGGCTAGACTTATAGGAGGAAATTGAATTAGGGTTAGAGTCAGAGTTAATGATGATGACGAAGATGGTGATGTTGACGAAGACGTTGATGATGATGGTGATGGCGATGGTGATGGTGATGGTGATGGTGATGGTGAAGAAGATGGTTTAGTGCTAGGTTTTGAGTGAGGGTTAGGGCTGGAGCTATAGAAGGAAATTGAGTTAGGGTTAGAGTTAGAGTTAATGATGATGATGAAGATGATGAAGATGGTGATGATGATGATGATGGTGATGGCGATGGTGATGGTGATGGTGGTGATGAAGGAGATGGTTTAGTGCTAGGGTTTGGGTGAGGGTTAGGGCTAGAGTTATAGAAGGAAATTGAATTAGGGTTAGAGTTAGAGTTAATGATGATGACAAAGGTGGTGATGCTGATGAAGACGTTGATGATGATGGTGATGGCGATGGAGATAGTGATGGTGATGGTGAAGAAGACGGTTTAGTGCTAGGGTTTGGGTGAGGGTTAGGGCCGGAGCTATAGAAGGAAATTGAGACCAAGTTAGAGTTAGAGTTAATGATGATGATGAAGATGGTGATGATAATGATGGTGATGGCGACGGTGATGGTGATGGTGGTGCTGAAGGAGATGGTTTAGTGCTAGGGTTTGTGTGAGGGTTAGGGCTAGAGTTATAGAAGAAAATTGAATTAGGGTTAGAGTTAGAGTTAATGATGATGACAAAGATGTTTATGATGATGAATACGTTGATGATGATGGTGTTGGTGATGGTGATGAGGGACCTAGAGATGACAATGATGATGGGACCTAGAGATTACAATGATGATGAAGATGGTGATGATGATGAAGGCGTTGATGATGATGGCGATGGTGATGGAGATGGTGATGATGGTGGCGACGGTGTTGAGGGACCTAGAGATGACAATGATGACGAAGATGGTGATGATGATGAATATGGTGATGATGATGAAGGTGTTGATGATGATGGCGATGGTGATGAAGATGATGATGATGATGATGAGGATGATGATGATGATGATGGAGATGTTGGTGATGATGAAGATGATGATGATGTTGATGATGATGAAGATGATGAAGATGATGGAGATGGTGATGATGGTGGCGACGGTGATGAGGAACCTAGAGATGACAATGATGATGAAGATGGTGATGATGATGAAGGCATTGATGATGATGGCGATGGTGATGGAGATGGTGATGAAGATGATGGAGATGGTGATGATGGTGGCGACGGTGATGAGGGACCTAGAGATGACAATGATGATGAAGATGGTGATGATGATGAAGATGGTGATGATGGTGAAGGCGTTGATGATGATGGTGATGGTGATGAAGATGATGATGACGATGATGATGATGATGATGATGAATATGGTGATGATGATGGAGACAGTGATGAGGGACCTAGAGATGACCACGATGACGAATATGGTGATGATGATGATATTAGATGCAGTGATCATAATCATCATAGGGAGAATTTTTTTATCAAATGCCACACAATCATAGTTGTAATAACCATAGTCACAGTCCCAAAGGTGCCTAATTGAACCACGAGCTACATCAACTAATTGTGGCATCACATGAACATGGTAAGAATAACCATTGATGTGGGCGAGGGTGGGTATAAACATTGTGTAGAATATATAGAGAAAAAAGTTGGTGCTCTATAGAGGTTAAATGAGATGACCATATCCAAATGATGTATGATGATGAATTTGGGAAAAAAACTTGATTCTCACTAAATACACAAAACACCTTACCATCCTTGAAAAACTGAAAAATGGTTAGTTGTTTTCAGAGGCAGTATATAACTATTGATGGCAATTTCTTTGATGAACCATGTTTGGAAAACTACTATAATGGTTTGTGTTGTATGAAGTGAGAGTCCCTGGGATCCATTTGTTGGAAATAAAACTTCCATATTAGATTCTGAATGTCTACAATGACTTGGAAAAAAATTTCAATACTTTAATCAACTTTACTTGCAAAAATTCATCTTAACCCCCAATATCTTTCATGCTAAGATCTATCGAGAAAGTGTAGAGTGTCTATCTCAAAATTCTTAGACTCAACTCCTCAATTGTTTGGATAGGGTTAAGATCAATTTGTGTATCCCAAGGGGATAACTCAATGATTTGTAGCCATTTTTTATGGCCATTTCACTAATTATGTTCCAACACATGCTCAACTCAAACCCCCCAGGTGATGCACACAGATTTATGTTGATATGTTTACTAAAAATGCAATCCTTGAATATGGGGAAGTGTCCCTTCAATTTCCTCACAAGGTTTCCTTTAGAAAGGAAAAGATCAACTTGTGATATCAAAGCAGTCAAATAATGTATTTTGAAGGTTGGAAACAAGTATGCTCTAAACTATGAAATATTGTCCATCAACAACCATGTAGATATTCTATAAGTAATCCCAAGATACTCTGCAAGTTGTCAACAATGGCCTTCATTATGCATAAAATCACATAAATCAACCAGTAATCAAGCATGGAGTATACACTACACATCCATCACCATTGCACTTGAATAAAGGTAAGTTTATGTAGACTATTCAGGTGTGGATAAGTTATAAAAGTGGTTCCACAACCGATTTTAGCATGCTCTTGATTGGTTGAAACAATCACAAACATATTCTCAAGTAGTTAAATTTATAAAAAACAAGTCGAACGATCATGTACTAACAATCCACCAACAACCCTACAGTGAATCATATACTATGCATATCTTTTTGAATGTATTGTGGAAAAACATTTCAATCATTCCTAGCAATTATTGAACATTTGCAAGTGCAAAAGAAAAAAGGGTTGAGTGTTTCTTCATTATAAAGCTACACATCCAACATTATTGCACCTCAATGAGGATAGTTTATAGAGACAATTCAGGCATGGATAAGTAATACTATAAAAATTGGTCTTCCACAACCGAGTTTAGCATGCTTTTGATGGATTCAAAGAATCATAGACATATTACTAGATGACTAATGTATCAAAAACAAGTTAAGGAATCATGTACAGTCTAAGCAAGTTCTCTAATAAAATAGTTGAACATAGTCAAAAGTCATTCATTGAAATTTTAAGCCTAAAACAAGGATTTTTAAAACAAATGTCAAATATACATGATATAGGGGTACCTAAAAAATGTCATGTCATTTAATGCATTGCAACACTTACGCTTTGGATGCAAAGGAGTAATCAAAGACATGATCATGATTTCATAACACAATTATAATTGTAATGTATTAAATTAGCAAACAATGTACTATTTTTACAGGCGTGTGTATGCCAAAAATATTAATATTTTCCACTCTCCTATACGACAATCATTTATTTGATATTGACTGCTTGACATTAAAAAAAAACCAAAAATATATATATTCGACTAAAACATACGATAAGTTTGTCAAAAACAACACTCTAGTATATCCATTGACATTGATTCCTTATATGGACTGAAAAATATTGTATTTGTCATGTTTTCACACACATGCCTATGCACTAGGTTTCGTTTATGTGTATTTTGCAATAGTGTATGATTTATTTTTGTTTACAAGTATTGGATTCATTCCTATCTAAAAAGATGCCTATTTTGTCCCATTTTCTCATTAGTGAGGAATTTTGGACATGCACGTTCATTTTCTACTATTTTCAATTGCATCGATATCCAATACACACACACACACACTATGATATCCAACTTCTCTTCTAAGATCTAGGTAAAACCAAAATTTAGACAACATCACATCCTGATACACACAACATGAGACAACGAGATTAGACAATGAGATATATAAATCACATAACTGAAAGTCCATGTACATCGAGGCTGCAAAACTCATCCAAACATATACAATTTCTGGAAAATAGTGGAACATGGTTCCCAATGTATGTACAGTGGCAACTCATGCCCTAAACAAAATGTGACAACTCATGCCGTAGATCCAAAATACATGGCAACTCGTGCCGTAGATACAAAGTACATCAAAAATGGTGCAAAAAAGTGCCACATCGTGGCTAATGTACATAACACATGGTGTGTCAAGCATTGTGACCACCCCCGTCACTCCCAGACGCATCTCCAAAGTCGATCTTCCTACTCTTCGAGCTACCGGTACCTCGGGTCTTGCTCTATCTAGGAGTAGACCGTCTCTTCGGGCTCTGGAACAAATGATATAAGATACCGTCATTTTCAAGCATTTGCAACATTTACCACATTTATAAAACAAATGTAGAATTCGAATCTTAAATAAATCACCTCTGATGTGACTGAGAAACGTTGGACAGTTGTCCTAGATCTGCGGAGCCTCTCCGCAATTCCATCCTACAACATTTACAACAATCATTTCATTGAAAAGTAATAATTTCTTAAATTAATTTGTGTTAATGCATCAAAATATTTTCATAAATTAGTTTGATTCTCACCGTGTACACCTCCAACGATGGACATGGCTGGGCTTCTGGGCTAGCAGGTGGCGCAGATGGCCGGACAACCACCTCCAATGCAGTGATGGGGGGGGGGCGCGGATGTAGTGGCAACCACTACAGGTGCAACCACTGGAGATACAGATGAGGATACTGGAAGGGTAGAAGCCACAATAGTGGCGGGAAGTGGGGATGATATGGTGGGAGAAGAAATGGTGGTATGGGGTGGAGGAGGACATCGTGGACGATGAACCCCTGTTGGTTGTATGATAGAGGGTATCAAACCAAAAGGGCTAGGGGGGGTGTTGAGGGATGGTGCATGGGAGGGAAGTCCTACATAGAGGGAGGAGGATGGACGGAAGGGAGGTTGTGGACGAAGAGGGGAAGCTGGAAGGAAGGGGGGGGTGGATGAAAGGGAGAGGATAGATAGACAGGGGGGCGTGGATAAATTGGGTAGGATGTATGGACGCGGGGGCGTGGTTGAGTGGGGGGGGATGGATGGAAGGGGGAGTATGGTTGGAGAGGGGAGGCTGGATGGAAGGGAGGGGTTGGGTGTAGGGAGGAGTCTAGATGGAAGCGAGGGGGGGATCATGGGAGAGGGTGGATACATAGGACTAAAATGGAGAGCCGCAGCTATTGGTGGCACCTACATATACATTTGTAATATCACAATTTAGTAAACAAACAATAAATTAAACCATAGTAAGTCGCAACAATTCAAACTAAAAGTGTGCTTATAACTACACATTGTACCTGTGTATGTGGTGATCTGCCAGTCCCTGGCGGGGGTGGTTGCTCACCATAGTCAGGGAACACCTATGGACACCAAAATGCATGCATGTTATGGACATGTTAAACAAGTCATTATTTAGGCAATCAAGATATTCAAAAACATTGTATGAACTATCAACGTGTATGCCATAAATATAAATACTTGAGTAATATAAATGACATAAGTAATAACAGTATTGTGCCAGCTACTGAAAATACCTCCGTGTGGGGTGCCGCAATTTCAGTTGCAGCTACCATTGCTACATCCAGGTTGGGAGATCCTACGTTCTCCCATGTTGGTGTCTCAACTCTGAATAACTGTGTACATTGAAATAATAGTTTAAGTCAAACAAAAATACTTTAAAAATACTTTACAAGTTATAAAGTGATGATTGAAAACACATTAAAAAAATTGTTGACCTGATCCATATAACAACCCTCGATCGGGCCAGGGCAAGTGTGCCCGCAATGGGGACAAAGATGTGGCATTGTCCATGTCGAATTGGAATGCCCAGCATGGCTACCATCGGTCATGGGTCTATCTTGGCCCTGTTGTGAAGGCCCTGCACCTGGATCTCTATCAAGGTCACCCGACCTCTCCATTGTAGTCGCTGCTACAAAGGAGGTGTGTCTGAGGAGACCATGTGCAACATTCCTCATTGCCACCTCGATCTGATCAATTATGGGGCAACTGAGGTGGCTGGGGAGAGGGGTTGGGGTCGCACCTCGGAGCTGGTGGCCCTCTCAATGTGTTCCTCCTAGAAGCAGGTTGATCTTGGGCAGAGCCACACCCAACACCCTGGAACTTGGTTATGTCAAAATAGGTTACATGTAAACCAAGGCAAAACTCATCCCACAGTTGGCGAAGGAAGTACTGTGGAACCTCCCTATTATTGCAGGTAGGTTTATCATACACCATGAACCACCTCTGCATCCAATTGTCCCTCCACAGTTGGTAATGACACCAATCCATGCAGACACGTAGCTTTGTAATGTTCTGTGGTTGGCCTGTTTTCGGCTCGGTGAACATACTATATAATTGGGCTTTTGTCATGTTCAAATCTTTTATTGCTTCCTAGGAGATTCCCATGGAGTAGTACTCCCGCATCCTAGCTCTAAATTGAGTCATGTCTGTTAATTGCTGGTGTGCATGTATGAGGGAGTCGATTGAGTTCTCAATTGACATGGCAAGAGACAATCGAGATGGTTCACCCAAGTTTCTAAGTTCGCGAGTGTGCACTCGCATTTCATTTACATAGTGGTTAAGGTCATCTTGTTCAAAATTAGGTTGTGGGTTTTGGTTTTGTTCGGCATTGGGTCCAAGGTTCGGGTTTTCTTGTGTTCCACCGGACTCGGGGTTAACATCTTGTTCACTCATTGTCTCAATTGCAATTTGCAGTTGAAAATTGGTTCATTGTTTTTAAAATTTGGGAATTATTTACAATTACATAAACAAAAAAATACAAAAAGTGACACAAATAATGAATAAAATTGAAAAAAAACATGATATTTACCTATTAATCGAAGTGGTGACGAGTTTGTGGGTGTTGTTGGGTGGCTTTGGAGTGGATTTGGCCTCCGTTGGTAGTTGAATGGACACGTATGTGGAGGAAGAGGATGCGCTCGGCCGACCAAATGAAAAATGGGGAAAATGTCGACAGTTTTTTTTAAAATATTTTTAACAGGGGCGCGTGCACGTCTCCTCTGCACGTACGCGTGAGTGATGCGCACGCGCCATCAACACACACGTGCCTTGGTTCGGTACCAAACCTAGAGGCGCATGCGCGTCTCCTTAGGTGCGGTCGCGCTATTTTTTTTCTCCGCTAGCGCAGCCCTATTGCAACAAATTTGGGGAGCATCTTCGTGCGCCCGCCCTTATGTTTCTAATAAAGATTGGGACTAAGGTTTTCTAAGGGTCCTATAGCTTTTTTTTTCATTGTTATGATAGTAATGATCAACAATGTGTTTAGTAGTTTATATAGGTTGTCTAGGACATCTAATACCAACTTTGATAAACATAGGTTCTATAAGTGGTGTGGTTTCCCTTTGAGTAGACCCACTTTGTTATACTATAATTGTTTTAATCAATACAAATCTTTAACCTTACAAAAAAAAAAAACTAAAATTAAACATTTCAAAAAAATAATGTTTTCTATCTATTGCATTCATCTTACATATTATGGATTCATCTTGAAAATCATTATTGAATTTAATTTTTATTTCATTTCAAAATTATTATTTTCTCTAAAATATTTATTTCATATAAAATTTATTATGTTATTATTTTTTATAATTTTTAAACATTACTCTAATAAAAAGTAAATATCTTTTAATAAAAAAAATCAAAACCTTTTGCATGAAAATTTTAATATTTTTAAGTTGAAATACATGGAAGATGACCCAATGATACAGAGGAAAAGAGTCCAAAATTGAAATTTGAAATACATGGAAGATGAACCCCAATGATACAGATGAAAAGAATCCAAAACTAAGTTAATAGCTTTAAGATTTTTAAGATTTTGATTTTTTTACTTGTTTTTTTTAGAATTAGGTATGAAATTTTGTTAACTTTAAAATTTTAAAGTTCATATTTGTAAAATTGGATTCCAGAGACCCAATTCTGCAATTCCAACAACAAACCATGGCTGAAAAAATCGCGGGAAAAGAGTTTAAAATCAAATCGTAAAACTCCACCTTATGAAGAAGCGTAGTATCAATAGATTTCTTCCCTCGAACTTAATGGTACTTTGCTGTGACCTCGAATTCAAAAGCTCTCTGAGCCTTCGAGTCCACAATGTTTGCCTTGAAATCTAAAATATAGATACTGTGATGTGTGAAAATGGAATAACCCTCCCTATTTAAACTTTTGACAAACAGAATCAGATTTTATTCCAGCGATAGCGCATTCATGACTGTATGCTTCGTAGCAGTCCAGTTTGCTTTCATTGTTGCACGCTAGGTCGTTGTGCCGGATGTATAGACACCACCTTCATAAGCTTTCAACACACCCAAGATTAGGTCATTCTACCACACAAATATATTTCAGGAAACACCCAAGATTAGGTCATTCTACCACACAAATATATTTCAGAATTCTGAGTATAATTAGTTCATCAGTAATGGCTTTCTCGTCTTCAAGCTCGTGTCAACAAACTGCCTTGCCTCATAGTCTATCAGAGATGGTGCAGATCATCATCAGCATCGCTCCTGCAGAATCCTTTTCTACCACCTGCGCTTCTAATTACCCGACCAAAAGAAAGAGAAAATCAGTTGTCTTGGACGTCCTAACCACCAATATTTCTAATTCCCAGGTATCTTGCAGTCCATTCATGATAAACACGTTCACCTTCAAACCTGTATATACTAGTAACATCCACATTTTTAAATTTGGTAACCATAACCACATATTTAAAAGTGGTTGATATTAACTTATTGACAAATATCAACCACATTTAAAAATATAGTTGTTGCTAGTACACAGTCGACCCAGCCAAGAAATGTTGTTAGACTTATAGGAATTTTCAAAACTTTATAGTAATTTTCGGGTTTTAGTCTGATGGGTAATTTGGACTTGCTTCAGGAGGTTCTTGTAAGGTCTGGGATCGACAAAAAATGGTATAATTTTCTTCATCAGTTCAACATAGAGAACTACAGTATATGCCTCGCGCTATGTAGCCAGCCACTTTTTTGGAAAACACTGGAGGAATCCTCATCCTTGCATTTCTGGAGAATTGGACATTCATCACAGATAGCAGTCTGGTTTTTTGCCCTTGTAACGCTGATACTTGTATCTCTCACCTATGCACTCAAATGCTTATTCTGCACGGACGTTGTGAAGCAAGAATATTACGATGGAGTGAGAGTGAACTACTTTTTTACACCGTGGATATCATCCATGCTTTTGTTGCTGTGCCTCTCTCCCCCAGTAGCCAAACCCATCAATCCCCTGCTGTGCTGCGCTCTTGTTGCACCTGTGATCGTACTGGAGCTCAAAATATATGGCCAGTGGTTTTCTGGAGGGCAGAGGATGTTGTCCAAGGTCTCCAATCCTTCCACATATGAATCTATTGTCGGAAATTTTGTGGGTGCGATGCTGGCAGCAAGAGTGGGCTGGAACGAGGCCGCGAATCTCCTGTTTGCGGTCGGATTGGCCCATTATACAGTGCTGTTTGTGACGTTATATCAGAGATTGCCCACCAATCTAACAGTGCCCAAAGATCATCATCCCACGTTCTTTCTGTTTCTGGTGGCTCCTAGCATCGCTTCTGTGGCATCGGAAGACATCTCTGGTACTTTCGGCCTTGGTTCAAAAATGCTATATTTCCTATCTCTCTTTCTCTTTGCATCTATGGTGAGTTTGTAACCACTTATTGCAGCTGGCATCTTGAATGTCTTGCTGACCGAGTACTGATTGATGTTATTGTTTGTTGAAACAGGTCGTCCGCATAAGATTCTTTTTGGGATCCAGGTAAACACTACTTACATTTCGTCTTATGTTTTACTTTCGTGGAGGCTCTTCTGTCCTTAGCGGTCCGATTTTTGTTATCTCTTTTGAATATTCTGCATTCTATTTGACAGATTTTGCGTAGCATGGTGGGCATATGCCTTCCCAATGACTGCCATGGCAATTGCTTCAATCAGATACATGGATGAAATGCAAAGTTCAGAAGCCAAAATAATAGCCATCGTTTTCTCCATTATCTCAATGGTCGCTGTGGGCGTTCTTGTCATAGCAACTGTTATCCACTGTTTCCTGTATAGACACAGAATCAGTCCTCTTCGGCAATGCATCGGCTCAGCCTCCAAGAAGAGGAAGATATGCAAAGCCACTTGTTTACCATCGGTTGTTCCTAAATCCAAATTCTTTGTTCAAAACCCCCCAACTTTAATATCTACTTCAATTGAACAGGTGACTTTTATTCTACCGTACCTTCGTTCTAATTCCTATTGATAATCAATATACCTTCGTTCTAATTCTCACTGATAATCATTCCTACATTGTATAAAGGCAATTCGATGCTTTCTATTCTACCATATACCTTACCTCTAATTCTCACTGATAATCATTCCTACATTGTATAAAGGCAATTCGATGTTTTATATCCTACCATACCTTCCATCTATTTCTCATTAACGATTATCATTCCTACACTGCATAAAGGCAATTGGATTTTTTTACTGTTTGAGACAAAAGCCGATGGTAGTGCCATCACTAAGGTGGATTGTATTGCCATGGCACCAACCCATGTTTATTCAATGTTTAATATGCAATAGATTATATTCAGGCAAACAGTTTTTATCCAAATGGTGTTTATCGAAATCTCCCAAGTTTACTTTGTTTGTGTTAAGTTAAAAAAATACCAGTGTTTCGGGGTGTCATATTCCTATTAAAGTGCAACATAGGTTGCATTTGGCTATGAAAGTGCACTTGTCTTAATATAAATCACTATCAGAATTATATTAAAAATAAATTATGGTTGATATACTTAAATGGGAAACATAAAAGTTGAATACATGGTTAATTCAAGAGTTTAAAAACGTGGAGTACAACGTTGGTATAGCATAAAAATGTTTATTAATTTTTCAATTTTTTTTTAATTAATTTAAAATATAATATTATTTAAATTTAAGATCTAATGTTTTTATACCCCGATGCGGGTGTCTTGGGGCCCCGATGCATGGCCAACTCACCACTTGCCAAGATTCTAGATTGTCCCGTGGCATGGGAGGTGATGGTAGTTTAATAAGCCATGGGAACCTCACCTCGGCTCGCTAGAGTTAGTAATTCCATGTCGCATCAGCGAGATTGTCACCAAGCTCCTTGTACCAGATCCATGAAGCTCAATCGTGTGGCGTCAATGGCTTCTTGCAGGCAGAGGTTAAAGCAACATAAAAGGGTTATTCTCTGTATTTGCTACTCCTTTGATCAGGCTACCCTTGTCCAAATTTTTGCAGTCTTCTTCCACTCGCCTCCGGCATCACACTTTGCTCCTGGTAGAGGCCCTCGACTTCTGGATTTCATGTCTAAATAGAAAGAAAGGTCCCGCAGAGGGAGAACAGGCTACAATGGAGGTTACCAAGACTTCATTTCCACGAAAGGCTATGGAGAAGGCGTTTCCATCATGCTTCAGCTGATTACCGACAATTGGGAAGCTCATTTGTTGGCCGACCACCTTTCCTCGGGGAAGAACGATGACTGCATCAATCACTACTCGCTCGTCAAAAACATGTTGGAGGCCCTCATGGAGGACACGAAGGCCAATTGGGACACACATAGGGACACCACTCAGAACATGAAAGCTCATTTGACTTCTCTGGAAGGCCTGGCCAGCTCCCTGGAAATCATCTTTGGAGGTAAGAATTTCGCCGGAGGAGGCCTTGTCGAAGGGAGCCATGCTGACAGGAGGAATGCAAGTGGGAGCTATGTCAGTGGCGGTCATGCAAGAGGGAGCCGTGCAGGTGGAACCCATGCGGGTGGAATTCATGTAGTTGGAAGTCATGCAGGTGGCAGTAGCATTGCAGCTGTGGGAGGTCTAGACTCTTCGGTGGCTGTCGGGGGAGAGGACAAGGGGTCGTCGCTCTCAGATCCATGTGGAAAGGAGGTGGCCACTCACGCTTTCCCCATCCATTCCACCATCGGCTAGCTCACTTGTAAAAGGGTTCGTGAAGATGCATAGAAGACTTCTCTCCCCTGGCGTAAAGTGGTTCCCCAGCCTGTCAAAAGGTCGGATCGGGAGGAAATAGAGGAGGACAACATCAGCTATCCAATTCTGGAAGAAATACCCTCCAATGATGCAATGACAAGCAAATAAGGTTATGGAGGATCTCTGCGACTTTCAGTTTTTTTGTCTTAGTATGCTTACTCTTTTTATTTATTTCAACAGTTTTCATATGGGCTCTCTTAGCCACTGTTTCTTAACTGGACATTACGACTCTCCTTGTAGTGAGCAGAAGGTTGGAAACTCTAGTTCCACTTATTTTGATCCTTTTGATTTCCTGGGCTAGTGGTTCAGTACTCTTAGACCACCATTACCAGCCCATTGCTCTGTAATTTTGATTTTAACTATCTAATAGAATTTCCCACCCTGTTACAAAAAAAGATCTAATGTTTTTATTTTATTTAATATTATAACATGTATAAAACGTTTTATATAAAAAAAATTATAATGGCATCTTCATATTAATAATAATATTGTCATCTTCATATTAATAATAATATTGTTTGTGTAAGTAGACAACATTATTTAGGAGGGAAAAATAATAATCTGTAGTTTATCAACCTATGTTAACCATATTATTATTAATATGGTTATGGTTGTTGATGATTTTATTTAGAGAAATAAAACTACTATTTTATAAATAAAAAATATAAATACAAATATAATGTTATTTATATTATTTATATAATAATATTAAAATAAAAATATTTAAATAATAATCAACTATTATTTTATAAAAAAATAAATATAAATACAATTATAAAAATAATTATGGTATTTATATAATAATATTTAAATAACAATATTTAACTAATAATTGAATAATTATTGAAAATAATTATAATTATTCTAATATAATTAATAAAATAAAAATCGTAAATATCACTAAAGCATAATAATAAGTGTTATTATAATATGATTAATAATATAAAAATTAATATTTTGATAAGAAAGAGAATAAATATTGTTATATTAATAAGGCAACCATATGAGTATACTATTCATCAAAATTATTAACATTAATGACCACACTATTTAATATTAATACATGAATCATATTGTTATGTTATTAACTAATATTAATTTTTAATAAATAATATAATGTTATTGATATTAATATTAATATTCATATTCATTTTTATAAATAATATTAATATTAATATTAATTGTCTTGTGGGTTAGTTCGAGTGGTTGAGAGTTGTTCTTGCAAGCAAGAGGTCTTGAGGTCAAATCCCTAGGTGGTTGTGTAGCCGTTATTATGGGGGGTATACAGTGGATGTAGCTAGCACTTGACGAAGGGTACTTTTATCCATTTGTTAATACGTGGACCCATGCTAGATCGGATCATTATGTGATGTGTGTCATCATGCATGTTTGCATGAGGCATCCTTTTGCACACTCGAATGATGCAACCTCTCTCGGTACTCATTGTTTAGTTGCTTGCATGATACTTTGTCTCTACCATCTTCTTGTCCTGTGTGGTGTTCCTCCTTTCCTCCGAAATGTGAGCTTTTATGAAGATTTAATCCAGTCTTGACCACTTCCATGGAATTGTTGCTGAAATGATGAGTCATTCATCATGAATCGACATCTCAAGCGCTTAGACTATGGGCTTCACGAAAGAATTCAATGGTGTCAAGGCAATCTGGTGGTGACTCTAGTTAATTTTGATCAGCTTCATAAGCACTTGTGGGTTTGGAATTCTTTGGATCCTCCGCTGACCATGGTTCGCATCAAGGTGATGAAAAGGAAAACTACTGCAGGGCCCTAACAATCCCATATGAAAGAGGGTCCTGAAAGATATGGAAAATGCTAAGGGATTCTTTGAACAAAAATTCAGGGAAAATTCTAGAGCCTGTGTTGTTGGTCTAGAAAATCACCTACGCAGTAGAAGGAAACCTCCAACCATTAAGAAATTAGCGAAGGAATTAGGCATTTTGGTGGAGAATTTAGGTTCCACCTGGACCAGAGAGACTAGGTACACCAGAACCCTTGGCATGATTTACAAAATGAAATCTATATTTAGTCTTTATCTAGAGGATTGTTTGGATGTCAAAGTGGGGGATGAGTCTGTGGGTCTCTCCATGGCTGCCCATTTACAGACCTTGGAAGAGGGCCTAAGAAGGCTTTCCCATAATTTCAATGTGTGGCGTACGTGAAGGTTAATGCCAAGTTGAACGCTTTGTAAAGGGAACTTACTGGGAAGTCATTTGGAGGATATCCTTCATCCAATTCATATGCACCACAACTGATTTACTGACGATTTCCTCTGGCCTATAGAAAGAGTGTTCCACACCCTTTCAAAGGCGAGAGATTGGATGCGAACCTCAAGGTTCTAGATATTATTGAAATTTCTGATGACAAATGGTTAGTTTAGTGGTTTATCTGTGCTCAGTGTTTTTAGGCCCACTTATACACTTGGTAGCTTCTCTCTTTTTGATATTTCTAGTTATAACTCTCGACTTGTGGGGGGTTTGTTAGCAACCTTTTTAGCTCTAATGTCTCTTAAATTTCCAACTTGCAGTCATAGCATAAGACAGTCTAAGAAGAGAAACACTAACATCTGGACTGAGTCAATGGTTTTGTTGAAAACACTTGTAGCTCTGTACATATTTTTTCTTCGTAATTTTATTTTCTAAATTTTACACAAAAAAGTAAAAATATATATATATAATTAAAATCAACAATTAAATAATTAAATAATACAAAAATAATTTAAATAATTAAATAAAAAATATCTATATAAAATCAAAAATTAAATAATTAAATAAATAAATGTATATAAGATAATTAAATAATTAAATAAAAAACATCTATATAAAGTCAACAATATAAAATATGATTATATAAACACTACAAAATTGGTACATCCATCAATAGTTATATGCCCCATTGCGATGTTGAAGGGTTATGTTTCATTTCAAAATTCTAGGTTATGTTGGAGGTGATGGTCCACAATGGATATGTTATGCTATGATATTCATGTAAGTTAGGGTGGTTATACTCAATAGTTATCTCACATTGCAAACATTGTAAAGGGTTTGGTTCCCATTTGGCATAATTTATTTAAATAATAAATTATAGTTATAACTATATTAATATTTTTAATGATGATGATGATGATTAATGACCACTAAGACCAACTTTAGTCTATCTGACCTTAAGAAGAAGGAAGGTAATTATTTGATTTGCTTTAAAATTGTATTCCTATGCTTAAAAAGCTTAAAGAGAAGCTTTCCTAGCTCACTATAGTGTTTGCAAGTTAGGAGGTTAGAAAGGTTACTATTGTAGAAAATACTATGAAACTGAGATCTAATGTAGGTGGAAGCAAGGCACTCTAAAAGAAAGTGATTTTCATCCTCAATGCTCATAGAATCACCAAATCTTTTCCACCCACGATGATTTAGGAATTGACCAACGCCTTGTTTCACTATGGAGTTCATGAGATTTTGTTCTTATCTTGGCTATATTAATTTTCTTCTTTTAACTAGTTAAAATCAAGATATACTTATGTTCTTCCATATTAGGGTTGATGACCACCTTGTAGTATCTTAATTATCTTTTAACGTCTAAATATTTCTCGCACCACATTTTCTCTTTAAATTAGATGTAATAATATTTTTTACATTATTGATATTTTGCAAAGTGTCATTTTTGTCAATGTCCCATTGGTATAACCAAGCCATGGAATATTTACACCAACCCTGCTTGATTCGCAAGTTGTTTTGACTTGATTTTAAATCAATTTTAGGAAGTCTCTCATCACCCATGTTATTATTTTTTGTTTGTACATCAAGTACCTAGTCATAGCCATCCTCTCGATGGGGTAAAGACCCACTTCTATGAGGAGAATAGGATAAGTTGTATTGATTTTAATTTTGAGGTTATAAGTTATAAAATGCTTTTGGATTTGCTCAATATTTCTCCAAGATTCTCTAAAAATGCTACAACCCCATACTTCATAACCATATAAGATAACGGGAATGGAAAGGGTTTCAAATATTATCTTCTTTTTATCCCACATGACCAGGTTGGTTAATTTGCAATTGTTTTCGAGACCAAAATAAGCTTTCCACCCTCTGTTAATCCTTTTCTCAATGTTATAGTTCCAGTTGAGCTTGTGGTGAATATCAATTTCGATATATTTGTAAGAAGTCACTTCCTCCAGTTTTCTATTGCCATATATAAAATTAGCATATGTGTCTTTCTTGGACTTGATAATCACAACTTTGGTCTTGTCGATGTTAACATTCATTCCCATATTAGAGCAAAAATATTCGAGAATTCTTAATTACTTATCAAGATCAAAGGGAAACATTATCATAAGAATAATATCATCAACATAAAGAAGGCGGATGATAACTATAATATCTAAGATTGCTTCGGTGAAACCTACCTCTTATAAACAACCTTCTAGCTTATTGATGTAAATGTCGAAAAGGGTAGGGGAGAGAGGGAAGCCTTGCTTAAATCCAATATTACAATTTTAATCCGTCAACCACCCCTAAGTGTTCTTAAACTTGGCAATGAATTTTTCATATAGCCTTATCGCGACAACTCTCAACTCAAAAGGAACCTTAAGCTCCTCTAACCTATTCCATATGTTATTTCTAGGCACTGTATCAAAATATTTTCTAAATTTCACAAAGTAGAAAAACATATCAGACTTAAATTATTACAGAAATCCTCTACAATGATCCTGAGCGTAACAAGGTGGTCCATGGCTGATTGTTTCCTTCTAAAACATGTCTGGCCTTTAGCTTTCTTACCTTCTATTTCTAGACATTCGTTGATCTTATTTTCTAAGATAATACCATATCACTTACCCAAGGGAGGGCTAATCATAATGGTTCGATAATTAGAGGGGTTATTTTTATTGCTACTTTTTAAAATAGGAATAATGAGACTATGAGTCCAAGGTGTAGGAAAACCTTTCTTGACCACTATATTGAAGAGTTTGTGGATGTGCGGGATGAGGTCAGGCCCTCCAATTTTTAATATTTCTTCTTGGTAAACTTCAATGTCTTTTTCTTTTCCATTTGCTAGGCATTTAATCCCAAAATATATGTCTTCTAACAAGAAGAAATACTTCATTATAAGAAGAGTTTGAATGTTATCTCTGATATTTCGGGATTCATAATGTTTTTTAAGATATGAATTCTAGTCCTTCAAAACCATCTTATTATCTTCTTTTGTTTTGAGAGTTGGAATTTTCCTCCATAAATTCTTAGGAGCCATCTTGTGCACATATCACCCCTGCAAGAATGAACAACAAATAAGATATTAAAACTCGATGTGCACATGATTATTAAAGATCGATGTAGCAATTGATTATGTACAACAACATCTAGTGAGAATGTTTTCATATAATCTTAAAAGCTATTGGGAATGCCCCACATATAACTGCAACGACACCTCTAGGAACTCGGTAGGATGGTATTGGATGGTGGTATGGGATGTTAGTAGGAGCAACTTTCCTATGAGGGAAAATAGCCCCAAAAGACTAAGAGTTTTCAATTCTCTAGGTGTTTGTGTGAGTTGTTGTAGTGAAACCATGAGGAATTCAACAAATGTTTGTCTACTAGATGGAAGAATGTGATTA
Organism: Larix kaempferi; assembly: GCA_027924585.1. Taxonomy (NCBI): domain Eukaryota; kingdom Viridiplantae; phylum Streptophyta; class Pinopsida; order Pinales; family Pinaceae; genus Larix; species Larix kaempferi. Next base: position 35,375,681 of record BSBM01000001.1, on the reverse strand, counting down.
TGAAATGTTATTGGTGGTGATGCAAGTAATTTTTTTTATTATCTTCATGAAAGGTTGAAAGCATTGCTTGGTGCATTTTGTAGTTTTTTTTGGTAAGATGTTTTTATTGTCTATGTTGAAGATTAAGAAAACTAAAATAGATCTATCATACAATTCAAGAGGAAAAACCAAAATAGATGCCATTCAAACAAGTGAATGAAGACTAAACTACATTTAACAAGATAAAATTATCACCATACCTCAAGGATTATGATTGCTCTTTGCCTCAAATGTCAAATGCTCTTTTGATGTGTCCACTATATGTAAGAATACTTCATGTGTGTTCAAGTAGCATGAGAATTCAATCCAAGGTGCCAAATAGAGTCCAACTGTTGTGTATTCACTCGATTGATCCAAATAGAGCCCAAGAGGTGTGTATTCAATCCAAGGAGCAAAAATAGAGCCCAAAATGTTGTGTATTCTATCCAAATGGTCAAGGAAGCACCAAATGGTGTATGAATTCAATCTACCATTTAAATGCTTGTTGGACTGTGCGTGAAACCAACGAAGAGAATGCGAAAATGAGGAAAAAATTGCGGGAGAAAGAATGCGGGTAATTTTCTAAATTTTATCTTCAACAGGGACGCGCACGCGCATCTAGCGCATGCGCATCCATTATGAACGTTGTATTGTTTGGTGGGTAACGTTTAGTGCATTTATTACCCAAGAGATATAAATGTGTCGAGTTATTCCTAGAGCCCATCCCCATAAAGAGGCCCTCCCCCATAAAAGCCTTTAGGACCTCTTCTAACCCATATTCCCTATGTGCATTTAAGTGCTTCTAGGTGTTTAGGGGTTTAGGGGTATATTTACCAACATGTATTTTAATTTCAAAACATTAATTTAATTTTGAATAATAAACATATGTATTACATCAAGAATAATGCTTCTAGGTGGATGATGATGATGATGATGAAGACGGTGATGATGACTAATGTTGATGATGATGTTGATGATGATGATCATGACGAATATGCAGCACATCATCCTCATCATCTTCATCATCATCATCTTCATCATCATCTTCATCATCATCCACAACATGGTCATCATCACCATCTTCATAGTCATCATCATCATCATCATTGTGAGGACGAGGATGATGATGGTGATGATGGTGATGATGAGGACGATGGTGGATGATGATGAATATGAGTACGATGATAAAGAAGATGATGATGATGATGATGAATATGATCATCATCAAAATCATCATATTCATCATCATCATCTTCATTAGTCATCATCATCACCATCATCACCATCGTCATCATATGATCATGGTCATGGTCATCACTGTCTTCGTCATCACCGTCTTTAGTCATCTTCATCTTCGTCATCGACATCTTCCCCCTAATCATCATCATCATTGAAATCTTCATCATCATCTTCGTATCATCATCATCATCATTGACATCTTCATATCATCATCATCGTCATTGACATCTCTATATCACCATCATCGACGAAGATGATGATGATGATGAATATGAGTTTGATGATGATGATGACTAATTTGGAGATGATGATGATGATGATGACAATGATGATGATGGTGAATATGATGAGGAATATGCAGCACATCATCATCATCTTCCTCATCATCAACACCATGATCGTCATCATCAACTTCCTAGTCATCATCATCATCATCATCATCATTGTGAGGACGTGGATGATGATGAGGATGATGAAGAGGATGATGATATGATGATGATGATGATGATGATGATGATGATGATGATGATGATGATGGATGATGATGAATACGAGTACGATGATGAAGATGTTGATGTTTATGATGAATATGATGATCATCATCAGCAGCAAAAACATCATATTCGTCGTCATACTCATCTTCATTAGTCATCATCATCACCATATTCATCATCATCATCATTGTGGGGACGAGGATGATGATGATGATGATGATGATGGCAATGACTATGAATATGGTGATGATGACTAATGCAGATGATGATGATGTTGATGATGCAGATGATGACGAATATGCAGCACATCATCCTCATCATTATTATCATCTTCATAATCATCAACACCATGATCGTCATCATCAACTTCCTCATCATCATCATCATCATCGTCATCATCATCATTGTGAGGACGCGGATGATGATGAGGATGATGGTGATGATGATGATGATGATGATGGTGATGATGGTGATGATGACGACGACGGTGGATGATGATGAGTATGAGTACGATGATGAAGAATATGATGATGATGATGACGAATATGATCATCATCAAAATCATCATATTCGTCATCATCATCTTCACTAGTCATCGTCATCACCATCGTCATCATATGATCATGGTCACAATCATCACTATCTTTAGTCATCTTCATCTTCGTCATCGCCATCTTCCCCCTAATCATCATCATCATTGACATCTTCATCATCATCTTCGTATCATCATATCATCATTGACATCTTCATATCATCATCATCATCATCATTGACATCTTCATATCATAATCATCATCATCATTGACATCTTCGTATCATCATCATCGACGAAGATGATGATGATGATGATGATGATGATGATGGTGGTGGTGGTGGTGGTGGATGATGATGAATATGAGTACGATGATGATGATGACTAATTTCGAGATGATGATGATGATGATGATGATGACTAATTTCGAGATGATGATGATGATGATGACTAATTTCGAGATGATGATGAATATGATGAGGAATATGCAGCACATCATCATCATCTTCATCATCAACAACAACATGATCATCATCATCAACAATATGATCATCATCAAAATCATCATACTCGTCATCATCATCTTCACTAGTCATCATCATCACCATCGTCGTCATATGATCATGGTCACGATCATCACTATCTTCGTCATCACTGTCTTTAGTTATCTTCATCTTCGTCATCATACTCGTCATCGGCATCTTCCTCCTAATCATCATCATCATCATTGACATATTCGTCATCATCATCATCATTGACATCTTTGTATCATCATCCTTGACATCTCCGTATCACCATCATCGACGAAGATGATGATGATGATGATGATGATGATGAATATGAGTACGATGATGATGATGACTAATTTGGAGATGATGATGATGATGGTTAAGATGATGAGGAATATGCAGCACATCATCATCATCAACACCATGATCGTCATCATCAACTTCCTCGTCATCATCATCATCATCATTGTGAGGATGCGGATGATGATGAGGATGATGAAGATGATGATGATATGATGATGATGATGATGACGAGGGATGACGATGAATATGAGTACGATGATGAAGATGATGATGTTGATGACGAATACGATCATCATCATCATCAGCAAAAACATCATATTCGTCGTCATACTCATCTTCATTAGTCATCATTATCACCATCTTCATCATCATCATCATTGTGGGGACGGGGATGATGATGATGATGATGACAATGATGATGAAGATGGTGATGATGACTAATGTAGATGATGATGATGTTGATGATGAAGATGATGACGAATATGCATCACATCATCCTCATCATCATGATCATATTCATCATCATGTTCATCATCATCAACACCATGATCATGATCATCAACTTCATCATCACCATCATCATCATCATTGTGAGGACAAGGATGATGATGATGATGATGATGATGATGACGATGATGATGGTGATGGTGATGATGATGACGATGGTGGATGATGATGAATATGAGTACGGTGATGGAGATGATGATGATGATGACGAATATGATCATCATCAAAATCATCATATTCGTCATCATCATCTTCATTAGTCATCATCATCACCATCATCATCATCATCATCGTCCTCATCATCATCGTCATCATCATATGGTCGTGGTCATGATCATCAATGTCTTCATCATCATAATTTAGTCATCTTCATCTTTGTCATCATACTCGTCATCGCCATATTCCTCATAATCATCATCATCATCGACATCTTCGTCATCATCTTCGTATCATCATCATCATCATTGACATCTTCATATCATCATCATCATCATTGACATCTTCGTATCATAATCATCATCATCATTGACATCTTCGTATCATCGTCGTCGATGAAGATGATGATGAATATGAGTATGATGATGATGATGACTAATTTGGAGATGATGATGATGATGATGAAGATGATGAGGAATATGCAGCACATCATCAGCATCTTCATCATCATCAACAACATGATCATCATCATCAACTTCCACATCATGATCATCATCATCGTCATTGTGAGGACGCGGATGATGATGAGGATGATGAAGATGATGATGATATGATGATGATGATGATGATGATGATGATGGTGGTGGTGGTGGTGGATGATGATGAATATGAGTACGATGATGATGAATACGAGTACGACGAATATGATCATCATCATCATCATGACCATCAAAATCATCATATTCGTCATCATCATCTTCATTAGTCATCATCTTTTCCATCTTCGTCATCCTCACCATCATCACCATCATCATATGATCATGGTCACGATCATCATTGTCTTCGTCATCATAATCGTCATCTTCATCATCCTCATCATATTCATGATCGCCACCTTTGTCATCATCGTTGTCATCATCTTCCTATCGTGATGATGATGATGATGATGACGAAGATGTTGTTGATGAGGAAGAGGGTGATGAAAAAGATGACGGTGATGATGATGGTGGTGGTGGTGGATGATGATGAATATGAGTACGATGATGAAGATGATGATGATGTTGATGGTCACCATACTCATCATCAACATCATCATCATCATCTTCATCATCATCAACATCAATGGTGATGATGAGGATGATAATGATGATGTTGATCTGACGTTGACGATCAAGATGATGACCTAGATGTTGATGATGATGAGGAAGAAGAGGGTGGTGACGATGATGATGATGGTGTTGATGATGACAATGATGATGATGATGATGATGATGATGATGAAGATGATGATGATGGTGATGGTGATGAGGATGAATAAGATGATGATGATGGAGATGAAGATGTTGATGATGATGACGATGGTGATGAAGATGATGATGGTGTTGATGAAGAATATGGTGATGATGAAGAAGATGACGATGATGGAGATGTTGATGAGGAAGGGGGAGATGACAATGATGATGAATATGTCGATGATGATGGTGATGATGATTATGAAGATGATGATGATGATGATCATCATCATCATCATCATCTTCTTCATCACTATCATGATCATCATCCTCAACTCATCATCATCTTCATCACCATCATGATCATCATCCTCATCACCATCATCACCAACATCATCTTCATCATCATCTTTATCACCATTGTCACCATCATCTCATCATCATCATCATCATCATCATCATCAACATCTTCATCATCATTTTCATCTCCCCCTTCCTCATCAACATCTTAATCATCATTGTCATCTCCCCCTTCCTCATCAACATCTCCATCATCGTCATCTTCTTCATCATCACATCTTCATCAACTTTATGTATCCCCGTGACAAAGGAAATTACATGAATGTGTATGCATACGCGCACCTACGCGTGTGTGTTGTTAACCACGCGTGCGCGCTTCCATGGACGCGTGCGCGCACGCGTGTAAGAATTCAAATTGTTTTTTGCACCCTTGCAGGCTTGGAATTAGCTCCGGACTACACCTTTAGGCTCGGTCTGAGTTATCTATGATTTATGGCAGAACACATCAAACGCTGCAACTTCCTGTTTTTCACAGCTAGTTTTGCATAAGCTCCACGAGTGCACTGCAGATGAAATTGCACACACTTGTCGAGCTCTGTGTGCAGATTCCAAATATATAATTTTTTAATAGATCTATTGTTGTTCTCTATTTTTAATTCATTTTAAACTGCACTCATGTCAAATTCATAAAAAACATAGGTCATTTATTTGGCCTATAACTTCTGATTGGCTTACCTATTTCGAAAACGAAAAAGAACCCACATAAGAGCATGAAAATACCTACAACCGAAAGAAAAAAATGCATTTTTATTATTTTTAGACCATGATATGGTGGCTCGACAATTGACCATGTCATTTTAGGGATTCACTGACTTCGGTAATTTAAAAAATATATAAAATTGACTTTTAAAATTTTGGAAAAATAGCCCCGCACAAGATTTTTTTGTTGCCTACGCCTCTACATATTTGTTTTCTCATAAATTGAAAATTTACATAGCAAATAGGTGGGTCAAAAAAAACATGTGCATTATGTTTTAGAAAACAAATAACATACCAATCTTTGAATAATGACATTTTGGGGTGGTTATACCACTTTTCCATAAATAAAAATTATATATTCCAGAAGGTCATCCATTTTTCTACGTTTCATCTTTTTACACCTAATTGGAAAAAAGTTTTGTAGGTACCTCTAATAATTGATTTTAATGATAATATTTCTGTTTTTCCAGAATGTCATTGCAACTAACGTGTCATAATTGGGTATCATTACCTTGCACCAGCCCATAAACAATAGGTACCTACTCCATAGGAGCTACTTCAAACTCCTTGCATGTGGTTTTCTTTATAATGAAATCAACCTTGTAGTTTAGCTCATCCATTTGCAACCAGAGTTCATTACGCTCCTCTTTTGTATCAAGAAGAACTTTCCCTAGCATGGATTTGGTAGTCCAATGTAATGGCAAGGTTATGAAGTATTTGGTGTCTCTTGAATGAGTATTTCCTAAATCATCAACCCATGTCTACATCTCTGTAGCAATTTCCTCAGGATTAGGGAAATCATATTCCTCCTTCACCCTTGTCTCTACCTCATGAGCAATCTGATCCTAAATTTATGGAGGGATCTCTTGGTAGGATAACTCTTCTGCCTCATCGTCCTTGGTTTGAGCCCAAGTTGGACCTCTCTTGTTGCTTCCTCTTTGGGCTTGCTTTCCCCTACCTTGTTTCGTCATTGATATCGATAACACTTCCCATGATGAGGAGTCTAAGTCACCTATGAGTTGATTCCCACTGTGATTGTAGAAAATCACCCCCGGAACCTTGAAAGATCCTAGGTCGAGTCATTCGTCGTCACACGGGAGAGGAGGACCTTCCAATTCCTAGAGGCTAGGCCTATGCTTGCTAATGACCAGCTAGTTACCCAGCTGTTGAAGGAGATGATTGGAAAAAATGTCGGTGTTCCCCTGTCATTTCTTTGAATGTGAATTGCTAATCAAACTCAAAGCAAAACAAATCCGACCAGAGCGGCCACAAGAGTTGCAAGGTTGGTAAATCCAACCACCATTTGAATCCACCAATTTATCCACATAGAGGAGTGGGCTTAGACCACCAGTTGAAGCTTCCATAATTCTCCTTCTCACTCCATGATGGCTTCATTCACTATTAGAATTTTCTTGTACCCATGCCTAGCTCGTAACCTGTCCTTCTGCAACACTTTCTCATGTGTCAAGTGTCGTCGACAACGATTAGGCTTCACCACCATCCCTTCCATCATATCTAAACTTAATTGCATGCAGGGAGGTGGCTATGTGGAGGGAACCGTGTTAGTTTTTCATCATTTAATTCAATATGATCAAGGATCTTAACTGAGAGAAAAACATGTACAACATATCAAACACAAGAGACACAAAGCATTTCACCGGGGAAAATCAAGAAGGTGAAAAACCCTGCAACTTCCTCAGAGATAGAATGAGCACCAATACAAAGATCACAAAGATCAAACCCCAAAAGATAGATTTCTCCAGCAGCTACTCCTCCTCCACTTGTGCGCACTCCTCTCTCTCAACTATGCGATTTGGATGAGTGAGTGAATGAGCAAATAGAGTGGTGCAACCACTCTATTTATACTTTTAAGTTGACTTGCCTTTTACCCTAACTGGGTTGACCCCTTAAGGAAGTCTAATAACCCTTCCACTTAACTCATACAGGGTCGACCCCACTAAGGTGATCTAATAACCCATCAAATTTAAGTTACAACACTTACAATGTAACTTGAGACACTTGTAAATACAAATGACGACACTTCCAATCGGAGGAATAATACATCTCTGTTGGGGATACAATAAAGTAAAAATGTAATACATACAATATACAAGTGAATATCTTTCGAAGTTACAAATACATCAACACTCCCTCTTAAATAGGAAGGTATTCTCTTGACACAGGTCATCAATACATATAGGCACAAGTCTTCAATACTGGAGTTGGATCATCGTCACTGGATCATTGGAGCATCATCGTCACTGCTGTTGTAATCGTTATCTCAATCATTGGTACTATCTCTCAATTCTTCTTGTCATAGGAAGTTCTACAGAGCTATCCCTTTTTCATGATGGATGTAGGCCTAGCCTCCATGTAGGTCTTCATCATCTCTGTGAGCGGACCATCCGGTGGAATCTCAGGGCTGATTATGTACATCTTGCAAAACCTCGAAAGAGCATCCCAGGACTGATTACGTGCGATGCACAACCTGCAAGATCTCCCAGGGAGTTATTATATGCAAGTAGGAAAAACCTCGAAAGAGCATCCCAGGACTGATTACGTGCAAAGCACAACCTGCAAGATCTCCCAGGGCACTATTATATGCCATGGACAAAACCTCAAAAGAGCATCCCAGGACTGATTACGTGCAAAGCACAACCTGCAAGATCTCCCAAGGAGCTATTATATGTCCCACCAAGCAAAACCTCGAAAGAGAATTTGCCAAATATCCTAAGGAGCTATTATATGCCATAGGCAAAACCTCGAAAGAGTATCTGCAAATCTCCCAGGGCTAATTACATGCTATCAGGAAAAACCTCGAAAGAGCATCCCAGGACTGATTACGAGCTTACTGCTCAACCTATAGGATCTCCCAGGACTGATTACATGCCTCTGCACAAGTAAAACCTCGAAAGAGCATCCTAGGACTGATTATGAGCTTCCTGCTCAACCTATAGGATCTCCCAGGGCGCTATTATATGCTCATGCTATTGCACAACCTGTCCACGGCCACAGAATATCATCCTGATACTCATGATCATACTGATCATCCTCGCACGGAGCATCATGTTGATGCTCATTATCATACTGATCATCATCATATAAACATCGTCTGGATGTTCATAGCGGAGCATCGTCCTGATGCTCATCACACAGTACTTACATCCACATCCATGGGAAGGATCCTCCTACCACCATGCTTGGAAGGGATCCTGCATCTATGTCCCGTCACTTCCTCCTGGAAGTATCTTTAATCTGAAGAACACCAAGCCTCTCTCTGAAGTACTCGAACTTCACCCTTGCTAGTGGATTGGTCAACACATCTTCTATCTACTCGTCCGTCGCAACATACAGGAGCTTCACTGCTCCTCTCTGCACCATATCCCCGATATAGTGATACTTAATCTTAATATGCTTCTACTTGTCATGGAACACCGGGTTCTCAGAAAACTTCACACAACTCTGGTTGTCACAGAAGATACAAGTAGCATCCAACTAGATATCAAACAAATCATACAGTAGCTTCCTTAGCCATACTTCCTCACAACTAGCCGAACAAGCTGTGACATACTCTGCTTCGGTTGTACTCATAGCTACGCAAGGTTGCTTCCTGCTAAACCAAGAGATCACACTTGATCCCATACAGCACCCTGAAGTTCTCTTTCTATCTGTAGCACTGCCTGCCCAGTCTGAATCAACATAACCCTCCAGGTTAAACTTGTAATCCGCATCATAGTTGGGCCCATAATCAACCGTACCCTTCAGGTACCTCAAAATATGCTTTACAGCAATCAAGTGAACATGTCTAGGATCCGTCAGGAATTGGCTCAAAGTGTTCACAGCAAATCAAATATCTGGTCTTGTGTTCGTCAGGTACATCAAGGACCCAATCATCTGATGATACATCGTGGCATCAACTAACTCCCTGTCATGTGTCTCAAATACGAGTGGCTGCTCCACATACACTTCCTCTTCGACTACATCATTCAAGAAGGTTGTCTTGACATCCATCTAGTGTATCTTCCATTTCATCACTGCAGCCAGAGCAAGTACTATTCTGATGGAATTTTATCTGGCTACATGTGCAAAAGTTTCTTCATAATCTATCCCTTCTTTCTGGGAGAAGCCACGAGCCATAAATCTTGCCTTGTATTTCTCTATGCTACCATCTGCATCATGCTTGATCTTGTAGATCCACTTGGAAGTCACAATAGACTTCCCTTCTGGTCTTGGGACCACATCCCAGACATCATTCTTCATGATCGACTGGTACTTCTTGATCATGGCATCGTTCCATTACTGCATCCCTGATCCTGGGAACTTCATATTCTTCAATATCTTCAATAGGTAGTTTTCTTGAACTTCGTCTCTGGAACAAATTTCGTTGTCCTTCTTTTGTAGGTGATTGTACACGATCTTTCCTACAAGTCAAATTCAATTGCATGATTAGAACTTTCTCATAGTTTTCAAAACAAAATCTTACACATAAGGACATATGTCATACAGTCATGCAATTATCTTAGCCAATGCTTCAATACAACATTTATCCATATCCTGTAACTTTCTAGATGCCTTCCATATCTACCAAAACATTGTTAAGAGTGTGCACTACTCCCAACATGTCAGCAAAGAGGTTTCATTCTAGATAAGTAGCAATGGGATGTTGTATAGTACCATAGGCCACTTACCCATTACTATATTAATAGTATCTTGTTCATTAATGCAACTTTTCTAAAATGCAAAATATACATCCTAAATCTAGGAACATAAGTATGTACATGACTGAACAACATCATTTAAGTAATCATATATAGAAGAAATGACAATTCAAATACTTATCTTTGTTTGGTTTTTGGGTGGACTCCCTCTCAATATTTGCTTCCTTGTAGGAACTACTGGAGTGTGCTCCCTCTTGATCTTTGCTTCCTTGCAAGAACTACTAGAGTGTGCTCCCTATTGATCTTTGCTTCCTAGATTATCTGTCTTTGAACTTATATCCATCCTAGACCACTATGCATGCTTAAGTGTGCACTAGTGTCATCATTGTGTCATCCTCAAGATCTCATACATAATCATACATTCATTAGTATAATCTCAATACTATCAAAACATTATGATTCTAAATAATCTTAAACATGTATGGTCATGATTATTTCATATACAGGTAATTTATCACAAGCGTTAGTATTCAAGGTTTCAGGGAGTACTTTTATGCATATTCTTATATGACCATAGGACTCTTCTCGTTTGACATATCATTAATCAAACTAAGAAGCATAATATGCATAAACCCATGATTACTCAAACTTATAACTTCATGAATAATCATTATCAATCATACAAAAGTATACTTATCTAATATCCCAACACAAAGTATGATTCTAACTCGATATAGGAAAAACATACCTGGATTATCATGCTTGTCTAACATACCCAAACAATGTCTTATTTGTTCTCTTCAATGATTTAGAGACCTTTTGCTAGTAACCTGCATATCTCATAAGTTAAGCATTGTAGAACCAAATTATACATACCTTGTAAGTAGAGCTTCTATGTGATCAATGACTATGGATGAGTCTTTGTCTTCATGTCATCATGGTCATATGGATTTGTCAAGTTATCGATGTACCTTTCATGTTAGCAGACAACATCATCCTCATACAACACCACAAGTGCATTAGTACAATCATAAGTGTCATAACCCTAATCAATGAATGTCTTCTATTATCCACATGCATTCATACTTTTACTAAGGTGATCAGACAATCTAAACTTAATCATGATTGTACTAACCTCAATAATATGAAGACAAATATATCATGAACTTAATCATGAAACATATTTAAAAACATACCTGTATCTCCTCAAGTCATACCTGATGTATGTTCTCTCCTTCAAACAACTTGGTCAAGGAATCAAACATCTCCTTGGGTGTCTTTAGAGAAGACACATGTGGTATGAGATGGTCTTTGATAGAATCTACAATGATTCTCTTGGCCTTAACCAAGTTATTCTTATGTAAGGCCTTAGCCTCATGTCCCTCTGGAAATGGAACCGATTCACTTATGTAGGTGTCCAATTCATTCTCTTCTAGGATTAACCCAATCCACATGATTTGTTGAAACTCGATCTGGAGCTGGCTAGGGTTTGATAGAGAAACCCTAAAAATCAAAACTTGGAATTTCAAACTCTGTCTCGACATGGAGATGCAATTGACTGAGGCAAGCAAGTTGGTGTGCTCAGATTTTGAAAACTCCAAAAATTGATCCTCCAAAAATGACCTACGAAATTCAGATTTGCAACTTCTGTCAAAAGCCAGTTTTCTAGTTTTCTAGTTTTTCTGGTCCAAAAGTCAAATTACGGTTTAACTTTCCTGGAGATTCACCCAACCAAAAAATTTGATCTTGGTATATAAATTTAGATTTTGCTGAGGAGAGCAATAATATGCTGAGAGCACTCCAAAATTCCACTTTTGTCAAAAGCCCTAATTTGCCACAGCAATGGCAACCCAAAATGAAAATGCTCAGAATCCAATTTTATTTTAACAGAAATATATAAAATATTGTTTCTGGTGCATCTCTGAAATTTCGGATCCCTAGGGTCTAAAACTTCGGCATGTGGTATAATGACCTGTAATATTTCCAACCCCACAAATATGAGCTCCAATGGATTCTCCATGAGAGAGATATGCTAAGTGTCGCAACATGACCTGTTTACGGGATGAAACAACATAGCAAACTTGTACGGAGTGCCACGTGTCACTGTTTCAACTTCGGCCTTTGAAAATTGGACTTGTGAAACTACAGTTCGTGCCCTAACTATCACTTTTTACGGAATTCCATTTGGAGCTTCCTATCTTGAGATATTACCTTTGTTCCTAGGTCACCTGTTTAGGGATGCATTCTGGAAGAGGCAGAAACCCTAACTTGTACGAATCATATCTAACAAAGTACAACAAATATGAGGCTGAAATTTTTACACGGGGTACATCCGTGTCTGATATTCGTCCTGCAAAAAATTCATATCCTGAACCTTCTCCAAAACTTATTTATAGCGAAAGTTCCACGATGACTAGTTTTTACTAAACCAAGCCCTAGCTTCCAATTTGTTGCAAGTGCAACAAGTGTCGTAAATGCCATACAATGCCTTCCTTCAATCTAGATCTGATACCATGTTAGTTTTTCATCATTTAATTCAATATTATCAAGGATATTAACTGATAAAACAACATGTACAACATATCAAACACAAGAGACAAGAGACACAAAGCATTTCACCGGGGAAAACCAAGAAGGTGAAAAACCCCGCAACTTCCTCAGAGATAGAATGAGCACCAATACAAAGATCACAAATATCAAACCCCAAAATATAGATGTCTCCACCAGCTACTCCTCCTCCACTTGTGCACACTCCTCTCTCTCAACTATGCAAGTTGGATGAGTGAGTGAATGAGCAAATAGAGTGGTGCAACCACTCTATTTATACTTTAACTTGACCTGCGTTTTACCCTAACTGGACCAACCCCTTAAGGGAGTCTAATAACCCTTCCACTTAACTCATACAGGGCCGACCCCACTAAGGTGGTCTAATAACCCATCAAATATAAGTTACAACACTTACAATGTAACTTGCGATACTTGTAGATACAAATGATGACACTTCCAATCAGAGGAATATTACATCTCCGTTGGGGATACAATAGAGTACAAATGTAATACATACAATATACAAGTGAATATCTTCTGAAGTTACAAATACATCAACAAACCGTGTCGCGTGGGCCGACCCCACTAAGGTGGTCTAATAACCCATCAAATATAAGTTACAACACTTACAATGTAACTTGCGATACTTGTAGATACAAATGATGACACTTCCAATCAGAGGAATATTACATCTCCGTTGGGGATACAATAGAGTACAAATGTAATACATACAATATACAAGTGAATATCTTCTGAAGTTACAAATACATCAACAAACCGTGTCGCGTGGGTGTCCTGCAGTGGGTGCCCCCCCATTGCCTTTGACATCCCTATCACCCCATCCAGTGGCAGTTTTCATAATATATTTATAGTAATGTTCATAAATTTTTAATTTTTTAAAAATTTATATTAAAAATTCTAAATAAAAATAATTTTATTAATTATAATAATTAATTTTATTTTATAAATTATAGTTAAATAAGATTAATTTTTAAAACATTTTAATTTTAATTGTAAGAGTAAAACGCTAGAATTATTAAAAATCAATCCTTGTTACGTTAAAAAAGCATCCTTGCTATGTTGAGTTATTGTTTTGCTAATTACTACTACTAATAATAATTTAATTTTAATATTTTAAATATTTAATAAATAAATTTTCTATAAATTTTAATCTTATTTTAAAATTAAATATTTTTATATAATTAACCACATCTAATTAAAAAAAAATCTAAAATTTTAGTATAAAAGTTTTAATAACTCAAATACTTTTTATACCATAAATATAGCGCAACTTGGTTAAATTATTGGAGGATAGACGAAAATGCAACGTTGCAAGATATCAATAACATCAAAGTACTATTACAACTATGTTTAAAGAGAAAATTTGCAGTGAAAAGGATTTAGAGATCAACAAGAAGTTAAGATACTACAAGGAGGTCCTTAACCCTAATCTAGAATACCTAGAATATCTCTTTATTTTAACTAGCTTGAAGAAGAAAACTAACATAGCCAATATAAGAACTAAGTACTAACTCTCATGAGCTTCATAGTGAAACAGGGCACTGGACTATTCCTAAAACACCCTCGGAGGAAATAATTTGCAATCTCTGCGAGTCTTAGAGCATTGAGGATGAAAGTCACTTTCTCTTAGAGTGCCCTGCCTACAACCACATTAAATCAGAGTTTCACAATATTGGTTATAATTACTAACCTTGCTAATATTTTAACTTGTCAAAATTATGGTGACCTCGATACACTTCTTTCTAAGGTTTTTGAGCATAGGAATATAAATTGTTACAACAAATCAAGTAATTTCTTAAGGTCCAATACACCAAAGTTGGTCTCGATGGATGTTAAGCACCATCATCATCATCATCATAATCATAATCATCATCATCATCATCATCATCATCATAATCATCATCATCATCATCATCATCATAATCATCATCATCATCATCATCATCACAAAATTTCCTTTCTTCTTCATGATAACGGGGAAGAAAAAATTTCTAATATAATTTTTTAATGAAAATAAATATACTAAACTAAATTATCATATATATATATATATATATATAATTATAAAGGGTTTAATTTTTTAAATGAATTGTTCTAATAATGATGATTATTAAATGTATTTAGGCAAGCTTTCAATACAATGTTTAGAAATAACTTGTGGAATAGATTAGAAGAGCTAAAGGTACCTTTTGAGTTGAGAGTTGCCATGCTAAAGTTGTATGAGACTATCACTTCCAAATTTAAGATCATTGAGGGGTGGTCGAAAGATATTAATTGTAATATTGGATTTAAGCAAGGTTTCCCCTTCTCCCCTACCCTTTTAGGCATATACACGTCGATAAAATAGAAGGTTGTTTAGAAGAAGCATGTTGCGCTTGCACAACCTTAGCTGGAACAATCGTCATCCTCCTTATCTATGATGATGATATAGTTATTATGGCAAGATGTCCCTTTGATCTTGATAAGTAATTAAGAATTCACAAATATTTATTCTCTAATATGTGTATTCCTATAAACATCGACAAAACAAAAGTTACGATTATCAATTCCAAGAATGTCACTTATGATAATTTTGTTTATGACAATAGCAACTTGGATTAAGTGTCTTCTTACAAATATCTCTGAATTGATATTCGTCACAAGCTCAACTAAAACTCAGATGAAACTATTACATTGAGAAAAGGATTAATGGAGGGTGTAAAGCTTATTTTGGTCTTGAAAAAAATTGTAAGTCAACAAACCTTGCAATGTAGGATGAAAAGAAGTTCATTTTTTAAACTCTCGTCACTCCTGTTATCTTGTATGGTTGCAACATCTCTATAGAATCCTGGAGAAAGATTGAACAAATCCAGAAGCGTTCTATAACGTATAAACTCAAAATTAAAATCCAGACACGCTATCATATTCTACTAATAGAAGTAGTTCCTCTCCCCATAGAGAGCATTGCTATGACTATGTAGTTGATGTACAAGTACATGATAAATAACATGGGAGACCAGAGACTTCCTAAAATTGCTTTAAAATCTAGTCAAGACCACCTACAGCTCAAGAGAGGTTGGTATAAAGAATACATGGCTTGGTTAAATCATTGGGGATTTGATGAAAATGCCACTTTTGCAAAATATTAATAACATTAAAAATATTAGCGCATCTAAGTTTAAAGAGAAAATGTGGGGAGGGAAAGAATTATAGGCTAAAATAAAGTTAAGATCCTATAAGGAGGTCATTGACCCTTATGTGGAAGATCAAAAGTATCTCATGAGCTTCATAGTGGAACAAGGCGTTGGACAATTCCTAAAACACCATGGGTAGAAAGGATTTTCCATCTCTATGAGACTATGAGTGTTGAGGATGAAAGTCACATTCTCTTAGAGTACCCTACGTAGACCTACATTGGATTGTAGTTTCATAATCTTTGATACAATACAAACCTCCCTAACTTTCTAACTTGTAAAAATTATGGTGAACTATGAACACTTCTTTTTTTTAGCATAGGAATAAAATTTTACAACAATCCAAATAATTCTTTTATTTTCTCTTAAGGTCCGATAGACCAAATTGTTTTTGATGGATGTTAATCATCATCATCATCATTATTAAAAATAATTTTTATTTTTTTTTAATTATTTTATTTTTCTTTTAGTCTCTAATTTTTTAACACACCACAAATTTTAATATCATCATGATATCCTCCCTTGCACCCAAATAATTTTAGTTAAACCTTATAAAATAGACAATTTAATTAAAAACTTAAAAAGATATAAATCCCTAACCTAAAATCTTTTAATTTTTTTATCTAAACATAAACTTATTATTTAAACATAAAATTTATTAGATGTAACTTATAAAATAAAGAATATATATTATAATGTATAATTTTTTTAAATTAGGTAGCGAAGGAGCAATGGAGCGAAGCGGAGCAAGTAGCGAAGGAGACAGGTGCGAAGGTTCGGGATGATGGTTTTAATTTTCTCAGAGGGCGAAAATGGCCCCACGGCACAGGTACGTATTTTATTTTGCAAAAGACCTTTTCCTCATGCAAATCTCGCACCATGCATACATTACTTTACGTCACCCAACGTAAGCTCTTCTACACCTGGCGCTCGCTCCGGTTCGGTAATAATGGCCTCAACAGCAAATAAGGATGCTCACACTAACGCAAACCAGTCACGATGTACATCGATGAAGTCGACTATGAGATGGACAGCCCAGACAAACCGATATTTTATACGAATAAAGAAGTACTTGGCTCAACCTATCATCAGGACAACGATTGTTCAGTTCCACATCAGGTTGATGACGCTTCTCTCTGTGTCAAATCGGGGGTTCATAATGAAGTTCATAATAAAACTTCCAGGCAAAACTTTGCCACCTCGGATAAACCAACCTACAGAACCAAAACGGGTAAATCCAAAGGCATACAGTCAAAGAAGTTGGTTGTTGAACTCAGAGTTGGCGAAGACATTCACATAGAGAAAATCCCAGATTATCTAAACACCGCTCTAATTGGTAGGTTCTGCAGAAAAATCTCTGGGAAAGCCTCGCTGTTATGCTGGATGGAAAATAATTGGAACACCAGCTTGGGTTACACTCCCGAATTCTTCATGCTCCCTCGTGGATGGTTTCTTACAAAACTTTGGGATAAGGATGATGGCTCCAAGCTACTAAGTCGTCACTGGCATTGGCGGCCCTCGGGTTTAATACTCAAAAAATGGAGAATTGATTTCAATCCACTCAAGGAACCTCACAACATACAACAGGTATGGGTTATCCTACCAGGACTACCATTGGTATTTTTGCATAAAGAGATCTTGGAAGTAATCGACAACAAGATTGGAAAGTTTATAGAACTGGAGAAGGAATGGGAAACCAAAATTGATCGGCACTGCACAAAAATACTAGTGGAACTGGATACCAGAGATGGTCTCTATGAAGCTCTAGTTATCGAAATGCATGGTACCAGGCGGAAGCAATGTCTCGATTACTGGAAACTGTCGTTCTGGTGTTTCACATGCCGAAAGGTTGGACATTTGCAAAGGATATTCCCTGAACCCTTTATACCACGCAGAACCAAAAAAGTCTTGGTCAAAAAATCACCTTCTACTCCAGAAGCGGGCAACACGAAGTTTTTGAAATACATAAAGAACCCGGATGACAAGGTGTTTATTGAAGTGGATGCTTCTCTCTATACGATAGAGGAAGCTTTTCAACAAAAGGAGGAAGATAAAGACACCAACTTTCCGCAAAATCTGGAGCAGGATGTCGACGTTGAACAAATTATCGGTCAGCAGAATTTATAACCAGATACTCCATTTTCGAAAGGTACTCCTCCCACCCCACCTGTAATTGAGCCTCTTTGTTTGTTAAATGCGGAGGTCTTAATCCCTTCAATTGTCCCCCCTTTTACACCCTCTTCCCCCTCACCCTCTTCCCCCTTACAAATCTTCTTCTAAGCCCATCTCGGAACCAAAAAAAGTCTACAATTTGCGTTCCAAAAATCCCTCCACCTCAGAAGGGGTTGAGGAGTCACCCTGTACTTCCCACGGAGGTCTAACATTAAAGTCCACATGCAAAAACAAGGCGGGAAGAAAAACCTTGTTATCTATGGCACAAAAACAGGTTGTTCTCAATATAAAACTCGGACGTCAACAACTCCTAACCCGAGCTCTTAGAGAAAAAAAAAACCCCAACTAGGGGACCCCGATGCTCATTCTTTCTTTCAACATAAGGGGGATTGGGGCGGCCTCCAAAAAACTTTCCCTAAAACAACTTATAGCCATTCATAAACCCTCAGTCATAATGCTCCAAGAAACAATGTTGGAAGGTAAAAAAGCAGAAGAAGCGGTCAGTGAATGCATTAAGGATTGGAACATGGTAAGCATCGATACAGACGGACACTCAGGCGGTGTACTTATGGCATGGAGCTCTGACTTTAATCTAGTCTCACTAACCCGTTTTGGCTCTGTTATTGGAACTACTCTGGAGGACAAAGCCTCAAGATTTAAACTCACTTTCCTAAATGTATATGGCCCCTTCTATAATAGAAAGGTTTTTTGGGAATCCCTAGACAACTCAAGAGCGCTCAATCAACCGAACTTAATCCTAGGAGGAGATCTTAAATTAACACTGTCGTTAAGGGAGATTTGGGGAAGAAACTCCATAAGTGATGCTTTAATTCCTTTCATTGGTCAACTCTTTGAGCGAAAAGGACTAGTGGATATAATCCCAGTCAAGCTAGATCCCACTTGGAGAAACAAACAAAGCGGAGATCAAGCTATCTCCAAGAGATTGGATCGGTTTTTGCTCTCTGAAAACCTCCTCACTAACCGACTAAAGCCTCAGTCCTCGATTGCAACAGGAGGAATTTCAGACCATAGGCCAATTTGTTTAACTCTCAACCCTCCGGAGTTAAATCCTCCTGCTCCTTTCAGATTTAATCCTTCCTAGTTAACATAAGAGGATTATAAAACCCTGATTTCGAACGCTTGGAATTCGTTGACAGAAGCCTCGAACTTTACTTACATGCAACAATTTCAAGACAATCTGGTTCTAATGAAAAAATTATCCAAGTGGCATAAAAAGCATACAGTGTGCCACCAAGTTGAACTAGTGAAGATTGAAGGAAAAATCGAAGAACTTTACGGAAAAAATATAGAGGGAGTATTCTCCATTGAAGAACTTGAAAACTTGAAACAGTTGGAGAAGGAAAAAGACTATGTGTTACTTAAAGAAGAACAACTATGGATGCTAAGGAGAAGGGCTCTCTAGTTAAAAGAAGGTGATCAAAACACCAAATTTTTTCACAAGTTTTCTTCCTACCAAAGAAACCTCAACACAATACATAACATCAAAACAGAGTCAAGGTCTATCACTTCGACTTTCACAGAAAAGGCCTCTGCTGCAGTAGAACACCTCCTTAAAATCTTCAGGGAAGCTAATGGATGCCCAATCTCTGATATCCTAGAGGTCATCAACCTCTTTCCGAGACTAATAACTGATGAAATGAATATTGAACTCACAAAAGAAGTCACAGAAGCAGAATTACAGTTAGTCCTACTTTCTTTTCAAAAAGGGAAAAGTCCAGGTCCAGATGGCTTTACCCTGGAATTCTTTCTAGGTTTCTATGAGAAAATTAAGACTGATCTGTTGTTAGTGGTGAAAGAATCTCAACATTCAGGTAAACTTTTGGGGAGTTTCAATTCAACATTCATAACCTTGATACCAAAAACACAAAAACCAGAAACCTTTGATGAATTCAGGCCTATCTCCTATTGCAATATGATTTACAAAAGTATAGCAAAGGTCATCGCCAAGAGATTCAAACCAATCCTGAGCGAAATAGTAACCGAAGAACAATTTGGCTTCCTCCACAATAGACAGATACATGATGCAGTCTCTTTAACTCAGGAAGCTATTCACAGTATCAAGAAGGAAAAACAAAAGGCTTTTGCGTTAAAACTAGATCTCTCTAAATCCTATGATCGAGTAAATTGGACTTTCGTAAGATTGTTGTTGATTCATATTGGGATGAATTTAGACATGGTTGATTGGATCATGGGGTGTATACAGTCTACTTCCTTTGCATTTTTAATAAATGGTGCACCCTCAAGTTTCTTTCTCCCAACCAGAGGACTTCGACAAGGTGTCCACTCTCTCCCTTCATTTTTTTACTCATTGCAAATGCACTTAGTCAACTCATCCTCAATGCCAAACATGAAGGCAGGCTAGAAGGGGTAAGAATTTCTAGTACTGAAACTATCACTCGCACCCTCTTCGTTGATGGTGTTCTCCTGTTTGGTGGAGGATCTGAACAAAACCTACGGGAATATGCCTCAATCCTTGATAAATACAAATCGGCTACAGGAATGACAATCGATGTTAGAAAGTCCAACCTAAACTACAATGAGTTCCCCACAGATTTGTTACAGAGGGAAGAAGAAATCCTACCCTTCCCTTCCAATTCCCTTGATGTTGGCTTTAAGTACCTAGGATTCATTTTAAAACCCAATAACTACAGTTTCCAAGATTGGATTTGGCTGTATAATAAAATTGAAGGGAGAATCTCTAACTGGTCTAATCGCTTCCTTTCCAAAGGAGGAAGATTAGTCCTTTTAAAAGTTGTTTTACAAAGCATCCTAGTATAGTGGGCTTCCATCGCTTATATACCCAAAGGTATCCTCACTAAGATCAGGAAGATATGTCTCTCATTTTTATGGACAGCTAACAAACAGTCTGATGGAATTCCTCTGGCCAAATGGAATTATATATCGCTTCCAAAAGAACTGGGAGGTTGGGGTATCAAAAATCTTCCTCTCTTCTGCCAATCTCTGGCAGCTAAGACTCAGTCACGGCCGTCTGAGTCTCAACCGTCTGAGTCATGGTCGTCTGAGTCACAGCTGTTCCAGAGACTAACAAAAAACCCTGAGTCTCTTTCATTAGAGAAATTTTGAGGTCAAAAAAGGGCCTCAAAACAAAGAAAATGTACTATAAAATACAACCAATCACATTCTAGTAGATGACATCATCCCCCTTGGTGAGGTGGCATTGCATGAGTTAAGAATGCTTATTTGTCAAATTTTCTATGGTGGATGAAAACACATAGTTAACCAAGGTAGTGGTGTAAGTACTTTTAAGTCATAAAGTAAAGTACTCATAATGACAGTCTTTTCATAAAATAATATTATTGTCATTTTCAAGTAAAGTACTCATAATGAATGTCTTTTCACACTTTCACATAAAATAATATTATTGTCATTTTCAAGTGAAGTACTCTTAATTCATAAAGAAAGTCCTTTCACATTTTTTTATAAAATAATATATTATCATTTTTATGTTTTTAATTTTAAATTTTATATTCACTCCATTCTATTTAATAACATAATGTCAAACTAATAAAGAATAATAATAGATTTAATAAATAATAATAATAATAATAATAATGCAATGTGGATTATAATAATATTATTGACATTTTACATGTAAATAAATTCTCAATTAAAGTACATTATTAAATTCATGAGAAAAGTACTAAATATAAAAAATCAACATAAAATTAAAAAAAACTCTTAAAAATGTTTTTTATTATTTAATTTCATTTGCAAGTTCAAGACAAATAAATGTTAAAGGACAATACATTTTTGGGAATTTACAATGACTCTTAGTCACATCAATGTAGTCTTATTTTATTAATTTTATTTCTAGTGAATTTTGAAAAGTAACTCAACCATGGTTATTTATATTGTGCATAGAAAATAGTGTGGGAGGTGACTTGTCATATATACCTACCCCATAAAACCCCCAATTCATAATATTTTAATATATCTCATATTTTTGTAGTACATCTCTTAGGAGGCCCTTTTTTGACCTCAAAATCTCTCTAATGTCCAAATACTGCCCTAATTCCTCTATAGTCGAATGGTTCAAGACTCCCACTAAATCCCATAAAAATGGATCAGTGGGTTGGAAAGCTATGGTATTGGCCTTTCCCTTGGTTGGATATTGGACAGCATGGAAGACATGCAATGGTAAAAGAATCAGATTAGGAGAAGACCCATGGGACGGGGGTGGTGATAATTGCAAGCTCTCAGGTCCGCTACTAACATTACTAAAATAACAGAGAATTATAAAACTAGCAGATGCAAAATCACAGAACCCTCAGCCAAGCGGCAGAACGGGATGGAAAAATGCACAGACTTTAAGTTTAATTGGAAATGAAGTTGTGTTGGGTGTGTGAGCTATCTCAAAGAAACACCTAATATTAATTATCGACCAGGATCAGTAGACTTAGAGTTGAGAGAAAATATATGCCTAGGTAGAAAGGGATCTCAGATTTTGGCTTGTCAGACCTCAAAGATATTTAATAAAGAAGAGATCAAAAGATCTTTCAAAATGAAAAACCAAGTCAAACTCTAAACAACACAATTACTAAGCTAACCTAACCAACAAATTAAAGCAATATCAAGTTACACTATTCTATGTAAGAATTAAATGATGGACGAAGAACTGAATTCTAATTAAAAGAGAAGGTGTGATACAGCTTAGAACTATAACATGACTTATTTCTATCTATACATAAGTGATAAAAATTTGATATGATAACAAGTGAAAAACTTTATCAGTATAAAAGCAAGCAGGAAATTTTGATAAGAATATCTAATTATAATCCAACTTTTATGTCATGAACATATTCATATGAATGGCACACCAATTTGACAATAGAAGAGATTTTAACAGCCTTAGAAGAGGTGAAAATATTAACTATCTAAAACAAAGCTGAAACAACAACAACTTAATAAATCAGATGTGAATAATTTTAATTTAGAAGAAGGTTTAAGAGAGAGAAGAAGTACTTCATTTAAGAACTTATAAACATAAAACAAAGTTAAAATATGTCTAAACTGTTAAATCAAAAGCAAGAAGCATTATACTCATATGGGAAAAAGAAACTAGATTCTGAGGATGCTAAAATGATGTAGAGAGTATAAGAGTCTGAATGACAATCCAAATGCCCGTCTGAATGACAATTTGAATGCCAGTCTGAACGAAGGAAGAATATTTAAGCTGAGGGAAGGAAGAATTTTGGATGACTTAGTTACCAGTTGGTGAATGCACATGACCTTATAATGCAAAGGAAGTAATGAGAAGATTGTTTAGAATATAGAGTGAGGGAAGAAGTGATCTATGTAAGAGGAATACTATCTATTTCTACTTCATCCTAAAGCAAGTTTAGTTTAAGATTGGAGGAATTCTGATACTACAGAGGAAGAACTACAAAGTTTAAGAGAGGAGCTAACTATGGGAAGGCTCAGAAAACTCAGCTAACTTGATTCCAAAGCAACTCAAGTAAACTAAATTCCTTAAGCAAGACTACAGAGGCAAGCTGGAAGAGATGAATGCGACCTAACCTATCAAGCAGAGGAGGTGAAATAAATATGACCTATCCTATGGAGAAAACTTAGCTGAACCTAAGTGTAACCGGTCACTTAATCGTATGCTGCAAACATTGTTAACATAAGTACTTCACAAGGGGCGTATAACATAACATAGATCTCTTCATTCATATAAAACAATCAAACGTGAATGACAATAAACTACATAACATAAATTTCATCTATGTAAATAACAAAACAGCAATGTAGATTTCAGGATATAGATATCATGTATAAGATAGATGCAAAGATGAAATACACAACACACGTTATCTGCAGAAACGAATACAAACTATTCACACAGACTGGAGACCGCTGATCATTGAGGGGCCCTTCTTAGAAAGTAGAGGTTGAGTCTTTATTAATCAATCACCATACATGCTTCCAGATCTTCATAAAACCAGAACAGAGATATATATTGAATTAACAGAGCATTACAACATTCCTGTGTTCATTTGCAGTCGGAGAAAGATCAATAAGACCGACTCCGTCTTAGTCATGTCAAATGGAAAACAAGACTTAACAATACACAACAAAGCTTGACAAGACTTAACCAGTTTCAGAAGTAGGAATGCCTATATATACGATTACAATCTGGAGAGCAAGTCGACCCTTTCAGTGGTCGACTGCTTCTAATAATAGATAGTCTTTAATATAGGAAAATGACTATGTACAGCATCCTTTGACAACACATAACCAAAAACGGTTCTGCTCAGCATCTCATGACAACTCATATGCTAAGGAACGACTTCACAATGACTCAGGACAGCACACGAAAGATCCCCCAGAGTCCACGGCGTCTTTCTTCCACGCAATAGCTGGAGAGTTAATTCCTCTTTGACGTGGGCAGAAGTGGATGCGATGTCAAGTTGGGCGTATAGGAGGAAGAATCTTCTAAAACTCCAATTCGCAAACCACCAGAACCACGTCCCGAACAAAATCCACGCGCTGGTTCATCTTTTAACAATCCGAGCATACCTCAACCAATGAGTCCGTGGATCGAACGCACGTCCGAACGACGAGCTGAATGAACATGACTCCAATAAGCGCCTAATTGAAGGTTCCGTTGAGAGCCATCATTTGTAAAATAAGAATAACATCATTAAACAAGCCAGATAATCGTTAATAAACCAAAATATGGTGAATCTTGCCCAACATTCATAGGATGTATAAATAAATGCATACCTGTCCCATTCGACGGTCTAAATGGAAAAAATAGCAACTTATGATATCAAAAATGATGATAGAGCTGTGATCCAGAGTTTATTTATCGACCAAAAACAGTGACAAAGTGGGCACCAACATTCCCCCAAACCAAAGGCATGCCAGGTCCCCCTAAGCAAAACCTAGAAGAGATTTAGGAAGACGGCTAAGCTGCGGTAGCAGCGGCCTTCGACTTCGATGAGGAGGGTTTGACTTTAACCTTGAACTTCTTGTATTGATCCCGTAGGCCATCATACTTCAACCGAAGAGTCAGATTATCAGTTGTCTTAGCCTCATTCAAATACTCAACAGATTGTACTTGACTACGTAATGTCTTGACCTCTTGACGAAGCTCAGATATGGTCCCAACATACCCTTCATTCTGACTCCTTAATTCTGCCAAGTCTTGATTTAACCTGTCCATAGTCTGCTGGAGTGAAGGAGGTGCTTCTATCAAAGATACAGGGTTCTTTTGAGGGCTTGCTTCCTCTAGGAATGACTCAGGGTTAGAAGGCGTAATGTATTCTTTGAAACCCTTTTCTTCAGTCTTTGTAGGGGTAGGAGTAGGGTCTTCAAGCAAGGTGGCAGAGAGATTGGCCAACGCCAAAAGAGGTGATCCAAAGGCAGGGATATTTGCCTGTTCGTCGAGGTGGTCGACATGTTGTGTCTGAGTGAAGAACGGATCAAGGGAACGATTGGCCTTTCTCGATTTATTTGGCACTGGTGAAAAATAGGAGGGTTTTGGAGTCGTGTCTTCTTGGACAGGCTCAGAAGAGAGTGTTTGTACAGGGTGCATTTCTCCCAAGGTGCCTTCTTCAGATCGCACAACCTTGGAATCATTCTTCATTTGGTCGGGGGTTTGAACGGGCTTATCAGGATGGGAGTGAAATCGATGGTGCCTGCAAGAGGAAGAGGGTTTGATAATAGGTTTCGCAACTAGGTGAGGGCTTAAGGTCTCGAATACAAAGTTGTCCCAAGTCTTCCCCTCTTCCTATAACTGATGGGTGATTAAAATTTTGATAAGGCAATGGTGATATAGGCTGCCAGAGGGATTGACATTGTTCTTTCCAACTTGGCTAGACATTTTCTCTAGACTCTTTAAGAAGTAGAAGGGAAAATTCAAGGGTTGATTATCAACAAAATGGGCTAACAACTGAAAATGGCAGGATTTAAAGACCGAGAATTTACCTTCGCTGGTGATTAGGTGAATGATGACAATCAATGGATCAAGGAACTCGGCCTTAACCCATTCTCGATGAACCCCTTTTACACCCTCGACATGCTGATACTCAGGATTGAGAGAAAATTTGTGTGATGTGCGTGGGAGAAACAAGTGCTTGTGCCAACGGGCACCTCCTCTAGGCAGTTTTGTGGTTGCTGATATGAACTCTTCTGTCACCGAAAAGGTTAGGTGGCCATTTCTTCCAATTTGAAGCATCCCATAGCTGAGGAGTTTGATAAGGGTGGTAGTAAGGTGGATTTTGTAATAACGGATCCTGGTAAGTTAGCTGATCTCTAGGCTTCCAAGACCTCCTAGATGTTTCTCCAAGGTTTTCACTTATGCCTTGCAAACCAGGCAATGGTGAAGAGTTGTTGGTTGGATTATAAGGGTGACAGACTGAAATTTTATCCAACAGAAATTCTTGTCGAGGATGCTTGGTTCTACATCTGGGGTAGAACACACTCATTATTGCATGTTCTTTCTTCTTAGCTTGTGATGCATCTAGTTGAGAGTCCATAGCTTCTAAAATGTCAATTTTAAAGTCTTCTGGCAAGATTTCCAATTCTATCCTTGTAACTTTATCAGGGTTTTTCAGATTTCTAATACAAGCCTCCTGAAAAATACCTCCTACTTTTCCCTCTATTGCTCATGTCATAAATAAGGTTAAGAGTTCTCAATAATTTTTCCAAAATTTACTTAGGGAAGAATGTATCCTTTTGGGGGTCACTATATCTTGGTGTATGCAGGACATAGCGAGATCTCTCAAGGTGACCTTCTAAGCTATAATAACCTTGATATTTTTGAAGAAATGTGGTCTCCATGTCTCCCCAAGTCTTGATACTAGATTCTCTTAACCCTTTGAACCATAAAAGAGTGGAGCCTTTCAATGTGGCTGGAAAAAGTTTTAACTTTTGACCCTCTTGTAGATAGTCATACATTCTACACAAGATGTCAAATTCGAACAAAAAGGTATCCGGATTCTCACTATATTTCCCATAAAAGGTAGGTAATGGGGAAGGAGGAATGATTACATCTCGTGCAGGTTCTAAAATGGGGAATCCAAAAGTTCCCTTGTTTTGAGTTTCTTCTTTTTCTATGTTGTGTCTCATCTCATTATGATCTTCCTGATCCATGTGGGCTTTTTGGTCTAGGTTTCTCCCTTTCTGCTTCTTATGGAATGTGGAGGATCCTTTTAATAATGTTCCCTTATGGATTAATCCCTATGGTTCCCCTTGTTCCTAAAAGAATTTCCCTAGTAAGTCTATTCCCCTTGTTTATGTTCCAATACTTTTTATATTAAGTTAATAGCTGGGGTAGGATGCACCCCCTGTGATAGTAAATATTTTGGTGTTTTTGGTTACTATCTCTAAATCTCTAGACCTATTCATGAAACATAAATTATAACTAGAAAACTTATTATAACAATTGTTGGGTTTTGGGGATGCCTGTTATAACAGATGCGCGGGTTCTTACCTCTCGTATTACCACTTACCCTCCACCAGCCTATTTCTAAATTTAGGAAAGAAAATTATATCTACTTCTACCTATCTTCAACTCCCTGTCAACGGTGCCAAAATGTTGGGTGTGTGAGCTATCTCAAGGAAACACCTAATATTAATTATCGACCAGGATCAGTAGACTTAGAGTTTAGAGAAAATATATGCCTAGGTAGAAAGGGATCTCAAATTTCAGCTTGTTAGACCTCAGATATATTTAATAAAGAAGAGATCAAAATATATTTCAAAATGAAAAACCAAGTCAAACTCTAAACAACACAATTACTAAGCTAACCTAACCAACAGATTAAAGAAATATCAAGTTACACTATTCTATGTAAGAATTAAATGGTGGAAGAAGAACTGAATTCTAATTAAAAGAGAAGGTGTGATAAAGCTTAGAACTATAACATGACTTATTTCCATCCATACATAAGTGATAAAAAGTTGATATGATAACAAGTGAAAAACTTTATCAATATAAAAGCAAGCATGAAATTTTGATAAGAATATTTGATTATAATCCAACTTTTATGTCATGAACATATTCATATGAATGACACACCAATCTGACAATAGAAGAGATTTTAACAACCTTAGAAGAGGTGAAAATATTAACTATCTAAAACAAAGCTAACAAAACAACTACTTAATAAATCAGATGTGAAGAATTTTAATTTAGAAGAAGGTTTAAGAGAGAGAAGAAGTACTTCATTTAAGAACTTATAAACATAAAACAAAGTTAAAATATGTCTAAACTGTTAAATCAAAAGCAAGACACATTATACTCAGATGGGCAAGAGAAACTAGATTCTGAGGATGCTAAAATGATGTAGAGAGTATAAGGGTCTGAATGACAATCCGAATGCCCATCTGAATGACAGTTCGAATTCCAGTCTGAACGACGGAAGAAGATTTAAGCTGAGGGAAGGAATAATTTTGGATGACTTAGTTACCAGCTGGTGAATGCACATGACCTTATAATGCAAAGGAAGTAATGAGTAGATTGTTTAGAAGATAGAGTGAGGGAAGAAGTGATCTATGTAAGAGGAAGACTAGCTATTTCTACTTCATCCTAAAGCAAGTTTAGTTTAAGATTGGAGGAATTCTAATACTACAGAGGAATAAATACAGAGTTTAAGAGAGGAGCTAACTATGGGAAGTCTCAGAAAACTCATCTAACTTGATTCCAAAGGAACTCAAGTAAACTAAATTCCTTAAGCAAGACTACAGAGGCAAGCTGGAAGAGATGAATGCGACCTAACCTATCAAGCAGAGGAGATGAAATAAATATGACCTATCCTATGGAGAAAACTTAGCTGAACCTAAGTGTAACCGGTCACTTAATCGTATGCTGCAAACATTGTTAACATAAGTACTTCACAAGAGGTGTATAACATAACATAGAGCTCTTAATTCATATAAAACAATCAAACATGAGTGACAATAAACTACATAAGAGAAATTTCATCTATGTAAATAACAAAACAGCAATGTAGATTTCAAGATATAGATATCATGTATAAGATAGATGCAAAGATGAAATTCACAACTCACGTTATCTGCAGAAACAAATACAAACTATACACACAAACTGGAGACCGTTGATCGTTGAGGGGCCCGTCTCAGTATGTAGAGGCTGAGTCTTTATTAATCAATCACCACACATGCTGCCAATCTTCATAAAACCATAACAGAGATATATATTGAATTAACAGAGCATTACAACATCCTTGTGTTCATTTGCAGTCGGAGAAAGATCAATAAGACTGACTCCATCTTAGTCATGTCAACTGGAAAACAAGACTTAACAATACACAACAAAGCTTGACAAGACTTAACCAGTTTCAGAAGTAGGAACGCCTATATATACGATTACAATCTGGAGAGCAAGTCGACCCTTTCAGTGGTCGACTGCTTCTAATAATAGACAGTCTTTAATATAGGAAAACGACTCTGTCCAGCATCCTTTGACAACACATAACCAAAAACGATTATGCTCAGCGTCTCATGAGAACTCATATGCCAAGGAACGGCTTCATGATGACTCAGGATAGCACACGGAAGGTCCCCCAGGGTCCACGGTGTCATTCTTCCACGCAATAACTGGAGAGTTAATTCCTCTTCGACGTGGGAAGAAGTGGATGCGGTGTCAAGTTGGGGGTATAGGAGGAAGAATCTTCTAGAACTCCAATTCACAAACCACCAGAGCCATGTCCCGAACAAAATCCACGCACCGGTTCATCTTTTAACAACCCGAGCATACCTCAACCAATGAGTCTGTGGATCGAATGCACGTCCGAACGGCGGGATAAATGAACATGACTCCAGTAAACGCCTAATTGAAGGTTCCGTTGAGAGCCATCATCTGTAAAATAATAATAACATCATTAAACAAGCCAGATAATCGTTAATAAACCAAAATATGGCGAATCTTTCCCAACATTCATAGGATGTATAAATAAATGCATACCTATCCCATTCAGCAGCCTAAATGGAAAAAAGAGCAATTTATGATATCAAAAATGATGATAGAGCTGTCATTCAGAGTTTATTTATCGACCAAAAATAGTGACAAAGTGGGCACCAACAAGCTGAAGAATGAGAAAGATATGTAAATTTGTTGGTTCTAAATTTTGTCCATTTAGTAGAAGATGATCAAGATGAATTGGTTTGGACCAAAAACTCGACCAATGGTGACTACTCAGCAAAACTAGGCTATGAAACAGCTGTTCAGGAACAATTTGATAGAGAGAAATGCTGGTGGTGGAAAAAATTATGGAAAATTAATAGCCCTATAAAAACCAAAATAACCCTCTGGTTAGCTTTAAACAACAAACTCTTAACTTGGGAAAACTTGAAGAAAAGAGGCTTTGAAGGTCCCATTTTTTGTGTTCTTTGCAAGACAAATGAAGAATACTCTGCTCATCTCTTTGATGCTTGCCCTTATGCAGGAGCAATCTGGGAAAATGCGGCTAAATCTTTCTCTCAGGACACCACGCTCTTAAACCCAGTCATTTCCCTAGAACAAAGGATACAAAATTGGTGGCGACATACTGGGGTAAGAAGCTATGAAGCATTCCCTGCACTCTTTGTATACAGCATATGGGAAGCTCGAAATAGGGCAATTTTTAAAGAACAGTGGACTCCCGCTGGTATCACCACTATGCTGTTGATACAGAAAACTACTGAACTTAAAACTACACCCAAACAGCTTAAATCAAGAGTCATCAAGGCGTTGGAACTTGACAAGAGTATCCCCTGGGCTTTTTTCGATGGAGCCAACCAAGGGGAACCGCAGATAGGGGGAGATGGAATTGTTATCAACTTGTCTAAAGCCAGAAAAATCACAGCGAAATTGGCTCTGGGACGTGCAACCAACACTAAAGCAGAATTATCTACTCTATGGACAATTTTGAAAACAGCCAAGGATAGACAAATTCTGAAGTTACACATTTATGGGGACTCTAAAGCAGTGATTGAATGGGAAAAAGGCCTTTGTCCAATAAAAGTGCCACATTTGCAGGACCTGCTCAGAGAGATCAATTCTCTAAAGCCTGCTTTCGAACTATTGTCATTTACCCATATTTACAGGCTGTTAAACACTGAAGCAAACCTTCTCTCTAAGCAGGCATTGGTAATCCAACCTAGTGTAATTGAGGGAGAAGAAATCTCCTATGGACAGATAATCATTTTCGTTGTTCCATTATAAATTTTGTAAATGATAGATGAGCCTCACCACGCAGTATGCCACAAAAGGACAAAGCCTTTTGATATCGTAAGGCAATGCAGAATTAAGTTTCTGAAATGATATGTCATAAGGTTAACAATGGTGGAATAGCCACCATTGTATTTTTGTGAATACACTGTATAATGAAAATTTTTGTAAAGAACAGTCAATGGTCATTCTTTATTTAGAATGACGGATATTTTCCATTTGGAAGATAATTTTTTTAAATTGACATTAACAATTTTTTTTGTTTGCTATAATCTCCCTGACTTGCGGGAGTGGCCTTTGGTCTAATAAACCATGATCCAGGGGCATCTAAGCGATCAAAATCACCAGGAGATCGCACCCGTCCTGGGCCACATCAACCCACTAACCCTCAACTGGTTGGATTTTGGGTGTCTCCTCCCATCTAGCTCACCCCTAAGGGGAATTGAACCCAGGTCTCCCTGCTGACGAGACCCACACCTTAACCAAATGAGCTAGCGAGACTTGAAAAATTGACATTAACATTAATAAAAATCATTAATACGAAATGGAATCACGAAGAAAATATAATAAATATTTATTTGAATTGGGAGGTTTGAAGGTTTTTAATGACAAATATTTAACTTAAAAATGGATTTAGAAACCCCACTTCTTGTTATTTTTTTTGTTCGATTTCCCATCACTCGGGGTCAGTAGCAATGAACCATTGGTAAGAACCGCAACCAGGGGCTCTAAGCCATCAAAGTCACCCGTGGATCTCACCCGATCTGGGCCACACAAAGCCTTATGATGGCTGGATTTTTGGGTGTCTCCTCCCAACTATCTCACCCCTAAGGAGAATTGAACTCGAGTCGCCATACTAATGAGACCCACACCTTAACCGAATGAGCTAGAGAGAATTAACAAAAACCCCACTTATTTAAAAAAAAATTCTTAACTATAAACTTATTATATATTTTTTTATGAAATAAAAAATTATAAATTATTTTTAATTGACATGAGCAACACTAATATATGCTAAATTCCGAAGAATTATCTTAACAAACATATATTTAAATAGGGAGATTTGAATTCTTTTAATGATAAATATGTGTGTCTATTTTGTTATTGAAAATTGTTCAATGATAACTATGAAGGTGATGCATAAAGATTATATTGAGAAATTTGTGTTAACTAATTTTTGGATGATAATTTTAATGAGTAATATTTTTTTATAAAAATGATTTCATTTAATAAATTTATTGAGAATTTATTTAGAGTTTGTAAATTTGTATCCAAAGCGTGATTTTTGTCAATTCTAAATATTACAAAGTTATAAATTTCATAATATTTTAATATTTAATAAAATGTTAATTTCTTAAAGTTTAATTAGGAAGTATAATATTATTTAAGTTTTAAGTTTTTAAGAAAAAAAGTATGTTTTTTTATATATTTTTTAGTTTATTACGAAGAAGATGTGTAATTTAAGAGTAATAATAAAAATATTAATTAAAAAAATATATATTTCAATGATGCTCATTACATACACACATATATACGTTTATTCACTTTAATATTTTAGTATTCATGAGCTTTATAGTGAATAGGGTGTTGGACAATTCTTAAAACTTATCGGGATGAAAGAATTTGTCATCTTTGTGATACTAAGATAATTGAAGATGAAAATCATTGTCTCATAAAATATCATCCTACATCAAAAGTAGAGTGCAAATTCAAAATATTTTCTACAATAGTAACTTTTCTAACCTTTTAACTCATCACAACTATGATGATCTATGTTTGCTTCTCTTAAATCTTTCCAAACATAGAAATAAAATTCTAAAGAAAACTGAGTGATCCCTTAGATATTTTAAGGTCCGATAAATCAAAGTTGGTCTTAGTGGAGATTACTAACCACCACCATCATCATCATTTTAATATTTGCATACACTAACACCCCCCTTTAAGTGAAATATATGGTGTAAACTAAATAAGACAAAAAAGGGTCCCAAGAATGTGGCCTACTAAGGTTCTCAAGTACACAATGTTCAAAGAATTAACATTTGTTAGGAACTAGAACGAGGCTCCCATAAGGGAGTAACACCAATTTCTACAAGTCCTTGGAGATGGAAGTGAAGAAAATCCCATAAATATGCATTGAAGGGACAAAGCTTGAGGCCCACAAACATTGAAATCTTTGATCAAGAAATATGACAAAAAAATGAAGATGAGGGCTACATGCATGCATTGTTCAATGTAATAGTTCTTCAATTTTTATAGCAAAGAGATGTGAAGAATCTACACCCTCATACCCAAAACCTACATCTACTTCTAATGGTTGATTTGTTGGTACCTAAACAAGAAATTGCTCCAGGAAATGGGTTTCATGTAGAGAAGACAATGTTATGGGACCAGATATTGGGCCATATGGGTGATAAGGTCCTACAAGCATTGAAAACAAAATCTTGTTGATGAGTTGAATGATTATGCTCTCGAATTTGATTTTTGTGAGCATTTCATATATTTGAAAGGTTTTCCCCATGAACATGGGTAACACTTTTGGGAAAGTGGGGGGTGTGAGTATGGTAAAAAGGGAGCTCGATCGAGCTATTGTCAATCCCTCAATTGAGCTTTAAAAATATCGATCGAGCTATTTTGAAACACTCCATCAAGGGTTAGAAAAACCCTCCATTGAGATATGGAGCTCGATCGAGGGTTAGAAAAACCCCTGATCAAGCTTACAATCTTGAACGAGGGTGGTTTCTTGATCGAGCATCCAAGCTTGATCGAGGGTGGTTTCCCGATCGAGCTTCAAAGATCGATCGAATTGTTGTGTCCGTTGAAAATTTTAAAATGAAAGGTCATGAGAAATTTAGTGCCTATGGAATTTAAGAGCTCGATCGAGCCATGTATCTTGATCAAGATAGAAGCTCGATCAAGCTCCTACAACAATTATAAAAATAAAAAAACAACAAACCGCGATTTACTTCACCGTTTCTATTGCATAGGATCTTAAACGAGGAGTATAGATTAAATTGAACAATGGGTGAAGAGAACTATGACTTTCCACCACCATGGACTGTGTTGGCTCGATTGGGGACCATGACTTGCCCCTAGCCACCACCTCCTTCTACCATGGCCTCCACACCAATAGGTAGGTAACTCAAAATCCCCCAAAATGAGTTCTTCTATGCCTTGATTGAAATTATTTTTTAAGTAATTTTAATGAAAATTTTGTGAAATTTATTCAAAACCCCCAAAAACCAAAAGTCAATGCATTGATTGAAATTGTTTTTAATTTTTTAGTAATTTTCACGAAAATTTTGTAAAATTAGTTAGTTTTATTATACATGTTATCCAAACTTTATTTCAAAATAAATTATCGATATTGAGAGTAGAAGGATCGTTGTTTAGAGTGAAATTGTATGGTACACGATGCATCAAATTTTATATCTATAGGTGTGATTTTGTATTTGAGATGTAACATATTTTGTATTCTTTCCAACTCCATAGGTGGAACTCAATTTGGGCCATTGTATCTTCATATATGGTTGTTTATCCTAAAACATGTGTTTTACATTAGTTTCAGAAGTAAGAAAAACCATAACATGAGAAATATGTAACTCCAAAAATATCTTAATCATGCATGTTTATAGGTATATCTTCCAAAAAAAATTACTCATGTGCATTAGCTTAGAGATGTACAACCAACTCTATATTAAATTTGCAATCATTGTGGGCATGCTAATATTAGTTGTTAGTGGATGTAACAAATAGGTCCTAGAGATAGCTCAACCAAATTTCAAATATTTAGTTCAATGAGTTTACACAATTTTTGTCATGAACTAATCCCTTTCAATATGGCTTTTATAAAAAGTGTGTCTAGAGTCATAAGGTTAGGGATCTAGGTGTTTCCATGTTAAGTATATAATCAAGAACATATATTGGTGGGGAAATCCATTTATAGGTAGAGTTTTCTTAGAACCTTTATCTCATTAATTGTTGTAGAAGAGAATACATGGGCATGTTCAAACTTTCAAATTTATCCAAGCTCTATAAATTTCTTTCTAGAGCCATAATTGTTTGTTAGCTTGCGAAATAGGGATTTATTTTTGTATGATAACCTCTTGTTGGCGCCAAAAAATATTTAATTATTTGATTCATTTGACCTTGTCCTCTTTCAGTGTTTCATCATTGTAGTATTTAATTAGATATTCCAATTTGGAATGACAATGAGGTGACACATCTTTTGACCGGTTAGCATGAAACGTTGGAGGCCATGGAAAGATAACCCCTTGAATGACATTAGTAGTGGGAAGGGAGGTTCCAAGGACTTCATCAATACCATGTTCACTATGGTGGGAAATGGGAAAACATTAAGGTTTGACAAAATCCTCAGTAGACAGTCACCATCATCATCATAATTGTCATCACCAGCATTAGATCATCATCATCATTTTTGTTCTTGTAATTGTATTCAAAGGATGACACATATATGATTTATCTTCATTGTTTGATGCAGATCATTTTCTCGAACGGGTTTCTTCCTTTCGCGAATCGCATTCATCAGGAGGAACCAGTGCTGCAGCACCCCCTACATCACAAGTGGCTTCGTATGTGGAGTGTTTACATATAGTTTTGTTTTTATTGAGTTACATATAGAAGTAAATTATTGTATCCATGTACATGAAATTATTAATTATTGTTTGTTTCTACTTTCATAGGAACCCTTCTAGCTAGGCCGTCTGGTGATCGTGCATCTGGAAGCATGGTGTCTAGTGCCTCACATGATGTCCATGCCACATTAAACTCCTCAGAGCACGGTGGGGAGATTCCTCATCACGCAGGTACATTAAATTCATATTGATTTCTTTTTAAACTACCAGTATATATTTATATTGTATTGATATTTTGTACTTTGACTGATATATACTTTTTATCTGTCTATTAGGTGTTGATCCTGCTTCTCCACCTACTCCATAGGATGAGATCATGAGGATCATGATCGAGGATATCACATCGCAACGTGATTGGATGTGCACCCAGTTAGGGTCCATGCACCCCTATTTCCCATCCAGATAGTCAATGAGCATGATGATCGATGCAGTCGATGTGTTGTTGGAGGTCCACCAGAGGGAGAGGCCTCTTAGTGACATCTGGAAGACTGCTTGCTAGAAGAGGAGGGACCAGGTATTGGATCCTTACAAATGGGAGGCTGTGAAGGTGATGTAGGAGCATCGGGTCCTAAGTGAAACAGTCGAAGTTGATCGACAAGAGAAGTCGACTAGGGGGATTGCCGACGACCACTGGTGCGAAAGAGAGATTGGTTGTTGAATCCAAGTAATCGAGCAGAAGTTGTCGAAGTGTGGTCGAGAGGAGGAGAAAGGTCGAGAGTCGACAATTCTGATGTCGACAGACACCAAGGTCAGATGCGGAAGGCTTCGAAGGTCGACATGTCATCAAACAGTGACACGGACGGATTGCGGAGGAAGCCAAGCCTGGGGGACGGGTCAAACTGGCAATCGTGGAAGTGGAGTAAAGCTGACAAGTGAGGTCAAAGGATGACGAAGTGTAGTATGGTCAAGGAAGGAGATGGGGCCGACAACTGTAGAAGATTCAGAGAAGTGCATAATTCAAGGCAACATACTTGGTATCCGTTCGTGGTTTCTAGGGAAGTTATGAGAAGTTATGAAGTTGGTTGGGATCATGACAGATGTCACCATGGGAATAGGTTGTGCAGCATGGCCAGAGGCGCTAACAACTGCAGGTCTGCAGGATCTGGAGGATTTGGAGCGCAGAGGAAGAGTGTCTCGGGTAACGGAGTAAGCCTCGGGAAGAGAAGTAGCAACAGAACAGGGTAGAAGAGCAGTGCGAAGGCATAGAGGGGGGGATCCGATCCATTGCTCATCATTCAACAGAGAACCAGGAGAGGGAGGAGATCGCACACAGCCAAGAACACACTTAGAGAGACAGAGTTTCATTTCTGTAAATTGTAATAGGATAAGGCCAACTAGTTCATTTGCTTTGTATTTCACATTGTAATTTGATTCGGTTTAATAGAAACCAACTTCTGGAATTCAGTTCACATGGACAGTCTGTGTGAGCACTTGTGTTGTTGTGAACTTGTGTGTATTATTAAGCAAGAGGCCCCTTATCAGGATCGACCTTGCGCTAATTGGTATCAGAGCCCGGAGTTGAGCAGTTGAATCCGAAGAGACAAAAGAGCCTGCAAGTGCGTAGAGTTGTGCACGAGTTGTGCATAAACTATAAAAAAACACAAAGTGACACTTTGCGCAACAAACTATTTTTTTTATTATTAAATAAAAGAAAAAGGCACTTGGAGAGTTCAGCTAAATTAGGGGACACCACCATGGCACATAAATAACATGTGTAAGCAAGAAAGAGAGATGTTTACCAATCAAATCCAATCTAAAACTCAACAACCAGACAAGATCCTAAATCAGAGGTATTTATGGATTGATTGGAGATTTGATTAGGATGGAGCAAGACCTGGGAAAGATTATATATAATAGTGCATTGAGATAGCATGGGACGCCATGTTGTGCATAGAGGAATTGATTTGAGTGTTATCTCTTTTTATAAGTCCATCATTGCTTGTTACGGACTCTGAGAGAGAGAGTGCCGCATGGAAGTGATTGCTTGACGTTCTAGTGCATGGTGGTGATCTAGCTCGGTGGTGGAGCTAGGAAAACAGTCGATTTGGTTTCTCCAATTGTCAGGAGGAGTTGAATCTCCAAGATGACCTTTCTATTAATTTCAAGTAAGTTTGTTATGGTTACTCTAATTATTGGTTGATGATAGCATGCATTATTATATTGATATCACTTGCTAATCAATGGCTGGAAACTGCCTTATCTTCTTAGAACGGCGTTGATCTCATGAAATTTATGAGGATCAGTAGTTCCTTTCCTCAAGCGATCCAAATTTATAACTTGTATGTGATAAACTAAGCATATGGGCATCGATATGCTCATCTCTATATTATCAGATTTAATCCCTAGCAATCTTGTGTTGACTGCAATTTTGTCTCAGAGTTGTTTGGCAAGAGATGCATAAGATAGTAGACTTAACTAGATCGCTCAAATGTATGGGAATGCATGTGGCAATCTATTGTTTTAATATAGATACATTCTGACTTAATGTATGAGAATCTGGTTAACAGAGTTTCTCTCAATATGTAAATGATAATTGACAATTGTCGACCTTGAATATAAATAATTGAGGAAGTGGTGGAATGAAAACATATGGAAGTGTGAACTTATGTATAGGGTTAAAAATAAAAAGTTAAAGATAATGACTATTATGTGGACACATAAATATATATATATATGTATATGTCTACAATATGATAATGGATAAATTAATATAACTTTTAATTTTACTTATATATATATATATAATATGTGAGCATTGGTAAGTTAAATATAATTATTGTTATGTTTATTTATGATTATTGATAAGATACATATAGTTGTAGCTATATATATATATATACCAAATGTGTGCATTGGTTGTGTTTTTTCATAGATGTGTATAAATACATATATTCTGATCATTGAAAAGAAAAATGTTGGGGTTGTTGTAATATTTTGTATATCAATAAATGAGTTTACGACATTAATTGTAACTGCGACAAATTGTTTATAATGTTTAGACATTGAAATATTGTAGGCAGTTGTGCTTCGTAATATGTTAAATAAATTCCATTAAAATAGTTGATAGGATATATTTCCTATGTCAAAATAAAGATGTCACCTTTAGAAATAGGTTGTGACATATTAAAAGACAAATTCATAGGTTGGAAATCATAATTGCATTCATCCACGGAGTATAATTGGAAGTAATAAGAATTACCAATGAGATTTTATATGTGTGGCTAAAGTTTCATTTATATATGTGACTAGCTTAAGTTATAAGTGTATAAATATGATGTATAGAATAGAAAAGAAGTATAACTTTCAAAATATAATTATATATTCTTAGTATTATGTTGAAATAAAAGAAATTATATTAATTACTAGCTATCATTTAGTGTTGTGAATTTTTTTAAAATTTCCGCATTTATAGTGTTTTGGGGTTGTTACATGTGGTATCAGAGATTAGATTACAACATTTGGTTTTATGGTGTCCATTGATTTTATTATAAAACTAATGTTGTTGATATGTTGTTCTTCTTTCGTGCATAGAACAATTTTTGTTTACAAAATTGTAGGAAGAAATGGTTGGAAGATGATCCTCTACCCCACATGTTTGAGTTGAACTTAACGATGAGAATAATAATGTAAATAATGAAATTTTACAAACAGTAAGATATTTACAAGTCGAATTAATGAACTTTAAGACTGAACATGAGAGGGTATTGAAAACCCAGAAAGACTTAAATGAAGCTTTACTATATAAACTGAATGAGATAACTAATGACAAAGACAAGAAGAAATGTAAACGAGAAAATTCATACTCTGTCTATCCTTCTTCTGATGGAAGCCTTGTAACTAGTGATTCGGAAGATTATAGTAGCGACTCTGAGGGTAGACGAAGGAAAAAGTGAAGATATAAAGATGAGATAACATGAGAATTTAAAAATATAAAACCTCCTACCTTTGACGGTGAAGTAAAAAATGGAGAAGAAGGTGAGGCTTGGCTCTCTGGGATGAAGAAGTACTTTACTATGTACAATTATTCAACCTCTATGAAGGGAAAAATGACCATCTTCAATCTATTCGGAAAGGATGAGATTTGGTGGTAGGACTTAAAAAGAGAAAAAAGAATTAATAGAAAAGTAAGATGGAACTGGTTTAAAAAGGAATTTAAAAGGGAATACCTCTCAGAATATTACTATGAGGGGAAAGAAAAGGAGTTTTATGAGATAAGACTGGGATCAATGCCTATGCATGAATTTTGTACTAAATTTTTATCCTTGTTAAGATATGTGCCATGTGCCTTACCTAAACGAAGAAAAACCAAAAATTCAAAGATTTCTAAGTTGCTTACCTAACTTTTATAAAGATAAATTAGAGTTTGATAAACCAAAAAAATTGTATGAACCAATGAGGAAGGCCAAAATAACATATGATCAATCTAAGAGTAAGAATGAAAATCCTTATAACTTCAAGAAAAGAGATGGACGTAATTTTAAGAGAAGAGAATTCAAACCTTTCAATAAACATAAGAGTTGCCAGAGAAATACTTTTAAAGATAGACAACAAACAATAAGGAATGAGAATCAACAACCCATGAGAACTGCTAAGTATATAGATAATATCCTTAATAAAAAGAAATAAGAAATAAAAAGAGAACCTTTGCAGTGTTGGGGTTGTGGGGAGAATCATTTATATTGGGATTGTCCTCATAAGAAGGATAATCGAAATATTCACACTGTCCGGGAAGCATCCACAGTTGGATAGGTTGCTTGGAACATATCGCAGATTAGCGCCACCTTGGGCAATCATCAAGCGGATTATCAACCTTCCATGATTGAGGTAGATGGTAAGATCTTTGAAAAAATTATTTCTATATTAATTAATCCTGGATCTACTTTAAGTTACATTTCTCCTAAGCTAGTAGATTTATGTAAAATAAAAAAATATGATTTTGAAAAGTCGTGGTTAGTGCATTTAGCCACGGGGAAAAAAAAGAAAAGTAACCAGTTTTATTTCTAGTTGTGAAGTTCATATGAAAAATTTGATTACAAAAGTAGATTTGAATATTTTTCCATTAGGATCTTATGATGTATTAATTGGCATGGATTGGCTAGAAAAACATAGAGTTGTGCTAAATTGTTTTGAGAAAACTTTTAATTGTATTGATGAAAATGGTAAAAGTAAAATTGTCAGAGGGATTCCAAAACAGGTTCTTACTAGTAAAATATCTGCTTTGCAATTGAAAAAGCGTGCTAGGAAAGGATGTAGGTTATTTTTTGTACACATCACTGAAACTAATGATGATAAACCAAAACCTAGTTTAGAGGATTTTCCTCTTTTAAATGAATTTAAAGATGTTTTTCCAGAAGAGATACCTAGACTACCTCCGAAGAGGGATATTGAATTTACCATTGAGTTGGTACCAGGAGCAGTACCTTCCTCAAATGATCCTTATCAAATGAACACACCTGAGTTGGTGGAATTAAAATTACAATTGCAAGAACTAATAGATAAGGAATAAATAAGACCGAGTGTGTCTCCATGGGGAGCACCATTTGTTTTGTTAAAAAGAAAGATGACAAACTAAGGCTTTGCATTGATTACAGACAATTAAATAAAATGAGAATTAAAAATAGATACCATCTCCCCCGCATCGATGACATGTTTGATCAAGTACAAGGAGCAGTGGTATTCTCTAATATTGACTTAAAGTCTAGGTACCATCAAGTAAGAATTAAGGACGAGGATGTTCATAAAACGACATTTAGAACACGATACGGGCATTACAAGTTCTTGTTGTACCATTTGGCTTGACCAATGCTCCGACCACATTCATGTGTTTGATGAACAACCCTCTCCATAAATACTTATCTAAGTTTGTAATAGTATTTATTAACGACATTTTAATATAGTCAAAAAATGAAGAAGAGCATCAAGAACATTTAAAGTTAGTATGACAAACCCTAAGAGAACATAAATTTTATACAAAGTTTAGTAAATGTGATTTCTTTCAATATAAAATTCAATGCCTAAGTCATGTAATATCTAAGGAAGGCATTTTTATAGGCCTAGATAAAATTAAGGCAATCATTGATTGGCCAGTTCCTAAGGATGTAACCAAAATTCGATCCTTTATGGGATTCACGGGTTACTACTGTAGGTTCATTGTGAAGCTTCTAGAGCCTTCTTCAACCGTCAATAAGACTGTATCCCTGTAAAAACTAGTATACCAACTTGTTTAGCACCCCTGCAACTCTAAAACCATGTAGAATTTGAGCATTTAGTTCTAGATACTAAGCAACATAGAAATACTATGAAAGAGATCAACAATCTAACAAATTCATCCAATAAATGTTCTAAACATTAATCATTATGCAAAAGAGAGAAGTCAATAACAATAGATAATGTTGTATTACATTAAGCTTCAATGAA
This sequence comes from Larix kaempferi, assembly GCA_027924585.1. Classification (NCBI taxonomy): domain Eukaryota; kingdom Viridiplantae; phylum Streptophyta; class Pinopsida; order Pinales; family Pinaceae; genus Larix; species Larix kaempferi. The sequence continues at coordinate 35,332,770 of BSBM01000001.1, read as the reverse complement.
TGAAGTAGAAAGTATAAATAGTCAAGGAAAACCGAGTAGTTCATGGAGGTAATCCAAATTACTCATGCAATGCATGAGATGTTAGTTAGGATTAACTAGATCTAGAGACACTTAGATAGCCATGCACACTCTCCAAGATGAGTTTAACTGACTCATGAGTTCCCTAAGTGGACTTAGCTCCCTACATGCTAGGAGAAACTGAATGCAACTGACATAATTCACTTGCAACTTACTAAAGGCACATGCATCAGCTGAAAATACCTAAAACACTCAATGAGGGTGCTACTATCTCAAAATAGCTAAAAAATAGTTGCATGGAGTCCCTCAACAATGGAGGAAACTCCCCATATTCACTCCATAATGCAAACTTGCAATGTGGGACCCTAAAATCAAGGAAAATAAGTTCTAATTAAAGGAATTCACCTTCATATGCCAATTATGGACTTCAGGAGTTCTTGAAAAGGAAGATTTAATGTAGTTTAGAACCCTTGGAGTTTAGAAGTAAGCTTTAAGGTGAATCAGGTGGTCAAATTGAATGAGATTTGTCCCACTCGAATCATGAAATCATAGTCTACGTCACTAGGTAGAAGAATGAAGCTAAGGAGAGGGTTATTCTACTCTAACACAACAATGTTTGACTATGGTTAACTTTGGTTTACCATGGTTTGGCTATGTTTGACCATGATTGTCCATGTTTGAATATGGTTGAGCATGTTTGACTAAGGTTTTGTATGAGGTTGACTTTGGTTGACTATTTTTCACCATGGTTGAAGATGATTAACTAAAGTTTGTGATGTTTGACCATGGATTACTTATTATGTATGACTATGGATGACTTTGATTGAATATGGTTGACTCTAGTAATATTGTTTATAACCATGGAACCATGGTTGAACATACTTAACATTGTTTTATTATTATTAACCATGGTTGGTGATGGTTGATCATGTTTAATTATGTTTTTCCATGGTTGAGTTTCTTTGACTATGGTTGATCATATGTTAAGATGGTTAACTATGATTAATTTAAAGGTCAACCATGGTTTACTATGGTTGAGCATGTTAGATTTTTGTTGACTTTTGCTTGAGTAAACTTTGGTTGGCTATATTTGACTATGGTTAATAATGGTTAAATAGATGACATTTAGTTGAGCATGATTGACTATAGTTGAGAATGTTTGACATTGTTTGATTTTGATTCAACATGCTTGACCATGGTTAATGATTATGTTTGACATGTACTTTGGTTAAAATTTATTGACCATGGTTGAGTTTGGTTGGGTATGGTTGATCATGTGTTACTATGATTGATTATGATTAACTTAGGTCAACCATGGTTGACAATGATTGATTATGTTTAGCTAATATTGATTTATGTTTGACTAATATTGATTGATTATTGTCAACCATAGGTGACCATGATTGATTATGTTTGAGTAATATTGACCATAGTTATCACATTTGATTTTGTTAAAGGTAAATATGTTTGACCATGTTTTACTATGGAAAACTATGTTAGATTATGGTTAATTATGTTTGACTTTGGTTGACCATTAAATACATTAATTAACATTAACATTAACATTAGCGTTAACATTAATATTAATATTAATATTAAATTCAATACTAATGTTTCCTAACACTATTGTTAATGTTAATATTTCCTAAAATTAATGTTAATGTTAACATTATTGTTAATTAATATTAATATGATTAATGTTATTAATGATAACATTAATATTAATATTATTAATTTTAATAATAACATTAATATTGATATTATTAATATTAATTTCATTAGTAATGGTAATATTATCCTATATTATGTCATATATAATAACTACATAATATTTATATTTATATTAATATAATATTAATATTAATTTTATAAATAATTTAATATTGTTAAGTTTGAGTAATGAATTAAATTCAACCTTTACGTTTTAAAATTAGTAAATACTTACATTTTAATAAATTTGTTCAAAAAGTTGATGTAATTTATGTGGATGACATAAAAATTTAAGAAAAAGTTTAATGATGAATAATATAAAATAAATCATTTACGAGGAGTAACTTAGCTATGATTTGTACACCTATCCCAGAAGCCATAAATACATTCTCTTTTTGGACCGTGCAATTTGTACATGAATTCAAAACTTGATTGGTTCCCAAGAACTTGCATTAAACTACTTCTTTTTCCAAAACCTGCCGAGTTGCACGAGGCAACATTTTTGGTCCACTTTTTTAGTGGGTTTCTATGTGGAACTTCATATTTTTATAATTTAGGTAGATTAGGAAAGGCAAAAAAAAATATACTTAATATTTATTTGGTCGATGTCATTATAAATTAGAAATAAACAAATTAAAAATACACTATCAAAAATATCTCACTGATAACTGAATTAAGTAGCTGGTCATTAACAACAGTGCTGGTCAATCATTTCCATTGAAGTATTTAAAAATGTTACACCCCACCCCATTATAAAAATAAATAGGCGTATAAGCCTATGAGCATATTAAATATTTAACTTTTAAAAGTCCGAGCTAGTAAAACATAATAATATCGTATAGAAAATGGAAGTCTCTTTTAATTGAAAATGAAATAATCGAAAAATAACTTTAAATAATTCAACTTGCCCGGCAAAACATGGCGCGTGACAACTATACGTTCCAATACCGTTGAAGCAAGTGAGTAATGAAAAGCATGGTAACCTGGTCAACTCAGGGCAGGCCAACTTGATAAATCGGATCACGTTTCTACTCTATTTAATTCTAATTCCAAGTTTCTTAATACCAGGACTTCTAAATCATATATGGAAACAAAAAACAAATGCCACATAAGACAAAACAAAATAGACATTAACCGGCCTCTGTCGTGAGAGATATTTGGATATTACATATTAAAAAATTAGCAATAAACACCATCACGTTGGAGACGAATACAAGATTTTAAATTGGTGATGTGATAAACGTAATTAATTAATTAATCAAAACTTGTGGAAATATTTTATACATACACTTTTTCAGTAGGAAGCAAAGTATTTAATCAATTTATTATTTTTATTTGAAGATTTAATCACACTTTATAAATATATAGAGAGACAATCTAACCATGATATGATGCGTGCATTTTATCACCTTAATTTAGCGGAGACACGCTAAGCTTTTTTTTTTTTTAATAACAACGCGACGATTTCGAAGCACTTGGTGTTGTTATATATAGAAGATACACATATATTATTTTAGTACAAAACAAAATAATGTAAAGAATTGCTTTAAATAATTCAAGTTGCTTGGAAAAGCATGGCTAGTGACGACAATATATTTGGATGAGTACCGTTGAAACAAGTGGTTGTCATATATGGGAACACTAACATTAATACTCTTTATTGTTTAGTTTTAGTTTTAGCTTTTAGTTTAGTTCATATTTAGAAGTTCAGTTAATAAAATATACATGCAAAAACTAAGTTAGACTTTTTAGGGTTTCCATAAGTGTTTAAATACACATTCATATTTGGTTTGTAAAGTATTAGTTGATCTTCCGTTATGGAAATTTCTCCATATTTTCGGGCTCCAAACTTAAGAAGACCCGCAAAAATTATTTCATGAAAATGTTTTTTGCTTTCACGAGTTACTTTTTATGAGTTACTTCAAGTAAAAAAAAAAATTACAAAAGTCTTTTACAAGAGTAGAAGAGATTTTTTTTACAAAAATTCTTTTTTATTTTTAAGGAAGTGAAGAGGAGTTATTATTAAAAAAAAGGGGAAGGAGATTGTTTTCAAAAAAAAAAGCGAGTGCAGTTTCTATGGCTTCTAGCAGCAACAATTAGTCTCAGATTTCTCTTCTTACAGGGAAAACGGACTATGATGTCTGGGCTACGATGATGGTGGTTTATCTCAGATCGGAAGATGTATGGGAATATGTCGTGAATGGCTATTCCAAACCAGCAGATGACGCAGCCTATCAAGCCCTATCAAACGGAGAAAATGATACTTTAAGAATTCACAGGAAGAAGGATGCAAAGGCACCGCATCACATAATGAATGCTTTGGATAACAGCGTATTTCCAAAGATATCAGCTTCATTACATGCCAAATCAACATGGGAAACCTTGGCAATCAGTTATCAGGGTGCTGGTAAGGTACAAACAGCTAAACTCCAAAACCTAAGAAGATATTTTGAAGATCTGAAGATGAAAGAATCAGACTCAGCAGATTCTTTCATGACCCAAGTCATGGGGATTGTTAATCAGCTGAATACCCATGGTGAAAAGATCAAAGATCAAAGGGTGGTTGAAAGGATTTTGAGATCCCTACCCCACAAATTTGATCCAAAAGTTGCAGCGATTGAAGAAGCAAAGGATCTGAGTACTGTCTCTATAGACGAGTTAACTGAATCGCTACTGTCATATGAATCCAGAATCAACGGGAATGAAGATTCCTCTCTGGAGAATGTTTTCAAAGCACAAGTCTCATTCTCAAAAGGTAGAGGAAGAGGTAGAGGCAAAGGAGGATCAAGAGGAAGAGGCAGAGGTGGCTGAAGCAATGGCAAGGAAGATCAAGATCACGATCATAACCATGAAGGCGGGAACTACGACAAAAAAAGGTCAGATAAATCTAATGTTAAGTGTTAGGCCATTATGCTCATGAATGTAGAAAGAAAAAGTATGATACGGAAAAACAGAATGCTAATATGACTAATACCTCTGAGAATAAAGAAGATATGTTATTTCTTACATGTCATGATGCACACGAAATCCCAAAGGGACTTTGGCTTTTAGATAACGGTTGTAGTAACCATGTGACAGGTGATAGAGGTCTAATTGCAGACCGAGATGTATCAATGAAGACAGAGGTCAAATTCGGAATGGATGAGGTAGTTCCAATTCTTGGAAAAGGAGTAGTCAACATTCTAACCAAACAAGGCCAACAAAAGACAATCACAGATGTATATTATGCTCCAGAATTGAAGAATAATCTGCTTAGCATTGGGAAACTTACTGAAAAGAAATACAGACTTGTCTTTGATGGATGAGACTGTGAAATTTATGACAAACCCCCAAATAGACAGTTGATCATCAAAGTACAAGTGACTAGGAACAGGATGTATCCACTAATCATGAATTGCAGCAACAAGGTAATCTCTTTTGCTCAAAAAGCCACATGCATGGATGATTATTGGTTATGGCACTTCAGATATTGACATCTTCACTTTGGTGGTCTCAAGTTGTTGTAGCAGAAAGAGATGGTAAAAGGATTACCCCCTATGAAGGAGCCAACAAACAGTTGTGAGTAATGTATCATTGCAAAGCAGCACAGGGATAGCTTTCCTAAAGGTATGTCTCGAAGGGAACATGCACCTCTAGAACTTATTCATACTGATCTGTGTGGTCCAATGCAGAAACAGTCAATTAGTGGAAGCTATTATTTTCTTACATTTATGGATGATTTCAGTAGAAAAACATGGGTGTATTTCCTTCGTTAGAAGTCTGAAACTTTTGGCAAGTTCAAGGAATTTAAGGCTCTGGTTGAAAAACGAAGTGGTTATCAACTCAAAGTATTGAGATCAGATGGAGGGGGAGAGTATGACTCAAAGGAATTTCATGATTACTGCAAATATCATGGAATCAATAGGAAATTCACTACAAGATATACACCTCAGCAGAACGGTGTTGCAGAACGCAAGAATAGAACCATCATGAATATGGCAAGGAGCATGTTGAAATGAAGAAACTTGTCCCGTGATTTTTGGGGAGACGTAGTGGCTTGTGTTGTTCATGTGATAAACATATCTCCCACCAAAATTGTTAAGAACAGAGTACCAAAGGAAGCATGGACAAGTATGAGTTGTAATATTTCTCATTTCAGAATATTTGGTTGCGTTGCTTATGCTCATGTTCCTAAACAGCTAAGAAAAAAGCTAGATGACAGGAGTCAAAAATGTATCTTTCTGGGATACGGTGAAGAATCTAAAGACTACAAACTGTATAACCCTATTACCAAAAAGGTTATCTTCAACAGAGATGTGTTGTTCAAGGAGGAAGAGTCATGGAATGGAACCATAGACAATGTTGTGGGAGCTGCAATACCCCAACCAGAAGATGAAGAAGAAGAGGAGTTGATTGGACAACAGGGTCCAGTATCATCTTCACCAGTAGCAAATACTCCATCAAGAACACCTAGAAACTCAGTTCGCAGTGACACATCAAGTCCTCAATTAGGTAATGAATCTGATCACAGTAATAGAAAGACTAGAAGATTGGAAAATATTTACGATGAATTGGATGCAAATACCAATTATGCTTTTATTGCTAGTGACCCTGTGTTTTATGAAGAGGCAATAAAAGAAGAGCATTGGGTAAAATTTATGGATGAAGAGATAGATTCCATTGACAGAAATAGTACATGGGATGTGCATGGGCTCTAGTTGACCTGCCAAAAAAATAAGAAACCCATTGGTGTGAAGTGGGTCTATAAGACCAAACTCAATTAAAAAGGTGAGATTGATAGGTACAAGGTAGGGTTAGTAGCAAAATGTTTCTCGCAGCAACAAGGAATTGATTTTGGAGAAAATTTCGCACCAGTGGCAAGATTGGACACTGTAAGAGCATTCCTAGCAATAGCAGCCGAGAACAGATGGAAAGTGTATCAAATGGATGTCAAGTCGGCATTCTTGAATGGAATTCTTGAAGAAGAAATTTATGTGGAGCAACCACACAAGTATGAAATCAAAGAACATGAAGAGAAATTTTACAAGTTGAAGAAACATCTATATGGGCCCAATCAAGCTCCAAGAGCTTGGTACAACAGAATTGATTCTTATTTGATAAAAAATGGTTTTTGCAGAAGCAACAGCGAACCAACACTTTACACAAAGGTAAATTACCCCTCAATTATACAATATTAACTTTTCATATTTAAACCATTATTAAAGAAGCTATAACCTTAATTGCTTTGTACAACACCAATAACCCTAACCCTAGTGAGTGGACCGAGGATTCACAGTTTGAAGGATAACAAAAGAAATTAATTCAAGTACTACCTTTTTTTTTTCCACGCCAAAAGAAAACAACTTTTTATTCTAAGAAAAATTGTGTCAAGTATATACATCATAAATAACTGAGTCACGTCCAGAAAATTACTAAGATATTCAATAATATGCAATATAAAAATGGCCAAAAAAATCATAGGTAAAATGTCCATTGATTGGGACACAAAGTCCTCATACTAAGCACGTATCCAAGTATCAAACTGAAAGGAAAAAGCAGGAGAAAGGATGAAAATTAAAAAATGATCAGATGACCCGAGTCCCAGATGGAACTATTCCTGAACTCTTCAAAGTGGATATAGCCATGCATAGTTCCAGTGGAAAGTTTTGATAAGGAGTCGACTCCCACGTTGAATTCCTTGTAGATATGCTTGAAGGAGAGCTAGTGAAACTCACAAAACAAGACTTGAGTATGACGCAACCAAGGTTCCAAAATCAGTGAATGAAGAAAGGAGTCTTCCTTATCCCAGTCTATGATCACCTTTGAATCACCCGCAACATAGAGAGCATTAATCTCCCTCCTCTTGGAAAAAAAGAGAAGTACCCATAGTGCTAAGAGCTCTGCTCTAGTATTGGTACCCTTCCCTTCCTTCATCTTAAGTTTAAAATAGTGACTGGGGTCCAACTACAATACCATACCAGCCCCACAAATACAATGTTGTGATGCTCCATCGAAGAAACCAATCGGCAAGTTTTGATCCATAACCAGGAACCGAATCCTCCTAATTCGCCTATGGTCATCCAACCTGGAAAAATCACTGAACTACGCCTTTACCTTTAAGCTAACTTGATAAGGCTTCAGTGGAGGTCATTCGAAACTACCGAATTTTCTAGCTTTCCAGATATGCCAAATAATGAGTAAAGGGGGGTATATACAGGATCTTTGTCTCTTATACCAATTGCTTAAGTTGACTTTGAGGGATCCAGCGTCCCAAATGAATGTTGACTGGAATAAAACACCTAATTCCAACCAAATCTATTTGATGAATGTACAGTCACCAAAAATGTGATCCAATGATTCCTCACACAAACAGCACAGTATACACCTTCCAGGCCCAAAAAAACCTCGCCTCTGTAAAACCTCCCATGTTAATATCTTCCTTCTACAAGCTAACCACAGAATACACTTAACTTTTAGTGGAATAGAAGCCTTCTAGAACCACTGTGTCCACCAAGGTGAAGTTGGAGAAGTCTCATTCTCCATAATAAGATTATAGGCCAAATCAGCCTTGAGTATCAAATGTTATAGTTCCATACCAGCACATCGGTCAAGTTTGTCAAAGTAATACCAGACTGATATAGTTTGCTAACAAAACAATCCCATTCTTCAGCCACTCTACCAGATAGGCCAAACTCCCTGGATGATTTCCAACTCACAGTAGAATCCTTCTGCTCCCTAACAGCCTGTTTGATAACATAAACACCTCAGTGGTGAATGGCTTCTAGTAGAGCCAGTGAAAAAGAGAAATTATTCGCCATCCCAACAATCAGATCCACTCCTAAAAAAACTTGTATACCCTATCCCACAGACCAGCATAAATGTAGTTTGATGATCGGGAAGGATTTTAACAAGCTTCTCCAAATACATGGTCCATATGATGAAGTGTAATTAGAACGTCTTCACCAAGTCACCACATCCAACCGATTCAAATATTTGTATTGAATCACTCTCCCCCAAAGGCCCTGATCAAACAAAACTCGCCAAAGACTTTGTGCACATAAGGCAGAGTTAAACTAAAACAAATTATTAATTCCACAGCCTCCATAGGACTTTGGGAGAGAGATGCTAGCCCACAAAGTCAAGTGGAATTTGAAAATATTTAACCTGCCATCCCATAAGAAGTGGAACATCAACCTTATGATTAGGGATATAACACCAACCAATACCTGAAATAAAGAAAACCAGTACATTAGAATACTTTGGATTACATGTTTAACAAGTATCAACCTTCCTCCAAGCAACATAAATCTATAAGACTAGGAGTTTATCCGCTTTTGTATTTTTTGTATAAGCTAGCTCCAGTCTTTAGTACAGTATGTATTAGGTTTTAAATAGAAACCCAAGTAATTGATACCCTTGTGCAAAGGATTCATCTTGTACGGAAAAAATTGGGCAATATGATTAATAATCAAAGGATCGTCACAAGAGTAAATAAAAGAATATTTATGTATACTAATAACCATGCCCTAAGCATCACATAAAAGAGATAAGATGGATCGAAAGTGATTCCATTCCTTCATCGATCCCTCCCCAAAAATGAGGACATGATCCACGAATAGAAGGTGAGAAATGTAGAGGGAACTGGAAACCTTAATCCCTTTGATATCATTAAGTTTTCTATCATCCTTGATCAAAAGAATCAAACCTTTTGATGCCAGGATAAATAAGTACGGAGAGAGGGGGCATCCCATTATTTCCACAGGAATAATGTGAGGGCGAGCCATTGATCAGAACGACATACCTTGGAGAAGTTATGTACGCCATGATCCAATTGGTGCTTTCAGGTATCAAGCCAATATGAATAATAATCAACCTTAAATAAGTCTAATCAATGCGGTCATAAGCCTTAATGAGGTCCATATTTAGGATAAACGTCGATAATCTCTTCTGCTTGATGGAGTGTAGCCCCTCCTGCACTATCCCAACAACATCCTGAATTTGGCGGTTGGGGAGAAAACCAAATTGTTCCTTAGAAATGGACAATCCCAGAAATGGCTTTAATCGTTCAAAAATGATCTTTGTAATAATCTTGTAAAGAATATTGCAAGAAATATAGGGTGATAATCATTAAAGGAGTTAGGTCTATCAATTTTGGGAATAGGAGTAATAAAAGTAGAATTCAGTGTAGGAGGAATCCATCCCTTTATTATGGTTTCATCGATCGCTAAAGTTGGCTCCTCCCCCAACAAATTAAAGAAATGTAAATAAAATTTAGTCGTCCACCCATCGGGGCTTAAACTCTTGTCTTTGGTGCACATTTTCAAGGTCTTTAACACTTCATCCACGGTTATCTTCTTACCAATATCCACACAGTCTTCAGCTCCAAAGAACCTAGAGAAATTTTTAATAGACTTCAATTGTTTGTTGATAACCGGAGGATTATTACTAGTAAAAATATCCTTGAAATGATCAACAGTCGCACATTTAAGTGAAAGAGAATCATAACAGGTCTCATTTCTAGAATTTTCCATCTCCCATATCGAATTATTCAACCTACATTGACTTGCAAACCTATGAAAAAACTTTGTATTGTTGTCACCTGCTCGCAGCCAAATCGCCCTGCTCTTTAGCCTCCAGGTCTCCTCTAAGAGCCTTAAGAGTTTCTGCTTTGTACATTCAAGCTCAGTAATTCTCTCCTTCCTGTCCACCGAGAACATACCCTCATCCACACATCCAGATAGGGATTGTATCTCAGCTTCAATCGCAGAAAGTTGTTTAGCATTTATACATTTTTGTTCTTTCTCCCAAACAATAACGACATCCTTTAATAACGAAAGCTTCTTAATGAATATGGATAAGGGAGAAGTACTATTATTAACCTCGAAAGAGTTCCATTTATCAGTAATCAACTGGATGAAATCGTCCACCTCCAGCCAACAAGGGTTGAATTTAAATGGATATTTGACAAAAGCCGTATCAAAATCCAGTTGCATGATAATCGCTTTATGATCCGAAATTCCCAACGAGTAATCCTAGGAACGATACCTCCCAATATCGTCGCAGATGAATTCTGACATATAGTATCGATCAAGGTGTTTGGCTATACTGGCTGCCCCACATCTTCCATTTTCCCAAGTCGGTACCAGGACATTAGGAACAATATCCACCAGTCTACAAGAATCAAAACTTGAGAGTAGAAAGTCTGCCAAAGGATCCTCCTTATTACCAGCACCCCAAAATTCCTCCTGGGACACCGTGAAATTCAGGTCCTTAGCCAAAATTAAAGGCCCAGCTGTCAGTAAACCAGAGCTGAAAATATTCTCCCAGAAAGGTTTTCGATTGTTATAAGGTCTGCAAATATTGAGAAGCCTTAGTAAATGACGAAATCCTTTTATATAGCCTTCAATCACGAGACCTGCAAAATTAGAATATGCCTTCATATCAGCCAAGTCTGGGTTCCAGGACACTAAAATACCCCCAGATAAACCAGAAGAGTCCAAAGCACAGGTCCTCCAGCAAGGTTTCAATTTCATAAATTTCTTACAAGATTCCTTCGAGGAGATCATAGTCTCCTGTAACAAAACAATACATGGCTTTATGTTATCCATAATACGTCTCAATATAGTGTACTTGGGTGCACTACCAAACCCCCAATTTTTTAGGGACAAAAGATTCATTTGTAACCCCTAAACTGGGTCTCCTTCTCTCTAAGAGCCCAATCAGTAATATGTGAAACATTTTCATTAGACATACCTCTATCAAATAAGGAAACAACCTGTGGATTGGAGCAAGTGTTACCAGGTGGTGTTTCCATTTCCTCAGGTTTCTTCCTTGAATTTATAGCATTAGCTTTCTTAGGATTTCTTGGCTTCCTAATAGTAACATTCCCATTGAAAATCAACTAAATAGGAATAGTGTTGGGACTAGGGTGTGCATTAGCCGAATAGACATGGATCGGGTCTTTCAAAACCTCGGACGAGAGAAAAGAAGAGGGTGGGCTAGTAGTCTGATCATGAAAAGGTGAGGAAGAAATGTTAAACCCAAGTGGAGGGTTAGGGTTAACAGTTAAGGAAGGACATCAGATAGTGGAATAAGTGGATAAGAATCCCCCTCTTGATGTGCTAGAGAAATGTCATCGGGATCATAAATACCGGGCTCAATCCCATTTGAAACCTCAAGGTCACCATGAGGACAAGGTAACACATTCTCAACAGTAGATATGTTCTCCACGAAAGGCCTTCCAAGAGCTTTCAAAACAAACCCAACATCTGGTGATTCTGAGGAAAATACATCCATGGTAGCCCCCCCCCCCCCATCTTAACCGGTCCACCCACCAAAAAACTTTCAAAAGCATTACAGAGCTCCTCAACAAGGATAAATTTTAAAACGACCAGTAGGCTTTGAACAAACTTACCCACAGTCCTGCGAGCCGAGTCGATATCCAGTGGTAGCGGAAAGAGGGTTCCACCTTCAGAGTCCTTGGAGAGCCTCACTGACCCCTCCTGCGTATCTGGAAGAATTCCACTCCTCTGATTAGCCCAAGGGCACAAAGATTTGGAATGTCCCGTCGCTTTACACAGTTAACACCAGAAGGCTACCTTCCAATAGTCGATAGGTTGTACGAATTCTCCCCCTTCCCAAATGATCTCCATTTCTTCCGGTATACCCTCCTTTGAGTCCATCTCAACCAACATCCGAGGGGTTTACCTATCTGAACCGAAGAGAAACTAGTCTTCAATCAGGATAAAATTCCCATTGGAATTGACGAAAGCCATAAAACCCTGTAAATTCCAACAGTGGAGGGGAAAATCCGGCATTATAACCCATAGATGTTGCTTAGTACATTTCTCACGCTTAGGGTCAAAACCCACATGCCAACGGCTCAACACTAAAGAGCCACAGCCCACCACCCAATATCGTTCCTCAATATTTCGTCTGTGTGCTTCAGATAAAAAGAGGAAGACCATCTAGCTGTTTGTAAGAGTGATAACCCTAGAAATGTTTAAGATGTAGGGTTTCTGGTTCTCCCTGATCCAGTGCAATAGGTCAGGTCGAGAGATATTAAAGTATTCAAATTTTTCGATCAATGCCCTTTGGGAGAGTACCGAGACCATATTGAAGGTAATGTCTTTTCCCAGAATACACATCGAACGCCCCTTCTTGACCCTCTCAAAATCAATACCTGCGCACTTGGAATCAAAGATTCCTTTTTTCTTAGAACCCACCAACCTAGTGGGTCGCCACCTCGTCCGATCCCTATTCCCAGTATCCATCTAAGGAATAAGTGGTCGTCCTCCAGATAAAGACCCAGCACGTAGCAAAGAATCCATATAGGAAATATTGAAATTAGGGTTTGTCTTAACCCCCAAGCATCTAGGAGCCTCCTGCAGTACAATGGATGGCTCTCCATTAGAGTGTCATGAATCTAGATTATGGTCTATATGACAGACCCCCCAGGCCCGCCAATCTCCCAGGGGTCAATATCAAGTTGACCCATGCAAAAACCTCGTGAGTCTGAAACCCAACAAAATCGGCAAAAGTAGTCAAACCAAACAATGTAAAATAGTAAATTCCCACTTTTTACTGGTTGGTACTAAGTTTACCTACAAAGTAAAACTGGACTCTAAGTTCCATTGTTTGATTAACCTTCCAAGTGAAAGGGAGTGTAGGGTTTCAGATATTGAAAATCTGAAGAAAAAAAACGAAGTAGGATTATAGGTTCATGGAAACCAAGCACCTACCAAAAGACAAACCTGCTGAAGGTTCCATCCTCCAACGCATCAAGGAATCCCTCCTCTTAGGAACCATCCTCCATAACCACTTCAGAGACGTAAAATCAACTGATTATCTTTTTTATTCGAGTTAATGTCCTTACCTGCATGCTTTTAATGGTATCACATCTCACTATTGATATGAGAAGGGATTTAGATTACCTTGAAGATAGTACCATTGTATATGTTCCTGATTTCATCTAATCCAAATTATTTTTATTAATTTCACATTAAAAATATCAATTTATTTTTAATTTATCATTTAAAAAAAAATTAATGTAAAAAAATAAAATTTACATTTTGAAACAAACGTTAGTATAACCATCATAATTTTTATGGCAGCACAATATTTTTCTATTACAAGAACCTTCCCTAAAAATATCTTCACATTAAGAACATCTGTATTAAAAATTATTTATTTAAAATAAACCCTAATATATGTGAGAAATAATTGAATATTTTCAACGAAGACGTCGAAGAGTTATGTTTATTCTGAATCCATTTCCATTTTCAGCTTTCTTCTTGTGGGGGCACATTGGATTAATTTATTGGATGCCATATAAACATAATATTAAAAAAAAAACAGGAAATGGGTGAGAAAGTTAGGAGTGATCTTGTTTGTGTGAATAGTTTTTGGACATAAGTAAATGTATTTAGTAAAAGAGAAGAAGAAGAAGAAAATAATGTTAATGTAGGTGGCTGGGAAATTTATCTAAGTTAACAATTACTTATTATGTTGATTTTTTTTTCAAAAAAAAATTCATAATCTTTATTGACAAAGTTACATTTCTTATGATCATAAAACAAAATAGTGGTAGTGTGAGCTACAGAATTGCACTATTTCCGAATCAAGAAATATTTCTGTTAGAATCTATGATTTTTCCAATCATATATCTTATATCATATCAGTAGTCCTATCCTTGGTAGTTCAAGCAAAACATCAAAACTAAATCATTCATCAAATTCTTTTTATAATATTACAGATTCAAAGAAAAGGATAAAACTTTCAGCATATGCTTTAGCAGCCATCATGTGAATATTATGTTATAATTCCATCTTGAGTTTCAGTTATCATCCATCAACCCTTGTCTAGATGTAATCCTTCTTTTGAAATTATATCCGCTTCAATATTTCGTTCAATATAGATATGGTAGAATTTGACTTCTTCTAGTTGATTTTTTAGAAGATAAATTTCTTGAAGAAGACGCTGTAAGAAAATATTATGATATGTGTTTTTTCCAGTAAGCAAGTCAATAATAAGTTGTGCATCTCCAAAAACCTGTAGTTGTTTTATATGGTATTCCACCTCCAGACATAAAATCATTTTTAGACCATATCATTCATCATAATTGTTGGATCTTGTCCCTAATCCTGCTTTGAACCTTAATTCCTTTACTGGCATATGTATTATACCTCCTTCTCCACACAGTACTCTGTCTTCTTTCGTTGCCCCATCGAAATATGACCACGACCAGTCCTTTATAATTTCTCATTTTTTATATGACGAGTTTTGGTCATTTTGATATTTTGAGGATAGCTATCTAACATATCAACACTTTTGATTGCACATGTGAGAGGTGAGTAAAATATATCTTCAAATGTACATTTATTCCTGCTCATCCATTCTTTCCAAACGATAATTAGAGGTAGATCTTTAAAATATTTGAGCTCAATTTTCTGCTTCCAATTGTAGATACAAACACTTATTGAAGAGCCAGTCCTCCATGGCAGTTTATGTTTTAATAGGACCTATAGTTCCTTCATAACCTGAATTACATATTTGCATGTTACAATCAAGTGAAAATTTGATTCCTTATCAGACTTATAGAGGCAACACATACATGGAGCAACTTTGTTCATGTTTTGCATATGGTCCCATGTCAGGACTTTATTCCACAGGAATAACCACATTAAGTTATTTTCCTTTGGCGGTACATTAAATTTCCATATGTTTCTCCATCACCAGTATGGATCATCTTCTTTTGAGATCAATATTTTGTAGCTTGCTTTTGGGGTGTACTTACCATGAGGGTCGATGGCCCATAATAGTATGTCCAAATCTGTAGTTAAGTGAATATGTGAAAGATTAAGCTGGTTAATGTAATCCTGCCAAATGATTGCATCATTCTCCTGAAACCCTAGTGTGGATGCATTCTTCCATCCATTTCCTATTACGTTCCCTGAATTTTCTATGAATTGATTTAGATATTTTAATCCTTTAAATCTTAGGTACATCTTCATATGAAAAGGTAGGATATGGGTTGTGCTACTTCCTACCCTAGCATCCTCTCCTACCTTTAAACTACATCCATCCCCTATTTTCCATGCTGGGCCTTTCACAGTCACTAGACTTGCTAAAATTTTTGCTTTCCACATGTTCAAGACATTCCTGTAAGATTTGTGAGGCATGTAGATCTAATCATGAATAGTTGAAGGGGCAATATATTTATGAAAGATAGCTTCTTGCCACAAATCAGAATTGTTTATTAATCTTGATATGTTCTTGGATGCTAAAGCATTTAATAAAGACAGAAGATTTTTGATGCCCCATCCTCCTTGATATTTAGGCATAGACAACACTTTCCATTTGATCCAAGCAATACCTTGATGGTTCAAACTGCCTTGCCATAAGTAATTGTTGGAATCAATTTAATACTGAGAGGGGGGTGAATCAGTATTAACACAGTTATTAGCAGTTTTTACCTTCTTTAACAGATTAGTATTAAATTAATATTGATGATTAATTATGCATCCAGTATAAACAAAAACATTCATCCATAAATTCACCAAGACAAAGAACACAAAACATGGGAATTTTGATGTGGAAACCCAATCGGGAGAAAACCACAGAATTCTTCTTTATAATGAGAAAAAATATATTCAAGGAAGCACCAACTTCCTATATTTACCAGCACCAACTCGAAGGAGGCACCGAACCCCTGGTTTTACAGGCTCTAACATGAGGGAAGCACCGAATCCCTATGTTTCTCCAGCACCAACTGGAAGGAGGCTACAACCTCCTTTCTCCTTGCCCCGTCTTGCTGCCCAGATATCCAAAATGTGATTATGAATTACTGAACTTCAACTATGCACACTTGTCTAATCTTCTGAATATAATTATGTTGAGTGCTACCTTTGTATGCAGTGAATTCTCTGTCAACGAACTTCATACATTACTTGATTTCTCATTCTTCTCAATTCACACTTCTGCTGATGTCTTACTTCATGTATTGTATACTCGCTGATACTACACTCTGCGTTGAGGTAAGATTTTTCATTCTGTTACAGCACTACTGCTTTCACCAATTGATATTGTGCCTTTACTTGATAGTTTTCTACTCTGAGATAATGCACTAGTAACCGATGGAGCTATGCACTTACTGATGGGCCCATTATGTATAAGTGCTACAGTATTTTAGAAAATATGAGACATGCAATGCATCAATAGATTCGTCCTTTCGGTTTAATGCATTTTTCTCAGGTCATTTGCAGCATGATGCGCTTACTGTATCCTGCTACTTCTCTACCATCGCGCATCAGATGGACTTCTCAACTTTGTACAATTTTACTTCTTCTTATATGCATCAGCTATACATCTGTGCATCATCTAAAATAATTTGGTTCTGTCTCTGTGCTTCTCTCTTTACAATGTCTATGTTGTCAATAATATTATCATTCAAAACATCAAGCACTTGCGCATACTTCAACGTTTCTTCCTTTCAGTACTTGCGCATCTGTCACAGATCTACATCATCATTCTGCACACCATCAGTTCTGCATTTTGTTGCATGTGTGCTCTCAGATCCTCGTTGGATCATTTTGTTCTATCGTCGATCCCTTTGATGCCCCAAATATCAAACTGCAACAAACACTTGAAGCTCTTATGCTCTCGCCATCAAGCTTAATTCAAATATCCAACTTGCATCTCTATTTATAAAAGCCCTGCGGATTGTATGTCCACAAGTTGGTTGTGGCAACCCTTCTTCCATACTTCATGGATTGTGCATTTTTCACATGTCATCTTTTGCGCTATTGATGTGTCATCCTTTGTGTGTCTTGTGCCTTCATGGTCCACAACTTAGTGGGACTTTACACCTTGGTGGTGTGCTTTTTCGCTCTTGATGTATCATCACTTTGAGGTATGTGCGCATTCTTTCTTTTCAACTTGGTATGTCTTCAACATTTGATGTACCATTCCTTGTGGTTAATGCACCCTTGATGTGTTGATGCTTTGCGGAAACTGTGCATACTCCAACTTCTACTTGGTGGGACTTTGACCCGTGCCTTGTCATCACTTGTGTGACTTGAGCACATGATGTTCTGTCAGCTGTGGAATTTTTTCATAAACTAACTTCAACCATTGTACCCTTCTTGGAACTTGTGCACCCTTTTCAACTGAAAGCATCTTTATATTGGCTTGGAATTGCATGCTTTCAGGACTTTCTGACCATAGGCTATTAGCGCACTCCCAATATTTGACTAAGCAATGCTTGTGCATTCAACACGCTTGTACACTTGTATATTTTCTTAACCAACTCCTTGGATTGCTTGTGCACATGTACCTTTGTCCTACCAATTCTTTGGCTGCTACCTTGGGTGAGTATGACTTGGTGGACTTGTTTGCTTCGTTGGTACTTCTTTGAATTGAATCTATATGTTGTATCCATAAACACACACCTTCAGACTAGATACAAATTCTAGATATACTTCTTCACACTGGCATCCATGTCCTTCACCATTTTGCATGGATACTTCTTCAAAGTGGTTTCCATATACTTCTTCAGACTGTTGTAGGAATTTTGTATCCACTTTGACATCAATGACTCAAACTGAATCAGTTAACATCCTCTTTGACATCAATTGACATCAATGACAACCAAATTTCAACAATCTCCGCCTTTGCAATTGACTTCAACACCTTATGAAGCTATGTATGATCTTATTTGAAGCATATGCTTCATCTGTACTATGCTGTAGTTCTCCCCCTGATTTCTTTAGGTTTATGGTTACTGTGTTTTATTATCAGTACTTCTTCTACTTCTGCACGAACCATACTAATATTGCTTTATGTTACTTTTGCGTGGACCATATGTTCTTCATTCCATTTCTCCAAGTGATTTGCTTCACACTCTTTCACGTCTGCTATAGATTTATGTTGTATCTCTATGTTGTTCCCCTGCTAGACCTTTTGTTGCATTCATTACTTTTGCAACCAACTTCATGTATTATACTTCAGTCTTGTCATTCATGCCTCGGCTACATATATTCCTGCTCTGCTTGACAACTTCATGTATTTTTGCTTGCTCCAGCTTCATACCTGACAGCTTCGTGTATTTTTTCTTACTTCAACTTCATGCCTGACAGCTTCATGTATTTCCCCCCCTTTGACATCAATGGAAAAGAGGTGCCATTACTTGCACAATGTAGATTCTTCTGTTAGTTGGTTTTGCGCTGGCCTCAACCTCATCTATCTCTAGGGATGACTCCCCCTGTCTTCATGCTTCATTTCTCTATTGTAATTATGCACTTATGTCATTTCATAATTATCTTTGATTGCTTTCTTGAAACAGACGTTGCATTATTTCTTCATCTTGATTTCTTGTTCCTGTCACAACACTTCAATAAGCTTTGCATAGTGATCCATACATACTTCCTATCATTCCAACTATGCAGTGCCAATTCTTTCGAACTTACACGTCTTTATTTGGGTTCTCATTATTGTGTGGATTGAGAGCCACGCCTAGTTTTTCCCTGAGATATTCAAATGTACTTCGTGGAAGAGGTTTAGTGAATATATTCGCAATATGTTCCTTAATATCAACGTATTCAAGTTTGACAATGTTATCAGCTACTTGCTCTCTTACAAAATGATATTTGATGGGAATGTGCTTAGTTTTGCGGTGCATAACATGATTCTTAGAGATATTGACTGCACTAGTGTTGTCGCATAGTATTTGTATCGACTGATCAATATTTACTTGTAGATATCTCAAATTTTGTTTCATCAATAATACTTGTGAGCAACAAGCAGTGGCTACAATACATTCATCTTCTGTTGTGGATAATGCGACTGATGGTTTTTTTTTGTTGATCCACGACACAAGACAATTTCCTAAGAAAAACACAGCACCACTATTACTTCTCCTGTCATCAATACTTCATTCCCAGTCTGCATCAATGTACGCTATTAAGTCTATATTTTTTCTACGTGGATACCATAGGCCAAGATAAATGGTCCCTTTCAAATACCTGAAAATTCTTTTGATTGCTTGAACATGTGTTTCCTTGGGTGCTGACTCAAATCTTCTGACAAGTCCAATAGGATGCATGATATATGGTCTTGAAGCAATTACATATATAAAACTGCGGATCATAGATTTGTAAAGCCTATGATCAAATTCCTTATCCTCATCTTCTTTACTTAACTTGCACCCAGTGACCATAGGTGTACAGACAGGATTGCAATCTTCCATGTTGAATCTCTTTAACATTTCCTTTACATACTTAGATTGAGAGGTGAAGATTCCATCATTTAATTGAGAAATTTGTAACCCAAGGAAAAAGGATAATTCCCCGAGCATGGACATTTCAAACTCTTTTTCCATGTATTTTGCAAATTGTTGACTCATTCTATCATCATTGCTCCCAAAAATGATATCATCTACATTTACTTCCACAACTATCATCTTTTCATTCACAATTTTGATGTAGATATTTTTGTCTACACTGTCTCTTCTTAAACCTTAACGTTGCAGATATTTGTCCAACCTTGAATGCGAGGCCCTGGGAGCTTCTTTGAGTCCATACAATTATTTCTTTAGCTTGCACACATAATATTTGTTGCCTAAAAGTGAAAAACCATCTAGTTGTTTAATGTATACTTCTTCTTCAAGATCTCCATTCAGAAATGTTGATTTAACATCCAGCTGATATACTTTGACATATTCTTCACATGCATAAGCCAGGAATAGCCTGATTTCTTCCATTCGTGCTACTGGAGAAATTTTTTCTTTAAAATATACTGCTTCGATCTATGCATACCCTTTGCACACTATTCTCTCTGTGTTTCTGACAACTTGTCCTTCTCCATTTAGTTTGTTTCTAAATACCCACTTTGTTCCAGTTACATTCTTATTCTTAGGTCTTGGAACAAGTTCCCAAGTATCGTTCTTTTTAATTTGATCGAATTCCTCAATCATAGCCTTCATCCAACCTTCATTATATTTGGCTTGTTCAATTCATTTTGGTTTTGTTTGAGACGGTAATGAGAAATGCACTTCTTCAGTCAGATTTCTTAGAGTCCTAGTTCTTATACCACCATCTTTGTCTCCAATAATCAAAATTTCTGAATGATTTTTCTGGACATATCTGGAGGGGCCCTTTGTGTCTAGTATTCCTTCTTCTAATTCATGTTGATACACTTCCTCTTATGGAACTTCAGTATCTTGATTTTCTTCAATCTGTTGTTGTAGTAAGGGTAGATCATCCTCTTCTTCAATTCTTCTATGAGTCAGTACTTCATCAACTTTCACTTCAGGACTTTTGACTATCTTTGTGAGTCGCAAATTATAGAACTTGTAAGATTTTCTCTTGTAGGAATAACCAAGAAAAATCCCTTCATCTGATCTAGAATCAAATTTTCCAAGAGTATCATCATTTCTTTTAATGTAGCATTTTCTTCCAAATATTATGAAATGTTGAACTGTAGTTGGTATTCCTTCCCGAATTTCATATGGTGTTGCGCAACTGTTCATACTAATTATACATTTTTTGAGAATGTGTACAACTGTATGAATGGCATGTGCCCAAAACATATATGATAGTCTTAACTCGTTTAACATTGTTCTATCCATCTCTTGGACAATTCTATTTTTTTCTTTCTACCACCCCATTTTGTTGTGGTGTTCTGGATGCTGAAAACTATCTTCTAATTCCATGTTTGTCACAATAGTTATCAAACTTATTTGATGTATATTCTCCTCCATTGTCAAACCTCAAACACTTTTTTCTTAAATATGTTTCGTTCTCAACTAATTCTTTACAAATTTTGAAGCACTCGAATGTTTCTGATTTTTCCTTAAGAAAGAACACCCACGTCATTCGAGTGAAATCATCTATGAACAAAAGGACTTATTCTTCACCACTCATTCCTCTAGTTCACATTGGACCACATAGATCAGAAAGAACCAATTCCAATTTTTTTGAGGTAGTGTACTCTTTAGTGGGGTACTTAATTATTGCTTGTTTCCCATGTAGACAATGCTTACAAAGTGAGTTTGATGACTTAATAATTCTTGGAATGTCTCTTACTGCTTGTTTCCTACTGATTCTAGCAAGATTGTCAAAATTGATGCTTCCCAATCTTTTTTTCTAGAGCCAAATTCCATCGGTTTATCCCATGCAACATTTTTCTTCTCTTTCCTCATCCAATATATAGACTTTGTTAGGATTCCTGGAGGCCATTGCCACAACCTTGCTTGTATCCCTGTTTTTTATTTTGCATTTTTCTGAGTCAAAAGTGAGGGTGTGTGCTTGGTCGCACATCTAGCTTAAACATAGAAGATTGTGTTTCATGTTCTCAACTAATAGAACATTTTCTTCCTTAGTCCTTTTGTTTCACATGCTTTCCATGCATTTTCCTAGAATTTTGGTTGAGCCATTATCCCCAAAATAGACGTTCCCTCCCTTGTCTTCTCTAAAATTCAGAAAGGTGTTTTTATCTCATGTCATGTGCTTAGAACATCCATTGTCCATATACAATTTCCCCATTTTACTTTGTGCATGTAAGACTAGGATGCATGCGTAATGTCCCTCAAAAATACACCTTAAAAAAAATTATATAAGGTCCTAATCAGTCATAAAACACATGATTCTATAAATTAACTTCAGCACTGGTTAAATACTAATATTCTTACTTGTTTGCGTCTCGATTGGTTGATTTCTCCGTTGTTCTCAATGTATTGTCTTGGTTGGTTTCCTTTTTGCTTGACTTCGAAAGGTATGTACATGATTTCTTATGTAATAACTTGGCATATCATCTAACTCACTATAATGATGATAATGATAATTACCCTTCATAACTGGATTCAGTTTTTTATATTAATTCATAATGATAATGGAATCATCTTGTCCTGTGAGTGTTCAATGCTTGTCTTGCATTACTCATCATATGTTGGAATATGTGTTTATTGTCTCCATGGATGGATCTCGGTTCCATTGTTTCATGAGTTTACTTAGCTTATTGTAAGCTAACACCATTTTCAAATGTATATACAGGTGGTTGATTGGTCCACGCTGCGCCTTACGGTTTAGCATAAGCAAGGTTCTAAGAACAACAATGTTTTAAGTTGTACCAAGTATAAATATAGAAAGGGGAAACAAGGTCCCAAGGTAAGGCGATCAAAAGGTCATGCCTAGTGAAATCTTGGTGAAGGTTTCTTATGTTGATATGAACCTAAGCGCTTTCGCTAGTCTCAACTTAGTGCTAAATGAATAGAATTCAAACTAAAGTGGGGGTGGTTGGCATTCAATGTTTCCCATGTGATGGAAGGTGCAAGCACTGTGTGAAGGCTTCCATGCTGGCGTTTTGCATTCAAGTCTGGACAAGGGTAGGGTTTTTCCATCACATTCACGATTTTGGGTGTATCGTTGAGTCAAATGTGATTTTGTTGTAGGAGAGGGAAGCAGAGGCTTCCTCTTTGCGTTTGTTTTGGAGACAACATGCACAGGACCAGAGCTACACTCTTGGTCTGTAGTTTCGAACTTGGGAGGAGGCGACTTTAAGGAGTTGTCTTGATCAAGTAATATTATGCTCTGTCGTTGTTAATATTTTATGTGCAGAGATTTACATATGTGTCCCTTTTTCATATTGGTTGACCTTTGGTCTGTCCCTTGTGCAAGGTGAAAGTCCACAGTGTTTATCACCTGGGATCTGCTATGTGAAGGTGTTGGTCTACTGCAAAAAGATCCGGGTAATCTCATGGTCTCTTATGGACCCACTTCCCTCTACGGAGACACATATGGAGATGTGGTTCTGGTTTGTATTTTTATTGTTTTAAAACGTTGGTTGGTTGCGCTCCTGGAGAGACAAGAAATTATTTAGCAGAGCTTTGCTATGGTTGTATGTCTATAATCCTTTTTCCCATCCTTGGGGTTTTTGCTGTAGCGATTTTATGCTTAGGATTTAACTACGGGTTTTAATTCAATGTAATAAGCCCTTCTGGCATTTTTTGTGTGAATGTTATGGTTTTGTAAACTATGTTTTGGAAATCAAAATGCTCCATGGTTTCAAGTCTATAATTTAAATGGAATTCTATGCATTGTAAGGCGTGTTTCCTCTCAGTTTTGGTCTTTCTCTACAATGTATGTTTAATAACATGATATTTACTATTTTCGGGTGCCTATACTATGTTGTTGGGCGTTGATACTCTATGGTTTGGTATCTATACTATGTTTGGGGTTTCGTCATTATTTCAAAATGTGTAAGGATGTGGAGACTCTGGCTTGTGTTGTTATTGAGTGTTCTGTGAGTGTATTAAAACCCGAGGAAGTTGTTTTTCTGGTCAACGCTTGAGCGTGACCCTATTTTAAGTCTGGAGTTTGTTCTTTTTACTCTGCAGGATTTTATCCCTGGTCATTCGCTTGAAGCGTGACCATGCCTAAGCATGAGCTGGAAATTGATCCTTGTGGGAATCGATCCCTGGTCAAACTCTGGAAGTGTGATCCTTGGATGTGTGTGAAATTGACAACGATTTTTTATGGGATTAGATCCCTAGTCAACACTGAAAACATGACTCTTTCCTGTATGTGAATTGAAATTGATACTCATGGGGTTCGGTCCTTGATCAACGCTGAACATGTGACCCTCGACTGTGTGTGGACTGAGAGTGATGGGGTTCTATCTTTGATCAACGCGAAAATTGTGACCCTTGACTGAAAGTGACGGGATTCGATCCCGGATAAACGTTGAAAGTGTGATCCTTGACTGTGTGAACTGGCATGAGTGTAAGACTTAACTTGATTCCACTATGTGTCTTGGATTATAACTAAGGAGAGTTTCACTCTCGTTATTCTTTGTGCATGGGTAACATAATATTGAAAATTCTATTTGATATGTGATGTTTGAATGAAAGTAATGGTATGATTTATTTATTTAGTATAGTTTTGATGTTTTATGTGATGACTATCGTTTTGATGGAGTATTGGTTTAATATTTAATATTTCTATTTTTAATATATATAATTTATAAATATATATTAATCCCCCTATTTAGAGTTTACGGACTCGGTCCCGAAATCCAGTTTCTAGGATTCTCTCTCTATATAGGAAAAGATAGGAGCTTTATCCTGAGATGATATGAGATTGTAAACACTAGTTTCAAATTAAAAGTAACCCACGTATCATGGCTAATTAATTCCTGCCAATGATTCTATTTAACTCCTAAATTTAATGATGGAATCTTGTAGATTAAAATTTGCATGACCAATAATTGAAATTCACCATATTTAACCGCATTTAATTGTACAAAATGAATGAAATCTACGGAAGAACCTAATCTGATTTTTATGAAAAGATCTACCATATTTACATTTCATCACAATATATATATTTTTAACAAAAATAGTGCATGAACAAAAATATAAAGAGACACGGTTCAAATCTATAAAAATATAATTTCTGAATGAATAATAAATAACACGAAGATACTTATCAACCCTTTATTTGCTTCTCGGCTAACTTGGAAACTGCCACATTCCACCCAACCGTAGACCTCAAACCATTCCTGGTTTGTCAACAGGTCACCCCCTAGACGAACCGAGCATCAAAAGAACTAGAAGGCCTAGGGTAAATTTGCTATCTTCTTTACTAACAACAGAGTAGTCACAAGTTCCATTTACTAGCCCTTTGTGTGGATCTTGTAAAATAATTTCCCCTAATATTCCCACAGTCCTCTCTCTAGGACACACCAAATATCATACAATTTGGTAATCTGAGCGCTCAAAGAAACACGGTTGAGCCCTCTAGTGAACTTGGAAACACTTTACCCTTGCAATGCTCTCTCTCTACTACTTATAAGATTTTAAGAGGAAAGGCTTCTAGGATTTAGGTTTAACTCTCTCATTTTAATTGTTAGACCCACTAATTGTTCTATATTTATATTTAATTAATAATTTAGTTTCTTTAACTCTCACAATTTATTTTATCTTTATTTAATAAAAATAGGATTTTTACTCATCCTAACATCTAGTTGATCTTAGTTATCAACTACTCGACCATTCTAAACTCTTGCATGCTCGGTCCCTCTTTGAGTCGCAGTCCTAGTTAGTTAAAAATAATAAAGTAGATAATAATAATTTAGTTATTCAATGGGTTACTGATGCTCCAGAGCTCTAAGCTCAACATCAGTTAATCACCATGAGTCTAAGTGCTTCAGAGCCTTACGGCTCAACTAACTCACTCAACTAATAGTGCTTCAGAGCTCACTTGTTCAACACTATTAAATAAATGGTCCATGTGCTCCAGAGCTTATGCTCAACACCAGCTACAAATATTCCATATGCTCCAAATATCACTTGCTCAACATCTTTTAATAAGACAATATTTAAAAATAGTTTTAGGTGTTATTCAGAGATCAATTGCTCAACACCCAAATAAACAATCTAGGCGCTCCAGAGTTCATTTGCTCAACACCTGTCAAAATGAACTAGCTTTTTAGAAAATAAACATGAAATAAAAGTAATCTTTTCTTGGGATATTACAACATGCTTCTTGATGAACTTGATCCTTTTGTTCTTAAACTGTCACAGTGAATTGTGCAGGTTGCTGATGAGTATCATGTTCTGAGGTTTCACAGCATGTGTCTTCTGAACTTAAAATACTGAAGGGATTGGGGTATTCATTCAAAAATTAAGACAATTTTTTGAGGATGCTCCTTTTAGAATTCATCTGATTGTAGAAACAATTATTCCTAGCGTATGATAATGCCTGAGCTCTACAATTTATTTCTTTATCACCAAAATTGTGACACTAAGAGCAATTTCCCAAGAAAGGGTTTTGGTACCTTATAGGATAAAAACCCCGAGGCTACACAGACTTGCATTCTAAATGATTTGGCCTTTTCTATTCTCTCTCACATTTCTGATCTTTTCTTGATAAAGGAGTCTTGAGAGCATCTGCATAAATGTTAACAAAGTTTGATTCTCCATCAATGTTGTTTCTACATCTTTGTTCCTTTTCCAGTTGAATGCTTAATTTTTGGAGTTCGCTTCTTAGATAAACAATTTCGAATTCCTTTCCTTCGCACTTGTCATCCTTCAACTTTAACTGCCTAGTGGTGTCTGCCTCCAATCTTAGAAGAGATTCCTGCAGGAGCTTTCTTTTCTTCCTTGACTTCTTTAGTTCATCTAGAGCACTGACTAGTTCTCCTTTAGAATCTGCTTCATCCATCTGTTCATATATTGATTCCATATTTGTTGGGTTCTACGCAAGGATATGATACCAATTGTTGGAATCAATTTAATACTGAGAGGGGGTGTGAATTAGTATTAGCGCAGTTATCAGCAATTTTTATCTTCTTTAACAGATTATTCTTAACTTAATCTTGATGATTAATTATGCATCCAGTATAAACAAAAATATTCATCCATAAATTCACCAAGACAAAAAACACATAACACAGGAATTTTGACGTGGAAACCCAATTGGAAGAAAACCAAGGAATGATTCTTTATAATGAGAAAGAATACATTCAAGGAAGCACCAACTTCCTGTATTTAGCAACACCAACTAGAAGGAGGCATTGACCCCCTGGTTTTATAGGCTCCGACCTGAAGGAAGCCCCGACTCCCTCCGTTTCTCCAGCACCAACTAGAAGGAGGCTACAACCCCCTTTCTTCTTGCCCCGTCCTATCGCCGAGATAACCAAAATGTGATTATGAATTACTGAACTACAACTCTGCGCACTCGTCTGATATTCTGAAGATAAGTCTATTGTGCACTACCTTTGCATGTAGTTGATTCTCTGTCACTGAGCTACATACATCACTTGACTTCTCATTCTTCTCAATTCACACTTATGTTGATGTCTTACTTCATGTATTGTGTGCTCGTTGATACTGCAGTCTACGCTGAGGTAAGCTCTGTCAGTCTGTTACAACACTACTGCTTTCACCAATTGATATTGTGCCTTTACTTGATAGTTTTATGCTCTAAGATACTGCATTGGTAACAGATGGAACTGTGCACTTACTAATGGGTTTGTTTTGTATAAGTGCTACAATATTTTAGTCAATTTGTGACATGCAATGCATCAATAGATTCATCCTTTCGGTTTAACGCACTTATCTCAGATCATCTGCATCATGATGCACTCGTTGGATCCTGCTACTGCTCTGTCGTCGAGCATCAGATGGAATTCTCAAATTCGCACACTTTTACTTCTGCTTATATGCATCATCTAGCTAGACATATGCGCATCATTTGAAATAATTCAGTTCTGTCTCTGCACTTTTGTATTTACAACGTTTGCACTATCAGTAATATTGTCATTCAAAACATCAAGAATTTGTGCATACTTCAATGTTTCTTCCTTTCAGTACTTGCGTATCCATCACAGATCTATAGCATCAATCTGCACACCATCAATTCTGCATTCTGCTACATGTGTGCTCTCGGCTCCTCTCTATATCATTATGTTCTGTCCTTGAGCCCTTTGATTCCCCGAATATCAAACTACAACAAACACCTGAAGCTCTTATGCTCTCACCAACAAGCTTACTTCAATTCTCCAACTTGCATCTCTATTTATACAAGTCCTGCATGGATTATATGTCCACAAGTTGGTTATGGAAACCCTTCTTCCATACTTCACAAATTGTGCATTTGCCACATGTCATGTTCTACGCTATTGATGTGTCATCCTTTGTGTATCTTGCGCATTCATGGTCCACAACTTAGTAGGACTTTACACCTTGGTGGTGTATTTTTGCACTCTTGATGTATCATCACTTTGAGGTATGTGCACATCCTTGCTTTTCAACTTGGTATGTCTTCAACCTTTGTTGTACCATCCCTTGTGGGTAATGCGCCCTTAATGTGTTGATGCTGTACAGAATATTCCCATACTCCAACTTCTACTTGGTGGGACTTTGACCTATTCCTTGTCATCAATTGTGGGACTTGAGCACCTGGTGTTCCATCGACGGTGGTATTTATTCATAAACTAACTTCAACCGATGTACCCTTATTGGAACTTCTGCACCCTTTACAACTGAAAGCATCTTCAGATTGGCTTGAACTTGTGTGCTTTCAGGACTGTCCGACCATAGGTTGTTCGCACACTCTCAATATTTGACTAAGCAATTCTTTTGCATTCAACATGCGTGTACGCTTGTATCTTTTCTTAACCAAATCCTTGTCTTGCCTTTGCACATGTAGCTATGTCCTACCAATTCTTTGGCTGCTACCTTGAGTGAGTATGACTTAGTGGACTTCACTGCTATGCTGGTACCTCTTTGAACTAAATATGTATGTTGTATCCATAGACGCACACCTTCATACTAGATGCAACTTCTAGATATACTTCTTCACATGGGCATCCATGTCCTTCACCATTTTGCGTAGATACTTATTCAAAGTGGTTTCCATATACTTATTCACACTGTTGTAGGAATGTTGTATCCACTTTGACATCAATGACTCAAATTGAATAAGTTAACATCCTCTTTGACGTTAGTTTACATCAATGACAACCAAATTTCAACAGTAGCGAAAGAAGATCTTCCAAATGCTTTCTAATATTCCTCGTGGAATCCATGCTAGGGTCATCTAGTATATAGGTATAGCTTGAAGGACAACTTTGATAAGGACTAGTCGTCCATATTTTGTAATTCATCGATAGCACCAACATGATATACGTTTTTCACATTTTCTCAGAATCCATGTCCAATCCTTTTTCTCATAAGACCAAGGTTTTATGCAAAAACCTAAATAGTTCAGATCTGTATCTAAATCAAATTGAGTAAAGATAAAAACCCTCCATATATCTATCAAGCTCCTAGTTTTCTAGATCTTCAGAGGAAATGAAAGAATTTTTTTCATTTACTTTCATTCCTGTAGCTAGACAGAAGGTGGCCAAAATTGGAAGTAGCTTGTCCTTATCCTGGATGGATCCATCATAAAAAATTAAAATGTCATCCACAAAAAGGATGTGTGAAAACTACCTCCTATGTTTAGACCTTTAAAATATCCCAGATTCTTTGTTGACTCAAGATCTCTACTTAGCCCATTCGCTATAATAAGAACGAGCATAGGAGCCATTGGGCATCCTTTCATAATTCCTCTCTCGGGTCTGGAAAATTCTGTGGTTCAACCATTGATTAAAATAGAGAAGGATACAGTGGTTATACCACACATAATCCATTTGATGAAAGAAAGGATGAAACCCAGTTAAAAGCATCCTTAAGTAAGACCATTTGAATATGTCATAAGCTTTTGACATATCAATTTTAATTACTACAAATTTTAAATTATTAGATCTTATCGAATGAAGACCCTCCTGAGCAAGGCCGATAGCATTGTGGATCTTCCTACTAGGTAAGAAACCAAATTGCTCTTGGGAAATTCCTTTTTGAAGGAAAGGCTTAATCCTCCTAGCGATTATCTTAGCAATAATTTTATAAATGGTATTGCATAAGGCTATGGGATGAAAGAGATCAAAGGACGTGAGGGAGTCAGATTTCAGGATCAAAGTAAGAAAGGATGATTTAAATACAACTAACATTTTACCATTCCTTCTGGAGTCGTCAGCAATAGTTAGCAGATCCAAACCTAAAGTATCAAATAAGCCAAGGTAGAATTCTATAGGAAAACCATCAAGTCTAGGACATTTGTCCCTTTTTATACTGTGGAGGGATTCTTCAATCTCAGATAAGCATACTTCCTTCATTAACAACAAATTATCTTCCTCATTAGTAATTGTTGGGTAAAGTTGGATGATTCTTACCATTTCAACTATACGATATGCGGAACTTCTTCTTTGAAAATATTTTCAAAATGCTATATGCCTACAGAGGCTGTATCATAGAAGTTGTCTACTTCCCTACCTATGTCATCTTTGATTTTTCTTATATTGTTGTAGCTTTTCTTGTGATTCGCGTACTGATGGAAGAAATTTGTGTTTTCATCACATTTTGCTATGCAAACCGCTCTGCTCTTGATTCTCCATTCTACCTCTCGGAAATCCAAGATATATCTTTTTTTTTCCAGGCTAGTACTTCAGTGTTTGAATCTTCAGATACAAAACCAAAATATTCCTTATCTATCTATTTTGTTAGACTAGCTTCTATATTGATAAGGTCAATATCTTTATGTTTTCTCATCTTATAAAATCATTCTGTAGAGATAGTCTTGGTTTTTTTCATATTGATTGAGAACTATATAGCTGCTGAAGCACGACTATTAGAGTTAAAAGGAGTCCATTCTTTTTTTAAAAGGGTAAGTAGAACATTATCCTCAAGCCACTGAGAGCTTAATTTAAAAGGAGCATGTGGCTTAGAAACGTTCCCTACAAATTCCATAAAAACTGGTCAATGATCATATTCTCCACCTGTAGCCACCCATACCTAAAGCCAAGAGGAATATCAGGTAAATTTTCCTTTACTAGAAATTTGTCTAAATGTTTTACAATATTGTTTGAGTCGATCCTCCTGTTTCTCCAAGTAGGATTCAGTTTGAGAGGAGTTATATCCAGGAGTCCACCAGTCACAAGTTTACTGATAAAAAAATCTGAGAGAGTCCTTTAGAGCATTATTCCCCCAAATTTTTGAGTTTCCCAGGGATATATTGAGATCTCCGCCTACGATAAGGTTGTTATGTTTTAGTAAATATTTTCCCCAAAAATCATTCCAGTATGATCTTCTATCTGTTTGAGGACCATAAACATTAGCCATCAGAAATTAAATTCCTAGTTCAGAGGAAAAAATCTCTGTTCCTAAAGTAGAATTCATTGACCAAGAATTTAAGAGTTGCAGTCCTTTTTCTCACCTACCTATAATAAGGCCTCCAAAGAGTCCTTTGGAATATATAAAAACAAATTCCCATCCTATAAGATGTTGTTTAATGTTTTGTACTATCTTGCTACCTTCATTCATAATCTCTTGCATAAAAAATACATTAGGATACTCAACTTCTATTAATCTACTAATGGCTAGGATTTTGGAGGGCATATCCAACCCTCGACAATTAAGAGAGCCTAGGTGATTTAGGGAAACTCTTGAGGGACATTCATTGCTCTAAGTGTCCCAGAATTGAAAGAAAGTACATCAATGGGTGCCTTAGTGAGCACTTGAGAATCCCGAATCAAAGATCTTCGTCCTTTCCTACCAGAAGTATGTCTTTGACTAAGAGCATATCCATCAGACCTATTCTGAGAGGAAAATTCTTTAAAACATTTACTAGATCTTAGTTTTAGTTTATAATTCCTTCACTCGGAGTCTTTGAGGAGCTATTAAAAGTAGAAGAACTCTTAGGAGAAACAGGATCAAGATCTGTAGCCTTAAAATTTTCGTCATTGTAGGAATTGGAATTTTGAAGCCGATCTAGAATTGTTGGAGCTTCTACGGACTTAAAAACAAGAGGATAAAAAGTAGAAGTTGGATATGAATCCTCTGTAACAATTGTATTTTCCTTCTGAGCCTTTGAAGGAGAGCCCAAGGGATCCAAGCTCGAAACTAGACCATCTCCAAGGGCTTTATTGCCGGATAGATTCAAAATTTGTGCAGAATCATGCCCGATATTTTCCTTAGGGGGTTTGGGGTTGAAACTTGCTCGAAACAATTATTTCTATATTTTGAGGAGGGTTCCTTTGGCTTCCAGAAATCTGTAGGGTTTTGAGAAGATCTATTGGCACCTAAATTCTTCCTAGACCCGTAGTTCCTTTTGAAAGAGAATGAGAAGCCTTCCTTCAGATGACCATAAGTATTACCTCTAACGCATTTGAATTGAATCCCCTAATAATCCATATCTTTTTCGAATTTGGTAGAGCCTATATGAATATTGATATTATCGAGTAAGCCTTCCTTAATATTAAGAATTACCAGAATTTTTGCAACCGTCATTCTTCCTGTGCTTAAGTAGGAAAAATAAGCTTCAAAAAAGGACCCTATGGAATTTCTATAGCCTTAAAGATATCAACATACCACAATTCAAAGGGTAGATTCGGCAATTTTATCCATACAGGAGAAGTGTAAATTTTTTCCGTCGAAGCATCAAATAAGGATGACCATTGTTTCAAAAACCAGATCGGCTTCCTTTTTTTACTGAAACTTAAAAGATACCCATCCTCTTGAAAGAACAAAGGAGGATGGTAGGTTTTCAATTACCTTGCTCCAGTTTGCAATAGTCCAGTCCTTTAGACCTCGTTCACCCTCCATTCACCCAGAAAATCGTCCAGTATATCTTGTTTGTTTAGTTAGAATATGATTTAATTAGGAATTTATTATTTGTTTATAAAGTGTCAACTTATTTATGATTCAAGGTAAATTAGAATTGCAACATGGTGTATTAGAGTGGTTTCTTTATACCTGTCTTTTTTTTAATGAGGATATTCAACATTGTTTGATATCTGATTTTGGCATTGAAAACCACCCTTTTTATTTTGTGTGCCTCATTTTATACTTTGGCTGCAATTTGGCTATTGGTTCTTGTTGTCGGCATGGAGATCCAATGTTCTTCAGATTGATCCAACCTTCTTCAAATTGGAGAGTCCATTTGTATCCTTTGTTTTCTAGGTAGTTCTCTAAACTATTTTTTTTGGGTAGTGCTATAGAGTCTAAACTATTGGTGCTTGGATGTTGGTCCATCTCCCCTCAACCACAATATCTCATGCTCGTTAATGTCGAGAAGCGTATTTGTGTTTCAAATATTGTCCACAACATTTATTGCAAGGTTCTCATTACCCTTTAGAATAAGCACTACCTATTCCAAGCATGTGGCTCTAGTTGTAGATGGTACCTCAACTCTCCTCTATACTCAGATTAACATTATTCAACTAGATGTTTTATAGATCCATCTTGATTGATTTTATTTTTCTTGCAGAGTGGAGGTGGTTTCTCCAATCATAGCAGAGGAAAATTGAAATTCAACTATGAAGTATCTCTCATTCTCTTCTCACTATTAGACTAGAAAATATAGGCAATACAAAATCTTAGGGTTTATGACTATGTCCTCTCCATTAACTCCATTAAGTAATCAATGCAAAACTATGTGTCCATATGTGGCCCAACCCTAAATATCTAATGCTACTTCATTAAGCCAAAATCATGGGATTAATTTTGACATTTAACACTCCTCCTTAATTATGAGCATTACTAACACCAACACAAACAATGCCTAAGTGTTGTCTCTAAAATTCAAAATTATTGCTTTCCAATTGGTTGGTGAAGATGTATGCTAATTGATCTTTAGATCCACAAAACTAGAAGGTAATGTGGCCATTGTTTACCATATTGTGAATGAAGTGGTAGTGAGTGTCAAAGTATTTACTTTTGTGGTGAAATGCATGATTTTTAGATAATTCAATGGTTGAGTTGTTGTCACAAAAAATAGGAGTTGGATCCTTTCCTTCATGTGCAAGATCACTTAAGAGTCTTCTCAAATGGATTGCTTGAGATTATTTTGGGGTTGTTGCTACATATTTTGCTTCTGCTAAAGATATTGTGACAATGGTTTGTTTCTTGGAAGCCTATGAGATTAAAATTGCACCCAAATAAAATGCATACATGGAAGTACTTTTTCTATCATCAATGTTGCCTACA
Source organism: Larix kaempferi (assembly GCA_027924585.1). Classification (NCBI taxonomy): domain Eukaryota; kingdom Viridiplantae; phylum Streptophyta; class Pinopsida; order Pinales; family Pinaceae; genus Larix; species Larix kaempferi. Next base: position 35,298,479 of record BSBM01000001.1, on the reverse strand, counting down.
AAGTCATTTTATATGTACCCAACAAGTGAAATATATTCTAAAGTGGAATATCAAATTCCATAATCTATTGTACCTACAATGTATAACCTCAAAAATCTTTTTCCAATATTCCAGTGAGAGTCTTTGAGAGACTCTATAAATATGGAAATGAGATTTACTGCATACATAATATCTGGTCATGTAATTGTAAGATGCATGAGACTACCTACAAGCCTCTTATACAATCTGGAATCAAGTGTTGATCCTTTATCTTGTTTTCTTAACTTTGTACCCGATGCAATTGGTGTATCTACTAGTTTTCATTTGTCCATTTTGAATCTTTTCAAAATATCTATGGCATATTTATTTTGACAAATAAAAATTCCTTGTGTATATTGCTCAACTTCAATACCAAGAAAATACTTCATAAGACTGAGATCATTCATCTCAAATTCTTCGTTCATGGTAGTTTTGAACTCATTCAACAAAAAATTACTTGTGTACATCATATCATCAACATAAAGACAAACTATTAAAATGTTACCTTGTTGATCTCTTATAGTATAAAGTATGGGATCAATGTTGTTCCCGCTGAACCCATTATTGAGCAAATAGGAATCATTGCAGTTAACCAAGCTCTTGGATCTTGCTTCAAGCCATACAATGTTTTCTTTAGTTTGTACACCTTGTTCCCGCTGAACCCATTATTAAGAAAATAGGAATCAATGCAGTTAACCAAGCTCTTGGATCTTGCCTCAAGCCATACAATGTTTTCTTTAGTTTGTACACCTTGTGCTATTGACCTTTAATTTCAAACCCTAGTGTTTTATTTACTTAAAATTCCTCCTCTAGTATGTCATTCAAGAAAGTGGATTCAACATCCATCTGATATATTGGCTACTTGTTTTGGGATGGTAGAGCCAAAACTCCTCTAACTGTGTCTAACCTTGCTATAGGAGACTTTATCTACTAGAAGATCTACAAGATCCCATGTATTGTTCCTTTCATTTTCTTCAATTTATTCATGCATTTCTAGAACCCACTATTATTCTTTGACCGCTTCTTCAAAATATATGGGCTGACTGGATAACAAGGAAAAATGTGCTTGTTGATCATCAAGTTGTTCATAAATTTCTTGCAAACTTCTAGTTTTCTGGTTCTTGGGATCTGATTTACTGCTTGAAGAAGGAATGTGTATTATTTCTTCTCTTTGTAGTAGAATCCTTGGAGGTCTAGGATGAAGATCTTGTTGTCCTATATATTCTTCCTCTTCATTTTCCCGTGGAAAAGGAGTCTGACTTCCACTTTTATCACTTGGTTGATCCTTCCAAGATTTATCTTTTAGGAATTTAACATCTTTTCTTACAACAAATTTCTTGGCGACACAATTATACATCCTATAAGCTTTGGATTGTTCACCATATCCAATAAAAATATATTTTCACTTGTGTTATCAAGTTTCCTCCTCAACTCTTTAGGAATATGAGTATAAGACACACAACCAAAAAAATTGAAATCAAATACACTAGACTTCATGCCAATACAAACTTCTTGAGGAACTTTATCTTTCACACTATTGGTTGGTGACTAGTTTAGAATATAAACTAAGCAAGCTACAACTTCTATCCAATATTCATTTGACAAATTTTTACCCTTGAGAAAACTTCTGGCCATATTCATGATTGTCATGTTTTCCCTTGCAGCTACTCCATTATGTTTTGGAGTGTATCTTATGGTGAATTTCCTTTCAACTACACCATTAAAAGATTGAGACTACTGAAGGGTAAATGACCATATCTAAGATTCACAACTAGGTCTTATCTAAGCTTGATACATTATGTGCATATGACTATGACTGATTAGGACTTCTCAACATCAAGGGAAACATTCTAATTTTAGTCATTTGTACTTGTGTTATGAGTCTCTTACAAGGTGGTTTGTCAAAGATTGTACATGTGGGGCCTTTAAATGTGACTTCACAATCATGTTGACTCATTTGTCCTACACTCACTAGATTATGTTTAAGACCATGTGCATAATAAACATCACACATATCTTTCTTTTTATCTTGCTTGGTCAACACTAAAAGTACACCTTTATCCAGGGATTTACTTGATAATCATATCCTAATTTGATTTCAGATGCAAAGTTATCTTAACTTGAAAATAAATCATTGTTACCTAGCATGTGATTGTTGCAATCACTATCTGTAATATCTCGATTTTGACCCCATTGCATTAAAAATGTATATGATGTAAATATGCTAGTGTGAATTCCTAGTGTGGAGCTTAAGGCCAAGGCCCGACTAGTGAATGGATAGGCATGTATGATGTTATTTGGACTTTTTAGTTGGATTTTATGCAGATTTAGAGTATATGTAAATATTATGTGCATAAATAATAAATGGTTCCAACAATGGCTGTGTAAAGAGCACCAAAGGGGCTATGATTCCACCAAAGGGGAAGAGGAAGGGGGCCTATGGGAAACCAAGTCCTATGCTGCCAAGTGCCAACCTTAGAACTCACCCAAAATTCTATCATGTGATGGGAAAAGCCAATTATCTCCATTTTTTACCATTTTTCCAATCATTAATGCATGTGTGTGGTTGGTGGGAAAAGTCACCTCATGTAGTTATTGAAGCATAGGACTAACTGCACTTTTGTGACAGTTATGTCAACTGTCAGCAATCCTATTTCTTCTATGGTCAGAAGCCATGTCAGCTGTCTTTTCACCCTTACCACATATCCTTAGAGTCAACACTCTTTTGATTATCATTATTCCATTCTCATTTCTCCCATGCAAGCTGCTACTCCACGTAGAGTTATTCCATTGCTGTTGATGGCCATTTTTACCAGACTGTGTATTAAACCCAGGAATTCAAATTAGAAGACAGAGAGAAGAACAGATTGTGGGATGAGAGATAGAAGCCTGTAGGTTCTTCCTTTTCCCTGGTGGACTCATAGCCCAGCTTTGGGGTGGCCTCCCAGCAGAAAGAGTATATGTTGGATGGAGTGCCTATGGTTGGGTGGAAAAGCATTCTTACACAGCCAGTTTTTTGGATCTGTGTTGAATAAAGATAAGTAATCTCATGTTTTTTAACCTGAACTGTTTTAATTGATGCATGTAATGTTTATGCTTGCATTTTCTTGCTATATTTGTGTGGACATATTTTAAATTCCACTATGCATGTTTATTAAGTTTCTGCACACACTGTTTATTATTGAAAATCGTATTATGCTTTGGGGCTAATTTTTAGAGCCCAGGATTTTCCAACATCCTCTCCCAATGGTCGGATTGGGTGAGGGGGACGTTACACTATCCAACAACCATAGATCCTTGTTGTTGGTTTCTTTTGTGATGTGACATGAAAGGAACATAGATTCAGATGCATCTTCATCAGTGTTGATGACATTTTCTCTTCCCTTGTTCATATCTACTTGCTTCTTTCTACATTCACTTTCGTAGTGACCAAATTTTTTTCAATAAAAGCATTGGATCCTTGAATTTTCTTTGAATTTCATTCCTCTCCCCTTTTGGTTCTGAGAGTATTCTTGTGGTTGCTATGACTGTTCTGGAGATGTTCTTTATCTCACCCAAGAACGATCTCTACCTCAAAATCTCGGATGCCTCTGCTTTTGTGTCCTTGACCTCGACCTCTACTAATGGAGGCCTGGTTTTGGAATGCATTCTCCATGGATTCATTACTATGGTTGAATATGGTCTCATGTGATAACAAAGACTCCCTGAGTTCATCTGTTGATAATTGGGAGAGATTTTTGGCTTGATAGGAAGGATTCTAAGTACCTTCTCGAACACCTTTTGATCTTGAAGGTCTTCTCCATGTGCATAAAGTTGATTGACAATGCTCATTGCCTGCGTCATAAAATTATCGACAGATTCTAAACCTTTCATTTGGAGGGTTTCAAAACATCTTCTTAAAGTTTGAAGCTTGGCATTTTTCACCTTGTCTATACCCTGATAAGCAGTTTCGAGGATATCCCATGGTTGTTTGGAAATGTTCACTGCAACAGTCCTGGGAAAGAAAAAATACATTTTTGCCAATATATTAAAAATTATGGCAAATTTTTTTACAACTTCCGCCCTAAGAATCCATAACCTTTGCTAAAATATATTCATTCCAATTTTTTCACAATTTCACAAAATTGCCCACAAGGGATACAACAATTGGTAATGAGTAAATGAGATGAGAAGTTGTAAAATGAAGGTCACAAGTTCAAATCCCTGTGGGTACTAGATTACAAAAATTAACAATCAAAACATAGACAAGATGAAAGCAAACTATAGAACAATTCTCGTACACTTCTAGCTATTAGACTAAAAAGTATAGACTTGTCCATATGTGGACCAACCCTAACTGTCTAACTCTATCACTGGAGATCAGATCATGGTCTGGTTGTCATTACAAATCGTTGCTCCTTGGATCATTCGTTGCTTTATCACATGCAAGTCCATGCATTTCCTTTGTAGTTCTGCATTTCTTTTCTTTTATTTTGATGGGCATGGATTATTCTACACGTGGTTCTCGGCATCCAGAGTGCCTCAACTCATAGCTTCTCCCAACTACTACGTTTTCTACATTCCAATGTTGATCTTTTGAGTCATGATTCTCTCACGGTCTCCTTCAGATCTGCGCACTTGTCCAATTTGTGGTTACTCTTCTAGGTGGAACATCTTGCTTAGCTTTTGTGGAGAAGAGATATGCATGCAAGAATATTCTTGAGAGAGTGTTGTTTCAATTCTTCTCACATGTTTTTAATATGGAGTTGGTATATTTTTTGCTCATGGAGATCTAAGATCATTCACTTGGTTATAAATTTTTATTTAAGGAAGTAAATGTGTGGATTACATTTTTTACACTAATGAAAAAGATAGGAATGTGCAATAATGAATAATACATTGGTATACAATAGTTGTAATGCAAAATCTTTAACATAAGAGAAACTCATACTCCAAAGCACTCTTAAATGTATTAATTAGTAACTAATAAATTATTACAATACATTCCCCGGATGCGGGTGACCATGTTCCCACCACCTCGACCCTTGTGCACACGGATCAGGAGCCCATAGTACACACCTCACGTGGCGAAATTCTCAGCATGCACGAACCAGGCCATGTGATGACGAACGCCATACACCTGTCAGCCCGCTCCACTGGACAACATTCCTCCATGGGTGACGGTGATTATTTAAGGTTGGAGGATGAGCCTGTGGATCCTAATCTCCTTCGCACGAGTTCAGAATGACGATATCTCTCGGATGGTGTGATGAGCATTCAATTCTTCCACCCTTATCAAGGATGACATCCTGCAACATTTATTACCTCCATGGGAGGGAATTGGCTTGGATCAGCTCTTTAAAGCCATCTGTCGGCATGTTTTCCAGTTCCACTACTGCATTCTGGTTATTCTCCGTGGCTTCCTCTGTTGAGTTCTGGATACTCCCTGTGGTCTCCCCTGCTTCTCTCATTGCCATGATGCCACGCAACAGAGGCATCTCTCATCGCGGCAGTGGAAGAACTAGCTCTGGTAGACGGTCTAGGGTGGCCATGGACTAGACTGTAATGGATGGATATGCTGAGCGCATCTCTGCGCAAACCCGCAGTCTAATTGATGGGTGGGAAGCTCGTAGGGTGGCGGCTCTTCTTTCCTTGGGCAGCAACGGTGGTGCCATAAATCACTATTGGATGTTAAAAAATATGATGAGCACCCTGGTCAAAGAAATGGAGGCGAGATGGAAAGCTAGCTCTAGTATTGTGAGGAACATCAATTCCAGCCTGAAAGAGGTCTTAGACCACTCAAACACCCTAGACGCCAATATGACTTGGGATATCTTTTCCCTGGGTGGCAATTCTGACCAGACAGTGTCGGAGAACAATGCAAATTCAGCTGCACTAGATGCTTCGTGTCACATACCCCAATTTTGTAAAAATTATGTAATTATTTTATTTTATTCCTGAGACATTATGTTAAATTTAATGCTAAGTAGGAATTGATGACTCAGTAGAGTCACTAGAAATGGAATGTAATTCAGAATATTTTATTATTAATAAATAAATTATGGAGACAACAGCATGGGAGAGCTGTTAAAAAGAGGTTACTAGTCAAACTGGTGGATGGAACTAGGTGGAAAGGCAAAAGACAAGTGGCAACATCCTCAAACACTTCCCAAGTTGCAAGTGGCAACTTCCCTATATTTGGGGTCATGATTCCCCAAGGAAGTGGAATCAGAGCAGGTGGCTCATTAATGACAGTTAACCCAACAAAGACCTAGGCAATATTTTAAATAGTACTCAATGAACAGAGCTAGGGGTTCGAATTGTTCTGGAGGGAGAATGCATTCAGGTGAATGTTATTCAGGAATCCCATTGAGGAAGAGGGAAATACAGTAAGGAAGTTGTTTGAGAGGAATGCTGCAGTAACTTGGTTCCATTATAGCTGTTTGGGCTGAGAGAATTACTTTGTTGCACCTAGTTCCAACCAGGGAGACCAAAGCAAGCTCGGGGGTCCTGAGAAGTGCTGTCTGGGCACTCTCTAGGAGTTGGTGGGGAGGAACAGCCTCCCATTGCTGTTGTTGTCCACAGATCAAGACAGGTTCTGCCATTTATTCCTTATGTTTATTAAAGATGAATGAATGTATGTTATGTTTATCTTCTTTATGTCTGAATAGTAATTAGTTTAGTAAAAGTTAGCATCCCTGAATATTAGTAGTAGAATTATTGAGAGTTACTGTGTTTTTCGTATCCCTTAATATCATTATTACATTACTAATAAGGTATCTTTAATGCTTTCCATACAATAGTAATACTTTAAGTAATAGTTTATTATTGTAATTATAAACCTAGCATAATTATAATGGTTGAATAGCTAGGTAAGGGTTACGTATAAACTATTTATACTCTATGTGAACAAAATTTAATAAACAGTCATAGGAAACAATAGTAATTAAACAATAGAAACTACAGAATTTATATCCTGGTCAACCACCATTACAGGAGATTTTGTAGTCACAGTTAGGATCTTTATATCAGGGTACAAACCCTAGTCAAAGGATAACCAGTCTTAACCTATTAATTAAATCATTACACAAACCCTAATCAAAATTTAACCAGTCATTGCATAGCAACTAAATCATTGTGCAAAACCCTAACAGAAATTTTATCATAAGAAATTTATCATTGTAAAAAAAAAACCTAGTCACTGTTTTAGAAACAAAGGAACAACAGAATAACAGTTAGCTCAGTATCGAGCTTAAACACAATATTAATATCATTCACTTGTTTCTCAACTACCAACAGAAGCATAATCATAATAACAGAATAAGCAACTAAACAAAATCACGACCGTGGAGTTCGAAATGAACCCTATCATTCTAGTTTTTACAACAAGAATTTTATCAATAGGAAATAACCTAGTTATTAATTTTACAACAGAAGAAACAGTCAGAACAATATTCAGTTCATTCACCAAGTTTAACCATTACGGTTACTATCCTTTGTTCAACTCACATTTTTCAACAGAGTCGTATTTTTATCGAAAGCTTGAGCATTTGAACTGAAAAACCAACTGTAAAATAGTTTGGGTCAAACCCTACCAGCCCCACTGGTACAAACAAAACTAATGCTAAATAGTAAGACAATATCTTCACCTACAGCCACGTCACAAATACACTGAATAAGTGATTTAACAACTCAAGCTTACTTACAACTGTACATAGCATTAGAAGTAAAAACGCAGGAGATAAACAAGCCCTTTATACAAGAAAGACTTCGTATTAAGTCAAATTTCAAAACCCTGGGTGATACACCCTGAATCCTTCAAGAGTGTAGAACGAAAATAAAACCATGAGGCCGAACCTCATCTACAGAATGGCTCACAGCCTTTGCTGTCTTTTCTATATACAATAATTATTCCCCAGAAACAAAAAAAACCTATCTGCCAAAAGAAGGATGAATAGCTACAATACCGACCGAAGCCGTAACTCCCAAATACAACACAAGGTTAAACCCGTAACATTTCATATAACACATACAGTTAAAAGATTTAGCAAGGCTGTTGTAATCACTGTGTCACTTCGTTCCAGCCAAAAACCTAACCACCCTAACAACCAGCAAGGAGGAAAAAGCCACGGTGAAACCAGGCTTACCCAGTAATGCCAAGCGTCGAGAGTTGTGCCTTTTACACCTTCAAGAGTAGCCAGGACCTGCAATGAAAGAGTGGCTTCAGTTAGATAAAAACTAAATTTGTTAAACCATTTCTTTTAAACTGGAAATCGAAGGAATAACCTGTAACTTACCCGCGAATTGAAAGAAGTTCCCACACACAGTATATAGCCTGTCAACCATGAGCAGAGGAGGTGTAAACCCATCCCTTGTCACTAAAAAAATGAGATAGCAGAAGCAACGAGTGTCTTCCACGATGGAAGCCTTGACAAATACCAAGTCAAAAGACACACTTACACCATGACAGGGTCGGCATTGGTAGCATAGGTAAACCCTAGGTGTTTATTAAACTCATAGTTGCCAACAGCAAGGTTTAATGACTCCCCAAATGATACATTGGACAAGCATGAAGGCTGGGAGCAGCATAGAAACTGCTAGCACACAGTAACCGCAGCACAGGTAAACCCTAGGTTTTTCACAACCTATAGCTGCTAATAGTAAAACATAATGAATCCCGAACGATACTTTGAACAAATACGAAGGCCAGGAGCAGCATAGAAGCTGTTAGCACACAGTGAACAGTAGGGACTGAACCAGGAGGGTTCACAGAGTGACCGAGCCCGAAGGCAAAGGAGAAATGGCCAAGTAGGGTTTGGTCAACTGTTTTATATCACTAAACGCATGGCTCAGGACTAACCACGTAGCATTTCAATTTTTCCCATGCAGTGGGTCGACATTCCAAAGTCCATGTTGAGTTTCCAAATTATTTTGTTTTCAATTAAAATCATAGAGTGGATACACCATAATCATAGCGAGGATAAACCATAATCATAGCATGGATATTCTTTTATGGTCGTGGCACCATAGTTTAAACTTGCCCTATTTCATATTGAAAACAATGCTTTCGAACTCGCATTTGTGAACCATATTACATTGCCCTACAATCAATAAAATCATACCTTGTCAATAATGTTCAAGATTACGATGAGGTTCTCATTATTTTTGCTAAATAAAATCATAGCATGGGTAAACAGAATTATTGCATGGCTATCCATAACGGTTGCAATACCATAGTTCACATATCATCCTTCTAATAATCAAAACATTATAATATGGCCTTTAATACCTTGCCTTATATTCAATGAAACCTTGCATTGTCAATTACAATCGAGATTAAGACTTGGAGTCTGGTTAAATATAGAGGATATGATAAATTATTATAAAAATTATAAGTAAGTAAGTTCCAAGTATGTTTTTTGTTGTTTATAAAACCTACCACTAAATGGCCTTTCACCCTATTTGCTTATGTGACAAGACTTAGATTATTCTTCAAGCCTGTAAGATAATGAATTGATATTAGGGTTTAGCTGTTACATCTCCACTTCAAATTGCCAATTGTCATAGTCTTGCACAGATGATATAAGACATGTCATTCCTTCGTTATGTGACTTTCACTGGTGGATTCCAAGCTCTACAACTCATAAAATTTGGACTAAGGTTACCGTAGACCTTAATACCAATGAGTTTAATCAGTTATGATACTTGAGGACTATTTCTACAAGTACTGATAGATTTTATTCAAGTGTTATTTATGGAAACTAAAGTAGATTCCAATCAATGCAAACCCTTAAATTAATAATAGAAGACATGTATTGACAGGTAATCTTTGCAATTGCTGAAGATAAGAAAAGTACAAACATAGTGATATCTTTAACTCCCAATCCTTTGCAATTAAAGTATAAATAAAAACATATTATGAAATTGAACTTGGCATGATGCAGGAAGAACTCTACCTTTAAAAGCTTGATAAACCTGGTTAGCATGCTTATACTTCTACTGGATGTTTTGGTACAGTAATTGGATTTAAAATACTTTAAAGATTTAATTGTAGCAACCCACACTTTACCTGTATATCTGTAAGAGAAAGAAACCTGTTGCATTAGCTCGGAAGCTAAGTAAGCCCAATCTGCTATGGCAATTTCCCCTTGCAGTTGTAAAACAGAAAAACAATCAGCAACGGTAAAGAAATTCGGATCAAACATTTAGTACAATAAAAGATGTTTCAGACACAATTATGAGCACTTAAGCTAATCAAACAGTTGAATGAATGCATTTAATAATATTACATGCTACTTTAAAAATTTTAAATTTTTCGGAAAATTTGGGTTTTGACACTTCGAAACCTGGGCCTGCAAAGAAAAAATCGACGGCCAGAAAAGTTAAGGGTTCGGCTCCTGCAACACTCGCAAATAACGCCGCTCAGGAAGGTACGGGTGCTCCAGGTTCTCCTACTCCTACTCTCCCCCCTCCGGGGACCTTTGAAGACTTATATCTTTCCTGTCCCATCCTTGAGGAGGAACCAGACGCGCCGCCTGCAAATTGTTAAATGGGCTGCCATAGCTCCGGGTTATCTCTATGATTTTCAGTTTTGTTGTTTCAATTTTCTGTATGGTTTATTTTACAGTACTTCCAGACAGCATGAAACACTCTTTTTGAAGCAAGCCCCAGTCTTTTTATGGGCAGACCTCACCCAGGGGGTCTATATTTTGTATTATGACAGTTAGTTCAGTATTTTTGAGTGACTGGGATGGTGGCTTCATCATCTGAGGCCTCCCCAGTCTGCTACAAATGCTTCGGCTCTCTATGTATTTTTTTCCACCTTTTTCGGATCTGTTAATTAAATTTCTGTCTGCAACTTACAAAAAAAATAAAATTATTACAATACATTAAGAGTCTCATTTTCTTAGTAGGAGTGTCCAAGAGTAAATTTTGTCACCATAGTTTAATAAGTTAAAAACTTATCTATATTTTTTGCTCTAACCCTTGCATTCACTCAATAGGCATAACAAAACCATAAACAACTTGTAGTTTTCTAATTATACATACTGAAAACCACTAACAATTAATTGGCTAACTACTGGTACTCATAATACAAATATACCCATGTCCTTCTAGAATAGTCATCAATAAATGATACATAATACAAATCCTTATGTTATGAACCAAATCCTTAAGATGTCATAATATAAAAGAGCACACACCATGTATAGAAATGTAAACATGGAGCACAATTTCAATATAGATCATAAATATGAGTTACATAATAACTCCTTAAAGAATAAGAGAACCTCCTCCAAATACCCCAATACATTCATACATCAAATTCACATGTTCCTTCAACAATGACTACATGACCTCTATATATACCTATTCATGCATTGCACATCTGGTCCCTTCATTAGGTTGACGATTATTACATATACATTTACTTCATTATATGTGTGTGTGTGTGTGTCCCTTGGGGTCATATCATATACATTTAACCCCATATATGCTCTCCTTGGGGTCATAGCATTACATTTAACCCCATATTATGCCCTTGTTGGGCCATAACATAATACCCTCCTTCAAAATCATTTGTCCTCAAAGATTTGTGGTTTTACATGTGATGAAACCAAGTAATAGTATTTCCTTATAGTCTTGCTTCCTTGTTGCCATTGATGATGATCCATCCATCCAAAATTACTTATTTTCCGTCTTCATCCTTGATAGTTGGTGGTTGCATAATTTTGATTCCATGTGTTTTTATTGTGACTTCTCCAATTTGTTGTAGTTTATAGTCCCTAATAATATTATGATGTTGAATAATAGTTTTGTGATTCACTTATTGATCATTTCATTTTCTTTATTGGTAGTGTTTATGTAGATATTTTTGTCTTTGTTGGAAGCTTTCTTAGTAATGAGGACGTCTAAGGGTTTCCCTTCATTTTGCACACTGATATCAACAAACTTCTTTTCAAAGATAATGGCATCCTCTAACCTTTGTGCATGGTCTTTAATACTACCTTCTTTTGTGATAATTCCCTCATACTTGACTTTGATATTTTCAAGCTTGTGCTCAACTTCTTCAAGTATTTTCTTGTGACCTTCTTGAATCTTGTTTTCATTTTTTTTGAAGATGTTATGTGATGTCATCCATCAAATTCTTATGTCTTTCGATTATAGGTTGAAATTATGATTTTTCCTCATATGCATTTAGAGCTTCTTCAACTTCCTTACAAACTTCATCTTTAAGTTTTTTGGTAGTCTCTTCATCCAATCTTTTTTTCTTGATTTTGACCATGCTTCTTTTCATCTTTCAATCTCTTGACCTCATAAAGGAGTTTTTTATTATAGTTCCATATTATGCATATTTCTTCATATTTCTTTTTTAAATTTTTTCCGCTTGATTCATCATTTTCCCACTTTCATTTTTTATTATTTTCTTTCAATTTATGGATCTATTGGACAACTCCTCATCTCTTTTCTTGAGTTCTTCTTTTGTCTTTTACAACAAACACTATGGTTCATCTTCATTCTTATGTAATAAGTGGTGGTATTAAATTTGGAGCTCCCATGATTCAGTTATAACAATTTTATCCATAACACTAATTCAAATGGAGCTGTCTAAAAATTAGACCATTTGACTAGTATATAGGCTTTTCACCAACAGGTTTTTTTTATTTTGCAAAATCTAAATTTAAGTATGTTTTAATGACGATTTTGATAGAGAAATAAATTTAACACCATCAAAAACCTCTTTTACATCCAAAATTTCGGAGTTTAAAAACTGTAACCAAAATTTTAAAAAAATTCTGTAAAATTTTTGTCCAAACTTTAAATTAGTCATTAACAGATTAAACAAAATAAAATTTATAATTTTTTAAAATTAATTTAAATGAAAAATCCCTCTGATGAAACTTCCTGTGCTTTAAGGAAACAGAAGATGAACCAGGGAAGGTAATGGTACTTTTTGATGTATCTTCAGATGCAAGCCTTCTCATGGGATAATGGATGCACAAAACAAAATCCATCCGCCAACGTCAATGACGTTTGCGTTGAAATATAAAATGTAAATGACAGCAATGTACTTTGAAACCTTTCATATTTACTGTTATGACCTCAACTGGTGTGAAAATGGAATCACCGTCCATATTTCAACGTCTGACTAACAAAATCAGATTTGATTCCAGCGATAACGCATTCATGACTATGTGCTTCGTAGGAGTCCAGTTTGCTGCCATTGCTGTTCGATTGTGCCCGCCAGCCCATCTGCCGTACAGACACTGCCTTTATAAGTTTTCAGCAAACCCAAAGATAAAGATCATTCCACCATGGAGGGAGTAATGGCTTTCTCATGTCAACCAGCTGCCTTGCCTGACAGTGTATCACAGACGTTGCAGATCAGCATCAACCTCCCTCCTCAAGAATCCTTTTCTAATTACTCCACCAAACGAAAGAGAAAGTCTTGCACTGCCAGTGCCGATGATGATAAACAGGTTCAGGTTCAAACCTGCAGCAATATATCTAATTTCTCTACACTTAAACGAATCTTAAACTTTAGGCATTTATGGTATTTTCTGGGTTTTAGACTGATGGCTAACTTGGACTTGCTTCAGGATGTTCTTGCAAGGTCTCGTGTTGGCAAAAGATGCTATAATTTCCTTCATCAATTCAACATAGAGAACTACCGTATATGCCTCGCGCTCTGTAGCCAGCCACTTCTGTGGAAAACACTGCAGGAATCCTCATCCTTGCATTTCTGCCGAATCGGCCATTCATCACAAATGGCAGTCTGGTTTTTTTCCCTAGTGATGCTGATATTTGTATCCCTCACTTATGCACTTAAATGCTTATTCTGCACGGACGTTGTGAGGCAAGAATATTTCGATGGAGTGAGAGTGAACTACTTTTTTGCACCGTGGATATCATCCATGCTCTTGGTTCTAGGCTTCCCTCCCACCGTAGCCAAACCCATACATCCCCTGCTATGCTGCGCTTTTGCTGCACCTGTGATCGTACTGGAGCTCAAAATATATGGTCAGTGGTTTTCTGGAGGGCAGAGGATGCTGTCCAAGGTCTCCAATCCCTCCACATATCTCTCTATTGTTGGAAATTTTGTGGGCGCAATGCTGGCAGCAAGAGTGGGATGGAAGGAGCCTGCCAATGTCCCGTTTGCCGTAGGATTCGCCCATTATACAGTGCTGTTTGTCACGTTATATCAGAGATTGCCCACCAATCTAGCAGTGCCCAAAGATCGTCATCCCACGTTCTTCCTGTTTCTGGCGGCTCCAAGCACCGCCTGTGTAGCATGGGAAGACATCTCTGGTACTTTCGGCCTTGGTTCAAAAATGCTATATTTCCTATCTCTCTTTCTCTTTGCATCTATGGTGAGTTTGTAACCGCTTCTTGCAGCTGGAATCTTGAATTTCTTGCCGACGGAGAACTGATTGATGTTGTTGTTTGTTGAAACAGGTCGTCCGCCTAAGATTCTTTGCGGGATCCAGGTAAACTCCACATACATTTCGTCTTATGTTTTACTTCCGTCGAGGCTGTTCTCTCGTCAGCGGGTCGGATTTTTGTCTCTTTCTTTTTTATTATTCCGCTTTCTATTGGACAGATTTTGTGTGGCATGGTGGGCATACGTCTTCCCAATGACTGCCGTGGCAATTGCTTCAATCAGATACACGGATGAAGTACAAAGTTCAGAAGCCAAAGTAATGGCCATCGTTTTCTCCGTTATCTCAGTGGCCGCTGTTGGTGTTCTTGTCATAGCAACTGTTATCCACTGTTTCGTGTCTACACACGGAATCACTTCTCATTGGCAATGCATGGGTTCAGCCTCCTCCAAGAAGAGAAAGATCTGCGAAGTCACTTGTTTACCAATATTCTTTGTTAAAAACCCCTAAATTTAAGGCGCAGTTGGAGCTCTGCAAAAGATTCAGTGCTGGCTGCCAGAGTTAAGCTCATTGATGTGTACGACGGGTTTGCAATCTTGAACGCCACTTTCTCTTTGAAGCACCTTGCAGTTGTACGTTCCAGCGGGAAAACTTTGAGGTTGGAAGCGAACCAAAACACTCCCTGGAATTTGTCAGAGAAATTGTTGTTAAAATCACAGTTTAGAGTGTTCAGCTTGCAATTTCAGTCATTTAGGTAGTTTTAGAATTGGATATTTACTCTAAAAGAGGTAATTATGATTACTGAAATTGTAAAATTATGGAAATAGCAATTTCCAGGAACAAATTTGGCCTGTTTTTAATAAAAAAAATTACCTGAAAAGCCGGACGCATTAAACGCTGCATCACAGGATTTTTATTGTAAGAAGCTAAAACCATAACAATTTGTCCCTTTTCTATACAAATCATTGTGTTTTTAGACAACGTCTTTTTTATTGAGCATCAATTTCTTACTCATGAGATAAAAGGTGATGATATTGCATCACTCAAATATCTGAATGTTTAGGTTCAAATCTAAAAAAGTAAAGTATCTATACTTCTATAGACTTTAATATATATATATAGAATACACCAAATTGGTATATAGCTGGACAACCTTAAAAATAAATTATTACTTTTATTATTAATATATCCATTCTAAATGCCCATGCGTATTCATTATTATTATTTAATATATACTTTTAAAAAGTATTATTTTTAAAAAATAGTCTTCATCCAAATTTCCATGTTAACTTTGTTGGTGTTAAGTATCTATGAGTTGTCATTGTTGAATATTTTTCACAAGATATAATTTAAAATAACAACTGATCGGCAACGGACGCTATACTATGGTTGCAAGTTTGGGAAAATAATATTATGTGAAGAGCAACTGAAAGTTTAATATTTTTAATTGACATTATAACATTATAAAAGTAAATAAAAAAATTTATAATATTATTTATTTTAAAATATTAAATATATAACTTAATAAGAAAACACAAAGTTGTATGAAAAAATTAAAATTTTTATAATATCGTTTATTTAAAAATATTAAATATATACTTTAATAATAAAACACTATGTTGTTTGAGAGTGGAGTGAAAGCTAGTAATGTGACAAGAGTGGTTTCACTCCACTTCCCATGGTGTCGGTCACATTCAGAATATGTAAAGACAAAAAAGTCTTATTTATAAGCATGAAATTCATAACTTTTTCAACTTTATTAATTTCATGGAATTTGTATTTCCATTTAGTAAATTAAGGTCACTGAATTGTCAATTCCTCGATACTTTAAAATTCTAAATGATGCTATATTGAAATATCTTCCTTTTTATAATATTTTGTATACACACCAAGCAATATTTATGCTTAAAGAGGGTGACTACTACACATATGAATATGAAGACTCGGAATGCTTTAAAATTTAACATCACATCAAATGTGGACGTGAGATATCATTGGAGGGTTTGGGATTTCTTTGCAGATGGAAACCTTCATGACTCTACTGCTCTCCGGGGTTTCCCAGGCCTGTGTTTTTGGTCTATTGTTTCTAACTTGTCACGACTTTCACGGTGATAAGTATCTGTCCTGTTTCATGTCCCTCACTCTTTGTTTTTTTCCTATTTCTTTGGCGTTTTTTATTCTCTGGTTCTCCTATCTTGCTGGTGTTGTGTCAGACCTCTTGTTTTTTATTAGTTTCTCCCTGGAGTCAAGCCTGCTACCTGGTAGTAGGCCTAGTACCAACCAAGCTAAAAAGGTGGGAAATTGTTCCTCTTTTTCTATCTTTGTCCTATTTCCCGTTTTGGGTTTTGGTCTTTCTCTTTCGTTGAGTCTGCGGGCTCATTTTTCTAGGTCTTCACTTTTCACTGTTGTTTTTTCTGTCCGTTTTTCCCGTGGACTTCTTGTCTGTGTCAGCTGCTGGAGTCTCTATCATCTTTCTATTTTGGGTTTTTTTTTCACATGTGTTTGTAGGGTTCGATGTCTCCGTCTAGGGTGGAACCCATGCGAGTTGTAACAAACCCTTCCCTGGACGTGGTTTTTGAGTGTCCGGTGGGACGTGGCTTTTTGTTTCCTATTGAGTCAACTGATTCCGGTAATCTTGGTCCGGAAAACCCTGACGTTGTACCTGATATGTCTGTTTTGTCAACCCCTGGGGGCTCTCGGCATGCTAAACCTTCAAAGAACCCTGGGCGACGGGACCTTGTGCTTCCTTTTGAACCAGTTAAGAAAGGATGTGCCCTTTGTGGATGTTACTTGTGATACGGTCATGGCCTTGAGCGATAAAGCTCTGGTGGGTAAATTTGAGTACTTAACCCTTGGTAGACCTGTGCTCCTGGAATGGATTCACAGACAATGGAAGCCCTTTATTAAAAACATCCCTTGTGTGCTTATGCTGTCAAATGGTTAGGTCCTATTTCACTTTCTTTCGGTTGAGGATCGGGAAAACATTGAACGTCGGTTTTGGATCATTGGGCATGGGTCCTTGGTGCTTTCGCGGTGATATGCTGGCTTCAACCCTCGCAAGGAGAAGTTAAAACTCCGCCACTTGTGGGTTCTCCTACCCGGCCTTCCTCTCCAATGTTGGTCTTTAAAAGGGTTTAAGGCCATTGCAAACTCTATTGCCAGGTTTATCATGATCGAGGAAGAGCAGCTCTATGGCTCGGACCGGCGAACGCCTCGTGTGTTGGTGGAAGTTGACACATCCGATGGTTTGTTGAGTGAGTTAGAGGTCATTTGGGAAGGTGGCTATTTTGTGCAATCATTGGATTATTGGAAGGTTTTATTTAGGTGCCATGCATGCCATGGGACTGGACACTCCAAGGAGCAGTGTCCCTCTCGTGGTTATTGTCGTGGTCCTGTTCTAGTTGGAGGCGCTGGTGGCTCGGCTACGCCGGGACCTGCTCCTCTCGAAGACCCTTTGGACGTCTTCCTGCCCCTAGACCACACTTCGGCCTCCGACCTAGTTGGTAAGTTTGTTTCAACTATACCCTCTCTGCTTAAGTTCATTTCCTATGAGGAATTGCGGGTTGCACTCCCGTCGAGGCCTCAGTTTCCCACATCTCTGGTCCCTCCTTTGGCTTCTCCTATTCCGGATGTGTTGGCTCCAGTGCCTCTACTTGTCTCCTCTTCTTCACTTTTGGGTGTTTTGTCTGTTGGAACCTCCGATTCGGGGAAGCTCTTTCAGCCTCCTATTTCTCTCCCTCCTCCATCCTCCTCTGAAACCCCCACCATTGAGCCCAACCTCGAGCTGGTCTCATTGACCTCTTTCCCTCCACTTTCTTCGTCTTTCCATCCGCCCTTGGACATTTTCCTGTCTCCTTCCTCACTCGGAGATCTTGATGACTCACAACCTCTGTGTTCTTCCCCCTCTACCTGTTTAATCCTCCTCACAGCAGTCGGACTCGGATATTATCCCTATCAACTCTATCAACAATGGCAATGTCACCATCTGTAAGTCTTACTGTGGTCCTAAAGTCAAAGTGGAGGCGAGGGGATCTCTGCACACTCCTTTGTTTTCATCCCCATTCGATCTTGGCTTACCTAAGGTTTCTCCGGTCATTCCACCTACTTCTGGGGCTCTTAGAGATTGTTCATCCCATTCAGGGGTCACTTCATGAACCTCTTGTCCCTTAATGTTCATGGACTGGGCAACGGTCCTAAAATTGATGCCATAAAACACCTTCTCTTCTCCCTAAATCCTCACGTTGTTCTTTTCCAAGAAACTATGACTTCGAGTCTGTCTACGGTTAACACCTTCTTAAAATTGAAGCCTGGGTGGCTTGCCGCGGGGATGGATTCAGTGGGTCTTTTGGGTAGCACTCTAGTTGCATGGAACCCGGCTTTTGCTAACATGAGGGCTTATCTCATTCCTGCAGGTATCATGATTGAAGGCTCTTTGAGAGGTTTTGGCCATCCGGTTCGGATTATAAATATTTATGGGCCTTATCGTGGCCGTAAGGAACATTGGGACCATGTGGTTGCCTCTGGAATTCTCACTAGTGATTTCACTATTTTGCGGGTGACTTTAATTTCACTACATCTATGGAGGAAGTATGGGGGAGTGGCAGGGTTTCTGACCCCCTTGCTGAGTACTTCCTCTCTTTGTTTAAGGATGCTAATTTGGTGGATATCAAACCTAGGGTTATTGTGCCTACCTGGTCAAATAAGCGTACTGGTGCGGAGGGCATTGCCAAGCGGTTGGACCGTTACTATGTTTCAAAATCTCTCTACAATTATGTTAATAGATATCGCTCTTGGTCCTATTCTATGGGTTTCTCTAACCAATATGCATTCATTCTGCAGCTCGATTTTGACTATTCCTTCCATTATTATCCTTTTAAGTTTAATGTTGCGTGGCTTGAGGACTCAAAGTTCTGTTCTCTTGTTTTCTCTACTTGGCAATGGCTCTCGGTGACTAATTCCATCTCTCCTTTGTTGATCTTTTCTAAAAAACTTGTGTGGTTGTGCAAGGTGGTGCGAATGTGGGACAAAGACAAGAATAAACTTTTGCATGGTGAACTTGAGGTCCTTGAAGGGAGGATACAATCTCTCTCTGCTCAGCTTAATAGGGATTTTTTCTCTGAAAATCGTAAACAGGAACTTGCTTTGCTGGAGTCTAAAAGATTGAAAATTCTGCTATTTTGGGAAAAGACCTGGAGGTAGAAGAGTAGAGCTATTTGGATAAAGGCAGGTGATAATAATACTCTTTTTTTCAAAAGTTCACCAATCAACGACGCTTGATCAACTCTATATGGGATCTTTCTGTTGATGGCGCGAACATTTGTGACCAACCTGCACTAAAAAAGGCTGTTGCGGCTCATTTCAAGGGTATTTTCACCCCGAAGGAAACCCCTTGTCTGTTGAATCAATTAAAAATTGTGATGAACTTTCCCCGGTTCTTTAGCAATGAAAATTGTGTGGAGATTGGCAGAGTTGTTGATAAGAAGGAGGTCCTTGAAGTCTTAAAGTGTTTCTCGAGAGACAAGAGTCCTGGGCCTGATGGACTAACTGTCGAATTCTATCTTCATTTCTTTGACCTCTTTAGGGATGAGTTGACTGCGACGGTGGATGATTCTCGAGTTCGGAATTGGGTCCCCTCTTCCATTAATTTGACCTATCTTACTCTAATTCCAAATAAGGATTGTCCTGTGGATTTTAACGACTTTCGACCTATCTCTGTATGTAATTTACTGTATAAGATTATTGCAAAAGTTATTGTTGAGCGTCTCAAGCCTCATCTGGGTAAGTTCATTTCTGAAGAGTAGTTTGGTTTTCTACCGGGAAGGCAGATTATGGATGCGGTTGGTTTGGATCAAGAAGGTCTACATTCAATTAAGGATAAGAAACTGGAAGCTCTCATTCTAAAGTTAGATTTGGTTAAAGCATATGACTGTGTAGAATGGAACTACTTGCATTTTATCCTCATTCAGATTGGTCTCTCTGTGGAAATCACTAGATGGATTATGGCGTGAATTTCTTCGGCCAATTATGTTGTTCTTATTAACGGTTCCCCTTCAGCTCAGTTTGAGGGTAATTAAGGTATTCGACACGGTTTCCCCCTTTCGCCCTACCTGTTCATCCTTGCCATTGAGGGTATCAGACTGCTTATTAGGGATGCCAAGTCCAAGGGATTCCTTCATGGGGTGAAGGTTGCAAACGCTTGTCACATTACTCACTCTTTATTTGTGGATGATGTTCTTTTATTCGGGGAGGCCTCCCTGGGGGAATGGCGTTGTTATAAGGAGTTGATTTCTACTTTTTGCAATGCGTCAGGGATGGAAGTCAACCTCCCAAAATATGCTATCGCTCATCAGGTATGGAATCATGAGAATTTCACTTTATTACAGCAACTTCTACCTTACAAATGGGTGGATTTAAATGTTGGTTTCAGGTATCTAGGATTCCATTTGAAGCCGAATGGTTATCTCAATCCTGACTGGCATTGGCTCATTTCGAAGGTCCAGGCTTAGATAAACTCTTGGCCTTACAGGTGGCTCTCTTTGGGGGGCATGCTTACACTAATAAACTATGTCCTCCTGGGTATCCGAGTGTATTGGTTTTCACTCTTCTGCATTCATGTGAATGTTCTTTCTATGCTGCGTAGGCTCATATTTTCTTTCTTATGGGATGGTAAGTCCGGATGCACAAAATTCTACTTGACAACATGGGATTCTATCTCTTTACCCAAGTATCTTGGTGGCTGGGGTATCAAGAATATGTGTCTCTTGAACAGATCGCTCTATGCCAAAATCCTTTGGAGGGCACTTTTTAGGGGGGGATTATGGGGAAGGGTTATAAAAATGAAGTATCTAAAGAGATTGCCTGCCTCTTATTTGTTCCAGGATCGCTCTTTTGGGTTGTGTGCGTCATCCACCATTTGGCATAACCTCCTTAGATCCTTGCCATTGATTAATTCCTCCATTGCATGGGATATTGGGCGTGGTACCTAGGTTTTTATTGGTATTGATCCCATCTCGGGATGTCTCCCTGATCCTCCTTTGTCACTTGCACTGCTGAGTTGTCTTCACAAAAAAAATTATTTTGTGATCAAGCAAGTTTATATCCCTACTGCTGAACACGTTTCTCACTGGTTAAGCTCGGGTGATCTTCAACTGAGTGGCCTGTTGTTGGAGGAATGGGACCATTATGTTAGCTCCTTATCACATGCTGGTATTGTTCTATCTGACCATGAGGACATGATTGTTTGGAATTTCAACTCGTCCTCTAAGGAGGTCACAGTGGCCTTGGCTTACACTAAGCTCGTTACTGTCCCTATTCATGTCAATGTTCCATGGTGGATTCCTTGGTTGTGGAAGGTGGACAACCCTTTAAAGGTTAAGTTGTTCTCCTGGCTTGTACTTAACGATAAGATTTTATCATGGATGAACCTGCAGAAATGTGGCTTTTTTGGGCCTAGCCGTTGTGTGTTGTACCTGAAGGCTTCCGAGACTACATCTCATCTCTTTGGGGACTATCCCTTCATTGTGTCTACTATCAACGATTTATCTGCGATCTTGAATGTCCAACTCCCTTGGCCTAGAACAACTTTTGAGGACTCCCTACTGCTCTGGTATCGTCAACATATAAAGTTGTCCTCCATTATTAGTCTATGTATTTGGTTTGTTTGGAAGTCCAGGAACAACACCATTTTCAATGAGGTTTTACCCTCTCACAATGGGTTGCGGCTTCTGCTTTCGCCACTTTTTCTTCTTACATGGGCCATACTATTCCTCGACGACCACAATTCCTTGATCTCGTGATGGTTGATTGCCCGCTCCCTCATATATTTTTCTATGGGGCAGAACATAATGGTCTGTGTGGTGTTGGTGCGGTCCTGATCATCCATCCTATGCATCATTTTCACCTGTCACTTGCTGTTGGTTTTGGCACAAACACAAGGGCTGAATTAATTGCACTCTGGATTCTTCTTTGTTTTACTCTTTCGCGTGATGTTCACTCTCTTTGGATCTTTGGAGATTTGAAGTGTATCATCGATTGGGTCGGCTATGGTTCTCGCCTCAACGCTCTTCATCTAAAGCATTGGATGAACATAATTCAGGAAAAGGTGATCTCCTTCGGTTCTCTTCGGTTTAGGCACATCTACAGGGAACTTAATGCTATCGTTGATCACCTCTCTAAACGGTCTATGGGAGAGATGAATGGCAAGTTGTTATGCGAGGAATTTAGAGGAGGGAAATTCCTCTGTGATGAACCTCTACTAATTTGTCTTTATGGTTTTTTATTACCACCTTTTGCTTTGATCACTATATGGACTGTATTTGAATGAATGACACCTGTGGCAATGGAGGGTAACATATTTCTTAAACTTTATTTTTCAAATGTTATATGCTATGCTATGCGGCATTCCTAGCTATGTAGTACACAAACTCTTTATAGATTTGGCTTCTTTGCAGGCTTGATGTAAGATCACATTTTGTGGTCGGCTTTTGTCTACTAATATAAAAGCTGATTTTTCTTAATGAAAAAAAAAATCAAATGCAAGAAAAAATTTATATTTGAAAATCAGGTGTATTTGTAGGATGATAGAGATCGATTTTACATGTAGCATATTCTTGATGGCGTGTAAATAAATAAATATTATATTTGAAAATCCGGTGTATTTGTAAAACGAGGGGATTGGTAAATAAATATTATATTTGAAAATCCGGTGTATTTGTAAAACGAGGGGATTGGTGTATTTGTAAAATGAGGGGACTGATTTCATGCGTAGTGTAAATGCGACCTGCCTTTATATTTGAAAATCAGGTGTATTTGTAGGATGATAGAGATCGATTTTACATGTAGCATATTCTTGATGACGTGTAAATAAATAAATATTATATTTGAAAATCCGGTGTATTAGTAAAACGAGGGGATTGGTGTATTTGTAAAATGAGGGGACTGATTTCATGCGTAATGTAAATGCGACCTGCCTTCATTGAGACAGTGTAAATGCACCTATATATTACATTCAACTCTTTGTTTTCATTTATATGTATTGTATTTCCATCACATTTTATTAAGATGTTATAATTGGTTAGATATTAATACAATACAACATCTATAAAGTGTCAAAGAGGTGTTGTTTCGTTGACATGATAGGTGTATCTACCTAATGCATTTTACCATTCCAATTCTTTATAAATTTTATGTAAATAAAGAAAAGAACTTTATTATCTTTGAACAAACTAAGGAAAATTTAGCTGGCATTACCTTTCACTTTTGATTCGATGAAGTGTTAATTACGCCGACAGAAGTATTATTTCAACTTTGAGGGTGGAGGTGGCGGTGGTGTTGATGAATTTAAAAAAAACAAACAAATTATCAATGGGATTGAACCCCGAATATTCTTAGCATGTTTATTACAGTTACAAATTGCATTTGCTAAAAAGAATTCATTTAATATAATTATTTACCTTGATAATGAAGTGGTGGGTGTGGGTTGAGTGTCACCTGGAGCGTTGTGGTGTGCGTGGGTGTGTGCTGATTTGCTATCAAGTGCAGGGGAAACTCAAACGTTTCCTCTTCATTATCAATTCATCGGAACCAGTGTAGGAAATTCAAATGACGGATACCCGTCAAAATTGCCAGTTTTAATTAAATTCTGGAACGTTTTCCATGTTACAAGCCAATTTGTGACAGCCTGGCTGTAATGTTAACCGTATTTGACGGTCAAATTGTCCTCTGAGGGGCAATTCAACCGTCAAATTCCATCACTGATCGGAACATGCTTATATTATCCCGACACCCACAGATCAATTGCATGCATGCAATGACATTTTGAATCATAGGTGACACGACCTCCTCCTTCGGTTGCAGTATTTTGGGTGCACTACAATTTTGGATTAATTTCATTCAATGTTTCAAGTGCGTTGCCTGTAGTGTTCTCCATTTTCTTTCAAACAATTTATAGGTAATAGATCTGTTTTAAACAATGTGCTCTTAAAGCTTATAGATCTGTTTATATAGCTGTGAATGCAACTTCGATTGTCTTTCATTATAAATATGTATGCTTATGTTTCATAGGTTGTTTACCTTCTTCATTTCATTTCCTTTCCTTTCCTGGTGCGTTTCAAAATTCATTCCCTTGCATTTTCCATTTCCATCATTCATTCTCTGAGAAGATACGCCACACCTTCTTGATTTTGCATTTTCCATTTCCATCATTCATTCTCTGAGAAGATACGCCCCACCTTCTTGATTTTGTTCTCGGGAGCATAAACACAATTGCGTGCTCAGGAACAAAAACGAATTGTGTGCCAAAGAAGAGATTGGTGGTGCCCAGGGGGGGACAATCAAATTGAATGCCCAACAATCGGATTGAGTACCCAGGTGCCATATTTGGTTATAGATTAGGTTTAACATTCTCATATTTCAGAATGGGGTATGATAATTTTTAGATTTTAAACCATTTATCATTTTATATCTGAAATCATTAATGTGAATTGGTTAAATTGTTTTAGATTTGAAATCATTAACTTTGTTCTTCCTCTGTCATACCTTAGAACTTGTCGGATTGCAAAATCCTAATAATCAGATTCATCTTGGGGTTGTGAGTGAAATTGTCGGTCGAAAGGGGTGTTTTCCCTCTCCCATACCTTGCACAATAATCAGATTGATCCTGGGTTGTGAATGCAATTTCCAGTGCAGAGGGGCGAGCTACAAGAATTAGATATCACAGGTTGATTCATGAAATATATGTATACTTTCGGTTATTTGAGGCTTATTCACCTTTCCTCTCTTTAGTTGCGTCTGCTGGATCAAGCTTCCGCTCAGGGATTTCTTTAAACAATAATTTTATGATAGATAAATTATGACAATAAGTATATAACATAATGGTTTATGTGCCAATGATCGTTCTCGCCTCTCCTGTTCCCAGAACATCGTTAGTCCAATCATTGGATAAGAGTCCCTTATGATCCTATTTGTTCTTGACTGATAGAAAGACATCACATTTTTTATATTTTTTGCATGTTATTCTAACATCCAATTACCGAATATCCAAAGAAGAGAGAAACATTGTTCTTCAGTCCTGTACTCGGGCTGTGAGAATGCTAGAGACCTAAGCGATGGAATTAACACACTTTCCTTGAGCATTATCAGTGTCTTCTTCAACTACCTATGTAAAATCATAGTAAATATAATTAGAAGAACCTTTTTCCAAAGGAATTTTTGGTTTTCTTAATGCGTATAGAGATGGCAACATCTACCTAATATGAAGATTTGCATTTATTGGAAATTTTGAAGTGTTAAAAGTATGAACATCGCCATGATCTTGGGAAGCATTGTGTACCCAATTATGGTCCAGGTTTTTATACTTTGGGTTATTGTTAAAATCATTAAAAATGACTGATAGAATGGTTATCATAAATACAATTTAAATGTATTTAAATTACAAAATCAACAATAAATTAATTATGAAAAATAGCAAATCTATACCCTTGATTCCAAATATAATGAGACTTTTACTTAATTGGTATATATGCTTATTTCTTTATGAGAACAAACAAATTTTGAAAATATTTGTTGACATTTTACTCAAAGCAAGAAGGCAAACATATTGATTTGTTCAAATTTTGGTTCTTACACACCACATGTTGACCTTGTTAAAGCTCCCTCTGGATATCTATTTATCTAAGTAGTTGAAAGTAAATAACATGTTAATTATTGTTGAACGAAAATAAATGGTGTTCAAGGATGTAAGAAATTCGAGAGAAAATATATATTTTGTTTGTGGAAGCACACCAAAAGAACTTGTGGCCAACTCTTTCATATGCAATTATATGCAAAATTCATTATTTGGAGAATTTTAAGGCTTATTATGTTTATCCATTGATAATATGATGAATGAATCAAAACTGTAGTTTCATCCAGTGATAATTTAGAGACAAGAGTAAATATGGAAACCAACCTGAAAATGATTCTACTACTGTTGATGAAGAAGAAAGGTCCTACCCCAACTGCTTGTAATATATCTATGCCCAGTTCAAGTATGGGAGACGTTGGATTTCCCATTCAATGTTTCAGAATGCCCACCAAAACTGGATTTCACAAGTGGGTAGGTCTCGTTTATCCTGGACGAATCCAATTGTAATTTTATGCATTGATATTTTTCCATCAATCTCTAAATATGAAGATCGAGGGGGCACATAGGTTTCTTTTATATTATTTATAATTCGCTTTGGTTATATTTTTTAGTATTTAATTTATATGGTTTTTATACTAATGGTAAATAAAATGATAAATACTTATCATTTTATTATGCCAGTGTGATATTAATGTCCACTGAGATCAACTTTGGTTTATTGGACCATAAGAAGGTTATTACTTGGTTTGCTTTAAACTTTTGCTCCTATGCTAAAAAATATTAAAAAGAAGCTTTCCAAGATCACTATAGTTGCTAAAAAATATTAAAAAGAAGCTTTCCAAGATCACTATAGTTTTGGCAAGTCAGGAGCTTAGAAAGATTTGTATTGTAGCAAATACTATAAAACTCATATTTAATGTGGGTGTAAGAAGGGTACTCTAAGAGAAAGTGATTTTCATCATCAACACTCATAGACTCACAAAGATGGCAAACCCTTTCCTCCTACGAAGTTTTGGGACTAGACCAACACCTTGTTTCACTATGGATCTCATCAGAGTTCGTTCTAATATTGGCTATGTTCATTTTCTTCTTTGAACTAGTTACTATTGAGATATAATTCAGATCTTCCAAATTATGATTAATGACCTCCTTATAATATCTTAGTTTTCTCTTAATCGCTAAATTTTCCTCGCACCACAATTTCTCTTTAAACTTAGAAGAAATAATATTTGTGACATTATCCATATTCTGCAAAGTCTCATTTTCATCAATGCTCCAATGGTCTAACCAAACCATCATATCTTTACACCAACTCCGCTTGAGGCGTAATAAGTTTTGACTTGAATTTAAAGCAATTTTAGGAAGTCTCTTGTTTTCTATATTATTTATCTTGTACTTGTACATCAGGTACCTAGTCATAACTATGTTCTCAATGAAAAAAAACCCACTTCTAAAAAAAATAAAAAAAATTGTAAAATTTTTATAATTTTAAATATAAAATAAATTAACATTTATTTTAAATGTAAAATACATCATATAATGTGACTCTAACTCTCACAATATGCAAAGTCGTGCCATACATAACCAAAAGATTCTGGATCAACGTTTTCATGTCAATTGAAAGCCATACATAACAAAGACATTTCAGATCTCTATCTCCATAAAATGTTAAAAGTTAATAAAAAATTAATAAAATATTTTATGTTTTGATTTCGACTCCATCTGTTATATATGTTAAAACATTTTCTATTTTGATTTCAAATCACTCATACGGCTATAAACGATATCAATGCAAAGCATTGATAGGTGTCTTTGAAGAATTTAGGCTCGGAGGATTTAGGTTTTTATTTTTTATTTATTTTTATAGTTAAAAAAATTATTAATTTTTTTAAAATATTACATATAATTATATTTTGAAAGTATTAAGCTATTTATAATTTAAGTAAAAATAACAATTATGTAAATATTATAAATCTTTATAAAAATTAATTATATAAATAAAAAATAAAATACATTATATAAAACTTATTAAAACAATGAGCTAAATAATATTATATAAACTTTATAAAAATAAAATTAGCATAATGAAAAAAATTATATAAACATTTTAAAAAATAAAATTGTAAATCTTATGTTTTTTATCATATCAATTTAAGTTATAATTATAATAAAATAATTGAAATTTACATTATAACATTAAATATAACATTTCAATGTTTTATTTGAATATCAATGTAATAAAAGTATGACAATAATTATATAATATAAGATATTTCAATATTTCAATGTAATACAAGTATACAATGTTATATTTTAATATGTATTATATCCATTAAAATATTTAAACTTTGACACAATTTAATTTCACAATATTCAAAAATAATTTCAAGTTTTAATTCAAAGTTAATACGCTAATAAAATTTTGAAAAAATATAATATATAGATTTGAAAGAAAAAATATAAACATTACATAAAAGAATGTAAATATAATATTAAAAAAATAAAAAATATGTAAACAAAAAATCTTTATAAAAATTAATTATATGAATAAAAAATAAAATATATCATATACCACTTATTAAAAATTATTAACATATAAACTTTATAAAAATAAAATTAACATTATAAAAAATAAATATAAATATTTTAACAAATAACATTTAAACATTATGCTTTTTTATATATCAATTTAAATTATAACTATAATAAAAGTAATTAAAATTTTCATTATAATATTAAATATAGCATTTCAATGTTTTATTTGAATATAAATGTAATAAAAGTATGGAAATGATTATATAAGATAATATATTTCAATATAATAAAAGCATACAATGTTATATTTTAATATGCGCTATATTTGTTAAAATATTTGAACTTAAAACAATTTAATTTTACAATACTAAAAAATAATTTTAAATTTTAATTCAAAGTTTATACCCAATAAAATTTAGAAAATTGTAGTATATAAATTTGTAAGAAAATTGTAAGCATATTAGGAAAAAAATGTAAATATTACAAATAATTCAAATTTGTAAATTGTAAGATCCACTATAACATTTAAATTATAGTAAAAATATACAATGTCACAATTCAATAGGGATTATATTCACCACTAAAGTACTTAAAATTGATTCAATTTGACAATATTTAAAAAAATTCAATTTTCAATTCAAAGCTAATACCTTAACATGATTTAAAAAGAATACAATATATACATTTATACCAAAATGATATAAACATTATAAGAAAATTTGTGTAGCTTTTTCTTTTTAAATCATAGCAATTTTCACTTTTGTTATCAATTTTAGTTTTAAACTACACCAATTATTTGAAAATCATTGATTATAAAGATATAAGCAAACATTATAAAAGATAGGTGTGGGGTTTTAAATCATATCATTTTAAATTATAGTAAAAGTAATTTAAATTTACATTGAAATAGAAAATATAACATTTAAATTAGAGTAAAATATAGAGTGTCACATTTCAATACAACTACATTCACTAAAGTATTTGAATTCGAAATAATTTAATTTAACAATACTAAAAACATATTTCAATTTTCAATTCAAAGCTAATACTTAAAAAAAAATAAAGTACATAAATTTCTATAAAAAAATTATATAAACATTGTAATAAATGTGTCCCTGTATTTTTAGTAAATCATAACAATTTTTCACTTTTCCTATCAATTTTAGTTTTTTTATACATCAATTAATTCAATAATAACTATAATACTATTAAAGTATTTGAACTTGAAACAATTTAATTTTACAATCTAAAAATAATTTCAAATTTTAATTCAAAGTTAATGTACTAATAAAATTTAGAAAAATTATAATATATATATTTATAAGAAAATTGTATAAACATTATGAGAAAGAAATGTGAATATTACAAGTAATTCAAATTTATATTGCAACATCCATTATAACATTTAAATTATAGTAAAAATGTACAATGACACATTTCAATATGGAGTATATTCACCACTAAAGTATTTGAACAAAGATTTAATTTGACAATATTAAAACAAAATCAATTTTCAATTCAAAGCTAATACCCTAACATGATTTAAAATAAATACTATATATATATATACAAAAAATGATACAGGCATTATAAAAAAATTGTACATGTTTTCTCTTTTTAAATCATAGCAATTTCCACTTTTCTTATCAATTTTAGTCTTAAACTACTCCAATTAATTCAAAAACATTGATTATAAAAATATACATACAAACATTATAAAAATGGGTATATGTAAATCATATCATTTTAAATTACAGTAAAAGTAATTTAAATTTACATTGAAACATTCAATATAACCTTTAAATTAAAGTAACATATAGAGTGTCACATTTCAATACAGGTACATTAAATAAAGTATTTGAATTCGGGATAATTTAATTTGACAACACTAAAAACATATTTCACTTTTCAATTCAAAGCTAATACTTAGAAGAAAAAAACTAAAATAGATAAACTTATATAAAAATTTATGTAAACATTGTAATAAATGTGTCTTTATGTTTTTATTAAATCATAACAATTTTTCATTTTTCTTTATACATCAATTAATTCAATATTAACTATAATACTATTAAAATATTTGAACTTCAATCAATTTAATTTCATAGTATTAAAAAAGAATTTCAAATTTTAATTCAAAGTTAATGTACAAATAAAATTTAGAAAAATTATAATATATAGATTTATAAGAAAATTGTATAAACATTATGAGAAAAAAAGTGAATATTACAAGTAATTCAAATTTATATTGCAACATTTACTATAACATTTAAATTATAGTAAAAGTGTAGAATGTCACATTTCAATATGGACTATATTCACCAATAAAATATTGAACTCATTTAATTTGACAATATTAAAAAAAAACATTTTTCAATTCAAAGCTAATACCCTAACATGATTTAAAAGAAATACAATATATATATTTATATAAAAAAAGATATAAACATTATAAAAAAGTTGTGCCCCTTTTCTCTTTTGAAATCATAGCAATTTTCACTTTTCTTATCAATTTTAGTCTTAACCTACACCAATTAATTCAAGATCATTGATTATAAAAATATAAGTAAACATTATAAAAAATGAGTGTGTATAAATCATATCATTTTAAATTATAGTAAAAGTTATTTAAATTTACATTAAAACATTCAATGTAACTTTTAAATTAAAGTAAAATATAGAGTGTCACATACAGCTGTACATTCACTGAAATAACAAAATAACAATTCCATTGTTACATTACCATAATACCAAGAAGGTTGATTTTCAAGTTATACAATTCAATGTTATTATAAGTGCGGTTGATATATCATGTTAGTTTTGTTTGAGTCACTCAAAATTTGCGATTTGTTCTTCCTTCTATTGGATGGACTTTCGCGTAATCTGGTACATTATCCATATCTACATCATGGTAATACTCATAAATGCTTACTTGAATGGATTCAGGCATGCTATTTTTTTTAATTAAATTGTTAGTACACTATCATACAATACTAAGTGACTTAATTTGTGAATGAGTAGACCGTCGCATTCTCAATGAGATAATAAAATAAAATAATCTTATATATGGAGATACTTAAGTTAAGGTTCGATCTCATGGAAGCATATGTTCTTCATTGTGGCTATCATGGTGGAGTTAGATTTATATTTAATTTCGCATTCAATGTTGTTGTAAAAATGAAATAAAACAAAGGTTATGAAATTAACATATTTATAAACATTAACTTTTGTTTATTATATATATATATATATATATATATATATATATATATACCATAGCCTAAAACAAATACATCTCAATAAGAACCTTAAAGAATGAAAGTGTGATATCGGTCAATTCATAAATGTATATTAAAGACATTATCATATTTAACAGATTTGTTTAATTTCTTTTTTACAAATGCAGAGTGCATATTCATGCTGAAACATAAGCTCTACAATCGATCACAACCTTTGCTTCTTTCAATAATTATAAGCCTGCAATTCAATTTACAAATTTAATGGCAGTGTTGCTCATCTATCTTGTTCATCTTGTATAATGCAAGATATTGGAAAATCTTTTTACTAGTTAATTTAACAACTATAATAGATGGTTAATTAAAAAAAATGGATATTTTGTGGTTACATTATATTTGATAATTAAATTGAAAATTTTTAATGACACAAAAATGTTGATAGATTGAAGTTTACTACCTGCAACATAATGTAATTACATAAACTTTTATTATTCTTATGATTTTTATGACTAGGCAGAGACTTGAAGCTTTGCTTCTATTTCCCTTGTTTATATATATTAACTCTATCTTATTTGATTGGGATAGTATATTTAAGCTACACTTAAGTAGTGTTGACATGTACTGCAAAGTGGTTTCGAGTCGAGCATTTTGACACCAGCTGTTAGCCTCCGCACATGGAGCAAAGGGGGCTGGGCTGGGCTGGGCTGTAACTCATTCTTGATGACATAATACAGGCCAAAGACCTTTTTTATGAGTATATGTTAATGAATAAGATAAACTATAACTAAAACTTCCTCATTTTTTTGGAAACTGGTGAAAATTGTTCATGTAAATTATTATTTTTGTAATTTCAGCAATCGTAATTAGCTATTTAAATACTCCAAATTCAGAGAAGTAATAAGAACTAGATACGCTCTTTTCACGCATATGAATGGCCCAAATTTGGGGAAGTAATGGGAGCTCGATGATGTACAACATATTGAAATGTATTAATTATCAGGAATTGAAATTCATAGCTGAGCGGCTAGTTTAAATAAAAACAATTACGTGGAATTTTTTTAATGGTGTAAGTTTAATAAAATTAAAATTACAACCAATCATCTATCACAACTGTCAAAATTTTATTGACCTATGTCAGTTTTTAGTACACTTAGTCAGCAAGCCTAGCTCGAGCTTCAACTGCACCAGGTCAGTTGCAAAGCCTTCATGATTACATAGAAGCGTGCTTAAAGCGGGCTTCTTACCTGCATGTGCAAACCCTAAGTGACTTCAGTGTTTTACAGTATTGAAGGTTAAATCAAATTTGAATTTCAAACTCTTGCACCCTAAATGACTTCAGTGTTTTACAGTATTGAAGGTTAAATCAAATTTGAATTTCAAACTCTTTCACAGAATTATCATTTTTAAGAGCGGTACACTCCTCTTTTCCAACTATGTTATGTTAACATGGGAGTCATGAGACTCTTGGTTTCACTTTAAAATCGCATCGATTATCATTTTTTTCAAAACATTTTGCTTAGCGTACAAATGCATGTATAGATTCCATGGTGTAGGCTGTCCCCGCCTCTATCTTACTAAAGTTTGATTATTCGTTGTAAATACAACTATGTTGGGACTTCTTTGTCTTGATCTCGTGAAATGATAAGAATACTAGCATACTTCTAAAGTGGGGGAAATGAAATGTCGATAAGATCTTTAATATCTTGTAAAATGAGAAAAATTTGTGTGTATTTAGACAATATAATTTTATGTGTTTGAAAGAAAGTCTAGCTAATTTATGGTAGGGATAGTAGTCTATGATAGTCAATGATAACTCAAGGCGTACACCCAATATTATATTGTAACTATAAAATAAAATAAATGTTCTTGTTCCTGAAAGTTGTAATATTTAATTTCTCTTTCACAACTTTGAATTATATTATCAACTAATTTAAACATATCATCTTTCTTAGAAAAAAAATTATTAACTTTACTTACATCTTGATGGTCAACATCTTGCTGTGCATCTGAACCATTGGTGAAGTCTAGAACAGGTGGTGCAATAGGCATAGCCAATGCTTGGGTGATGTATTTGTTAATGTTGGAAATGTTGTCATTTATATTATTACAAAGTTCTCCTTTCACATGCCAAACATATGTGTCTTGAAATTGTTTTTATGACATAAAATAGCTCTCTATATACAAAATTAATATCTTATATTGGTTGATAGGAGTAGTCCACAAAAACATATAGGGCCCAATTTACCACGATCCTTATGCAAATGAGGGCAATAGCGAGAGAGTGGTGCTCCCTACTAACATCATGGTGTATTGGTTGCAATGTGAGTATGTTTGTTTTCAAAAAAATGTCCATTATTAACTTTCCACTTATTTTCCTAAAAAATGCTCATGACATACATAGAATTGAAGAATGTAGACCATTCACAACTCCTTGTGGGTTCTATTAATATCCCATATTAATAGAGTGATGTGGAAGCGAGCTTACAAAGTGAAATGTTTGTTGATTCAAAGGTGAAGAGTGTAAATCATTCACAATTCTAGAGTTTATAGTGAAGTCTTTGGGCTTATTCTTGGTTGTAACTTAAAGTTACACTCATTGCTCTAAATGCAATTAGAAGGGTTGAGATGTAATAAATACCTACTTTCATAGCTTTGAAAGTGAAGGTAACCATGAGCACTCGCTTCCTCATAAATATTATAATGATCGCAAGCTTGAGAGTGAGGGCACTTGTTGTGGCCAAGTTTTGTAGAAGTACTTGCATAGAGATGGGGTCAACATAAGACAAATCCGTAGAAGACATAAAGCCGCAGAAACCTGAGAATGTGGAGTCCAAGGAGGTGTCTCATAACCCCTATGCAAATAATATTTTTGAACTTCTACATATTTTATATAATGAAGAGCCAACTAACTGACTTAAAAGGCTATTTTATGTTCTTAAACTTTGTTAAGCTACAAATCGTTCTCTCAACTTAATATTGTTTTCCTATTGAAAGAGATCTGCATAATAAACACATTAAATAATTTATCTTTCATTTATTTAAAACACTAACTTAAATAATTAAATTTATTTAAAATATATCTAATTTTATTTTACTTTAATAACATGATCTAAAAATAATAGAAAATGATAAGTTAAAAAAAGTAGCACAGTATTAATTTTTTTTTTAAATAACATTATCATAACTAAATATATCGCTCATTCAAAATAGCATTATCATAACTAAATATATCACTCATCCAATCATAGTTAATGCTATAAATATCTAAATATATCATTATCATAACTAAATATATCACTCATTCAATCATAGTTAATGCTTCATATCTATAAATAAAATGAAAACAAACCAATATTGTAAAGGAAAATAAACCATATGATCATAATACATAATATAGAATCCGCATAGCTTATTTTCTCATAACATTAAAACTCCACAATAGGCAACTAAGTACGAGCATGTAATAAGATATTACTAAAAATTTATTATATAAAAGAGGATTCCACCTATTTATTAAGTTTTGGTAGTCAGCCAAAGAACCTTCCACTTGCTTCTCATCAATCACAACACAGGATATATAAATCGAATAAGTACCCAATAAGTACCCAACTGATCGTTTCAAAAGTTTATCATTTCAAGCTTGGTATTTTTCCAGATTACTTGATTGATACAGACAACTGAAAATATTCAACGCTACATTGCTTCCCATTGGAATGGCATTTCACAAGTTCCACCTCATTGTCCTTGTTAATATTGTGTTATCCTTCTTCGATTGAACTGCTCTTCTTTCGATAATTTTTTAAGTGAAGGTGAGAAATGAAACGCTGAGAAGAATTTCAATATGTTGTAAAATGAGAGAAAGTTGTGTGTACTTAGAAAATATAATTTTTTGTCTTTGAAAGTAAGTCTAGCTAATTTATGGTAGGGATTGTAGTCGATGAAATTTAAAGGAAAACTATGTTGCAAGTACTAATAAGCAATAAATAGAAACCCATGTAATAGATGGCAAATAAAATGAATTGTACATTAATTTGTCATACCAAAATGAAGGCGTAGTAAAATAAATATATTTGGTATTTTCATTTGGTAGGGGAAGTGCAAGGATTGAGGATTGCAATTTTAAGTGTGAAAGGGACAGAGAATGAAGGAATGCCTCTTGTTTTTTTCGAATTAAGACATATGATGTGTCTTTTAGCTTTGCATAGCGTTTTAAGGAGAACGATGGTGTAATT
Organism: Larix kaempferi; assembly: GCA_027924585.1. NCBI lineage: Eukaryota > Viridiplantae > Streptophyta > Pinopsida > Pinales > Pinaceae > Larix > Larix kaempferi. Next base: position 35,262,475 of record BSBM01000001.1, on the reverse strand, counting down.
CGGATTGGAATTCTAATGTTGTAGTGCGTGGCATTCTATGTGAAGAAGGTCAATCCTTACGTTCTTTGTTACGAATGCCAATTTGCACCATTTGCTAATCCTAATTGGATGGTGAAATATATTAATATGGATATGGTAAGATAAACGTCAATTACAGTGATTCGTTGATTCGTTGATTGTTCATAATAAAAAAAATAAACGTTGTCCATAATCTATTAAATTTAGAATTAAAAAAATGTTGGTAACGTAATTAAACCGTCATTCTAATTGTAAGTTTCCATAAACCGTTGGGAAATAGAAGATAAACGTAAATGACTAGCAATACATACATCCTTAGATTATTGTAATGTATCAATATCAATGCCCCTTAAATTTCATCGACTAATATGCCTTCCATAGATTCACCAAAATTTCTTTCAACACAAACTTACCGTATCTACATGCATACAACTTTATCTCATTGTTGCACAATATCGAAGTTCTCTTCAACGTTCCATTTCCCTACTTTGGGGGTATGCTTCTATAATATTGTAAAGGAGAATATTTCATACATCTCACACTAAAATACAAAATAGAAATTTTCAGTGAAATGTTTAAGGAAAAATGCTAAATGTTGTACAATCTCGACATTTTCTTGTTTGCCATCATTGGAATCTAATCATGCACTATTTACTAAAATTGCAGTTCTCGGTTGATGAGGCTAATTTTGACATTTTCGATTGCAGTTCTCGGTTGATGAAGTTTGTTTTGAAATTTTCTTGTTTGCCATCATTGGAATTCGATTTGCAACAAACAATCTTGCACACAATCATAAAAAATACATACTCCAAGCATAAATCCCCTTCAATATGGCTTGGGCATTGAATATCCATAATCCCAAGGAATGGCATTTCAAGGTCAACCATTGACATTGGTAACAATGAACATCGATGATTGACCTTCACATCAATTCCACATACTACAGCATTAGAAGACACTTATATATCTTACTTAAAAAAAAGAAAAAATGTTAAAGTTAAATACACTTCATATGTCTCGATCAAATTATATTATCTACATACACAACTTTCTCTCTTTTTGCAACATGTTAAAGTTTTATTTGGTGTTTCATTTCCCCTGCTTTGGGGTATGCTAGTAATTATATTTAGAGCTAAGATTTCGACCATTTTTTGAAACTGTTTTCAAGTGATTTTTGTTTAAAACCGTTTTTTCTAAAACCTTCTTATTAAAATTTAAAAACTTTGAAGGACTCCTTAAATATTTTATTGTACAAATTTCTACAGTTATTCCACAAGGTAGAGATAGTTATGTACTACTTCTCTTCATTATTTTCTTTATTTATTGTTTGCATGGGACTAATTGCTACACTTATTCCACAAGGCAGAGATGCGTTACCTTCTTTATTTTCTTTATAGTTGCGTGTTCGACTGCACAATTTTGTTTGTTTCGTTGCTTGTTCAAATATATCGTGTGTTATAGAAACACGATGAATTATAAACTGATAATTGTTAAACATAAAAAAATTAAGTCTCGGTTCTCAGATATTGGGGAAATCTGAATGGCTTCGAAGATGTCATGACCTTCTTGAGAATCAGATTCAGATGATTCACATCAGTTTGTTGTCTAGATACCTAATGCCCAATTCATTAGGGTAACTCTGCGGGCTCGTTATACACTGAGGGGCAAGAGTGATCTCCGACACTTTCTTGTTGTTTTCTCCAAAGAGTTCTTTTCGGTTTTGGACATTCTATAGCAGCCAAGATATAAGTCACTCAAATCATTTCTACAGCTGGGCATGCTCCCGACACATTTATTCGGTTACTTCTAGTTGATCGGAGTTCAAGTGGTTTGAGGGATTTTGAAACTATATTTGGGACAATAATTGTCCAAAGTTTCACTTACATGGAGAGGTTTTGTATGAGAAAATAAATGGCCAAATCGTCTCCAGTTGAAAGCAAAAAAAATCGTGTGTATCTCAAAGTGGGTGTCTCTAGTTGGGGATTGGTGTTCAGGCCTCTCAAGAAAGAAGACTGCACTGCTGGATTGGATTAATATCAAACCTGGCCTAGTCATAATGGAATCACCAGAGGGAGTGTACTGGCATTTGTTCTCTACTCAGCTCACATGTTTGTTGATTCTCTTCACTTGCAGTCTTGTTTACGGAATTCCCAATTCCAACAATCAGTGCATCACTAAAAAAATATCGGTTGAACCTCGGTTCTTCACTCACATCTCAACAGAACACGACTTGCTTGGTTTATCCCAGTAAAACATTTTATGTTGGATTTTATGGAGTCGGTAACAATGCTTACGCTTTTTCCATATGGTATACTGGAACGCCCAACCGAACAATGGTCTGTATGGCCAACAGAGAAAAACCTGTCAACAGACTAGATTCCCGCCTTTATCTGGAGAAAGATGGAAACCTAGTTCTGTGGGATGTGGATGGTAGCGTTGTGTGGACTACCAATACCAGTAACAGGAATGTGAAGGAGGTTTTTCTTCTAGAAACGATAAATTTGGTGGTACATAGCTCTTCAAGTGACTGTTTTATGTGGGAAAGCTTCAACTATCCAACCGGTACTCTTCTTCCATTCCATCCTAAATCGTCGGACAAGTGGCATACGTTGATACGTTGTTTTACAATGTGGACAGACGACTGATGGCGGCCCCCATCGGCCTATGACGAATCCCTGAGAGGATTCATCCCTTAAAATACGCCTTCGGCCTAATTAGAAAATTGATAACTAAAACATAATACTCTTTTCATTCACCAAACAAACTTTTACATATTATCAAAATTTCGCATTCAAAAAGCACATTTTCTATCAATCAAAAAAGCACTTTTCCTTCACTTAGACAATTTTTAAGTCTCAAGTTTATTATAATTATGCCGTAGGCGTTTCACCGCGGAGAAGCATAACCACCCACGTTGGCTAGATTCCTCGCTCATAGAGCGAATGGAATGTTTCCATGTGGATGGTGTTGTCGTGCAAAAAGAAAAGGGGTCACATCCACAACAATACAGGAAGAAGCAACAACTTGTTCTTCATTGTAGTTTGTTCAACCATGAATACAACTCTCTGTAAGTGAATACAGACAGCATTCCCGGTGCTTAATCTGTTGTAGGCTTAGTAGGGCGGCGTGCTTATTGCTATTTTGGCCTTTGTGTTGTTATTTCTCTGGTGTTGTAGGCGTTGGCGACGGTCTGTTCTGCTCAAAAAATAGAAATTATCTCTGTAGTAAATGAAAATAAATCCTAATGATCAATGATTTAAGCTTTACGACTCTATGATTTCCTTATTCTCGTTTTTTAGTGTCGACAAGAGAATTTATTAACGGAAACATAAATTTCCTAAACTAACATTACCTGCAAATAGTCTGAAAATGCTTCATTACCACGACGTGATTCTGTAAATTCTCGGCATGCCAGATCAGTTATACTAAATGGAAGCTCCGACGGGACATTGGAACCGTTGGAGCCATTGGAATTTCGGCATCAAACATGGAGTCAGTGCACGACAATTCCTCTGAAATTTGAATACACAAAACTTTGTCCAAAGTCTGGCTTCTAGGTTTTATGTTGGTTTGGAGACTCGGAAGGCGAAATTCGTTGTTCTGAATAGACGAGTAAGGAATTATGTTTTCCACCTTCACGTCGTGTGGTGCTGGTACTGCATTTGTCACTGCTCTCACTTAGCGTTGCATAAACAATGCAAAATAAAGGGAAATGTTTTGGGAGCATTACACAGAGATTTACTCCCAGCTCTTAATCCATTCATGTAGGAGTATTGTGCGGAGAGTTACTCTCTATTTATCTCACATACAAGAGAATTACCTATTTTGGTTTTCATGCCTATAGGAGAATACACTAAGAGAAACATAGATCTTTCTTTGCTCGTCCTATACACAGGATTCGATTTTGATCCTACATAGGAGAACTGTTAGATTTTGAGCATTAATTCAAAATGATCTAGGATCTTATCTAAGAGAATAACATGTACAGCATATCAATCACAAGAGACAATAAACACAGAGTTTCCTCGGGGAAAACCAAGAAGGTGAAAAACCCCGCAACTTCCTCAAAGATAGAAAGAGCAATGATACAAAACCCAAGTACAAGAAATAGTCTCCTTAGCAGCTTCTCCTCCTCCACTAGTGCGCATCACTCAAGTGAGAGAATAGATGAGTAAGTGAATGATCAAATAGAGTGACACCCTCACTCTATTTATACACTAACTTGACTTGCCTAATAACCTAACAGGGTCGACTTCTCTAGGAGAGTCTAATAACCCATGGTAACTCAACTCAGGGCTGACCCCACACTTGATGGTCTAATAACCCATCGCATACAAGTTGTGGTACATGCAATGCAACTTGCGACACTTGTAAATACAAATGACGACACTTCCGTACAGAGGAATAATAACATCTCTGTAGGGATACAATATACATATATGAAATACATTCCGAAGTTACATATACATCAACACTCCCTCTTAACTAGGAAGGTATTTCGCGACACAGGTCTTCTAGCACAAGTCTTCTTCTCTGGATCATCTTCACTGAATCATCGTCACTGGATCATCGTCATCATCACTGCTACTGCTATCTCAATCAATCTCCAATCTACTCGTCATAGGAATTTCTACAGAGCCAGCCCTTTTTCATGCTGGATGTAGGCCTAGCCTCCATGTAGGTCTTCATCATCTCTGTGAGCAAGCCATCAAGGAGGTACACCTCAGGACTGATTATACTGCCTCTGCAAAACCTGTAAGATCTCTCAGGACTGATTATACTACCTCTGCAAAACCTGCAAGAGCATCTCAGGACTGATTATATGCCTCTGCAAAACCTCTGTACCCTACTGTCACATCATCATCTTTAGATCACCTCATAGTCCTCGGAACACAACCTAGATGCACATCACATGGCACTTACATACACCGGCATGGGAGGACCTACCTACCACCATCCGGGAAGGGCTTAGCACTTACATAACGACCATGGGAGGACACACCTACCACCATGTCAGAAAGGCACAACACTTACATCAACGACCATGGGAGGATATACCTGCCACCATGTCAGAAAGGATCGGCAATTACATCAACGACCATGGGAGGACACACCTGCCACCATGTCAGAAAAGCCACGCCCAGCCCTTAAATCTCACCATGGGAGGACATACCTACCACCATGTGAGAATGGCCCAGCCCTTACATCTTCACCATGGGAGTACATACCTACCACCATGTGAGAATGGCCCCAACCCTTATATCTGCACCATAGGAGGACATACCTACCACTATGTGAGAATGGCTCATGTACATCTGTGCCTCCGGACTCATCACTTCCCTTTGGAGGGAATCTCGATCTGAAGTACACCAAGTCTCTCTGTGAAGTATTCAAACTTCACTCTGGCTAGTGGCTTGGTCAACACATCGGCTATCTGCTCGTCTATCGCAACATACAGGAGTTTCACTGCTCCTCTCTGCACCATATCCCTGATATAGTGATACTTGATCTCAATGTGCTTCGACTTGTCATGGAACATCGAGTTCTCTAACAACTTCACACAACTCTGGTTGTTGCAATATATACAAGTAGCACTCAACTAGAGATCAAATAAATCGGACAGTAGCTTCCTAAGCCATATTGCCTCACAACTAGTCGAACAAGCTACAACATACTCTGCTTCGGCTACACTTAGTGCCACACAGGACTGCTTCCTGCTAAACCAAAAGATCATATCGGATCCCATACTGAAGCAGCACCCCGAAGTGCTCTTCCGATCAATGGCACTGCCTACCCAATCTGAATCAACATAACCCTCCAGGTTAAACTTTTGATTCGCATCATACTTGAGCCCATAGTCAACTGTACCCTTCAGGTACCTCAGAATATGCTTTGCAGCAATCAGGTGAACATGTCTCGGATCCGTCAGGAACTAACTCAAGGTGTTCACAGAAAAGCAAATATATGGTCTCGTATTCGTCAAGTACATCAAGGACCCAATCATCTGACGATACATCGTGGCATCAACCGGCTCAGATGAAGCATCACATAGAAGCTTCAGGTTCGATGCCATAGCTGTGGTCGTGGCCTTGCAGTCCATCATCCCGAACCGCTTCAAGATCTCTACTGCATACTTCCCTTGTCCAAGGAAGATTCCATCTGCACTCTGCCACACCTCCATGCCTAGAAAGTAGAGCATCATCCCCAAGTCCTTCATCTCGAACTCAATATCAAGCTTCCTCTTTGTGTCGGCAATCAATCTATCCTCACCTGTTACAAATAGGTCATCCACATACAATAGTAGTATCATTGGATTTCCTTCCTCAACCTTGTAGTAAATGTTGGAATTCGCTTTACTCTTAGTAAAGCCCAAGCTAGATAGAAAGTTGTCTATCCTACCATACCAAGTCCTAGGAGCTTGCTTCAAGCCATACAAGGCTTTCTTCAACTTGCACACATATGACTTCCTGTCATGTGTCTCAAAACCAAGTGGTTGCTCCACATACACTTCCTCTTCGACTACACCATTCAAGAAAGTTGTCTTGACATCCATCTGGTGTATTTTCCATTTCATAACTGCAGCCACAGCAAGTATTGTTCTGATGGAAGTGTATCTGGCTACAGGAGCAAAAGTCTTTTCATAATCTATCCCCTCTTTCTGGGAGAAGCCACGAGCTACAAACCTCGCCTTGTATTTCTCTATGCTACCATCTACAACATGCTTGATCTTATAGATCCATTTGGAAGTCACAACAGACTTCCCTTCAAGTCTTAGGACCACATCCCAAACATCATTCTTCATGATCGACTGGTATTCCTCGACCATGGCATCCTTCCATTCCTTCTTTTCCGTTGCTTCTTCATAACTAGAAGGTTCTTTGTTCATAATATCACAGATTAAGGCAACATAGCTGGTATGTGACCTAGTCCTTTTTCTTTCTTTGTGTTCCTCCTATGGAATACCATACCTTTCTGCATCTTGGATGAGCTCTCTAGCCCATGCTAAGTTTCCTCTTGTGAGAGTTCTTCTCACGGGGTGGATCTATAGATTCTTGTGGATCTTCTATTTCACGATCTTCTTCTGGAATAACTTCATTCATGGTGGTGTCTTATGTTCTGGGTATTCTTGGTTCTTCATTGTCTTCAGCAAGTGTCTTCCTTGATTTGATGTATGCTAAGTCTTCATCAAAAGTTACATCTCTGCTGATATCAACTTCTTGAACCCTGGAAAGTAGATTCTGTATGCCTTTCGAGCTTTGACTATAACCCACAAAGATGCCCTTCTTTCCTAGAGGATCTAGCTTTGTCCTCTTTTCCTTTGGAATGTGTGTGTACACTAGACAGCCAAATATTCTGAGATGGCTAACTTCTGGCTTCTTCCCAGTGAACACTTCTTCTGGTGTTTTGTTGTCAAGTATCTTATGAGGTGTTCTGTTTTGCACATATACAGTTGTCCTTGCTGCTTCTGCCCAAAGGTACATAGGAAGATCTTGATCATGAAGCATTGCCCTAGCTGCTTCCATGATGGTTCTATTCTTTCTTTCTGCAACCCCATTTTGTTATGGATTGTAAGGAGTAGTCAACTCCCTCTTAATCCCTGAATCACGGCATATCTTCTTGAAGTCTCCTGAAGTAAATTCTCCGCCATTGTCGGATCTAAAGATCTTGATCTTCTTATCAGTTTGATTTTCTATCAAGGCTTTGAATTCCTTGAACTTATCAAACACTTCATCTTTATTCTTCAAGAAATAAACCCCAAGTCTTACTAGATAAATCATCAATGAAGGAAACATAATATACATACCAACTCAAAGAGCTGGAAGACATTGGACCGCATACATCAGAGTGGATAATATCCAATATTCATTTTGCCTTTCTTTCACTACTTGGAAATGTCTTCTTTGTATTCTTTCCTTTTGCACAACCTTTGCAAATGCCTTCATGCTTTGTCTGGATTTCACGAAGACCTTCAACAGCTTTGCTTGCAATAGGTAGTGCCCTATAGTGCACATGTGCAAGCCTTCTATGCCAAAGTTCACTTGGTTCTACTGATTCATGAACTAAGGCTTGCTCTGGTTGGCCCTTCAATTTGTATAATCCTCCCTCTTGCTCTCCAATCACTACTGCATCATCAATGGTCTTACCTTTTGGACACATAAGAACTTGGCCATCTATAAATGCAACCCTTATGCCTTTTGCATCTAAAGCAGATATGGAGAGAAGATTCTTCTTGAGACCTGGAACATATAGTACATCTTTCATCTTCATAGACTTTCTAGAGTCTAGCTTATAGGATGCTTCACCACTTCCTTTTATGGGATACTGATAGTCATCCCCAAGTTTCACCTTATGGGGTGATTCATGTTCAGATAGGCTTACAAAGGATCCCTTGAATCCTGTCATATGTTTGGAATCCCCACTATCTATAAGCCAATCATTGCTTCCATGAGCAATAGTACCTGTGAGGGCAGAAATCAAAACATACTCTTCATCACTTGAAGAATCTTCACTTTCTTCCCTAGCCCTCTTCCTGGGAGGTTCGTCATCCTCTGCAGTGTGAGCATGATGTCTTTTTTTGATGTTCTTCTTCTTGTGGGAACTATCTTTATTGTTTCTAGGAAAATCCCTGGAATAGTGTCCCTTTTCATCACATGTAAAGCATCGGTCATTGGATATGTTTCTTCGAGATCTGAGGTTACCCCTCTGGTTTTGATGGTGATGCTTTTCTTTCTTACTGTGGTGATGTCCTTTTTTATTATCATACTTCTTAGAGTGTGTTGTGAGAGCTTGGTCTTCATTCCCCATCTTCTCTTCTCGAGCTATAATTCGAACTTCTTCCTGTGAGCATTCTTGCCACAGTATACTAAATGTGATAAGTTTCTTCCTAACACAAATTCCTTGGATGAAGGAATCCCATGACCTAGGAAGGCCACTAAGAGTGATCATTACCACTTCTCCATTCTCTATATCTTCTCCCACAACTTCAAGTTGTTCTTTTATATGGGAGACCCTTGAGAAATAAGACTGCATAGTTTCCGCATTCTGGATCTTGACATTCTGTAGTTGATTCCTAAAGGTCATCTTCTGATTTATGTTCTTCCCTTCAAATAACTTGGTCACGCAATCAAGCATCTCCTTAGGTGTCTTCAAAGATGACACATGTAGTATGAGATGGTCCTTGATAGAATCAGCGATGATTCTCTTAGCCTTGACCAAGTTCCTCTTGTGTAAGGCCTTAGCCTCATCTCCCTCTGGAACTGGAACCTCTTCACTTATGTAGGTGTCCAATTCATTTTCTTCCAGACTTAACCCAAACCTATACTTCCATGCTCGGAAGTTATCAGCCCCTTCAAGCTTATCCTCAAGCTTGGTGTGGTGAGACATTTTAAAGAGTACTTCAAATGGAAATAGAAAAGTTATTAGGTCTTACCACTTGACTTTCTTAAAACTGGATCTAGAGTTGGATTAGGGTTTGTCAGAGAAACCCTAAAAATTCAAACTTTGAATTTCAACTTTCTGAAAGGATAGAAAGATGCACCTTGCTGAGCTGGTCAAGCTGGTATACTCAGATTTTGAAATCTGCAAATTTTCACCTCTCAAAATTGCTCTTGAAACTTCCAGATTCACTCGACAGGACCCTGAATTAGGGTTTAATTTTACCAGAGCTTCACCCAACCAAAAATTTCGATCCAAGTCTCTAAACTTTGATTTTTCATAGGAGCTTCCAGCCGTGGTCTCAAATTTTAGAAATTCCAATTTTTGCAGAAACCCTAATTGTTAGGTCAAAAAATGAAAATGCTCAAAATTGAATTTTGTCTCGACAGAAAGATGCACCCTTGCTAGGAGAGTCAATCTAGCCTCTTGTATTTGAAGATCTATGGAGAGAAACCCAAAAATCAAGAAGTCGTAGCTTCCGCAGCTGCACAGTGTCTTCTTCTCAGGTTAGCTCTAATACCATGTTAGATTTTGAGTATTAATTCAAAATGATCTAGGATCTTATCTGAGAAAATAGCATGTACAGCATATCAATCACAAGAGACAAGCACAAGAGACAATAGACACAGAGTTTCCTCAGGGAAAACGAAGAAGGTGAAAAAGCCCGCAACTTCCTCAGAGGTAGAAAGAGCAATGATACAAAACCCAAGTACAAGAGATAGTCTCCTTAGCAGCTTCTCCTCCTCCACGAGTGCGCATCACTCAAGTGAGAGAATAGATGAGTAAGTGAATGATCAAATAGAGTGACACCCTCACTCTATTTATACACTGACTTGACTTGCCTAATAACCTAATAGGGCCGACTTCTCTAGGAGAGTCTAATAACCCATGGTAACTCAACTCAGGGCCGACCCCACACTTGATGGTCTAGTAACCCATCACATACAAGTTGTGGTACATGCAATGCAACTTGCGACACTTGTAAATACAAATGACAACACTTTCGTACAAAGGAATAATAACATCTATGTAGGGATACAATATACATATATGAAATACATTCCAAAGTTACATATACATCAACAAGAACATACTCAAAGATTCTTTGTTTGTCTTACACATAGGATCTCTCTATCTTTTGGCTTTCTATAAAATATATTTACTCAATATGTTGAATATTAAATAAAATTACGCAGGGCATCGAATGATAGTTGGTCACTATCCAATAATCCCATAAATAAGCGTGTAGGGTATCAAAACTATATAGGGTCTACCTTTTTGTTTCCAGTGGCATGGATACACAATCTCTCCATTCTAACGTATAGGATCCAAACCTAACCTATCCAACAAAAGTATAAAAATGAAAAAAAAAACACAGCGTTTTAAACCTATCCCATCCAACAGAGAGCACATAAAAGAAAAATGCACAGGATTCCAAACCTTTTATCAAGAACTCATGATCTTGGTGCAGAAGTAGCCTCTCTCAAATGCACAGAGGTATCCGTCCTCCAATGTGTAGAGGTATCCTTGCTCTAATGCGTAGAAGTTCTCTCAGTAATGCACAAATATCACTCTGTAATACACAGAGATCATTGCTTTCCAATTATATGTAGATGTATCCACATTCCCTCTCGCGTAGGGGTATCCATGTTTTCTATCGCACAGATGTAATTCGCAAATGTACCTCTCATTCTCTCCTGCGCATATCTATATCTCCCCTCTGACTAGAGATATTTCCACATACAAGTACCCACCTGTTCTTCTTCTCTCCTATGCAGATATATTATCCCCCTACCCAGTTCTCCACACACCCGAAATATATGCAGTGATCATCCTTTCTAGGAGTACAAATGGCAATTTTTGTACACTTGTTGCTCTCACTCAACGAATGGCAGAATTCATTGTTTTGTAGGAATACAAATGGCAAGATGAAAAGCATAGGCTATACACTATGTCCACATGTTGATAGAAAATGGAAAGTGGTGAAAATAATACTATGAGTTAAAAATATTCTACAATGATTGCGGAAAAAATAGTTGGGCTTGGCTTCTATACCCCCAAGCTCGACAAATTATATTTTCTCCATATGTCCTTAATGGATTTATACCACTACCGTATTTTACCTTTAAAAATATCCTACTTTGACGTTATCTTGATCACTCTTTTAATCGGCTTGTTTAACCCATCCATGTGCAAAAATTTAATGGCACTAGGAAGACAAAATTCCCCTACTCAAATCCTTCACTAAATTTACTACACTTATAATTTCCAAGTGAACAAATAACACATCGCATAGTTACTATGTCCCCATTTATACATAATCTATTCATATATATTCCTATATGTCTTCTACCCCTTTCCTTATTTACTAACACGTGTTCCTATGGCTTGTAATTCATTTAAGCCTGTGATTGAAGTTGGTCCTAAAGGTTTGAGGATGATTATGTAAGTATTAATTTAAATAAACAATGGTCCTTTCTTATATAAGAATATAACAATATATAAATATATATATACATATCAATATATAGCAGTAGGTATATATGTTAATTGTTTCTTAAACAAATTGTTAACTTAAATTCATACCTTTAGCTTATACCCATAAGCAAGTATTATCGACTTACTCTTTCATTAAGCTCTTAATGGAATAATGATGAAATTTTGTCATTATCTAATAGTAAATTTTAAGGCCTCATTAGCCTCTCAAGCTCTCACCCTAGTGGATATCGTTTCCCCTTGGTTAACGTTGCGTTGCACATTCAGTTCTGGATATTGTTTCAGCATTTACAATTGACTCATGTCGTCACCATGACTTGATAGTAAGGCTGGAAATGAGGATGTTACAATACCTGCAATGGTTATGGATCCCCAAAGCTCTTACATAATTCAGAAAAAGCCAAATTAGACAACAAGGGCAGGTCTGATTAGCCTATGAGGATTAGTTTCATTGTTAACAACCAAAGAGTATTGATCTCTACTCCCTTTTCCACTTCTAGCACTAGCAGATTCAAGCCTAGTCATGGCCCCGCCAAGCAAGAGAGGGAGTTGGGTAATAATTCTTGGTCTTTATTCCTATATTCCCTTGTAAAAGTTGACTAGACAGTAGTAAATACTCTATCTTACGGAGTTCTGGGAGGTTATTTCATCCTTATAATCTCAATGTGGTCACCTAAGTTCTAGATATGGGTTCTTTGTTGTTGGTATTTGGTTTGTTGAAGTGTTAATTGGAAAGTAGCTGGTCAATACAGCATGGCATAAAAATATGGAAACTCTACCATTTTCCCAAAACACCATACAACACTATGGGTGACTAGAACAACTGGAAGAGTTTGTTTCATAGGGGTGCAATTTATCCTTTTGTATTAAGAAAACAGGGTTGTATACAAGCATTTATATCAGCAAGTCTTAGAGGCCCAATGAAACTTTCAAAATGCGGCATTGCACTCATAGTGGGAGAGTCTATTAGATGCTAGAAGTCTGCCACAGCCATTGGAAGTGTTTCCTAAGGGCCTCTATGAAGTGGGGTTTGAGAAGGGCCTCTCTGAAGCCCAAAATCAAGTAATGGAGGAAGCACTAATGAGCATAATGGACTTCCATGACTAGGGCCTGCGAATGTAGGAAAAAATACATAAATAAATTGCCAAAAATAAAAAGTGTAAGGGAAAATCAAGCAAAAATGGGTTGCTTGTTTGTTTCCTAGGCTCTAACTGCTTGAAGACACATATTAAGTAGGGAGGAAATTCCAAAGTAGACCATATTGGCAAAGCTTTTGAGAAGCCCTAATATTGAGCCTTCGGTACCAATTTTTATAAGAACAAAATAACAGTGTGAATACACACACACTAGATTTGAATGCCCAAGAGGGATAGTAGGCATGCAAAGTGAAAAGATTGCCACAATGTACACATGTGCACTCCTCGTTGTCTATCGACTATTTATATAAATACAAAATTGTTGGAGACAATAAAATATACATATTTACACAAGTGATCCGAAATGATTAAGCTCCTTATGAGTTATATACAATTAAATAGGAAAATTAAAATGAAAAGTAATTTACAATAATAATACATCGTCTAACTACATCCACTAGAAACATAAGGACTAAGTCTCATCAACTGGATAACAAATTTCCCTTCAAGAGTTGGCTTTGTCGATGCCACTGCTCCTGCAATTTATATCCTAGGAGTTCAAGTGGGGGTGGATTTTTGAGAGCCAACAAAATGTCTATAAGAGTTAGAAGGATCAATCGCGATGCCTAAAATACAAATGTATGTTGATTTGGAGGTAGGAAAAGTCAAACCATAAGTATGATTCACGATAAGCATATATTCTAAGATAAAATTCTTAACCTAGAAATTTGTGGTATTGGTCCATAGGAACACGTGGTAGTGAAATAAACTTCTTGTACTACAACTAATGAATGGATGAATACCACCATTGTGGGGAAATTGCATAAATTTGTAAAAAACAAAAAATGTGGAGAATAGAGAAAGAGGTTTGAGTGAGAAGGGGTTTACCTATGTTCCAATTACCTAAAGATAATAAGAAGAGTGTTGATGCATCTGTGGATCACTTGAACAACTCAGAGATGAGAATTCATGAGAATTTTGGATAGGAAAGATCCCAAGGGGCTGGAATCACAGAGCTCCAAAGTTCCCTCATCATTTAGGCTCCAATACCAAATTACATGAGTGCATTGAACAAAACTACAAATACTCACTTACAAGAATGAAAAGCACACGAGATAAAGTATACAAGAACAGAGCTTTCATGCATATTATTGTTAGCCATTCATGTACCATAACCGATAATTTGATAAGTTATATCCATGATTGATACTGATAATTTTAAAAACCATTTCAGCATGAACATACAGCAGGTCATAACAACGTTTTTGTAAGCCACATCCACATGTCCCTATCAGCAGGGAATAAAATGGTTTTCTTGAAGGCTATGGAAAGACTACATAACAGTGGGGGGGGCAATCTCTAAGGTCCTACAATTTTTTGTCATCTCAAGAGAGCGTATATAGAAGAGAGATAAAGCTAAGCAGTGGAGGGATTAATCTAAGGGAGGAAGGTGTAATTAATTCCATGGCCACAACAGATCATAGAAAGTGCTCTTAGAAATAAGTTCCAGATGAGTTTTTTGTTGACACGTTGAAATTTATTCAATCTAAAATTAATCATGTGGTTAACTTCCAACACTATGTGATGGAATTAATAAATTTGACAAATAATTATGAAGAAAAGTATCTTATCAACAACAAGTTTTTGGGTTCCCTTAACCAATCCATTTACTATAAGTTGTTAGCTCATTCTCCTCAACCAACACATGGTTACCACAACATGGTATAATCGTAAAATGCACAAGAAGATGGATTCCAAAGCACTCAAGTAAACTTTTCATAAAATATTCATCACAAATAGAATGCAGTTTATAAAAACATTACATTGATAATAAAAAAACATTGAAGGTCACAAAAACATATTACATTATAGACAGTCACTAGACTAACATAATTGAATTTTCTAGGAAAACAAGTCTTAAAACCAAAAAAATGACTATTGGGCACATTGGTTTGACATAATTGGCATCTTCACATTGGGAAAGTGAAAAAAAAAATTACTCTTGTGTCCTAGAACTGCCAGATTTATTTTTCCAATATAAATGGATTAATCACATAAGCTAAATCTCATTTCCCATCACTCTCCTCCTTATGATACTTCTATTGAACAAAAAAAATTGGGATAAGAAACACATAAACTCAGTCACCATAGCCCAACTTTTGTAAGCACAATTCATAGCGGTGCAAAGGCCAAGTTGCAGAGTAAAAATAAACATATATTTTATGAAAAGAGGATTGACCTTTTTCTCTTCAGATGGGGCATTAGGAGCACCACCACCACCACGATCATATGTGGTGCATTTATGTAAGCATACTAGAGTCGCCACTCAATGAGGTTTTCAATGTTTCTCTTCTTAACCCTAGCAAAGAGACCAGTCCAATAGGGTTTTATTTATACATTTGTAACAAGAAAATATAAAAGGGATTAACGATACTAAGATATCAATAAATAGAGGATATGAATCTTTGACTGGTCCATGAAAGAGTTCTATACCTATAATTGTATATGGAGATTCCTAAATTTATTGCTACAACACATGGCATGAAACCAAACTTTTGCTCACAAGTAGTTTGTGCAGTTTAAGAGCTATTATAGTCATTGTTTTCATTGATATTATTGCAGAAATATTTTTTCAAATTGGTTATATATTCCAGATATAGTAGTAATCTATAGTGTTGATATTACTACTACAGATATTGTGAGAAAAGCAATTGTAGTTGGCTCACTATGTTGATGAACTTAACATTATTTTTTGTTATGGGTTGAGTGCCTATGTCTTTGTAATCTGCGATTGTTACAAACTTTTCTCTTTTCCTACCAGTATCCTTCGTTGCATGTGCCTATGTTTTTGTTCCTTCTAACTTTCCTCTTTTCCTATCGGGGTTCATTTTTGCCCCTCAAGGGGCAAATGCTAGTATATTTTATGACTATTTTATGTATTATTCATCATTAATCTTTGACAACAATTTCAATTATTAAGCTTCACCCTTTTTTTATGGTTGTACCATTGTCTTCGTTATCATCTAGTTTAAGAGATGCTTTATACCAATTGGAATGTGACATTTTATCAACTTGTGAATAATCAATGAAAATAACTCCAAAATACAATATACCACCAATAAGTAATGATAAAATGGGCTTCATGTCAAAAGGTAAAACACTACATAATTTCTCACTTCATATCTATGCATTTGATATAAAGAAAATATAGAATAATTTGAGGAAATAGTAAAGTAGTTATATAACACTGTAGGGGTCTTCAAATTGCTAGAGTTGGAAAGAGAAAGTAAACCATCCATAGAAAATATGATTGTGATAGGTGTTATGCCAAAAAATTGATCATTAATTCTCACATATACACACAACAAGCTACCATGACTAATGGGGCCAAACATATCCACTTCATTGGGTGTATCCACACCTGAAACATAATGATGTGTATTTGCATTGGAAACCTTTAATTGCGATATTTTAGGATCTCAAGGCTAGTCATATTCATGTTTTACTTTACAAGGTACAAATCAGTTTCAATTGTAGCAAGGGAATCTAATAAGCTATGTGCAATCGCCTCGGTTGTAGCTTTATCTTCAACACATTTAAGAGATTTCAACATTTGTTTCGCTTCTTCGTTTTCTTCACACATCTTTCTTTCAATGTCTTGTTCTGCATCCTTCATGTCTACACTATCTTTAATATTCAACATGGATTGATACTTTTCTTCTAAAGCTTGTGAACTAACTTTCCAATACTCTACTTTCGATTTTGCAGTTTAAACTTCTTCAAGTGCAATTTTAGCCCAAGTAGTTGAATTACTAGATTCTACAATCACCACATGCAGGGCCAATGCAATATCGTCACAACTTGCTTACTTTTTGTTGATCCCCAATTTGTATTGCTAGAAAACACCCCAACAAGAGGAATATATATGTTGACTTATGCACAACTTGAAGGAGGATGTGGAGGTTACTAGTCAAGGTTGTGGTGCTTTGAATGACAATGAAGGGGCATGTACTTTGACCTTTCAATGTGCAAGATATGAGGTAGGGAGGTGTTGGGAACAAGGGAAACAAGAATGATATCAATGCAATATTAGATATGGTGTGAGTGGGTCGAGCTTTGATGTTAAAAAAAAAAATGTCCTAATAAAAGGTAAGAAGATATTGCAATGAGTTTGACTATGTGTGGTTATTATTAGGTTGAACTTAACAAATAATGCAATAATGAAATTATTTATGGAGAGCCACTTACCTGACCTGATTATTTATGGAGAGAGGTTTGACTGGAGAGGTCATTGAGGAATAAGAGTGATAAGGGTGTTTGTCCTTATTGAGGGTGTATGAATTGGTGTAATCATCATATTAAGAAAATGATCTCAAGATTGTAGGGTGTACCTAGAATTCACTCTACATAGTCAAGGGGGCTGACATTGCATATCACCACCATACCATGAAAAAGTGGACCGATATCAAATGTCACCTCATAGGCATGTGATACCAACAATGAGCTAGCATTTTCCATGATTCAACCTAAAAAATATGGTTGTGGGTGAGGCATGATAGGAAGGGCCAATACTTTCACAAGAGTAGATGAGACTACATTCTTTTTAATTTCCATTGCCTTGGATCAACTTAACCATGTGATCCTTGACTTAATAATTGTGAGTAAAGAGGGATCCTTGGTTAGAAGGAGTGTAATGGAGAAACACATGCACAAAGTATAGACATGATTCAGTAGGATTTCCCAAATCAAATGGTGCTTTAGGAATTGCAACATGGGGAGTTGGATGTGGATCAACAAAAAAATATTAACAAGTGAATGGTGTAGGGAATGACGATTCTTGATGTTGTACTGTGAATTGTTCTTATGAAAACTATAATACTTAATGGTGTTAGATTAGATCCTTGGAATAGGTTAATATTAGCTCCTTGATTTATTGCATGATTCACTACTCTAGCTAGTTGTGTGCAGTGCTAATTCAAGTTTTTGTTTTAGTTCATTAAGCAAGTGGTTAGAAGTTGTTTGTAGACATCTATGCATATATAATAATCCCATATGCAATGTACAAGTGGATCTAAAAAATATGATAAGTTATTCAAGATTACTATGACACTATTTATGCTAGTTTTAATATGGTATAAGAGAAACCGATGCATTGAGATGAGTCATCATTTGGAGCATGCAAATTGTGAATTGTCGGAGGACTTGTGGTCTAGGGAGGACCTATGATTTGTATCATGCAACTTGTGAATTGCTAGAGGGCCGACAATTTGGAGCATGTGACTTGTGCATTTCTAGAGGACTTGAAATCTAGAGCATGTTATTTGATAAATTGCTACGTGGTGAGTGATGGTATCATGTTGCAAAGAAGGCTATGCCTTGGAGTATACATTTGTTGAAGAATATTACCACCTAGCGAAAGCATGGTAGATCAGAGCCAAATGGTGAGGACGCCATCTATTCACATGGGTTAGAACCAAACACATTTACACCAATGTATCATCATCAAGATCATCAGTTATGCCATTAATCTATTTTATCTAGTTATGAAGGAAAATCAAGTTGTGGAGGTTCAGTAAGCTCGTGTTGAGTTGTAGTCTCCATATTTAATCATTTATTTGATATGGTTGATTTGGTTTGTATTGAGAATGGTCAGTTTACATCATTTAATCTTTTTGGAGTTTGAAAATTTGACCAGGATGAATTATGGTTTATGGAGTCATAATATATTAACCCTTATTGGATTAATATACTTTGATCAAATCATCTAAGATAAAGCACAAAGGCCGGAAAATGATCCTGAAGACTATGATAAAATACATAGAGGCTTTACTACTTCTCAAATTATCAATAGCAAAACACACACCAAACACATTAGTTATAAAAGTAAGAAATGCCAATGTAGCATCTGTATAGTGGACAAGCTTAAAAATAAGTATCAAGCATCAGAAATCGGGTGGGCATTGTATTTGAAAAATATTTTTTTTCCATTAAGTTGAAGGAAGGAGGACTGATCTTTGAATATTTGTTGTAGCTGAAGGATCTTTGTGATTAATAATATGGAACTGAGAAGCCAGTCAATGATGAAGATATGGTTGGTATGGTTCCTTTGATTCATTTCTTGAGTCCTTGCAGCTACTTGGGGAGACCCAATAACTTAAGTTTGAGAAATTGTCAACACTTCTTTTGTAGAAGGAAAGAAGGCTAGATAAAAAAGACGCATCAAATTCATTCACTACAAAGAGTGCATTTAGTGCACAATTTAAAGGTAAAGACAAATAGATGAATGCTAGCAGTGCATCAAATTGATCAAAATTCAAATGTTATTGTTGTAATAAGCATGGATACTTCAATATAGATTGTTAAAATGATAGCATTCCCCCGCAAGATGTCAAACAAAATCAAAGCATGAAAATGTTGTTGAAGGAGGTGAAGAAGAAGTAGTTAGTGATTTTTCATTTGTGGCAACATAGAATCGATCAATCAAATATACAACTTGGTATTTCGACTCAAGGGGATATTGCCACTATTGTGTCATAGAGAATGCTATGTAAATTTTATTGAAGATAAGAGTGATAGTGAATCTATTGATTTGGGTTATGGATGGACTCACCATGCTAGTAGAGGATGTGGGGATGTTTGTGTCATATTAAGAAATACTTTAAAACATACCTTCAAGAATGTTCAATATGTTCCTAAAATGAACAAAAATATTCTATCTAATATTAAGATAAATAAAAAACTTAATATTTGTGTAAATTTTCAAGGAAACAAATGTATGGTTTGTGCTTTTCATGCTAACAAGGTGATTGTTGTTGGTATTAGTGATAAAGGGTTGTATAAACTTTATGATATAAATATAGAAAAGACGCATAAACTAGCTATGGTAGAGAATATTAATTTACTTTGGCATGAATGGTATGGACACCTAAGCTATTAGTATTTATACGTACTCAGTAAGACTAATATGGTGGATGTCTTCCTTCCATTCAAGAATGTCAGCTTGTATGTATAGGTTGTCAAATGGGAAAAAACATCGGCATTCATTTGATACTGATAAGGCAAGGAATGCCAAAGGAATTTTGGACCTAGTACATGTTGATCTACATGGTCCAATGAAGGCTCCCACAATTTAAGGAACAGGGTATTTCCTGCTACTGGTTGATGATTTTTCAAAAAATATGGGTTTATTTTCTTAATAATAAGTAAGCTCAAGTTTTTCATTTTATTTTATTTTATTTTATAGCATAGAATGCTTTGGTTGAGAAGAAAAGGTAAATAGGTAAAATCTCTAAGATCTAATCATGCAAGTGAGTTTGTTTCAACATAATTTAAGAAATTTTGCAAAAGGGAAGATATACACAGACAATATACTACTCCATACGCTCCACAAAAAAATGGAATCATGGAAAGGAGGAATAAGATAGTTATGGAGACGAAAAATGAATGGTGCACATCCAGAATGTGCAATATTGTACTAGGCGGAAGAAATGAATATTGTAGTCTACATCCTTAACAAAAATACTTATAAATCCTTGAAAAATATAACCCCTTGGGAATCATGGTCAAGAATAAAACCTTATGTAAGTGATTTTTGTGTTTTTGGTTGTATTGCTTTTGCACATATTCTTAAGAAAAAGATAATTAAATTAGATGCAAAAAACAAGGTTTATATGTTTTTTTGGCTATAATGAGCAGTGTAAAGCATAGAAACTCCTATTGTTAGATGTCTCTACAAACAAAGTTTTGATTAATAGAGATGTTGTAAATAAGAAAATACCATTCTTCTCTGATAACTTAAATATGTGGATAGCAGTGTATGTGAAATTTTTGTTGATTCATGAATGAGTTCTAGTGTTGAAATCAAATAGGGATCAGAGTCGAAGAACATTAGAGGAGTCCAGTTCTAGAGAGGGATCTCGTAAAGAATAGAAGGGTTCTTCACCTAAAATTAAGAAGGACAACATAAGAGACTGAAGTGGTACTGTAATATGATGTTTGATGTTTGGGAATATGAATTTACAGAGGAAATAGAAGGCTAGTCTACATGATTAGGGAAACACCTTCTATAAGGTGGCGAGTAGGTAAATTTTTCTTTGACTTTTGTTGTTTTATAGGTATTTGATCCTAACACATTTGAACAATCGAAAGGAAAACCTGAGTGGGAAGCTACCATATGAAGGTGGAATATGAGGTGTTGATGTAAAACAAGACTTGGGTGCTATCAACATTGCTTCCAGGAAATAAATCCATTGGTTTTCAATGGATTTATAAAGTCAAATATAAGCCAAATGGTTCTATGGGTAAATAAAAAACTCATCTTGTTTCCAAAGGATATGGACATGAGGAAGGAGGTAGATTATGAAAAAAATATTGCTCCAACTATAAAAATGGTCACCTTTCAACTGGTTATCTCCATTGTTGTTCATTTTGGATAGAAGGTATATTAGATGGATGTTAAAATTGCTTTCCCAAATGGAGACTTGGGTGAAGAGATTTACATGGTGCAAGAACAAGGGTTTAAGTTTCCAAAAAAGAAACATTCGGCTTGTCAATTGGTAAATTCCTTGTATGGGATCAAGCAAGCTCCTTGAGCTTGGTATTTCAAACTTGATTAGTATCTTAGAGATTTTGGATTCATAAAAACAATTATTTTAAACCCACTCTCTATATAAAAAATAGTGGTGATGACGTAGTAATTCAAATTGTCTATGTCGATGATCTTGCATCACTAGAAGTAGTTGCGACATGATTTAACAAGGTAAATATGTTAATTGCTCTATTTTTTAAAGGATTGATTTAGGCATGCTTCATGATTTCTTAGGTGTAGAGTTTTGGAAATATGATCATACTATTTTTATGGATCACAAATCAGGTATACCATATCTCTCTTAAAAAAATTCAAAAAAGTGTAATCCTACATCTACACCTATGGAAGTTGGGATAAGTCTCATAGAGTATAACTAACTCAACACTAGTTAATGAGACATTGTATCAACAATTGGTGGGTAGTTTGGTTTATCTTATTACCACTCGAATGGACCTATTTTTTATAGTAAGTTATATTTCTATATTCATGTCCAAACCTCAATAGGCACATTAGTAAGGTGTAAAATGATTTCAAAGGGACCCTAATTGACTTTGGAATTCTATTTAGAAATTTGTTGACTTCATGTTAGAAGAACATACTAATTCATATTGGATTGGATCAATTGATACGAGGAAGCCAAGAACAAGTTATGTGTTTACTTTTGGTTTAGGGGTAATTTCATGTAGAGTAAGATGGAACCTACAATTTCCTTATCCTCCGCTAAAGTAGAATACAATAAAACGATTGATATAGCTTGTGAGGCAATTTGGTTACGAAGGTATTGGTTGATATTCAACTTGATCAAACAACTCCAACCTCACTTTTTGTGACAATTAGAGTGTTCTCAGTATGGCGAAGAACCCAATCTATCATGCCAAAACTAAGCATATTGGATTTTATCACCATTACATCAAACATTTTGTTGATAATGAGGAGATTTGTCTTTATTATTGTCCCATAGCAGAGCAAACTATTGACATAATGACAAAACCACTTACTAATGAAAAATATGTCAATTTTAGAGATAATCTTGAAATCATATTTGGATTAGTATGAATTAGAATGGGGTGTTATATTAGACCATTGGTCTCATTGATTCGATTGTTGGAATGTATTGGCATTAGCTCCTTAATTTACTACTTGATTCACTACTCTTGTATGTTGTGTGAAATGATAATTCAAGATGTTTTTTTAGTTCATTAAGCAAGTAGTTACCTGTTGTTAGTAGAAATCTATGGCTATATAAAAAGCCCATATTCAGTGTACAATTGGATCTGAAAATTACGATCAGTTGTTTACTATGATACTCTTTATGTTGATTTTAATAAATGGTTGTGTGGGGTCATATAGGATGATAGAGGTCAGAGTGGGGCACATAGTTGGATGGAAAGGAGAATATGGAGTAAACAAAATATCACTCAATTTCCACTCTACTACAACAATGTTCTGAAAGGATTTAAAGAGACATATGCTAGAGATTAGATCCACTTCTTTACATAATTAAAGAAATAAACACTATAAGGAAAAAACTTTGACTAGCCGAAATTTTTGGTGTTATAACATTAGGTAAAATTATCAAAGAAAATAAGAAATCTATTTTTCAAGTTCTCACACAGTCAACTTACCACTTTGAAAGGATTTATTGCCTTCTCTTTGTCAAGTTGGAATGCTTTTATAGAATTTTATTTTTCATCACTCCATTGCAATCAAAAATTCCTCTTGTCATGTTGTATTGATATTGGTGGATGAATCTCATGAATAATGGTTGGAACTTGTATTGAGATTGGGTGAATGAATCTCATGAATAGTAGTTGGAACATGGAACTGGGAACCTTCTCTTTTATGTAGGTTGGTCAATAGAAGACAATTATGCTCAAAGTTAAGAGTATTAACATTTGGAGATATGACAATCACTTTTTTCAATAGTATTGGCAATATATAGTTGTTATGCAGAGTGATTTTCAGATCAACAAGTTGAATTATATAATGCAATTCTTTATATTATGTTCTTTTCAATTAAAATATTCCACGTGATCATATGCGTACATGTTTATTTTTTTCTTCTAAAATACTATTGAACGAGTCTTCATTCTCCAAATTTACACTACATTCTTTAAAATCAAAGCGATTACAAAATTTTCAAGAAATTTGGCTTACAATGCCTTTGTTGTATTTAAGTGACCAAATGCATGGATCATACGATGGATCAATTTTGTAGTGTAGCCTATCGGTCACTTTGTTGGTAATAGAATCCTTAGATGTATAAAGGTAGCTATTAACAAATTATAATAAAATATATATTAAAGAGAACCTTGTTTTCATGTCATGAAATGATAAGAAACACAACATAAAATAGATAACTAAAACATAACTCTCTCTTTATTCACTAAACAATTAAACTTCCACATATCAAATTCTCTCTGATATGAACTGTTACACCAAAACCCCGAGGTGTTAGTGAAAGCTGCCCATTAGGATCTTAAAATCCCACCATGCTCCGCAGTCTAGACTCTGGGCTGGATGTGCACCCGTGCGGTGGTGTCCCCTTTGAGCCGTACGATCCCCGGATGAACACTGCAATGCCAACGTTGCCACCCACTCTGTGACTCGAACCTAGGTGGAGGCTCTGATACCAAATGATACGAGTCGTTACACCAAAACTCCGAGGTGTTAGTGAAGGCCACCACTAGGATCTTAACACTCTCATTCATAAGGATCTGCATATTTATTATAATATAATAATGAAATACCTTATTCAGTATTCATCACTAATTTCTAACAACTATTTCAATTACTATGCTCCACTTCACCTTTCCCCGTATTATCTTTACCCTTTCCTCCGTTTTTAAGTGGAAATTGTCCTCAGTGTCTTCCCAATTTAACAGATGCTTTATACCAACTAGAATATGAGATTTGGTTTGTTACCATATAAGTGATGTTTATTTGCAACTTGTGGATTGTTGAATTAAAAAAAGCTACAATATGCCACCAATAATAATTGAGAAAATGGGCTTCATGTTGCACAACACAAGATGAATTCTCACTCCATATACAAGCATCCAATACACAGGAAATATAGAAAAAAAATTCAAGGAAAAATGAAAGCAATTGTTAGTGTGTTTTTCATCTAGTCTATGCCCTTGAAAAACTTATATAATTGAATAGAAAAGTAGCCCATGAACAACCCCATGAGAATCAACATATAACTTTAACAGGCCTCAAATTGCCACACTTGGAAAGACAAAGTAAACCAAGCATAGACAATCTGATTGTGGCATGTTTCATGTTAAAAAATGATTGTCAATCCCCCCACACACACACAACAAGCTACAATTACTAATGGGGTTGAACATATCCACTTCTTGGGAGTGTACACACTCAAAACATAATGTTGTGTATTTTCAATGCAAGTTTTTAACTATATTTCTTAGAAACCTAAGGTCTACATTATAAGGTACAACTTCAACTTCAACTACTACAAGGAAATCTAATAAGCTAATGTGCAATTGATTCGGATGTAGCTTCATCTTCAATACATTTAATATATTTGAGTAGGTGGTTGATTTCTTCTTTTGGTGTATTTACCTTAATTTCAATTTCTAGTTTTGCATCCTTCATGTCTACACTAGCTTCATTCAACGTGGATTGATACTTTTATTATAAAGATTATGAACTAGATTTTCAATGCTCTACTTCAAATTTTATAGTTCAAACTTCTTCTAGGACAATGTAAGCCTTAATGGTCGCAATACTATATTTGTAGTCACCACATTCAAGGATAATGTAAGATCATTCATGACTTTCTTATGTTTTGCATATCACTGGTTTTTATTTCTAGAAGACACGCCAATAGGAAGAGTACATGTGTAGTCTTATGAACAACCTTAAGGAGAATGAAAAGGTCACATCTAGCCAAGGTTGTGTTGCTTTCAATGATGATGAGGGAGCATATAATTTTACCTTTTCGTGTTCAATATCTGAGGTGCTGAGAAGAAAGGCATTGAGAATGATATCAATGTTGGATGCTAGATATTGATAGAGAAAATAACCCTCTACCTAGCTACCTAGACCTTGACTTGATGACTCTATTGGGCCAAAACCAATCCAAACTGACCACTTGAGTCAACCCTAAGTTGGATTCCTAAATTTCTGGGTGGATTCCCTAATTTGAGGAATTATTCCATGGTTTAGGAGTGACTGAGTCTGTAACTAGTTGAGGACTGATGCACTCCACTAATCTAGGTCCTAATTGACCCTAACTAGCCCTAACAAACCCTAAGTGCCTCATTTGAGTGATTTTAGGGATTTTCATGCACATCCAGTTAGGTGCTTGTACATCACTCAGTTAGAACTAGTGATTAGGGAGCCTTGGGTCAGTTAAACTCATCCTAGGTGAGTGTGCATGGCTAACTAAGGGTATTTGGCTCTAGTTAATCTTGACTATCCTCCAAGCACTACATGAGAAATTTGAATAGCCTCCTGAATTAATTCGAATTGCCTTGCTATTTATTTCCTTCCACTTCATTCATTGAAGCTCAATGTAATACAACATTGTCTTTCTCTCATGCTATTAACTTCTCTCTTTTTTTATGATTAATGTTTAGCACATTTGTTGCATGAATTTGTAGATTGTTGGTCTCTTTCATGATATTGCTATCTTGTTTAGTATCTAGATCTCTATGCTCAAATTCTACATGGTATTAGAGTTGCAGGGATGCTAAATAGTTGGTATAGTAGTTTTACAAGGGTCCAGACTTATTGAAGGTTGAAGGAGGCCTCGTAAACTTCACATTATATGACCTACGAGGACATATTCACATCCATTGAGAGGATGAAAAAGGTCCCATAAGCTTTGCAACATATGGACTATGAGGACATATGCACATACATGATCCACCACACAGATAAGTAAGACACTTTTACAGGCCTAGAAGAAGAGGTGATCAACATTTTTTTACTATCCATTGGATAACTTGTCCCAAATCAGGTTCTCATTGAAGAAGAACTCCATAATGTCTCTTCATACTCAATATCTATGAGATAACTTGTCCCAAATCAGGTTCTCATTAAAGAAGATCTCCATAATGTCTCTTCATACTCTGGATCTACAACTTGTGTTCCCACAATTCTGTTCGGGTACACAGGGTACTCCCAAAAGATCGAACACCTAGGTTTAAACCCTCGTGAGGGAAACACTCCACGGTGTATCGATCTGTGATATGTTTGTGTGAAGTGGTTGCTCTAGGTGTTCGGTCTTTTGGGAGTACCTTGTGTACTCGAACAAATTCACCAAGTTTCGCACAAAAGCTTCAAAGGGTTTCCTTTGTTCAAAGCAAGGAGTGTTCAAGAGCCATCATTAAATAACTTCAAATTTTTTGTATCATGTGAATGGGCTCACATGCACTTCAAGAGAAGGAGGATTTCACAAAAGTTTGCAGGGATCTTCACAAAGCCCTTCATCGAGAAGTATTTCACCAAGTTTTGAATTGCCTTGAAATTGAAGGCTTCTTCTCAGTATGATATTTGGCCTTCTAATTTATATTCTCTTTTATGCGGGGGGTTCCCATGTGGATTTTCCCTCTTATCCATTTTTCGTAGAATCTTGTGTGCATGGGTACCTAATATGGCTACAAACTGTTGGGACCCATTTTTACTTTTTTATTTTTTTCACCTAGTTAGGATTATGGGAGGGTGTTAGATAAAATAACCCTCTACCAATCTACCTAGACCTTAAATTGACGGCTCTAGTGGGATAAAACCCATCCAAATTGACCACCCAAGTCAACCCCAAGTTGGATTCTTATATTTGGGGGTGCATTCCTTGATTTGGGAGCGCATTCCCCGATTTGAGGAATTGTTCCTTGACTTTAGGAGTGACTAAGTCTATAATTGGTTGAGGACTAGATGCACTCCACTAATATAGGTCCTAACTGACCATAAATAGCCTTAACAAACCCTAAGCACCCTAGTTGAGTGATTTTAGAGATTAGCATGCACATACAGTTAGTTGTTTGTACTGTCACTCATTCAGAACTAGTGATTGGAGAGTCTTGGGAAAGTTAAAATCAGTCTAGGTGAGTGTGCATGGATAACTAAGGGTATTTTTCTCTAGTTAAGCCTGACTAGCCTCCAAGCACTGCATGAGAAATTTGAATGGCCTCCTGACCTAGAATTCGAATTTCCTTTCTATTTATATTGTTCACTTCCATTCATACAAGTTAATGAAATACATTATTCATTTTCTTCTTATATGTTCTAGTTTTTATGTAATGATATATGATATCTCATTTGTTACATGTGTTAGCACTTAGATTTTATTCCGGTTGTAAGAAAATAAGACCTAAGGTAACCTATTTCAAACCAAGCTTTAGGTAGAAAAATTAGCCATTTTTTCTACCAGAGAGGGCTCTCTCACAATATATATGTAAAAGCTAAAGTATATAAAAGTTCTCTCAAAATTTCTCAAAAGGATTTTCTGGTTGAAAAGGAAAACAAGAAACGTTTGGGCATGGAGTCAAAGTTTCAAATATATAATATGCCAGTAAGAGATTTATACCAAATAGTTTTTCACAGAGGCAAGATAGCAATCATATCACAGTCAATTTGATTTTTTCAGGTGGTATAGAAAGAAATAATGACATTCCATCAACAACAGGCATCTAACTGGGATGAATCCATTGTCAACTTTGGAGAAAATAATGAATATTTAAATGCGATAAAACGAGGCATAACCAGTATGAATCTCGAGTTATTTCAAGTGCTCATTTAAATATAGAAGAAAAACATAATGGAAGATAAAACATAGAGGGTAAACATGCACATATAAAGATAAATGAAAAAAAACAGACTGTAAAGCTGATCAACACATGAATCTCTGGTCTCAAAAGATAGGTATTTTCACTGTACTGCCTTTATTTATCAAAAATAGACTTCAAAACATATTCGTCTCTCCAAGAATTTTCCAACCCCCTTCAACAATGACTCTCACTGTTTTTATACAAAATTCGGAAGAAGTTTGACATAACTGCTTCTTCTAACTAATAACTGAAAATACTTTAACTTAAAAGATAACTGTCTTTGAGCAATAGATAACTGTCTCCAAATAATATTACAAATTTTAAATAAAAGTATCTTTTTGCCACTTGGCAAAAATTTTGAATATCATCTTTTCGCCACTTGGCAAGAGTTTTGAATGCATCTATGAATGGACGGAATATCTTGTCCTTCCATATTTGTCCACATAATTCCACTGGTCGACCGTGGGTAAGTCATAGTTGGTCATTTCTTTTACCAAGACTCGCATTTCAACATGAACTGCATAAGAAACAGGAAGAAGATTCCCACATATTGAGATTAGCATATTTAAAATTTCAAAGTCCTCTGCTATTTTTTCCATTAAAATTTTTCCTGTAAGCATATGATCCAACTGCTGGAATTTTCTGTGATCCATCCTTATGTCAAACAGCAATCTCTTATACTCATTAGGAGGAATTAATTCATTCTTTTCATTCCAAAAAGCAGGGAATCCTTTGTTTACTAATCTGTCAAATTGCTTCTTAAACTTTACTACTTCTTCCCGTATTTCTCCAGCTTTAGCTTCAATATTTTCAACATGCGAGTACTTCCCCAAGATCCTCCTGGCCCATGTGATGACTGAAATTCTGTTCATTATATTCATGGCCGTCAGGTCTGCTTCAGTTAGACTGTTTAAAAATGTTATTGCTTTCTGGGCTACTTCCTTTGGCTTTTTATTTAAGTTCTCCCTGACTGCTCGGCAACTTTCGAAGGCATCTTTGACTACCTTTTCTTTGACCCTTATGTAATCCAGATATGGTCTTAGTTTTTCAACTTCTTTGATAATTTGGTCCCATACCATGTGTTTGCAACCTTGCATAGCAGCTTGTCCTGTCACATGAGCTGCTAATCCTTTATTATTATCACTTAATTCTTGATTCCTTGTCTGCAAAGTTTTTATTTCCTTATTTTTGGTTTCATTTTCTTCTTTCAGTTTCTGTATTTCTATCTTCAATTATTTGATTTCATTTTCTTTCAAACTTACTTGGGACATGGCTTGTAAAATACCATCTACCCCAGTTTTGTCTTCCTCTGTGTCTGTTTGTACTTGCTGCTAACCACTTTCTGCTAATCTCTTCCTTGCTTCCTTCAACTGCTCTTCTAAAACGATTTTTTCCTTTTCCCAATGTTCTTTTTCATCAGAGAGCTTTAACATTTTTGTAGTAACATCATTTACTTCATTGGATAATTCTTCCTTTTCCTTTTCCAGTATCGTTAGTTCTGCTCCATGGATAAGCACAGTGTCTGGAATCTTAAGCTTTCGTCTTAACATCAGGATCGTATCATCTTTTTCTTTGAGCAATTTAGTTGCTGCATCTCCTTCTTTATTTATCAAATCTATTTGCAATTTTTTAATCTGTTGCTGTCAAGACTTATTTTCTGCCTTCTCCTGTCTCAACTGATTATTCAATTTATCCAGTGAATTTTTTAATTTGTCTGCCCTCAATATTGCCCCCAAATGATCCGAATATATAACTTCCCTCGTTTGTCTGTGCAATAAGATTTTATCTGGGGCATTTATTTTAGACAAATCTACTTTCATTTCTGAAATCTTATCTTTTGTGACAACTGAAAATTTCAAGGAATTCTCTCTGATATTTCTGCTAGTAAACAAACTTACTTCAGTATTGGATATATTTCTAACTTTTGGAAACAGCTGACTGGTTTGTTTAGAGGATTCCTGTTTATTCTGACTATGTTCATCAAATACATCCATTATATTACGGGGTCTATTTACATCACCTTCTACTGGGGTTTCTTCAATGTTGTATTCTTTAACTGTAACCTCTGGTATTTTTTCTTCAGTTCTTATTGCCTCTTCTGAAACTGCTATTAACTCTTGCTTTCATTTATTTTCAACTTTTTTCCTCTTTCTGTTCCTTCATCATCAATGTTCATTACGTCCTGTATGGGTCTCTTAAACCCCACCAATGCAGTATTCGTTGGGTCTTTTGTCTCTGTTGTTGTATCTGTCAATGCCATTTCTTTGTCGTGTACATCCGGAATGATTTCTTCTTTATATTCCAGCCAATTGGCTCTGTCAGACATTCCTTCAATCATCTGATGGTTCAGTGCTTTGATGCGATGATCCATTCTCCGTTTTGATATTATGTTCAACGGATCATACTCAATGGCCATATCTGTCTCAAAACTCATATCCTTCAATAACTTCTCTATATATATAGCAACATTTTTATTCTTTATTGTGAACGGACCAAGTGTGAACGGATATTTAATATCTTTTGCTTGTTTGTAAACCAAAAAATTGTTATCTTCA
Source organism: Larix kaempferi (assembly GCA_027924585.1). Lineage (NCBI taxonomy): Eukaryota > Viridiplantae > Streptophyta > Pinopsida > Pinales > Pinaceae > Larix > Larix kaempferi. Next base: position 35,231,451 of record BSBM01000001.1, on the reverse strand, counting down.
ACAATCAACTTTTGTCTCAGGAATTCCAAAGCAAAAACCCTTAAGGTAAGAAAAGCTGGTAAGACATAAGGTTTATGTTTGAATCCATATAATCTGATTACTGTACTATCCTTCGACAAAAACCAATCTCCCGGCGCGTACTCTGCACTCAATTGCATGCATGCCTGCATCTCTGGTAATACTCTAGGCAAATTTTTACCAAAGATCATTCTATAAATCTCTGAGAGCATGAAATTGATGTAATTGAACATGTTATTTTCTAATAAAGTCGTGAAAATGATTTATGGGAACTGCAACTCTTCTTGACTGGCTATCATAATCATTTTCATCAAAAAGGACTGGAACCTGAAATGTCTCAGAGTGGGAAAATTGACCATCTGGTCATGAATCTTCTCTGTCAAAAATACTTCAAAATTAAGTCGAGGGATTTGATTTTCATCGATCCCTGATTGAACCGTACTCATTTTGTACAACAAACTCAATGGAAATTCGGTTACATACAAATCCGTATCAAACCCTAAAACTAAAGCCAATAATGTCAAAACTAATTGGGTATTCTCATCAAACAAATTGATATCTATAGGGTACGGGACCTCCGAAATACTGTTTTCTGGCTTGAGACACGACGACAAAAACATTTCCCTATCATTTTGAGAAGTATGATGATAATTTTCAATAATGGAGGCTTCGGAAAAAATCTCAGACTCGAGGGTTTGGGAAAAATCTATTCCTAGGGCTTTAATCAACTCAGCTGGCTTTATTTCACAAACGGCTCTGGTTTTTTGACTGTTTAGAACAATTCTTTCTTCTCGGGAGTAATTCTTGGCACACCATGATACAAATTCTGGGAAAGAAGGGATTTGGTCTGGGCAAAAGGCTATCAAAGACGACTGGTGAACTCTATGTAAGTCTGTCCCTTCCTTTAACAATTCAGACAACCTAAGTTTAATCTCAGAGACTGGTAACCTAATTAGGGTATCATAAACGTCTTCGTCTCTATCCTCTATGGCTTCTTTTGCTTTAAAAACGTCTAAATCATGTACAGTTTCCATTTAAACGTTTCTTTAAACAAAATTCTGTTTAAAAAGTGGGCCAAGTCACCAGACCCTACCTGTATGTACACGCCTTTCGCCTTCTGTCGCAATCGCTGACCTCCACCAGTCTTCAGAGCTCTCCAAGATAGCGACACATATGCAAAATGCCGTTGAGTGAAGCCCTTTTTGTTTTATATAAGTCTTTTTTATTAACTTCCCGGCAACTTTTTGAACGCGGTTCATATCTGACCGTTGATCTTGAGCTTTTGATTTGGGCCGTCAGATCTCGCCTCCTTTTATCCCCTATAGTGGTATCCGCGATCTTGAAACGGTTTTTCTTCTCCGGTTTGTTCCCCGTGCGAATCAACCGTCTGGCGACACCTGTTTGAGTGGTTTACTTTCCGCAACCTCTTTTCCTTCTATCCAGTGTGCAGCTTCCCAGATGTGGACGAACACTAACCATTGATTTTGTTTTCGATGTATCTCGTCCTTCCAATTGCTATCAACGTGTGGCGTATTTCTTTATGCTTTCTCCATCTGCCACGTATCAAATCCCACCACGCCACGTGCTCTGGCCCCGCCACGCTTTTCTATTTGGTGGTTCCGCACGGCGCTGTGGTGGTTTATGATACCACCATATCACATATGCGGACTGACGAGATTAGGACACGTGCCCGGCGGTATTGAGTCCGCAACCGCTCTCAACTCCATGCGACCGATTATTTTGGCGGTGCGGGAAACAATATCAGCCGTTGATCTTGATCTTTATCATCTCCGCCATCGGAACCTGGTCTGGGTTTAATCCTTTTAAAAATTTGTTTTCGGACTTTGCAAATGTGGGTTTTTCCTTCTTGTTTTTGTATTGCAAACGTTTTCTTCAACCCCTTTGTGGTAATTTCACTACTTCTAGATTATTTTGGCAAAATTTTTAGGGTTTGAGTATTTTTCAGATATAGTGTCAACAACATGATCAGTTGATTGTTGATTTAATTTTCACTATATATCTCTCTTGTTTATGCGCATGAATCTATATGCTCAAATTTTACAGATACGATTTGAAGGGGTTGAGCCTGGATTTTTATCAAAAATGTCCTGATAAGAGGTAAGAAGAGATTGCAATGAGTTTGAATGTGAACGTTTATTATTAGATTGAGTTTCATATACAATGCAAATATCCAATCATGTATGGAGAGCCACTTTCCTGACTACAACATTTCCCAAGGGAGTTTTAACTTGAGAGATGGTTGAGGAATAGATGCAATAAGGGTGACCGTTAGAGGAAATTTGGATGAAAAATGGGCTTCCCAACCCTAATTCAAATTCCATGTCATCATGTACTAGCAAATCAAATTGCTTTAAAATTCAAAAGAGGTGCATGTCTGGGGAAATTTTTTATTATATAATTTGGCGATAGGTGGAATTTTTTAATAATATAATTTGCCTACCCACTTCCCAAGTTGCCCAAAATTATCTTGGATATTGATACTGAAATTAATATGCTAATCAATTTTAGGTAATATGTGATTCATATATAATATATAATAGTAATAGTAATTCATATTATAACTAATATATAATAGTAATAATAATATTACATTATATATAATTAATATATAATAGTAACTAATATCATAACTAATATACCCATCCATCTTTTAGGTAATACGTGCCCAATATACAATATATAATAGTAATAATAATTAATATTATAACTAATATATAATAATATTATACCATAATTAATATTTTATAATATTACTATAAACCATGAAAAGTTGGGTCCAATAAATTTTAAGATGGCACTATATTAAATCTCTTTCCTTATTTTGGGTGAAAACACTAGATCGAACTTCATCCTCGTAAATCAATTTTAATATAAAGTATATATCTAAGGTAGCTTTGATAAAAGTGAAATAACCTTGGGAAACTTCGATAAAAGTGAAATAGTATAAAAATTGTCTACATGGCATTATTTTATCATTTTCCTTAGGAGACCCATTTTTCATCCAAATTTCCTCTAATAGTAGTGAACAAGTGAATTGAAATGTGTTGATCAACACTATCCCATGTTGTATCTCACTGATAATATAGGTAACTAGCACAACCTCATATAAAAGAGGGTTCTTGGTTCAAAAATCAATATGAATAAATCGAGTAGGTACAAAAATTGACCAAGTTGGACTAGTTTGGTACTGAACCAATTGAGTCGTACAACGAATCAATCAATTCGGTACCAAACTAGTCCCCAGCCCGATTTGAAGGTCCAGTCAAAGTGGTTGATGGTTGACTTGGTCAACTCGGCAAAGTTTGAGTCTGAATCAACCAATATTTAAAACACTAATTGCAAGCCATTGTATGCAGAGGAAACTTTAGTAGGCTCTACCATAGGTCAACTTTGTCATTGTCATGCAAGCTTCACATAGGTAATATGGAGGCCAATGCATATTGAAAATTCTAGTGAGAGATCAAGCACTCAGGGACATGGAAAAAGGCCAACAAGCTAGAGTGAAATAGATGATATTTTGTATGATATTTTTTTTTGGAAGATACAGGCTAAAAATGCCAAAATTGGAATGGATTTCTCATAGCCTAAGAGTACAAAACTAGTTGGGTTGGCACTCATGCTCATTTCTGGATTCCATTCCCCCAATAGAATTAATCTAAATACCATATTCCATTTGAACAACTCAACTAAGAGTAGTAAACGGGTTTATTGGGAGACAAAATTGATAGCAAGAGATAATGGCGAAGGAAAAACAAATTAAATCAATGGTTTAGGTTGCATTAGTAAAAACTGTGGGTCCTTGTTATTGCACTAAGCTTGATAATTGTTTCGGTCTCCCTTTAGAATCTATGCTTGCAAGTATGGTATTTTATTTCATCATCTTAGTTCCTACGTAAATGTACCTCCTTTCTGTGTGGGATCAAGGTGGGATTCACTAGGGTTTAGTCAGGATTGATAGCAATTGGTGGGTTCAATAGTGATCTTGTTTCGTTGGTCCAGTAGAGTAAGCACATGATGGTTTTGGTGGGTTTATCAAATTTTTGTTTTGTTTTATATATTACATATAACATGTTATATGTTAATGCAATGTATAATATTTATTATATGTTATTTGTTATATATATTATATATAATATATATTATATTATATGTAGTATTTATTATTACTGTTATTATTATATATAATTCTCACTATCTCTCTTTACAAACAAGGATTAATATTTGGATGGTGAGGGTGCTCTACAAGGAAGATTAAGGTGGAATGTTATCACCCTCTTTCTTCACATGTAGGTAGTTGTAGGTGATTAGGTTTCACCATCCAATTGATTAGAAGGTGTTTCAAATACCTAGGTTACTTCTAGCATTGTTTGGAAGGTAAAGGTACGCATATTACCTCCGTATCTTGGTTTTTTTATTGGCCAACTAGTCTATCCATGTTCGATTTAATTCAGATTTATTTGGGGTGTAGGGTATATGGTGAATCTTGTGGAGAAAGTGTTACAACACTTCAATTTGAAACACATTTCATTCCAACTCTAGAATCCACTCTTTGTTTCTCCATCCATTTAATTTTATTCTCAGATATATATTGGTTTCCTCTCACTCGAACACCTTGGTGAATGATAAATGGTGTTTACATGGTGATGACTAGATTAAATATGATTGAGGTAGAATGTTCTCACTTTCTCGATCTGCATGGTAATAGATGCAAGAGATATCATTTCACTGTCTCGTTTTATAGCGACTGTTTCATACTCACAAATTACTCATATGCCTCATATAGAACATGGAAGGTTTCCTATGCCCAAATGATGGTCCTAGAATTCACATGGGAGATAATTCAAAGATCTCTGCTAAAGGGAAGGACACAATACAACTGGAGCATGGAAAGTTCAAAAATGTTCTATATGTTCCTTCTTTGACAGCAAACTTGTTATCTGTTTATCATATGACACACACAGGTTCACTGAAGAAAGTTGTTTTTGGACCTGGCATAGTTGAAATTGCAGAGATCTCTTATGGGAAGCTAATAGTGAAAGGGGTTGCAAACCATGCCTCAAATGCATATGAATTCTCTCACTTTTTTCCATACTCTCTGCCTACTCCATTTGCATCTAAAGAAGATCATAATGATGTCTCTTCTAATGATCCAGTTTCGGATTCTAAATATGAGGACCAATATCTTGATGTTGTGTATGAAGTTAAAGCATATCAAGATCCAGATCCAGCACCTTCTCACAATCCATGGCCAAGTCCAATATGGGCTCACACAATCCTTGAAGCTGCTGGGAACATAGCTGGGGATCCATTTGAACATAGAAGAGCCAAATCTCAGTATCGAGATGCAAACCTTGCACTGTGTCATACAGGTCCACTTCTCTCAGAGAGGTGCTACATGATGGTGGGGTCTGATCCACAATCCTTCAAAGAGACTTGCCATGGTGGATCTACAACCAAGTACAAATCTTGGTTGGTTGAAAAAGGGTAATCAAAGGTTCATGGTTTGGACTACAATGAGTCATTCGCCCCAGTAGCAAGAATGGATTCTGAAAGACTTGTTTTGGAAAATGCAACTTTGAAACAGTGGGAGGTACATCAGAGAAGTACATCTAGATATAGATCCATTTCCAAAACCTGCATTACTATCCTACATAGGATCAGATTGCCAACATTTTTACAAATTCTTTCACTTGGTGTGAAGACTGTTTGAGTTTCCTGTTGTTCATTTTTTTGGGGGGGGGGTTCTTGTGAGGTTTTCCCCATTTCCTTAGTTTCATGAACAATTTTTTATCATTATTTGATTGTATGGGTGACCTTTGGTCTCAGTAAATAGGTCCTAGGATGTCTAAGTTTGGATTAAGGGAGGGTATTAGGACAATTAATACTCCAACCTTGTCCACCTTACTGTTATTAGTCTTTTCCTAGTACTGGATGATGTCATTACCCCCCTAATGGTGTGCAGATGTCATCTAGAACCCATTTTCCACTTGATGTGCCCTACATGCATGAATTTAGGACATCCAGAGTTAGTTCCCTACATTTTAGGAGCTAGCTCAGTGATCTAGTTCAGTCTACCTGAGTTCCTAACTCTAGTGGGGGGTTTGTTCTCTGATTGCCACTGATTCTGATCTAATGTGCCCTCTCTAGATTGATTGCATGAGACTTTACATGACAAACTCACTAATGTGCCTTGCATGGTCATTTAACTAGTAGTAGCTTCAGTTCATTGAGTCTCAATTGATTTTGGTAGCTCCGAAGCACTCTAGTGGTGATATTTCCTAGGCTAGACTGAATGGGATTCGAATTCTCTCTAGTTATTCGAATTTCCTCTATTGTAACATCTTTTGACTATACTGATTAATGAAATATGACACAATTTTTTGTGCACATCTAACTTTCAATGCATGTTTAATTTTATTGCTCATTTCATTGTAATTCTTCCTCATTGTTAATCCTATCAGTGTGAGGTATTTTTAGGCTCAAATATTTGTTGTGTTCCAGAATTTCACAATCCAATAGGTTGGAATATTTCTACACACATTATTAAACACTATAATGGATGGATTTCCTGAGGGAATTATAAAGTAGTGAAGGGAAATTCCTTCTTTTTGTTGTGTGGGGAAAGGAAAGAGAGTGTCATAGCTGGGATTATTGAGTGGCGTTCCAATAATCTCTCAATGGTGAGAAGATTGGATAAGCATGAAAATAAATGGGGTTTGGGAAAATATATAAACATGTGTGTGTATCCTTTGCCCCGATGGCCTCATAGCCCATCTTGGGGTGGTATCTGCAATTGATATATACGGTTGGGTGGAAATTTTCTCTTACATGGCCATTTTCTTGGATCTTCTCTGTTAAAAGATAAGTATTCTCTTTGTCTATGAATGTGAAATGATTTTATTTACTTCTTGTGATAGAAATTATTGATTATGCATGATGTTTGTGTGTGAATAGATATTCAACTCTACGGTTTTTTAGATTCATGCACTTGCACATGAATTTCTTAGCTTATGTTTCCTATGGGTGGCCTAAAGTAGTTATGAATCTAAATAATGGCCCATGGGGAGAAATTTAGAAACTTGAAATTCATATTTTCCCCCTCCCATAATTGGAATGATAAATGGGGATGATACAATTGTAGTCCACCTCCAACATCTCCTCTTTGTTTCTCCTCCCATTTGATTTCATTTTTAATGCTTCTGAGTTCACCCACATCCATTTCTTTGGTCAATAATGATTGATGCCCACGTGATGAGTACAATGGAAATGAGGTGGAACATTATCACCTTCTTATTTCACATCGAGGTACAATTTATCTTGTGGGATCACTCTATTATTCAACAACAATATTCCTTCCAGAACAAGTGTTAAGTTCATGGAACTTACACATTAACATGCCATGTTTATCAAAAAACAAAGACCCTTTAAAGAACAAACTAAAACATTTCATTGAGCTCCTTACAATGAAACAAGAAATCGTTAATCACATAATCATTTTGCAAATTATTACAAATAGGAAATTAAAAATACACAAGTATATTGTGAATTAAAAATTTTATTTTTATTTTAAAATGTCAAAGCCCCGTGTTAAAATGTGACTCCATGCATGTTAGGCATCCACTTTCATGTTGGATTTGGAGATATACACCAATGGACTATGATTTCAATCATAAGGGTTTATCTATTTATGATTCATCTCATAGTGGTATGTTGGCATGGGGCATCAAGTCCAAATCATCTTCCCATCTCAAAAAGGCACTTCATCCAAATTGAACCAAGGGAGCAAAACTCGAATGAAAAAAACTTCCTCTAATATTATGAAAACCAAACACACAAAGAAACCAAGAACACAAAGAGAGAATTGAATGGGAGAAAATGGATCTTCTTTTTATAATAATGGTATAACAGAAATTCTAACTTCCCTAACCCTGAATGCACAAACCCTAAAATGACTTGTGTGTACTTTTATAAAATAATTAAACATAAGGTAACCTAAAGTCACCAAGTGATTTTATTAATAGTCCTATGTCTAAAACGTATATGACTTTTATATTCTAACTCGTTTCTTGATGGTCAATCTAGAAATGCATCGGGTTTGTCCTTGAATTTTACAAATTGTATGGACCCAAAGACTTGGTGAGAATGTTTGTAGTCTGATCCTCTATAAGACAATATTATATCTCAATTATTCCATCTTTTACAATTGGTCAAATGAAGTGACAATGAACATCAATATGTTTTGTATGCTCATGGAAGACTAGATTCTTTACCACCTTAAAAACTCCACGATTATTACAATACAATAGGGTGGGGTCATTTTTTTGGATCTTCATATCTACAAGCATCCATCTAATCCAAACGGCTCCACAAGCTCCTTTCACTGATGCTCAATATTCTAAATTTGGTTGAATAAAGGGAGACAACATGTTGCTTCTTGTTGGTCCATATAACTACTCCAGTACCAAGACTAAAAACATAACTTGCTGTGAATTCGTTGGCATCCACTAATATTGCTCAATCTAAATCTCTATAACCAGATAACTGAGATATTTGTGTCTCACATATATAATGCCAAAATCTAATGTTACTTTCAGATATCATAGCAATATTTTTATTTTTGTCCAATGTTCTACCTTTGGATCAGTCAAGAAGCGGGAGATGTACAGTTGAATGAAAATTTCATGTCAATTCTAGTGGCCATAAGATAGATCAAGCTCCCCACTAGTTGCATGTAAATCAATTCATTAACTACCTTAGAATCAATCATGGTTGAAAGTTTCACCCCTTTATCCATAGGTGTAGATGATGTTTGCAATCTACCATCTTGACCTTGTCTGGCAAACTTTTAGCATACTTTGTCTCTAAAACAAAAATATGTTTATCTATTTGCCAAACTTATATAACTAAGCAGTAATGTAGGAGGCCTAAGTTAGTCATGTCAAAAGATGCACATAAATTGGATTTTACCTGTGATATTTCTTGTACCTCGCAACCTATGATGGTGATTTCATCTTTAAATATATCACCAAAATAATTACATCATCTCCAACATTTTTGAAGTAAATATTGGGATCTAAAGGGCTTCATTGAATCCCTTACTCACCCAAATACTTGTTAAATTTGATGTACCATGCTCTGGGTGTCTTCTACAATCCATAAAGATATTTTTCAATTGATAAATCATATGTTCATTCCTTGAAACTTGAAAACCCTATCGCTGGTACATATATATATACTTCTTCCTCCAAACCTCTATTAAAGAAGGCACTCTTCACATCCATCTAGTATAGTTTGCATTCAAATTTCATTTCCATGGATAGAACTAAATGAATCATGCTCATCTTTCTTGTGGGCGCAAAGGTCTCTTCACCATCTATTCCTTTTTTCTGTGTGGATCCCTTTGCAACTAGTCTTTCCTTATGTTTGTCAAGTGTCACATCTACTTTACCCTTGAATTTATACACCCATTTGCATCCAATGGGTTTCATCCTTAGATGCAGCTTAGTAAGAACCCATGCCTACTTTTTCATCAAAGTCTCATGTTCAGCTTGCATGGCCTCTTCCCATTCTAGTCTTCCATTGGATTCTTCATATTCCTGAGGTTTGGATAAGTCTTGGACATTAGACATCAAAGCATAATTGAATATATCAGATTTCTTACCTCTTCTTGGTATTCCTAACTTATTAGGGGAGTTTTGAGGTAAAAAATGGGCCTCAAAACAAAAAATGTACCATCAAAATTAGATTTCTAAGAACCAATAGGATTCAAGATGATGATTTCAACCATGAGAGTAAAATTTGTAAAAAAAAATGGAGGGAAAAAAGAAAAAACTATTTTTCTTATTGTATTTTCGACATATCTCCTTATCGGTTTACCTAAATTTCAATTTTAGGCTCTTGTTGGATGTGGAATTCAATTTTTCATCCAACGCATATCAACATGGCATACTTTTGAGGCACCCACAACATGAAAAATGAAAAAATCAATTTAAAAAAAAAAAACATATTTTATGATTTTTTTCATTTTTCGTCTTATGGGTGCCTCAAAAGTATGCAGTGTAGGGTATTTGTTGGATGCGGAATTAAATTCTACATCTAACGAGTGCCCAAACTTGAAATTTTGGTAAATTAATAAGAAGATATGTCAAAAATACAATAAGAAAAAGTAGTTTTTTTCGCCTCCAAAATTAAGAACTCTTATTTTATTATTTCCCTTAGGATGCCCATTTTAGACCTCAAAACTCTCCTAATGTCCCCTCATCTCGTCTAGCCAAACATATCCAATGGTTTTGTGCCACCATTTTGGTCTCTTCTTAGGATCGTCTTCTTCCATATCAACACTATCATGTTGTATGTTTGGAGTGCTTGCAATGGTTTCATGATTAGGAGTTTCCAAAGACCCATCCTCAGAATTCTCCCCCATTCAAGTGGAGGTTGTACAAGTATCATTCTAGAGATTCCAGTCAAACTTCCTCATTCTCAAAATTTTCCAGGCCCAAATGCATTTGAAATATCCCTACATTCTCATCAACCACAACATCTCGACTAAATCTTTTTTTGTTAGTATCCACATCAACTAACATATATGCTTTGTGAGTGTCAATGTAGCCTACGAGCATCAACTTATTGCTTTTGGGATCTACTTTGGTTTGTTGTTCTTTAGGGACCCATGCATATACAACTAAAGGAAAAAATTTGAGGTGTCTTACCTGTGGGTTTTTTCCAGACCATGCTTCCCTTGGATTACTCTTATGCATTTCCTTTGTCGGTTATCTATTAAGAAAATGCACTGCAATGTGCATTATTTCAGCTCAATACCTATAAGGAATGTATTTGTTTTCTAACATATGATGAACCATCTTGAAAATAGTGTAGTTAAGCCTCTCTACCACTCCCTTATGTTTTGGAGTGTAAGGTGTAGTGTATTTCCTTTGAATACTCTCTTAAATACAAAATTTATTGAATTCCCTAGAGCAAAATTCTCCACCATTATTAGACCTTAGAATTCTAATGCACTCCTCAAACTAGTTTTCCACCTATTGGGGCCTAATTGCTCATTATTGGTCATTATTTTAGTACGGGTCATTTGTAATGGTCATTAGTTGATTGTTATGGGTCAATTAGGTTTTGTTAAGGGGTTGTTGCAAGAAATAAGGAAAGTAAATGAATATTTATTGTAAAATGGACCATAAGCCTAGTATAAATGAAAGGCTTCGGGAGGTAATCAATCATCATTTTCATCTTTCATTTTTATTTGTAAGTGTTTTGGGTGCATAAGAAGGCAAGGAGGAGTGGAGTTTTCGCAGCTCCCTTTCCCATAGAGGTAATATATGTAATCAGGCTTCATTTGATTAATAAATCAATTTGGGTTTTGTGTTGTCTTTCATGTGCTATTCTTTTTATCTAATTGTGGAATAAATGTTGTGCAAGATATTTCTGGTATGTTGTTTATGGTTATTTAGGGTTTAATTCTGGTTTATTAACAGTGTTGGCCATGGAAAAAATGGCTAACAAACGCACCAGCCAAGAAAGAAAGTGATATGCTTTCCATCCTTCCTTGAAATTAAAATGTATGTGTCTAGTGGTTAATCCATTGTAAACAATTTGAAGAGATTTTATTTAGAATATTTCTTCTTGAAGTGTATACCTAGTTTATTCTTTTCTATTGAAGTAAAATATTTTTTCAACCTTTCATCATAAAAGGGTTGGATGAATATATATCCTTCAACATGAAATTAAGAATAGCCCTTCAAATTTGATTATTGCTAACTGACTTCAACCTCAAACCAAAAAATCGAACCGTAGAGCACTGAATTAGAGCGTCGATCCTGCTGTTAATTCAGAAACCGATTGTCAAATAATGAACGCATTTCTATTTGGAAATGTGCACTATAATGGTGGATGATCCCAATCATGCAGTGTAATGGTGGACGATCCCGATGGATCATCCAGACTTTGTGGGCCATGGATCAATGCGCCCTAAACGAGATCAATGCCCTGAACCATTGAACCGTATGAATTACAACTGATATCACCCTCGCCATCCATGCCTAGGGCACACTCCACAACATAGAAGTCAATTGTACCCTAACCAATCAAATATCAAATAAATATATAATTTTTAAAATTTGTTTAATTTATTTTTTTTAACTATAATCCTCCACATTAACATTCCCAAAAAATTTGCCAAAGTACAATCAAAATAAAAGGACTAACCGATCCATATATGTCCTTGCATAGACATAATAAAATGTTGGCTAATATAAACACATTCAAATTCATAACAAATACATAACCAGGAATCCCAATTCTGTATGAAAACATTCCATTCCAATTCATAACAAATACATGGCTAGTGATCTCAACTTCCTTTTAAAGGAAAAAGGGATAAGAGGAAAGCCTCAAGGGATCTCAACATCCTTTTAAAAGGATACCCCTACCAAGATATTCATATAAAACTTGAAAGAACAAAATAAGAGACATGGCCTAGGATTCGATAGATTTATAATCCAAAATTCCTCTTTGGAAGGAGCTAGGGGTTACGCCATTTAAGTTTGAACCTGAAAGTTTAGAAACTCGGACTTGAAGATTTTAGAGACTCAAACCATTCATATGGGAGTAGAAAATCAAGAGACTCCGATCAGAAATAAAATATAAAATCTTCAGATCCTTGAAATCCCTCCACACATAGGACTATGAGAAGCAAAATTAAGTGAAATTCTGAATTTGAAATATCAGATACAACAAAGACGAAGACTAAAGAATGAGAAAAACGAACTATAAGCTTATCAAAGCAAGCAATGAAGAGAAAGCATATTGGAAGCTTAAGTACAGAGGTTCAATCATAATAAGAACATGAAATATACCGACTTTCGCTGGACAAAGATGCATACACAATGCTGTAATTGAAAAGAAAAAATGGAAGCCTTGAGGACCCTAATATGTTCCAAAAATAGTGCATTGTTACATCTTATTTCAATTGTAAAGGGCTTTAAACTAACTATTTCTCTTAACTGCTAAGTTTAACTACTGGTGTGTGAATTATACTTTTGAGTGTGCAATTAGTTCGTGCCTAGCCCCTGTCTAAGAACATGAAAATGCATACACAACTTTCTCTTGACATGATGCATACACAATGTTACAAAGGACTTAAAGACCTTTAGTTTAATTTTATTATTAAAATGGGCAAATAATGACAAGGATAACCGTACATCTGATATCACTGCAAATTGTAGCAGAGAACCACAGCCTGCTATTGCCAACCAAATACACAATTGGTCTGAGTCTCTGCACATATAAAACTCGGGGAGATTTCTCTCATATCCGGGGGGGGCATTTTTAAAAAACAAGGCAAAAACACAACTAAAACTTAGGTTAAAACGCTTTGTTTATTATGCCAAACTAACACAATTCTATAAAATCTATTCCTATAGTCCTTGCTGCTCTGCAGGCAGGCAGGCACTAATAAAATACTACATTGCTTTAACACCCATTTAATGTGCTTTGTTCAACTGCAATTCACAACCTATCCACAATCCCAACTATATATGCACACACAAACCTATTCCCCTTTGAAAGAACAGCTAGTATGCCATTTCATAAGACCAAAGATGATGATGATGGTGCTTAAATTTGCTTGTAAAACCAAAGTTTACACAGTAGCTGATCCTCCATATACAAGAGCATAATAAACTTGCGGAATTAATGCCTAGTTCTGCTGACGTTTCGTAAGAATGTGTTGCTTTAACAAGGGGGTTGGCATAGCTTTAGAAGGCAACTACTTTCTTACATGAAATACAATTTCAGAAGTATCAAAGACTGCAAAATTTAAAACTAGGGCAGCGATTCATTGACTTCTTTTTAAATATCAAGAGGAAAAATATAAAGATCGACAGGCAGAGAAACTTACGTGTTCTTCTTTCCAATTCTACCCATTCCATAAATACAACTCTATCCAGCGCAATTTTCCAACATCTTGGCCTCGGTCAACTGTACACATAATAAATCTCTTAGAAATCTTAAAAGCAAAAAGGTAAGTCAAGACAGTGCGGCTTATTCTACCAATAAAACTTTCAGCATTTTACATGGAAACCAGAAATCCCTGGTACAAACCGCCATGGGGCCATGGATTTCAAAAATGGATTAGTGAAGGCTTTCAAATGTTCATTATACTACTTCATAATATAAAATAGGAGTCAAATGGAGAGGCAGTGGTAGATAGAGAGAAATGGGGATCAGATTTAAGTTTATAGGATTGGAGATCCAATTTTAGTAGTAAAATCTTTTATACATATTAAAAATATGTTGTTCCTTTATTGTACCTATTGTACCAAGAGTACAAGTGTTTATGAGGGAGATGTGATGCGATAAGATTTGTTGTGATATAATTTGTTGCTGTGTGATGTAATATGATATATTTTATTATTAATAATAATAATAATAATAACTTATTAGCTAGAAAAATTTTACATATGTTTTAATGTAGAAAAATTTTACATATGTTTTAATGTAATTAAATATATATTATCCTAATCCAATCATCCTAACTATTCTACCAATTTTTTTATCTTAAATTTTTTACAAGAAAAATTATAAGTCGAGAAATCGGATTTCTCTAAATGCTTAATAGGATGAATTTATTATGATATATAAAATAATGGAGACTAAGTGATACAATGTATTAGTGTGTGTGTGTGTTTTATCACTGTCCTTATCAATCAGCATACATCCATCTTAAACATGAATCTATTGTTTAAGAGGGATCTAATTATTTGAGGTATACACTAATTTTAATGTTTTTATTTTATAAATGGATATTGATTTTTTAATTACTTTACCTGTGGTTTTAATTTTTTTAATTAACAAACATAATTTTTTTTATTACCATTTGGTTTTAATTTTTTTAATTAACAAACATAAAAAAAATTATTACTTTTTATTTATGGTAATGTAATACTTAGTGCTAACCTTTTCTGGCCACCTGACTAACCAACAAAACCACCCATGGAGCTCAGCGGTTTTAATGGTTTCTTAGCCAAAATCTGCTTACAGCTTCATTGGTGTTCTCCGATATGTAGTCTGCATTTACCTAGGGTAACTTAACTTAGTTTGTACCCTAATTTACACCTGTCATCCGACTGTATATGCCTTCCAATGTCCTCAAATCATTGAACAGTCAAACTACTTTCTACAACATAGATCTCACTTCTTTATTGCTAGTTCATGATAATCCCCAGTCCAATCTGCTCTTGTTTCCGGCTCAAAGGACTGTTTAATTTAACAATTGACAATATTGTTGCCGAGATAAAGACATTGTACACAACATGCTTTTGCTATTGATGTCATAGTCCTTTCAATAATTTCTGTTTCTTAACTTTTAAAAAAATGAAATACATTAAACAATTCTGTTACTCCGGATTTTGCAATGCTCATACCATTGACCTAACTTTATGCACAAATTAAATCAGACTCTTTAGAAGTATAGCTGGGCCATATTCTCATGACACGCAATCTAATTTTTGCTATTAATGACTAGATATAAGTACTTTTTCCTTTTCTTCTGTGGCAATTGTTAAAATCATATCTACTGTAACAAATATCCGGAGGTAAATGGTTTTTATACACGAACACTACTATATCTTGAACTTTTAAAAGTTTCATATATGTGAATATGGATCTTAATTTTTGGAATTTTTGTCATCATTTCTGGTTTATGCATTCTCGAAAATGAACTATTATCTATAATATGATTCATTATTCTGTTAAATTTGAAATTTTGTAATTAAAATTGCATTGTTAAACTTTTCAGAACTTTTGTTACTGTATAGGGTCTAATGTTAATCGTATTGTCTTCTGAAAAATGGCAAATGTTGCTGTATATACATCCAAATGTATACTTGCAAAATCCTGTGTTTTTATAGATGGCTTCTTTTCTATTATTCAAAGTAAAGTTATACTTTACGATTGAGGCTCTTGTCTTGTTATTATTATAATTATAGTGAAACTTGAAAACCAGCACATCAAAAAATATATAATATAAATGGGTCATGATGTCAAAAAGTAGCATAATCTCCTAAGTGAGAGTGATGTATGGATGGCACGGTGAGAGGTATGATTTAACCATATGCTCTTAATCAATATACTAAAATATTTGATTATAATTAAAATTAAATAATAATGTTCATTTGGATAACCACATAAATTTAAATAAATACTGATAAAATACTCCACCATATTTATAATGTTAAATATATGCAAGTGGGAGACAAGTGAGACAAGTTTGTAAGACAATAAAATTTAACGTGGGATATCAGTAGTAACCATCGAGGTGGCTGAGTTTTTGGGTCTCACAAACTCGACGTCACAACAGGGCTTTCAGTCTTTAAAAACTCCCCAATATCCAGTGATTGGAGTTGCGTACTCATTCGATTTGGTGTTGTCGTCACTGATGACAGAAGCTGAGAGTTTCAGATTCCTACGGCATTTTAGCTTCCGTATTCGCTTGTCGATTATGGCACTTTCCAGACATTATCCTCCAACTTGCTCAGCATGTACGGATTTTAGACTTTTTAGACGAACTGCCCTCGCAGACTATATATGTCCTTGGCAGGGACATAATAACATCAATCCAGCATCGAAATTTCTAACCAAAATTGTTAGTGTAAGGAGGATTTTAAACACCTCTCACTTAGTTGTTGGGGGGTTATCCTCGAACCTAAGCATCTCCAAGTGGCTTTCCCACAGAGTTTGGGCATGGCCTTCTAACTTCAATGGGGAAAATGATGTATTTTGCTCTTCTCCTATGCAATGAACAATGAAATAGACTTCTAACTATTGCAACTATTAGTTACACTTTGATACAATTTGATATCCACTTTCGCTTCAACTTTAAACAGTGATTTAGAAGAAGTAATGTTGAAACTTGGTCTCTCTTTCTCTGGCTCCTTTTCTAGGGTTTTGTTGTCTCTAGACTTCTCATTCGAGCTAGTTTTTGAGTTAGAGCTACCAAACTCCACGAAAGGTCCAAGAGCTCTAGAGCCACCATAAGGATCATCACGTCGCAAAAGATGTTGGTGACTTTGGCTTCCAAATTTGAAAATCTCTTCTTTGAATCATCCCTTGGATTATTATTGTACTCGGTCATATGCCAATTCCTCGTCGCAAAAGATGTTGGTGACTTTGGCTTTCAAATTTGAAAACCTCTCCTTTGAATCATCCCTTGGATTATTATTGTACTCAACCATAGTGATTAGGATTTTGAAACTTCTATTTTATGCCAATTCCCAGATCTTACAATTTCCCACAAAAACCCCAAAGAAAATTGTTTTGATACCAATATGATCTATAAATTGTCATGGATTTTCCACTCAAAAGATTTGTTACAATAGATCTTACAAGTTTCCACAAACTCTTTGTTATGCAATGTTTTACTTAAGATTCAAATTTTAAATTACTAGCTTAGTGCACACATCATTGAAATAAGTTGGGGCTCAGAAATAAACAAAAAACATAAGCCACACAGTGAACACAAGATGTACCCTGGGAAACCAAATATAGCAAAAACCTAGCCACAAGGTGAGGACTATGCCTTCATTTTTTCTTCCTAGTATTGAAATGCAAAATACAGAGAAAGGTGAACTCACTATGGAGTTGACATGGGCACTATCTTATATGGCTGCTACCCAATTTTCTACTTCATCTATTATACTCCAATATCCCACTCCCTATGCATTGTTGTTGAACACTAGAATAATAAATCAATACAGCAAGAATGAAACCCCTTTCTTTCCTAGTGACCCACTGTTTAACATGTCTTAATAGCCATCTAGGTTTAAGGTTAAGATTTTGGCATGCATCAACTCCCAATTTGGGTTAGGCTTTTAGACCCTTTATAATCTTCTTGAAAGTCCACACATGACTAAATCCATTGGCGTGAGTAATGGGAGCTGATATGGGAATCCACTTTATACCATGGTGGTCAATAAGATACGTCAACTTGCATGAGGCATAACTTCCTCATATGAACCATGATTAAGGTGATCTTTGCACCGTCGGAAAGCTCTCAATGTGTAGAATAGCATTTAGAGGCTAAGAACTTTGTTTGCAAAGTTTTGACCTCAAAAAAATGTTGTTGATGCCTCAGATGGTCTCTAAGAGTTTCTAGATCCCAAATCACCAAAATAGAGATTACCCCTAAGATAGGCCCTATAAGTGTTTCCACCTAAAAAGTACCAAAATAGATGACAAAAATCACCATCGTGCTATACAAATCTACAAATGGTCAATAAATCTTCTTATGAAAATTCAACCTTAGTGCCTATGTTACGGCTTTGCAATTGCAGTGATCATGAAATATTCTTGTGACCCTCTAGTGCCTTCAATCTATTTATTTCCAGCAAGTCCCACAAACCCTCATGCTACATGCACACAGTAAAGGAAATTATGCAAAGAAATTATGGGGATCATTAGGTTGAAAATGCTCAAACTATTTTTATAAACGATATTAACACCTAATAGGATCCTTCCAAAATCCAAAATTATAAATATGACTCCATGTTGTTGGTGTTTTGGGAATAAAAACTTACAAACACAAAAAGAACAATATGAAAAACAACGATACTTCAATTGATGAGATTTCCACTCTTCATAAAAATATGCTAAGATATAAAGGCATGCTATATGTCTCTTAGCCTTCTTTATTCTTCAAAGAATCAATTTATTAATGCAACACCCCACACATTACAAGCAATTTATTAATGTGACACCCCACACATGTCATGCATCCATAAACACATTAGGTAAGATAAAGGTTGTTGAGATGTAAAGGCGTGCTATATGTCTCTTAGCCTTCTATATTCTTCATACAAACCATTTTATCAATGTGACACCCCACACGTCATACATGAATAGACACATACACATACTGAGTAAGATAAAGATTTTCCAAAATGCATTAGATTCTAGTGCAATTTCTAATGTGTTCTCAATAAAATTTATTGGTCAATCTCATCTATAACATGTTCTACTCACAGATTTTAACCATCTCTAAATCCATCTATAACCTCAAAAAGGTGTGCTTCCGATTGGATCACTGAGAACACAATGGCTTTATTTTTCCAAATTTAGGGAAAGTTGCAGGAAAAGGTGAATTTTGAATCATGCATATCAAGCACTCAAGCATGCGACCTGCCCTAAGTAATGACCATTAGATTCAATAACAATGCGAGAAGCGGAATGGATGGGGCATTTATTAATTACCTTGTTAATATTCTCAAGGTTAGCATATAGTGGGCAAAAATGCCAATAAACAAACAATATTGAAATCAGATAGTGTAGAGAAAACCACACTATGAAAAATAGTAGAACTAACATTTCTTATTGAATTAACCACAAATTAAACTGTATTAGTAAAAAATATGACAAAATAAAAGAAATGGTAAATTGCGTGTCTAATAAAATCTTCAAAGTCTTCCAAGTTAGTCATTGACTTTGGAAGTTCTATTGATATTTGCAAGTCGATATCTTATCTTCTTTTTCAAGGGATGATCTCCCTTGAGTTTTAGAGTTCCATTTTTCTTGGTTATTCTTGAAGAAATGCAATCAAATAGGTTTTAATAATAAAGAGCCTTCTTGGTTATTCATGTGGGCATGACAAATCATTGATATGTGTAATTCCATCTTTGGAAATTACTATGCAAGAACAACACATGCAAAAATGAACCACTTTTAGCATTTATTGATTTCTAGGGTGGAGATCCTCACAACATGCACAAAGAAGCACTTATAGTGTCCCTTGCATAGTGAGCATGGTCCACACATCACAAAGACGTAAGAGTAGGGACATCATCAAGCAAGCAGCACTTATATAATTTCATATAAATAGAATAATATTTTATTCTTTTTAGATTTTTCTTTACAGCCAGAACCAAAACTATACAAAGTGCTTTTATCTAAACATAATGTTAAAACCTTTACCTAAGCAAACTTTGAACTTCAAATTATGATGCTCAGACATATGTATGATCCCTCCTACCCCGCTAAGACAAGGATTACTCTAAGCCGCTCCGTCAAAAACACCCATGGTCTTTCTCGGTTTATAAATCCTTACTTAATAAATAATATGTTACCTTCCCTTGCATAGTGAGCATGGTCCACGCATCACAAAGACGTAAGTGTAGGGACATCAGCAAGCAAGCAGAGCAGGATGAGGAAGGCAAGCTCGTAGAGAACCACTCGCCTCCACTGTCCATACAACAAAATGATAAGTTCTTGACCTTAATCTTGGTCGTATATGAAACGAACAAGTCCCCTAATCCAAGGAACCATGATTGGGATCCCAATGTTGTGGAGAACGAGTTGACTAGTACAAGTTGGGCATTGACCACCAACAATCAAAATGAACCTTTATCAAACACCAAACTCTTGCCTCTTGTTGCATGAGTGTTCTGTAGCCTAAGGCCTTATGTTTATTTGGATTTGGTTAGCAATCATTGTACTTGGTGTTATGTCATAAAGCTAACATACTTCTGAGCTCTTTTTTTTAATTCGTATGTGTCAAGAGGCCCTCTATTTGCCCCGATTTAGACTTGCAACATCGACTCAGTCAATTGAATATACAGATGTCCAAGCCTGGTAAAGATTTACAAAGCGCTATCAATGATGACCACAATGAATTTTGAAACAAATAGATTTACCTGAACCTGACAAAATGCTAGTAATATAACAATTTGAGAGAATCGTATGCATCAACAAATAACGCTGCATTTTGAGATGTGGCATGCTTTCAAATTTGTTTGAATCTTTTGTTTTTTTAAGAGGAGCTACTGAGATGAAACTAAGAGCTTCCACACCCTGGTTCTCAAGGGGCGGTGTGAAAAGTTCATAAGCAGATGTAATCCTCCAAGAGAATTTGGGTGCCTAATAAGCATGGAGTTCCCCATTTGGCCAAGCTGCAAAGCAGCATCTAAAGACTCTCATCACTGCTCCACCACCCCACCCCAGGAAATTATAGTTTTAAGCCCCCCAACAAAAATACTTAGTGGCTAATATCAGTCATTCAGATTTCTTATACACCTTTGGAAAAAAACGTCTCTCCAAATAAACCACAAATCGTTTTCATAAAAAGATCTAACCAACCTCACAACCTGCAAGTCTTCAAAGGAAGCCAATAGACCAAATTTTGTGAACCTGCAAACTCTTAAAAGGAAGCCAATAGACCAGATTTTGTGACTTATCCCTACGGTATCGTGACAAAATCCGATGTAAGGTAAATTATCCAGTTTTAAAATGAGCAACTCATGAGAAGCATAGTCAAAAAAATTGTTAATTGAAAATGAAAATAAACTCTTCTTGACAAAAACAATCATTGCTTATTTCAATAAATATAATAATAATAGAGGAAAGGCAAAATTAAACATATCCAATTATATTTGAACAAATTTCAAAAAACTAATATTCTGAATATTATTTTTTAGACTAACAAGAGAACAAATATTTGTTCCTCAGGAATATCTGTGCCCATACTGAATTCCATGTGTTTGTTGCTATCATTTTAGGTTTTGCCACAATTTCTTTAGAGTTCACTCTGGTACTTCTCCCGGGTTGTGTCCATTAAACTCAAGATCATATTCCCATCGTCCAGCCATTTTAAATATGGGTATCTCATAAGAAAAAGATGTTTCCAAGCCTATATTAGAATGTGTAGTAAGTTTATATTCAACATGCAAGTTTCAGAGAAAAATAGCTACTGTTAGATTAAACATTTCAGATTTTCTTTAGAGCTGTTTTGGCAACAATGCTCAGAAATACTTGAGAATTTGCTCCTCGAAAAGTTCAGTGGTCTCATTGCTAAGTAACTTTTAGATCATTTATTTGTTATAAACAATGGCCGCTTTATCATACATATCAGAATATCAACTGCATAACAAAGAGAACCAGCTGAAAAAATATTGACCGTCAATGAACAATCAAAGAATGCCTATGTACATTTAGAACTATTGTGCTCACCCTCTGTGTTAATAACTCAATTAGCAACATGCCCCACGCTTTTAGCACAATTTCATACCAACTTAAAAATTAGAGATAAATTACATATAAGAAATTTAGGTGGAGGCAACAAGCAAGGATGAGAAAAGGATGGAAGTTACTCCATGGAAGAGTATTAATGTGGAACAAAATCCCCTCATAGAAGAGTGCAGTCACTACTACTTGTGCATGGCTTCGACCATTCGTGGGAGGAAATCTGAGAAGCTGAGTGGAGCCAGTTCCAAGCAAAATGTATCTTCCCTCTATCACCATTTCCTACCAATAACTGGAATCCAAATTTGTTTCTCCACACAGAAACCACTCTTAACCATAATCCCTTATTCAATAGCTCATGCAATTCCACATAGGTACCGCTGATGAACTGTCCTCTGCAATCTACTTTGTCCAAGCCTTGTGATAGCATCCACTCTGAACCATAATCCCTTATTCAATAGATCCTGCAATTTCACACAGGTACCACTGTTGAACTATCCTCTGCATTCTCAATTAAGAACAGCTCCGTCAAAAAGGGATATCTGTTCAATTCGTACGGATCAAACCTTTGAACCAAAGAGGAACTTTAAAAAATATCTGAAAATACACAAACATCTGGATACCCTCACACTGAATTGAATATATGCTTATTTCCTTCCGTGAATAATCTCATCTGTCAATGTTTAATGGGAAACCGACAACCATTTGAGAACTGTCCAAAGCAGTAAAGGGTATACTCCATTCACATAATGATTTTTCCTCGGACTGACAAAAGTATTGACAAATAATCCATGGCCGGAGCAATGATATGCTTCAGCCACTTTTTTTTCAGTGGCTTTCTAGCCCATGTCAGTTCCCACAAAATGCTGGTGTCAACATTCAAGAGCTGTTCCAGAGAATACATCATAAAACTGCAAAGAAATTAACAGCACATCATCACCCATGGGAAAGATAGGATATTAAACAGAAATAAGTGTGATTCACCTAAAGCATCACTTACATTTTAAATGGTCACGTTTTCAAAATTATAGTAATCATGAGAAATGCCTCAAATTATGAGAAACTAAAAATAAGGAACCCTACTAGCTTTTTTTGTAATAGAGAAATTCCAAACTATAAATTCTAGAAATTTTTGAAAAGAGTCTAGATCAAATATTTGTTTCACACTACTGAAAAACATAACAATCTTAAAAATATTTCGAGCATGATGGTCTGCAAACTCTACGAGTGTGATCACATTAAAAGTATTCCAAATTTGTGCTTCTAAAAAAATCTTTCAGAGAGTTTGAGCTCAATACTTGCACTTATTTCAATAAAACAAAGTTTGAAAAATAGAAAATACCCTCATACTTATGAGAAAGAAAGAAAATATGTTAAATACATCAGTGACCAAAACACAGTCAATGGACCGTGAAAGTACATCATATGAAATACATCAAACAGAATGCAGGAGACCTTTTCCACCAAAAGCAAAGGATAGAAACTACAAAATAAAAAACAACCATAAAACATAGCCAAATGCTCAACAGCAAACAACCACGTTCATAAACGCTACAATAAACCCAAGACCAGAATATCTTCCAATGGCTAACTTCAAAGTCCATGGCTATCAGACATTCTTCTAAATTTTCAATATAGGGACAAAAACATCAATGTACGTGAGGTTGATAAGCTTTCTAAGTCACCCTTGGTGAATACCACAATTCAACTTAACTCTCAAAATCCTAAATAATGAATTTCATTTTCAGATACAGGAGCTCCCATATATTTTAAATATTTGTTGGGGTATTAACACTCCGATACTAAAGTATAACGTAATAAAATTTCATTATGATTAAGTGACTTTAATAAAGAGTAATGACATATAAGATGTCACTAGTTAAGAAAATGGTTAGGTCACTTGAGTGGCACAACCACCTAACGAGTGAAATAAAAGGGGATCTCTTCATTGTATAAAGATGACTCCATTTATAATAATATACCATATTATTATTAACAATATGATATATTAAGAATATTAATATATATCGTGTACAACTTGGGTGGGCCTAACGGTTAAGAACATGTGTTTCCTCCTAGGAGGTCACATATTCAAATCCGGAGAGGGGTGGGGTATGTACACCCCTGTAGACTTTAGCAGCCAAATCGCTGCATAGAAGGGTCGTTTGTCCCACAAACAAGAGGGTCTCACACACCAATTTGGTGCCTGGCTTGGCCGTGACCTTAAAATTAGATTATTATTATTATTATTTGACATCTGTATTTACATTTATCATGGCATCAGAGCCATATCGGAGTCTTTGAACCAGTGAAAATTGGATTCAAATTTCTTGGAAGTTGTGCATGGACATCTTAAGGAGAGAGAAGATGGTTAAAAAGGCAAGTTTATTATTCTCTTATACACATACATATAAGCGAATAATAAAAACTTTATTTAATGTAGGAAGTAATGCATAATTTCCCATAGTGAATCCCCTATGACCCTTCAGTCCCTCATCTAGGTGACACCTTGCATACCTGTCACTTAATTAAACACTGCCTCTCACACACACGCATCTATGTACACCGTGACCATTACAACATTAAAGTTTCGTCACTTGCATCTATTGTGACACTAACATCATTTTTCCTGTCATTATCCTCACATTTAGCTGCCTTCAGAGTAGAGGCAGACATTAATTTCCGATGCAAAATATGGGCGTGATGAACAGAGCTTCTGATACCACTTGATAAGGTTCCAAAAAGACGTTCTATGATACAGAGGAGAAACAAGAATGCACAAGAACAAGATTGGAGACAAGAACCACAATAGAACTTTCAAGTCCCATACAGTGCTTTGGTATGGGACTTGAAAGTCCTATTTATATAAAAATAGGGTCATCTCGGGCCAATAAAAAGTATTAAACTAATACTTAAATATTAACTATCTAAACAAAACCTACAACTAGCCACATTGAATTGTAATAAGAATATTTGTGCTAACTACCTATAGGCTATAGCCATTAGAATTTAGAAGTCATAAAATCACTTAACATGTAAAGTGCTTCAAAAGAGTCTTCTTCATTAAATGTAGCATTAGTTTATAATATTATATGTGATCCTCTCCATTAGAGATTGGTTAAAATTTGACTTTTGTTAAGCTCAATATCTAGTTCATATAGATCATAACGGTGTCTTATAGAAGAGGATATAATGCTAAAAGAATTCCCAAAACTTGGACGAATAATTAGATTGAGGCACCTAAGAAAATGATTATGTCAGCAAATCAGCTACAACATCTCTTGTACATATATAAACTATATCCAAAGCAATAGATAATTTTTATCAGGCTAGCGACAAGACCCACCTTGAGATTGAGTACTCCCAAACCTTGAAAACTCAGATTCTATTTAGAACAAAATAAGTAGAACTGGGATATATAAACTATATCCCAAAGCAATAGATTATTTTCATCAGGCTAGCTACAAGGCCCATACTTGAGATTGTGTACTCCTAGAGCTACTTAGAACAAAATAACTAAAAGTGGGAGAGAAAACTAAAGCTTCCAAAATCAAGCCGTAAAAAACAGTTTCTGGTGTATAAAATCATACCTTTGTGCTCTTTACAAGTTGCAAGGACGGGAAGCAAGGAAAAGAAATATGGAGAGTTTCCATCTAGAAATCATTATTGGAACATTTTCTCAAATAAACAGGGATCCAAGGTATTTAGCCCAAATGTACAATAAACGCACTGCTCAAGACCCATAAAAGATTTGAACAATGAAAGATTATCACCACTACATATAATTGAAAAAGTACAAGACATTTTACCTTTTCAAAATCATCTTGTTATATGTCTCTGGTGTCTACTTTCAATAGGAGGCTCAGCAGCAGACAAGTCTGATGAAAATGACCGTTTCACAAAAGGATGATCTAGGAGCTCTGCTGCTGATGGTCGATCCGCAGCCTCAAATTTTAAACATCGTTGTATCAAGTCCTTGGCATCTCTAGATAGTGTATCAGGTATATGTGGCACCTCACCATGTCCAACTTTCCAAAAGGCTCGATGCTGTAGGACCAACGCAGTCATCATTTTCAATTTGTCAGTTCCTAAATCAGATATCTAATTCAAAATCAAGTACGTAGAAATGAATATATATGTCATCTGCACTAAATAACTTGTCCAAATTTTCAGATTTTCAGACTGGGTGGGCATGGTGACATAGCAGTCCACATCAAGGACTGCATTTTTTTGAAACATTTTTTATGTATTAATAAATTCAAAAGGAAAAAGAAAAGATGGTTTCAAAGACGGGCATTTGACACTACCTAAGCCAAAAGACCAATATTAGGCCCATAAGTGCAGAAATAACAAGCCAGCTCAAACCAATGAGTCATATATTTCTGGGATTTGCCAATGAATGCAAGTTCTTGATAGGTTAATAATTTTGATAATATCACATTGAATATTCTATTGAATTTCATGCACAATTCTTGCCCTACTTATATCAACCAGTCCTACTGTATCGTCATATATATTTAGAAAATAGGTTAATCAAGAGAGGCATGAAGTTATCTTGATGATGGAAGGCACTCTTAGACCAACCTACTATAAGCTATAACTCGTGTAGATCTGCAACAAAACAAATATGCATAATGATCGTACTCATGCATAGCAGTGAACAGAACCTCATGAACTATTGTTGCAAACATCAACACTATCCTTCAGTTAGAAACTTAGAACCTCCATGCAACAACCCCAAAATTTAGGGCATCTATTGTTCTGCAGTTAAACTACAAGGTTATCTCAGTGACTATTGCCTGTTATGCTAAGGATATGTTATGATCTTGGTGGTACCCCTCAAAAAAACTTGATGAAGATGAAGTAAATGGGGATCAATACTTGATGAAGATGAAGATGAAGAAAATGGGGATGAAGAACTTGATAGTACTCATGTAAATGGGGATGAAGATGAAGATGAAGATGAAGTAACTGGGGATGAAGAACTTGATTTTGGTCACAATCTTGAGAAGGTGGTGACATTGTTCAGGATGATGTTTTGCTAAGTTTTTTGATGATGTCTTAACTGCTGTTGGTGGTTAGAAGATGCCAAAGTGAGGACTAATGAATCATTCCATTCCTAAGCAAGCTAAGAGGAGGCATCCTGAAAGGTTTTGGAAGGTAGACCAGTAGTGAAGAGCCTTGAATCAACATGTTTTGAGCATAACGGTAACCAGCCCCAAAATTCAACTCTGGGCACTTTCAGACCTCATAACAGCCTTGTACAGCATTCTGGGTTGAGCTTGTTGCTTTAAGTGGCATGTATTCTGAGTCTTGGCAACAATAAAATTCATTTCTGGCCAGTTTCTTTAACATTTTCGGACATTGTTGACCACAAACAGTGGTAAAAATCAGCCCTAGAATCAATCTGGGCAATGCTGAGTGAATATGTTGCACGAAACAATGTGAATCAGTCATCCCTGTTCACCTTTCCACCACCAAACATGGCCTATCTATAAATCAGGGACGAATTGAAGGGTTAAAAGACAATTATGTGCATTAACAGCCCTATGAAAAGTGATGAACAGCGGCAAAAACAGGCTTGGAGGAGTGCTGAGTTGAAATTGAGGGTTGATATGGACATAAAGAGCACTCCAACAGCCTCAAACCTTCATTCTGGGCACAAATAAGGGCTGTTCTAACCTCCCAATCAGCAGTTTACAGAAGTATTATGAATTCTGGGCGGTTTTTCTCCACAAAAAGGGTGTAAACTGTAAACAGACCTAAAAAAGCAGATCTGAGTTAATTTCAGACCCTAAAAGTAAAAACCAAGTCTGAGTGTGATTTAAGTCATTCTGGGCAGCTTTATGAGCTCTTTTCATGATGAAATCTTGTCTCTTCCAAGTTGAAGTAGTTCTAAGCAATCAAAAGGCATCAACAGCAGCTCATGTAACCTTCAAACCTGTGCATTAGGGCATCTGAACAGTCATTTCACCTTGACAGCCTTTGAATTTCATTGTTTGAGCCTTAGAGCAGGCCGCTACCCTCTAGGGGAGAATTTCCCCACAGCAAATGGTCTAATGAATGGCAGCCTAGTCTCATGAAGAAGCACCCCACTTTGTTATGCTTTGGAAGTGTTTTGGAGCAGTCCAAGGAGGCCAATTTGTGCCCTAGGCATCACCTTGTATTGGGACATTGCTCTTCCTTTATAGCATCTTTTGTGATGAAAGATTAACCCACTCAAGACCATCCCTTGGTAATAAAGTAACGTCCACCTTAGACAGGCCTAAGGCATGTGGATATCCTTTGGAGGATAATGTGTGGAATTTTTGAGGTTAGACGTTGGATTTTTGGGCTTTGAGGAGAATCGTTGAGCTTTGGAGGCTTGTTTCATATTTACTCCATATTTTGTTCATTTGTGGAGCCAGCAGCCTCTTTTATGGGATAGAGACTTAACTTTTGAAGGGAGTTTGCATATTTGGAGGGCTCCTAGATGCCTTTGATTGAGATGTGGATATCACTTCGTCGCTTCATGAACACCTTGGGTTGCTTTGTTAGCAATGTTTGTGAAGCGACCCCTCTTGGAAGCCCTTGGAAATTGAAGATTGTTGAATTCTTCTTGAAGGGCCTTTGGGGGCCATATGGCATCATCTTATCATTTGTTCCCTTGCTTGACGGAGGAGTCCCCTCAGTTTGGGGCCTTATGTATCTCTTGTATTGTACATGTAGATTTGACAACATTATTTTATTGCTTTGTTAGGATTTTGTTAGAGGTAAGTGGGGCTTTTGTATTATTTTACCCCACCCTAGGCTAGACGTAGGGAAATAATGAATATTTTATTGTAAAGGAGGTTTGAGCTGCTCCTATATAAAGAGAGTCACTTCCTCATTTTAACTCATGGTTGGATATTTGGAGCTTTCTCTCTTTTGGAGCTCAATTGATATATCTTTCTTTGGAGCAAATTATGTCTAAGGGTTTCTCTCTTGTTAATGTGTACAATCCCTCTTGCTATTGTGCTTATCTATAGGAGATCATAATTGCTAGCATTATCCATGTTACTTCTCTTTAGCTACTTTAGGGGCAATATTGTCTAAGTGGATTGGATCTTGGATAAGGTTTTATGTTGGACTCAATTGAACTTCTTGCATAGAGGGAGGTTTCTATTTACATTGTCTCACATTCGGATGGTGCAATTCTAACCTCTTCTAGTGCAGGGTTTCACTAAAGAAAGAAGTAAGGGAGGGATTGGTCCTTCCCCTTGTGATTGCAAGTTGAACCGTCCAATACATCCATTGAGGCTAGGGTTTCCTAGAGCTCTCTCGTTTCCTGGATGACCTTTAGAGCAACACCCTCTAAGTTAGCAGCCTATTGACTCCATTTGCCCTAGGTTTGATCAGAACCGGTCCTTTGGAGTGGGTTCTCTTATCCTCCCATCATACTATTGTATATCTCTATACTACAAACCTTTGCTAGGGAAACCCTTTTGGAATCACCTTGCTACTCATTGTCTTTTCCCTAGTAAACCTTAACCCTAGGGAACACTCCTCCTTGAGTTAGAGAAGAGCCAACCTAAAGTGAGAGGGCATAGGTGTCATGACATTGGCCTGTTTCCCTTGGTTCCCCTCGGGCTAGTGTGCATCTTCGGGACTTTAATCACATGATAGTTTGGGAGGTAACACCTTACATTCAGATCAAGGTTGCGGGGGAGCTCCCTCCCCCCCCCTCGCCCCTGCTCTGAAAGCTTGATCCGGGCCAATTCAATGCGGAAGCGACCAAAAAGCACAATTCCATTTCGCTCTCGATCTGGATTGTTTTCGTAAAGCACGCTTTGGTTGTTTGAATGATCACTCCCTTCCTCTGTCCGAGAGCGATGAGGGAGTGATCGCTCCCAGACACTCTAAAAAACGCTTTCACATCGCTCCTCAATTGCTCCCCGTCGCTCCCGTGGTTGCTCCCACTATAACCCGCAGATTGAAGAGGGGAGGGCAAATTTATGTTTTGGGGGGGAGTTTGCTTGGGCTATAAAGCACTCCCCCACTTCATTTGTCTTAATTGTTGCCATTTCATTCATCTTTGCAAGGGTTTAAGAAGCTTGGAGTGCATTTGGAGATTTAGTGAGGAGCTTGGAGAGCTTGGAAGGGAGATTGAAGGGTGTCATTTGTGAGAGCTTGGAGGGGAGATTGAAGGCTGCCATAGGGTTCAAGTTTCAACCACCATTGGAGAGCCAAAGAGGTAGGCTCTAAACTCATTCTTGTTGATTTGCTTTGAGTTTGAACTTTGAACTTTGATCTATATGTTGAATGCTTGGAATCTAGATTCTATAATGTAGATGTTCCTCTCCTACTCTTTCCCATGCTTCCTCCCTCATTCTATTGTAGGAAACGGGTTAAATCTCTAATTCCAACAAACATGATGATGGGTATATCATTTATTTTGTTGGTTCCATTTGTTATGTTGATGATGGTGATCAGAAACTGGAGGAGGAATGAGGGAGAGGATGAAGAAGTGGGTAGTGGCACATACCGTGGAGAGGAGGAGGAGGAGGAGAAGGAGAAGGATGAGGGAAACCGAAAGAAAACCAAAGAGGACCCAACACCCTTGTGGAAATTGTTAAAGTTAGTGCAGCTGCGAGACCCAATCTCAGGGAGGATGGTACCCTAGTAAGTCCCTAGAAGGTACCCTAGGGCCCCCAGCAGTCTCCTAAGGTTCTAGGTCGGGGACCACCAACCAAGTGTTAGAAAGTGACAACAAGGAAGGTCTTCCTGCATTGCATGTGTCCTTGCATGCAGAAGACTTAAATAAAGAAGCCAATTGTATTTAATGTATTTTTCCTAAGTTTTTTACTTTGGAAAATATATTAAAGTGATCTAATTATTAATTGACTTAATGGAACACTTTTTATAAAGTAAAAGTGAAAAATATTTAAGTGATGGCTAATCTAATCTTGGCCATTGATCTCACCGGAGGATCACATCCATTGATCCATAGTGAGATTAGGTTTCTTTCGCTTAGCCAATGAGTTATAAGGAGGATCAATTGGTGGAGAGGATACACATTCCGACAGAGTGATTCTTGCTCATAGCTAATAGCTGGAGAGTGAGAGAGAGAGCAAGTTTGCAGAGGAGTTTTACAGAGAAGAAGACGAAGGGAGAATCATCCAAAAGAGAGAGACTGTACGGATTAAAGAGGAGGTCGTACACCAACAGAGAAATCGAACAGCGATTCGGCCGTACAGTAAAAGCCGAGGAGGCCGTACAAGGTGATGTAAGCCATACGGAACAGTCCGTACAGCTGACGCAGCAGTCGTACGAATCTGTACTGCTGACGTAGGCAGGCCGTACAACATTGCAGCTCGGTCCTACAGGTTGGTGAGGTTGCTCGATGATTTGCAAAGGTCGATTTTGCCAAGTTGGGCAAATCGATTTTCTGGATTGTATTGTTCCATATTTTCTTAATAAAATATCTTCTCAGACTGCTGCACCGGTTTTGCCATCTTGGGTTTAGCCCGAGGATTTATACCCAAAAAGATTGTGTTGTCTCTATTGGTGTGATTGATTGGTATTTCTTTCAGTATTTATTTTCCGCTGCATAGTGAAGAAATCCATGTGTGGTTAACAGTAATAATTTGGGTTTAATTAATTAATCCAGCATACTCTAGCCCTAGAGTGGATTTTAAGGAAATTTACACCAAGCAGGTTGATGCCATGGAAAAGTCCCTAACATGTGGCTAGGGCCCCTATTTGTCTCTAAGGTATTCCGATCTGGAACCAAACAGTTTCTTGGTAGCAAGGACCAAGCAGATCCTGCAGGTTGAGACAGAAACATCCTGGTCTGGGACCAAGCAGATTCTTGGTCTAGGATCGAGTAGGTCCTGCAGGTGGTTGATCAACATTCAGTCTGGGACTAAAAGCTCAACCTGGGGCTGAGGACCATTCTCCGGGAGAATGGAGGACCTGGTCAAGGACCAGGGGGTTGATCAACATGATTCAGTCTAGGACTGAAGCTCATCCTAGGGCTGAGATCTATTCTTTAAGAATGGAGGATCTTGGTCAATTAACCAAGATGATGATGTGTGATGTCCTCTTCTCCTATGTCTTCGAGATGGTTGAGCTAGATGGTCTTCTCAAGGGACTGGCCACCCCTTAATGGAGTCACCAGCACTTGAACTTAGGAGCAGTCAGGAGGACCACAAGATCACATCATCCAATGTGGACCTTCCTTATACAGTGATGATGAACTTTTAGATAGTGTATGGAACACTTTTACATTTGAGAGAGAGATGATTGGTTGTAACCCCACCTTGCTTATCTACCCTTGGGCTTCCCATCTTGTTGTTCTTGGTCTTGTGCACCTTGTCTTGTGTTTAGAAGGATTATCTACCCACCTTGAGTTGTCTTGGCTTTTACCACTTTGATGTTTTTGGTCTTATGGGTAAAAGGGATATTTACCCACCTTGTCAGTACACCTTTGGACCTATGAGTTGTGGGTCATGTACCACTCCTTGTTTTATGATTTGACTTGTACCACTTGTTGGTCCTTGTACCCTTAACCATGACCCTAGTACCCTCCGAAAGACAACTTAATTATATTTTATATTTTATAAGTGGTTTTATTGTTTGGTGTCTTAACCCTTATTTGTTGGTAGCCTCCTTATTTAATGGAACCCCAACTCAATTAAAGAATTAATTGATGACCCTTCTAGAAGACATTAAGGGTCTATATAACGAAGTCTAATTTCTTCGTTTGGAATCATCTTATCAACACACCTCAGCTCTGATTTTGTTGGTACTATTTGACATCAAGGGTTTAACGTCTTATGGTGTTGCTTGCTCATCTGTTTGGCTAGGACGCACACTTGCTAGAGATTATCTTTCTCATACTTCTCAGATCTGATCTGTTTGAACTATCTAGAGCTGACATTAAGGGTGTTATGTTGTTGTTGACCTAGCCGTGAACCTTTGGATGACCAATCTACCACCCGTGAGCTTGTTTTCTGAACCGGGACCTGTTAGGGTTTGTTTGAAGTCAGATCAGCCACCCACAAGCTTGTTTGAGGACTGTCTACTACCCGTGAGCTTGATCTGCCTAGCTGTGAGACTGATTTAGCCTGTTGTGAGCTTTCTGAGGTCAACTGTGGTCTTGTTGGGGTCCAATCTACCTATTGAGGTCTTGTTGGAGTCTGATCTGCCTACTGAGTGCATGTCTATGGAGGTCGTGAGCCATATAGGATCTGATCTAGTATGCTGAGAGCATATGTGTGGAGGTCGTGAGTCCTATTGGTCTTGATCTGCCTACTAAGTGCATGTCTATGGAGGTTGTGAGCCCTGTAAGGTCTGATCTAGTATGTTGAGAGCATATGTGTGGACGTTGTGAGTCCTATTGGTTTTGATCTACCTACTGAGAGCACATTTATGAAGGCCATGAGCCCTGTGGATCTGATCTAGCCTACTGAGTGGAGGTCGTGAGCCCTGAGATCAAATCTAACCTGCTGAGTGCACTTTTGTGGAGGCATGAGCTCCATTGGGCTCGATCTGCCTATTGAGATCCCACTTGTGGAGACCGCAGCTAGTCTAGATTGTTTTGTGGTCAGCTGGTTATTTTTTATGAAGGTCATTGCATGTTGAGTCTTGCCTAGGGCCCAATCTATGTGTTGAGACTTAATTAGGGCTTGATCTATGTGCTGAGATTTATCTATGGTCTGATCTATGTGTTAAGACCTTGTTTGTGGTCAAACCTATGTGCTGAGTCTTAGGTGTGGTCAAATCTATTATACCGAGTCTTGTTTGGAACTGCCACTGTGAGTTGGTTGTTGATGACCACCTCTGTTGTCTCTTTGTCTTTTCTTGACTATACTACAACCTATCATCTCTCTCTCTCAGGTTTGTACTAACCCTCAAGTAAGGGTCAGATTGTTCCTATTGATTGACTCGCCTCTGAGAGGCACAGTCTATTCTAAAAGTTAGTTTTTCTGAGTATACAAAGGAAGGTCTTCACTCCCAGGTAAGTTCTCAAACTTGATACTTTACTCCTGTTAGAGATTTGTTTAATTTACACAATTGTTGTTGATTAAATGTTACTTAAGATTTCAACTTTAACACAGGGGCCTCCTTGGGAGTGTTAAAGTTGAAAGAGATGAAAATTATGTTTTAAATTTTATTTTGTTTAGTTATAGTTGCACCATTCTATTTCAATACTAGTTTGTTACATTTATTTTTGCATTAAAATATATAAAATTTGAATTTTCTGCATCAAACCCTAAACAAACTTAGAATTTAACAAAAATATGTCAGAAGGCAGGGAGGAGGCAAAGGGGGTGGAACCAACAAATTTGGTTGCCCCCATTGTAAAAAGACTTACACAGGTTCATATACCCGTGTGAGAAGACATCTATGTGGGCACATGTCATGTGATGAAAAACAATTATAAGAGTTTGTAATTTCCCACATGTGGCATCAACACAAAGAGCCATCTATAAGAAGGAAGAATTTGAAGCACAAAACAAATCAAAAGGATCAAGGGTTGACTAGGACCCCTCAAGCTCACTGAGAACTGGAGGCCCATCCACCCAAGGTAGTGGATTCTCGCCCATGCAGTCATGCAAGACAATATCAAATTTCCTTGACCAAGGTGGTAGGGATGGCGTGGATGCAAAAGTGTTTCGGTTTCTCTATGCATGTGGCATACCATTCAATGTTCTTCGCTAACATATTGGCATGAAATGGTAGAGGCCATCCACACTGCCCCAGCAGGATACAAGAGCCTCGGGTATCACAAAGCTAGAACTGTGGGGCTTGACAAGGAAAAAGCCAAGATCCAAACTGCTTTGGGGCAATTCACAAATGCTTGGAATGATTATGGGGTATCAATTGTATCAAATGGTTGGACAAATGTAAAAGGCATGCCATTGATAAACGTTGTTGGTGTGTCTGCTACTGGTGCAATCTTCCTTTCATCCCATGACTATTCAGATAAATTCAAGACCGAAATGAACATTGCAAACTCCTACTCAAAGCCATTGAAGCTATTGGTCCATACAATGTCATCCAAGTCATAACCAATAATGTTGCTAATTGTAAGGCAGTAGGAGCAATCATTGAAGATAAATACTCCAACATATTTTGGTCTAGGTGGTTGGTTCACACATTGAACCTTTTGATGTATGACATCATTAAGTTGAAGGAGAATGATTACAAATGGATTGGTGAACTGTACAAAAAGGGAAAGCACATAATAAGATTTATTACCAACTGTTACTGGACAAATTAGCAGGGCTAATTCCCAGTAAGCATAAATAAAAAAAGGTGACCCAATGTCACCTCGGTCACCGTTCTAACTTTTTCGGAAGTCTAAACCTCCAAGGAGAAGTATCCTTAAAGAACCTTGTAAGAACACTAGGACAACCACAAAACAATACTCTCTATGCAATTTGTAGTTAGACCAATGCCTAATGGAGTCAAGTGCATTCAACTTCCACCAATAATGCTCAGCTCATTCGATGAAATACAAGAACATGTACACATGTACAAAAATCAATACTGGATCAAAAGACTATATTGCCAATAAACCTTAACCATTAATCAAATACGCATTAACGCCACGTAGATGATAGAAGCAAATATGAGAATGGAGTAATGCAAATGATATAGCTAGTAAATATACAAGGATCTTATGTTTGCATTACCAATAATGACAACACGAGCTTCTATCAATCAAACATGAGAGCCATGCAAAGTATGCATTTAGATAAATATGGCCAATGTCATTCACTAATCAATTACAGGCATGTAGCAAGACTCATCATAACCAATTACAATTATGTACTAATGAAATGTAAGAGGTCAAATGTTTATCATAGATATGCCTGAGTGAATCTTGCAGCACGTATTGTAAGATATCAACTTTGTCAATATGTAAAATAGTAATTAACTTTCAGATCTGTATGTGAATTTTAGTTATCATAGTTTACTAATATTTGTCGTCAACCAGGTTTGCAAAATAACCATTTATCAGTCATGTATAATTTATCTTATGTAGGTGTGTATATCAATTAGGCAGGTAAGAACATTCATTCAAGATCAATCCAGTCATGCAATAAATCAACATTCCATATGTGTAGTGATAATGCACAACAAAACAACTATTCAATGAAGTATAAGATTCCTCCATCAACTGATTAGCATCAGCAGATGTTCAAGTATACATAATTAAAAGTCAGCATCAGTTCTAGCAGTCCGTTATGGCATATGTAGAAGCTATCATCAATAACCAGCATTTATACTAACATCATATTAGTATCCTCAAAGAATGAATGTATTTTCATATGCAATATTTAGGTCAATTCAACATCAATTTATCACTTTTCCAGGTGCATGTATGATCAAGTTTCAGACTTCAAATGTTAATTTATTAAACAATTTTTCTGAATTTTCTGTTTGTGCTTTTGCAGGCAGGAAGGCAGTAAAGGAAGGGCACACGAAGGCTGCCCGTAGGGCAGGCCTGTGTGGAGGGTAATGGAAGGGAAAGGCAGCGTGGAAAAGAGGAGATGCGAGGGTTAAGAAGGACGTGGAAGGAAGGGAACATGGAGAAGGAAGGAAAAGGGGCCGCGGGTTGGAGAGGGAGCAAGGTTCGCAAAGGAGCAGCCGCGATATAGGATGACGCAGCAGAGGGTGGAAAGGCCGCGGGTAGGGCGGATAAGTCCCGAGGGAAGAGAGTTCGAGTGGAAGCGGCGTGAATGGAGAAGGAGCAGGTTGCGGAAGCAAACGCCGCGGAGGAGCTGTGGAGAAGAGGAAAGCCTCGGGCTGGCGAGGAGAAGTGGAGCTGCAAAGGCCGCGGATGGAGGGAGTGGCCATGGGCTTAGATGGGAACCGCGATGGGAAAGGGGAGCCGCGAAGTGGAGCAGCAGCGTGAAGGCCGCGGAGGAGGAAAGACAAGCTGGTAGGCACAGGTTAGGGCCGGAAAGGAGAAACGCACGAGTCCTAGGGGCCAGATGGAGCAAGGGAAACGGGCCCGAGCTGGAAAGATGGCGGCGAGGAGCTCAAGAAGGGGCCCGCGGATTGGTAGAGGAGAGGGGCAACGGGGTGCGGATGGAAAGGGAAGAGAGCTGCGGGGTTGCAGCAGGATTGGAGGAAATGGCCACGTTGGTGGTCAGATGAGATCCAAGGGCAAGGAAAAGGGATGGCCGAGGGTCCTAGATGGGGTAGGGCTAGGTCGTAGGAGGCTTTAGGGTGGCTGCGGCTAGTCCAACACATAAAAAAAAAAGTTTTTCACTAGTTTTTTTTTTAGGGTTTATAACATAGCAAAAAAATAACAACTAATTCAGAAAATTAAATAACAAGGACTAATCTAACAAAATAAAAACCTAGGTGCAACGAATAATATTTACAAGTATACTCAGAATTTAGGTTTAAAGAGAAGAGAAACCTAGGGTTTCAATGATGAAAACAATTCACCAAACCTAGGGCATCAATGAGAGGAATAAGTCTCCTTGAGATGGTGCTTGGCAAGCTTGGCTAATTAGGGCTTACCTCCACAATCTCTATGATTCGTAGAGGAAACCTAGTTTAAGCAAGACTTGAAGACCTAAAGCTCAAGCTTGAATGCTATGGTGACCAATGAGGAAAATGGCATGCAAATCAAGAGAAAATGAAACAACAATGGCTTCCATCCAACCCTAACAAGCATCACTTTCATACAATTGATAGAGAGACATCAAACAAAAAGTATAGATACCTCCAAGTGCATGTGTTAAGCAAACAACTCTAGCGTCACCTTACCAATGGCATGAACAAAAGAAAAACTTCCCAGAAATGCTTCAAACTTGCAAAATAACCTTCATCAAGGAGTGTCTTCCTTCAAAGTGCCTTAGTTAGGGCAAATAGCAGTCATAATGATCTTATCCCAAAAGTTTATATCTAAAAATGAAGTGAGGAGATCTTTTTTATATGATCTCACACTCACTTTACAGAAAATAAGGTCAATTTAATATTAAAAATGTCAACTTAAAATTAGAACTAAAATAATATAAAAATAATCAAAGTAGTGGGTAAATTGGGTATTTTCCCAGATTTGACCCCTACTTGAGTAAAAATGGCTAAACAAGGGCAATTTTGACGAAACTGAAAGTCAGACTGTGCAAGGGGGGGGATCATCATGCCCCAACTAACCCCAATAGTGATGAAAACCCTCAACGCCCCCCCCTTTTAGCAAGCAAACAGTCTTCCCAGGAGGATGACGCCATCCTCTGAAGGAGGGCCCAAAGGGAGGGAGTTGCTGAACTGGAGGACCAGGAGGGTGTTGGAGGTACTCTGGAAGATAAGAGCGTGTCTCAATGCTGAAACAACTGCCGCTGGAGTGTTGAAACAGGGTTTGGGGTCATGTGACCCAGTGATCCACCCTTGGAAGCCTCGAACACCAACTTCAGAGTTTCAAGCCCTTTCGTGAGGCAGTCAGCGATGCCACTAAGCCATAGCACTTCCAAAGGAGAAACCAAAGGGTCTAGCCATGCCCCTACCTCAGAATGAGCTGGCTAAAAACCCCTCCTGGTCAGAAAAAAGACACCCTCTCCCTGGGGCACCTCTGCAGGTACGTTGGTGCTGGTACCATTGTAACACCAACCATAGCAATGCCCACGACGTTTTCCACAGTCAATAGATTTGCTAGCTATTACCTCACCTTCAGGCGCCTTTTGAAGGTAAGAGAGGCATTGGCTAACATGGTATCAAGTGAATCATGGCAAGTCCTGAAATATAGGGCTACATCCACATCTGACAATCATGAATTTCAGGAGGTGGAGGACACTGTTCTTAATGGTCAATTTTGGGCAAGTGTCAAATATGTTTTGCAGTTCACAAAGCCCATTTATTACATGATTCGGTTTGCAGATACAGATAAGCCAGTGATTGGGGAGGTGTATGAGCAAATGAATAGCATTCTAAGCTAAATTAAAGATATTATTAAACTGAAAGATCCCATCCTGTATGACCATATTCACAAACAT
The DNA here is from genome assembly GCA_027924585.1 of Larix kaempferi. NCBI lineage: Eukaryota > Viridiplantae > Streptophyta > Pinopsida > Pinales > Pinaceae > Larix > Larix kaempferi. The sequence goes on along the minus strand of BSBM01000001.1, from coordinate 35,192,419 downwards.
GTGGTCAAAAGGTGGGAACATCTCAACGTTCCACTGCATGCCTTAGCATATGTATTAACACCAAAATATCATTCTTCATGTTGGTTGGCCAAACAAACACTTGGGGGTGGAGTTAAGAGAAAGCCCCACACAAATCCAAAGGTACAGGTTGGGTACATGGCTGCTATAGACAAGTTGGTCCCTGATGAAGAGGAATGTGTCGTGTTGCTCGATGAATTAAGCAAATACCTCAATAAAATTGGTTTGTTTGGTACTTTGCATACAATCAAAGATCGAGAGAAGGGTGCCTCTTATCGAATGGTGGAACATGTATGGCTCAACATGCCCACGCTTGTATAAATTGGCAGTCTGAGTGCTTTCACAGGTGGTTAACAGTTCCTCTGGAGAAAGGTGTTGGAGCACCTATAGCTTCATCCACTCAGTGAAAAGAAACCAATTAAATGAAAACCGAGCAAAAAGCTTGGTTTATGTACATTACAACTTGAGGTTGTTGACTCATTACTATGAGCGGGCCTAAACTGATAGATCATATGTCATTTGGGACAATAATCCGAAGGAGCATAACTTGGAGGATGGAGCCCTAGCTTTAGAGCGCTTGGAGGAAGAGCTTTTGGGCAATGAGGATGACCATGCAGTAGTAGTAGTAGCAATGCCACCACCATCTTCTAGCTTGTTTCCAGATGATCCATCTTTGCCTGGAGGTTCACGACCTCCATCTGCATTAATGAGAGGGGGTCGTGTAGGTCTTGGACATGGTTCACGAGCATTGGTGGCTACTGGGGATGATAGTCCCACTCCCATTGTTCATAGACCATGGGAAAAGAAATTAGAAATTTCTCGTGGCAAGAGGAAACATCCATAAAATCTACTTTTCTTGTCTTTTCTTGTTTATAGTACTTTCAAGTTTCTGCACTATTGACTCTTCTATATTTATTATGGTATATTGTGTAAACATTACATGGCAATTCAAATTTGAAGTTTGAAGTTGAACCTACCTTTGAAGTTCACTATTTGCAACTTTGCATTATTGAGTCATTGACTGCATAAAAGCATATTGTAACTCTTTAGTAATGAATATTATGCTTCATGAATTGTTTCAACTTTCATTTCATGGTTGATGTTCTCTATTATAGACTATAGTTTGGTTACAAGTACAATTTTAGTGATGACAAAATGTTATATATTGAAAATTTGAAGCTTTAAGGTTGATGTTATGGATATTGGACCTATGGTTGACAAATTCACTACTAAATGATTGGTGATTGATGAATGATGTTATATGGTATTATGGTTTATTTCATGTTTTTATGCTTGCCATAACTAATTCAACATTCTACATGCATTTCTTAACATATATGCATCAAAATATATAAAAATATATATATATTATATAAAAAACACTCCCAAACCGGAATCTTTTGAAAATTTCGCTTTTCGCTCCCGCTCCCAAGTAACCTTGATTCAGATTAAGGGGAGATATTGACCAAAGGAGCGTAATCTTCATTTTCAACTACAGTCAAATTTATATTGAGTTGATGCCCGTGGGGGGTAGCTCAAGTGGTAAAGATGAGAAGTTGTAATTGGAAGGTCACGTGTTCGAATCCCCCCAATCTTACCCGTGTGCCATGGTTCGGGCCCCGTGGATGCACCTAGGGGTAGTGGTAGCGAGATTGGATCCCTGGACCCCATGTCACGCGAGTACCAGCCCAACTCCAGTTGTCGATTACCCTAGTACAAAAAAAAATATTGAGTTGGATATCCACTCAATTATGTATCTAGGGGTCAAGGCCAACTATACTCTCAAGTTGGGCATCCATAAACCCACTCTCAAATGTATTTGAGAAAGCTACATGAGATTCAGGTATCAATAAACCCACTTCGAGCTATATTAGACTTGGGTATCTATAAACCCAATCTCAATTTTGGGCTCTCTCAGTTGTATTCAAGTTGAGTATCAATAAAACCACTTGTCTTCATTTTTGGTTGTGGCAAACCTTATAGAGTTGGGTATCTATAAACCCACTCTCTGGGGTATTTTAACTTAAGTATGCATGAACCTGCTCTCATTTCAGCTATCAATAACCCTATATTGACTTAGGGTATCTATAAAACCACTCACATTTGTATAATTCTTCTCAGTAACCCACTGTTCAGATTAAGGTGGGGAGGTGTTAGGAATAGTGTAATTTTCCCATTCGATCACAATCAAGTTGTCAACATTATCTAGGGTGTTACATTGTAAATCTAGGTTATGGCTAAGACCGACCTAATCATCTTTATGTGGACCCATAACCCCTTTTGGGGAGGACAACTTGATTCTTGAGTGTGTATGAATACACACTCAAGTATCATTTTGTAATCATCATCTCATGAGCCAATTGCTCTATATTTAAGTATTTTCAGCCTATGAGCACGTATACATGCTGTTTCTCTCTATTTTTGTTGTCTTCTTTGACTGGTTTCATCAGCTAAGATTGTGAAGTGATTATGTGATGTGTTTAACCATCTAAAATCTCAGCATTTTTAGAGCAGGATTCATTATAGGTAGCAACTTGCATATATTCTTATTTGTCATATTTTTAGTAACCATCAATGCAATAAATAATAAACCTTGCTGGAACTCTATTTCCATGATACTTGTGTCTTAATTATTGATGTTTTGAACTTGAAGAGATAATTGATTAGAGAAAGGTCACCGTTCATATATGTGTTAACCTAAAAATTGTCTGAAATTTGACCTGAGAGAAAAAAGGACCTAATGCTTTGGATAACAATATAAACATAAATGCCTCATTGTTAGAAATGGTAAAAACAACGAAAGATTGTCAACATTGACTAAAACAACTGCAGTATGGAGTTCATCCGTAAAACAGATTCATCCATTCATGTTTCATTTCAATATCTGAACTAGAATGCATACAGCAGTCAAATTCATCTTATGCGATATTTTTCACTTTAATAGGAAAAAAGCTCTGAGTTCAGGGAACCAAAAATAAAAAGATATCATTTTATGGTATATGGCAGTGCATAAGACAGACTAGCGATGTCTACAGCTTATGCTGCTAACACATGTATCTTAAAGCAAGAGTAGCTACCATCAAAACTTTCTGTAAAAATGATATAGCTCCTCACCCATTCTAAATCACCATTGGGAGGTCTCCGAGTTAGCATCTCCAACACTGTGCAACCTAAGCTCCATATGTCAGCAGGAAGCCAGTATGACTTTCGAGGATTAATAACCTGTATACAAGAGAACATAATTAGCACAATGGATAAGCATCCTACAAGTTACACAAATGTGACAATCAGCTAACATTTATAGTGATCTATTCGGAGTCCACTTACCCTCTTAAACGCTGATAATGCAGCAAAGATTTTAAAACTGAAGTAAAGATCCTCTTCAAATTAAATCTACTCACTCAACAGAGTTGAGTACAAGAGATAATTCACAGGAACAAACTATTGTTTTTGGTATCAAATCAACCTATCACACACAGTTCCAGGGCTCAACCCTTCACACACAATTTGCCCATTTGAAGGTATATACAAAAATTCCTAACCCTCGCTCTCTTGAGAATGAGTTTCTTGATTTCTTCTTTAGAAATTAAGTGAGCATAGTTTTTCTCTTTGTCATTGTGGTTTTTTTACTGTTAGTGATATTCTCGTGCCTCCCAAAAGGAGAGAGACCCTGCATGGAACCATTGCCATGTTGTTGAGGGGAATATGGTAAGCTACCATTGTAGAAAGCCAATTGATTGGTGAGGTAAGTTATTCACAGGACAAAATGCCACTTATAAAACATTCAAGGGAAAGTCCAATCCTGCCCATATGCAAGCAATTGTTGAATCCTTTCATGCAGAAAAAGGCAAGGTAAAAAAGACCTATGACAAGATAGGAAGAAGTGGAAAGTTCCTTGGACATGATAGAAAGTGGAAACCATAATTTTGAAGCCTCCTCTACTTATCCTGCTAAAGATCCCTTTAGATTCATCCCCCCAAGTCACAAGCACAACACACCCGACCTAAGGGGAAGAAGGTTAACTCATTCCATCTACCCCTGCACAACCCCCATTCTTTGCCCACCATTGATGGCAAATGGTATAAAGAATATAAGGATGTTGCTTTCCAAACTTTGTTCGATGGTGGTGTGATGCAGACATATCTTTCAATGTTGCCCACTCCCTATATTAACAACCTATAATATATGTATAATTCATGTGGTTTGGGCTTCAAAAGCCCTAATTTTGATGATTTGAGGGGGGTGCATTTACAGAATGAAATGAAAAAAAATAGATGAAGACTTGAAGGAATTTAAAGAATCTCGGAGAAAAATAGGATGTCCCATCATGCCCAATAGATGCTTGATGGCATAAGTTATCAGAACCACTGAACTACACTAGAACCAATCAATCAAGAGCAATTCACAACAAAAGCGGCCCAAACCAGAGACTGGTTCAGGGTAGAATTGATCAAACCTTAGGTTAGTAGTTAGTACACAAGTTGGACAAGCCCTTAAATGAACCACAACCACCTACACACTCCCAAGGTCAAATAAATAGAAAAATAAGGCAGAAAAAGGGGAAAAGTGCCCATCCCTCCCAAACCTTAATTCATCGTTATATAATGAATATTTGGGGTCTAATGATTTGGATTTACATTGATCTGCATGAATATATTTTCTTATTAAAAATTGCATATCTTATGTTATTTTTAGATGACCAGTTCCAATTCTCATCATTTTCACTGAGGGAAAGTCTCGAACCATAATTAATTTTCTCATTTCTTGCCTAAGCAGAACAATGTTTCCAAGGTCAAAAGATGAGGGGGCTCTTTTACATAGTGAAGTAAAAAAAATAGATGAAAACCTAAAAAAGTTAAAGAGCCTTGGAGAAAAACTGGATGTACCATCATGTCCAATTGATAGGTTGCTAGGAAGTCTAAACCATAACCAATTTCTCATTTCTTACCAACGAGGAACTCTAAACTCAATAGATGCACCCAGGTCCCAGACAGTTAAAGGGTGCAAAGTTAATATTTGAGCTTTTGGATGAAATAGTTATGGAGGTAGGAGTAATGTTGTCCAGGTCATCACTGACAATGCATCTAATTATGTTTACAAGTAAGTTTTTGGAGGATAACCACTCCACCATTTTCTAGACTCCATCTGCTACACATTGCTTGGACCTCATGCTTGTCGATATAGACAAACTTGGGTGGGTGAAGAGGGTCATGGAGCAAGCAAAAAGCATAACCAAATACATCTACAACCATACATGGGTCTTAAACCCTATGATAAAAAAAAAGAGGCAGGGGGTTTGATTGGCCAGTGATTACTCAGTTTGCAGCAAACTTTCTTATGTTGCAATCTCTCATTGACTAAAATCACAACTTGAGAAAGATGTTTTCTTGCGATATATGAATTCATTTCAACAGAGCTACAACCCTAAAGGGAAAAACATCTGCAGCAAAGTTTGTCAGACTGATTTTTGGGGAAAAGAAAAAAATATTGTCGGAATCACCAAGACCCTTGTTAAAGTGCTGCAAATGATCGATGGGGATAAGGGGTCACAAATTGATGCATAATCTTTCATTGAGGATACTTTTGATGCATTTTCACATTGTCCAAGGCATATTTGCAAATTTGGAGGCAAAATCATCTTCATGGCCACTTTCACATCTCACAACGCATGCTCTACATATTTGGAGGCATGGTATGATGCGTTGCCATTCCCGACAAGGCACTATAGTGGAACACCCTTCATAGAAGGTGGACACATGGCTTGCCAAACCCTACCACAGGGCTGATTACAGAATCATTCATGAGTCGTCCATCATCTAAGTGAAGTTTGGTTACATTCATGGCACTAAATTATACTTTATACCACTCATCCTAGCTCCCAAGTGGCACATATACTCATGATATCATTATTAAAATAGTCTTAAAGCCATGTGGAGCAACTTGCTTAGAAGGGTCTAGAAGGAAGTTTTAAAAGATTATTTATGATGCAATAGCCCTATTTTGATAAGGTGTTCCAGGGAGAAGCCTCTATAATGGCACGAATATTGAGAAAAAGGAGTATTTTGATGGGACATCCAACATAGGAGGGTGACACTTGGACATTTTGACCCCGTCACAATCAAATCAAATGCCTAATTGATGAAGCATCCTGCTTCTGAGGAGATTAGAACACTCTAATATTTTATGCCCTAAGAAGTTAAAAGAAAGCCTATAAAAGGAAGGCTCTTCTGTTAGTTTTTATGGTATCTCGGGATGTCCTCCATGATTCAGATGCCTTATGGAGGTACATCAGCAGTATAGGCATCAATATGGAGTAGAGGGTGAGATACACTCTGCTCAGTGGCATGAGTCCATTGGTGGTTGCATGCGGACCTTCCGGGGTGTTTTTCCCTTTGCATGAGATTTGCATGGCCTGTCAGTAATTAAAAGATGCATGCAAAAGTGGCTTTTTGTATGCACCGAGATTAGGTTTTTGGTAAACCTAATTCATCAGTGAGATTATATATAGAGGCAGGGGGTCCCCAGATGAGGTTGCTCAGTTGACTTATCAGAGATTGATAGATCAGGAGTGAGGAGGGCACATTAGTGCATGCAGGGTGACTTTCTAAGAGAGAGGAGTTGCTGCAGGAGGGAGAGTTGTCAGATCTGAGCTGGATCAGAGACCACTAGCTCCAGAGGCACTAGGCACCTAGATCTGTGGATTGAGATAGTCCATCATTGCGGTTTCTGTTGAGTTTGAGGAGGACGTGTTCTAGAGGAGGAGGGGTGCATTACCTAAGGAGAGAGGAGCTCATTCAGAGTCCGATCGACCGATTCAGAGTCTGAGACGTCCAGGATAGCCTTGCCTCAATGTTTGAGGAAGGTTCATGACGATCAGAGCTCAGATCTGTTGAGATCTAGCCCAGTACGAGTATCAGACATCTAGAGGGGAGGGCGCACTTCTCCATGCAGAGGAGGGCACATTCTTCAGTTGAACAGTTGGTTGTCTTCTATTGCAAAACAGATCAGAGCAGAGGATAGAGAGAGGCAATACAGTTAGGGGCACCTACAGAGAGTCTCAGATCCAGATTGATAGTTAGGGCACATTCTCCTAGTGCATGCATCAGCTGATGCATGTAGATCTAGGGTTTGACCCGTTCAAGGATTGAGTTACATCAAAGGTAACTTTATTGTATTTGCTTATTTGTATACATGCTCTGGGCTCGAGAGAGAAGATAGCCCCACAGGATTGTTGGTTTTCCCTGGTTGGGGTTTTCAGGGTATATGCAGTGTTATTTGTGTGACTGCATGTGTGTTAAAGTTGTAAATAGATCTAGTTGTTGAGTTTATGTCTCTATGAGTATTTATTGATATACAAGACTCAAACCGCTTGAGATCTCAAGGCTATCCAAAGGGAGTAGTGATCTCTGGATTAAAGTTTTCTTCCACTTGGCAAAGGGGTGTTTTCCATTGTGGAAAAATAAAAAATCCCTAGATTACTGGACGGTAAATCAAAAATAGCTTGTGCAGGTTTGGAGCTTTGTTGAGGAAATATTCAGGGCTGCAATCATCAATTGTTAAGGCTGTTATCTTATCTTTATTTCCTCTCTCTTGTGCTGGAAATGTTGCTGCTATTATAGGGTTTATCTTCAGCATAAGAGGTCTCAAAAGTGACTATTTTGTCCTCTTGAAGACTCTTAATTTCAGATCTGGATTATGTTATGTACCTGGGTTATTTTTCTTAATAGAAGACTGTCTTTTCTTCATATTTCAGATGTTGATGTTATGTGATGAAACAAGAATGCAATAAGTGATGAAAATCAGACGTAAACACAGTCCAACAGTACTTAGCAACCTCTGAAATTAGTCTTCTACAGGCATGAAAATAACCACTTTTCGCTGGTAAACAATTTAAATGCAACTGCAAGCTAATCTACATCACTAAGTACACTTATTACAGCGGAAGAAAAAAACACATCAGCAGCCTGTAATAAATGAAATAACACAGTAATTTTTGGTCTAATAGACCCTGGAAACCCCCCCCCCTTGGGGGATAACCAGTCCAAGAGATTTTATTTATGAACTGAGAAAAGTGATAATGAGTAGTACAGCAATAAATACTTCAGTACAAGATCAGAAATCAGTACCCACTAACACCTTGATTTCCGTGCCCAAAATACACAGAATCAGCAAGAGGATCTTCTCAATTTCTGTGCACTGAAACTGCCAGGATAGACAGTCCTCCTTGGCAGCAAACACTTCTTGGTTAATGTGCACACTGTACTGGAATCTTGTACAACTTCAGCACTAACAGCACCTTGGAATGTGTGCTAACAGCAGCAATCCATGCACAGCTGTATGTCCCTCTCTCTTTCTGCAGTACAGCTCCACCACAGTCAATTGGAATTGGAATTCATGCCCACTGTATCAGCACAGTAGGTCGCCCTCAACACTGCTGTAACAAACAGCCCTCAACTGCTTGAAACTCATGCCCACTCCAACATTGGACAGTGTGCCCTCCTGCTATACCAGTCTTGAAATGCATGCCACTCCTGGCTGCTAGGAATGCATGCCCTTCTTGGCTGCCTCTCCCTCCTTTCTCAGCTCAAAAGTCAAAACCTCTCTTTCTCCTGGGATGCGTGCCTTCGCACTTCCTCACTTTGGAATTGTATGAAAATGAAGTCTCATGCTCTTTTAATATTCTCATTAGGGTAACTCCTCATGTCTCTTCGTCTTCTACAGCTGAGATTTTATCTTGGCTTCCAAGATCAACGCACACAATTTAATCTCAAGTTCACTTAAATCACTTAAGTGAACTATATAAAATCACTTTACTTTTCGAAAAGTCATATTACCCTAAATTAATTAAAAAGTACACTTTATAATCAAAAGTCACTTTATAAAGTATCAATCACTTTAATAAAGTACATCTCACTTTAAGATCATAAAGTACTTTATAAATACATTTAATAAAGTCACTTCATGTCATTTAATGAGACTACATCATCTCGGACCCCTGCACCTAGGCACCTGATGCAGGAGTACCTCCGAGCTACCAAAACTAACAATAAGAATACCAGTACATCTTTATGAGCTTAATATGCTGGCTGAAAACTGATTTTACAGCACTGTTACAACTAGAGTCTACGATCGATTGTTGTTCTAAGCATTTTTTTGGTTTAATATTGTCTATCATTGAGTTTTCCAAGGCTTAAAGTGATTTGACTCCATTTTGCCCAACGATTAGGCAATGATCTACTTGAATTCACCACCATATATCCATTGTATATCATAAATACATTGATTGATAAATTTGGTCTCTTAAAGAAGATAATAATTAAATAAGGGTGATTTCGCAATCTCAATTAAGTAAACCCCCCTTGTGCCTGAAGAGAGCTAACCTAAAGTGAAGGGAAATCCCACTTAGGTAACATTGGGTAGTATTTTTAGATGGTTTCCCTAGGTTTGCATTCATGTGTAGAGTTGAACATTTACATCTGCAAGATTTAGAAGGTAACACACCCCACCATTTTCCAAACTTCATGTGCTACACGCTGCTTGGATATCATGCTTGAGGATAGAGACAAACTTGAGTGGGTGAATAGGGTCATGGAGCAAGCAAAAAGCATAACCAAATACATCTACAACCATACATGGGTCGTAAACCCTATGATGAAAACACACTTGATACGCCAGTGATTACTCAATTTGCAACGAACTTTCTTATGTTGCAATCTCTCATTCACCAAAATCACAAATTGAGGAAGATGTTTTCTTGTGGTAAATGGATTCAATTCAACAGAACCACATGCCCAAGGGCAATTCATCTGCAGCAATGTTGTGAGACTGCTTTTTGGGAAAAAACAGATAAGATTGTCAGAATCACCAAGCCTTTTGTTAAAGCGTTGCAAATGGTGGACAGGGGTAACCGCCATGGGTTATATTTATAAGGCCAGAGTGGCAATAAAGGCAGCATTCATGGATAAAAAACAAAAGCATCTTTCTTTTTGTTGAACCATTAATGAGCAGCTCCATCAGGAAGATGGAAAGGCCAAAGATGAATTGTACAAACACATAGAGCACTCGGTCTTGTTATCACATATATAGTAGCTGGGCTACCATACATTATTTTTCTGATGCCAGTACACTATTCAACCAGTTCCCTTACATTTGAGATGCTGAGATGAGCATCTATATTGGATCACTATCAGATGTTGGACAGCAGTTGTATTCCCCATGCCATGACTGAGTCTCAGAACACTCAAAGAGATGACCGATATAGCCATTATGCCATTGGTACAGAGCAGTCAGTAGTGCCCAAAGTTACAGCAGCAGTTTCAGAGGACAGATGATGGTTCAGATGATGAGCATTCAGGTATATGACTTAGCAAGTATATCATTGTGTTATGATTATATTGCTTTTATATTTATTCTTATAGCATGTCTTAGCACCTAGTGTCATGATCTGGCGATCATATAGATATGTGGACCTGGTTGATCATATTATATATATTGTATTGTCCCTACTCAGACTTAGAAGTTCACTATTCATACTCATTGGTTTTACCCTCCTTAGGGAGAAAAGAGGTGATCATTCCACCATACCTTGGCTTGCTAGTGCTGGCTCCATTATTCATTGTCTTCATCCATCCATTGCCTACCTTTTAGTTTATCACCCTGACTTACTACTTGACTAGTGGCATGGAGGACTTTTTCCCATTGTAGCCTCTATACTGGATGAGCTTCCCTGTTTATTGTGTCTCGGCTCTAAGTTGGTGACAAAACTTACCTTTGATGAGTTGGATTGTAGGCCTAAATCATTCTGGTCGGTTGTCCCGATGTTTGGCATTGGCTCGAACTCCCCCTAGTCACTTGAGATGTTGTTGGCTAAAACTGAAAGCTCATGTACTATTTATGGAAACTGATAAATTCGCCCATGGAAACTAAAAAGGGCAAGAGCGATGAATTGCTGAAAAATACTCCTCGAAGAGTATAAGAAAGGTCCAAAAAAGCAATGATTCTTAAAAGCTATATCTAAACAATTGATGACCTTATATATGTATAAAAAACATGCCCTGGATGCAAGCTGCAACTAGTTGTGCTTATCAGCACACCTGAGATCCGAAGGGTTATGTAGGCCAAAAAGGCCATGAAATGAAATTGAATGATCCTAATGAACTTGGATCAACTTGATGTAGACATGATGCCTAAGTTGAATAAGCACTCTCTAAACAACTTATCCATTTGTGAGACACCGCCATTCCCTGTGTTGTTGCTCATTCAGTATATACTACGGTGTGTATTCCCATTCCCTTTGCCAAAGTGTCACAAAGTTAAGTCGGTCAAGTCATCCCTTAGCCTAGCCAGTTATTTTAGCCTTCACCCTTCACTAGCAAATTGATCACAGCTATGAAGTGAGTATTGTCTTGAAAGTCTAGTATGAGTAATAATAATAATTAATGACATTATATATTTGGATTTAGATCGCCAATAATGATTACTTTGTGTTATAATTGTTATTTGAATAAGTTGTAAAGCATGCGTTAACCTTTCACACTTTGCAGCAAATTCCGATGATGGTCTGAGTTATATTTGGTCATGTTGACTTGGTCAAACCTAGTTTGACCAAGTTCAACCATAGGACATGAGATGGTTGGACCTTGTGATGATATGGATTGATGATATATGGTCTATGTACATGTACATGGTGATTCTATGCAGCAGCTACAGGGTTATGATGATGATTCATGGTTTACAGCAGTATTTGATCATTTACAGATTATTATTATTTGAACTGTTCCGGTATATTGGATATATATTTTGATCATGCAGAGACTCATATGGTGTATGAGTACACATCTTGGATGGATTTGGACCTTCTGAGTCCAATGAGACAGTTTGTTTTCAGTTCCGGGCACTTACAGTGATGATTGAGCCTCAGTAGGCTATCCCAATGTAGTTTTGGTCTGTCGGAGACCCTGTCAGAGCAGATGTGATTTTCATCCGGTTGACCTAGGGCGTTGTGCTTGGAGGGGGTGGTCCAGCCACTTGTTTTTACCATATTACCCCCCTCCCGGACACACTGGTGCCCTTACCTTGACAGCGCAGGCACTCCAGGAGGCAGTTTGGGGCAATTTCACGCTTCCCGAGGCATTTCAGGATTGGTAGAAATGGCTATTGAGGAATTCGATTTGGGCTACTGAGGCAATGTTTTGGCATGGGATGATCAGTGATGATGGATTGATGTCTTCCACACCTCCAGCAGTTTCAACTTCATCAGGGCCCGCATCCATCACTTATGGCACTTTCTAATGATTTCTGAGGGCTTTTGAGGCCTACGATTTGACCATGGATGCACGATTTGGTATATTGATGACTATTCTATTATTATTGTGCTATGGGGATTGACCAAGGGTGTCTAAAATTACTCCTTGGACCCACCATAGGCTCCTTATTATATTTTGTCATCATGATTTGGTGGGATTCCCCTCTTTTAGGGTGATTTTGTCCACTTATGTTATATTTTATGAGTGATCCACGTATTTTATTGTTGAGCTCATCTCAACCACTGATTAGACTTTATATCTTTTAATCTTAGCCACTCATTCAAAAAGTGGTTAGGATTTTGATGCCTCTCCATTATATGTAAAGGAGAGAGCTTCTCATTGTAAGGGGTCTTTGGCTCTTGGATTATTGGTATAGAAAAACTTTCTTGTGGAAATTCTTCTGGTCTCCTTTGCATCTGGTGTTCTTAGATGGTGATTGAAAAATCTATTGCAACCTAGCATTTGGAATTTGTGGTAAGATCTATCTATTTTGGAAATCATTGTCTTGTCTACAGGAGGGCGACTTCAACAAGGTCGATTTTGCAAGGCTTCTTCAAATCGACTTTCTTGGCATTTGCTTGTATCAGGGGGTTATCATTAGTATCATTGTGATCTATGCTATCTTTATGTTACTTCTCTTGTGGCATTAGTCTTATCTCTTGATTACATCAAATCTGATAATGTTGACGTTTGTTGTGCAGGAGGGAGGGTGCATTGGCTTCTTGGACTAAATCGATTGCATAGAAAACTACCTCAAAGCTTCTCAAATTGATCAGGTTTGCATAGATCATCATCATCAAGGCATCTACAAGGTTACCCAGGTAAGATCCACAGGTTTGTTCTCTTATCTTGATCCAATCCATTGACATAACTCATAAATTGATAAAACCCTTATTTCTTCAAACCCTCATTTTTACATTTTTTCAGATCTACTAAGATCTAGTGGCTTCTTGGGTAAGATATTTAAAACCCACCTCTATAGTATCCATGGCATCCCGGATCTATAATTTGGTGAGGATTGGCCTCCATTTGACCCTCTTCCCAAGGCATTTAGCCTCTCCAAGCAAGGGCACACTTCCTAGTTTGGTGGGTTGACCTAGATCTAGTACGTGAGTAGTTGAGATCCCACTTGTTTCATGATCTACACATCCAATAACCTACCCCCAGATTGTCACTTTTCTGATTTCTACCTTGTGGGCCCTATTCCACATTTTAAGGGATTTAATCCCCATTTTGGACCACTTGGTATCTTTAAACTCAGATCTAGTAAGATCTAGCCATTGGATTGCCATGAAATTATAGATCCACACTCTCACTTGCTTAAACCACTTGGATCTAAAGTTTGGATGCCATTGGACTTGTCTTGAGTCATTTATCCCACTTTTTAGCCTCCTTGGGTAGAGTCGCACCACCTTGGAGAAGTGAGTTGGTCCACTTCTAGGACGTGGGTACATGAGATCTTTGTGGATTTGGAACGGGCATAATTCAAAACCTAGGTCTAGTAGGTCACCTTGTCAAATCTTGCCTTGGGGATAGCATTCCTTGTTTTAAGGGATTGTGGTCCACTTAGGTCAAACATCAAATCTCTAGATCTAGACCTATTCATCCATCAAGACTTTAATTGCCCACTTGTCTCATGCAATAGGAATCCTTAACCACAAGTTAACCTTACTTTGACTTCATTATCCCAATTCCCAAGGCACTGGTTTCTCTCCAAGTCAATTCGACTTTCCTAGATTGTTGGATTAACTTGTGGTTTGACCTTTGTGTGGTGAACTAAACCCTTTGATGTCATCATGTATCATGATCAAGCTTGTCACTTATACTAGTTAGCCCCAATTCAACCCATAAACTACCCTGCATTGGACATGGTTCCCAAGGCAGTGGATGTTCTCACATTGAACTAGTACTTTAATCCTAGATCCTATTTCACAAATCATAAGTCACTTTCACATCATAATGAACCAAAGCTATACTCATTGAACCCCTCACTTGTCTTGTGACTTCATCCTAAGGTCTAGGATAAACCATACACCTTACTTCACTTAGAATTAACTTGATTTGGTGCCTTGGCTTTGATCTCTCCTGTCAGGAGTAGATCGGGTCTCTCCCTTTGTTGTCTGGGTTAGATAACATAAAGTGAAGGTTGCCTCGACTAGTGTGACAACCATCTATTGGAGGTCGAGGTGATCGTGGTTGCACCTTTTGAGTTGCCCTTCCCTATTGCCATCCATGAGTGGATACATCCATAGGGGTAACTACAGCTTAGGTGATAACAGGTCCCCAATCCAAAAGAACAGGATGCTACACACACTAAGCTCCTAGATTCATTGAAAGTAAAGGTACCTTTGGCATAAAATTGTCTATTTAGCAAAGAACCAGGTAAACAATTTTAAAGTTTTTCAACTTATATTATTCATTATTATAGACATTAGAAAAGTCTAGCCAAACTCATTGCTAAAATTTTCTATCTTTGTCCTCGACTCTTTTCAAGCTTATTTGTGGAGGCAATTTGGTTCCCAATGCCCTGAATTCCAATGGTGTTGAAAAGAACATGTAAAGTTTCTATGTGTAAGTGTGACTAGAGTATCTTTGAGCACATACACACAAAGACGAGAAATTGTTTGGGACAACAACATTGAATGATTTGGTCTTCAAGCAGTGCAACCTTCACTTCAGGTGCAACCAAGTGTTGAACACCACACCTGATTCAAATTCCATAATATTGGAGGATACCAATCCTTCCTCAGATTGGATTGTGGAGAGTCGGCCATCAGCATTTGCAGAAGTACTTTGGATAGATGGACTTGCAGCTGCTTCCAGTGCCAGAGATCTAAAACATTGGTGTTGGACCTTCCATCGAGTCGAGAGGCTGAGGATACCTATGCAAAGAATGTTGTAGAGGATTTACATGATGATTATGAGGATGCAATGCAGTGATTTAATTGTAGTATGATTACTTTTGGACTCTATAGGCCATTTAGGGCCTCAATGTTTTACGTAATATCTTTCAGGTCTTTAATTGTATCTATCTCCGATCTTACATTTTAATGCAATTTTGTGATTGTCACCCTTACATGCTATATACATGAGCAAACTTTGACTATTTGGTGTCTTGTGCTTTGGATTTACATTGATGTAGAGGAAACTATTTCTTTAATTAAAATTCGAATATATTACATATTTTTCATTTAACAGTTTTATATTAGTCAGTTTCGATACAGTTGTAATTTTGGAGCATTTTGCTTCTTCTCTGGTTTAAATTCTGATAACTTTGATTTCAACACCTTGGCTAGAAACATGCACAGAAGATTGGAGAGTTAGTTAAGGATATCTATTATAGAGTTAGTGGGAGTCATCGAATTCGAGCCTGAACCATGTGATTTAGGATAGGATTGCTAGGCTATGGCAAATGAAAGATCAAGATGGCATAATGAGATAGCTTAACAAAAGAGTTTTTCGTTGTTATAGTATAGGAAATAAAAAAAGGGTGATGGAAGGCGCATGAAGACTAGTGCCAATCAATAGGGCAAATGGAGTCAAGGGAGGCTAGTCCAAAAAAGGGGCTAGTTCATGAAGGGTTAGGGAAATTAGGGTTGCTTTCACATGCCACAAATAACCCTAACCCTGATTATGACTTACTGCCTAAAACTAATCAAAAATTAAAAAAGACTGAGAAATGCTAAAGGATTCCATGAACGGGTCAATATACAAAAAAACTCAAAGAATATTTCCCTTGGTCAATAGCACAAGGACTGCAATTATTAAGTGCCATCAACCATGTGAAAGCTATTATAAACATGGATCCTCAGAGCTTTCGAGTTTCGGGTGTCATCTATCAAGACTAACTTGAAATGTTGATCTTCGAATGTCTGTGATTTTAACTGAAGTCTTTCTATTGGATGCAAAAATACGGTTAGTTTAAAACTTTGTAAGATGTTTCTTATTATAGAGGAATCCAAGTCACCAAAGGTCCAACCACATTTGCTACAGTGCAATTGGCATAACTTCAAATATACTAGTTAATGATATTGTCCTCATAACAAGCGACTGCATTCATACAATAGATATGAAACCAATTAACCAGACAAATAAATAACAAAAAGATATATCATTACCACCAAGTAACCTCCAAAGAGAACACAAGACATCAAGAAATAGATAAGAACAAGATGCATCATTACCACCAAGTAACCTTCAAAGACAGCAGCAAGACATATCAGCAATGCATGCACTGTGCAACCTTCACTTGAATAGGGAGCATCAATACATTATCCATGCATTTTTACGGAGGCAAAGATGAAAATCAAAATGATACAAAATAGACTCGTAGAATAAGCCATCATCATCTAATGCAAACCCAGAATTATGATCATCAAGAACATTAACTGCTGTTTGTTGTAACAACAACGAGTCACATCCATCAAAGAACAATATCAACAAAGGGACATGACCAGTTTATACATGTTACAGTAAATGAATATTTTCGTGTAGTAAATTAAATTTGGAGCTATGCAATTATACTTACTGATAAAACTGTGATACTCTTACCTCCTTCAATTGCATTTAGTCCTATTTTATGATGGAATTGTTATATTCTGGAGCTCAGGGTGTGGTCCCATTTTTTGTCATGTCAGATGTAGTTATAACTTATAACATCTCAGAGCCCATGCCTAGAGTAAATCATAATGGATCAACCCTGAGAATTGAAATTTGTGACCAAACAGTGCAGAACTCCCAAGCCACGGTGAGAACATGGATTCCTAAAGGCTGGTAAGCATGCAGTTACATTTCAGCCTTGCATTTTGTCAGCTCAAATCAAATGAAAGCAAGTTCTACAGCAGCTTAGGCTTGTAAATGATGGATGCCTCATAGGAGCACCACCTCACTTGTGGATTAATAACAACAAACTCAAATGCCTGGTACCTTTACATCATGACACGTGTTTTATTGGTTTAAAGGAAAAACAATAAAAATCCATATAAGAAGGTTGATGACTCACTTCAAAATGCAAATATAGATCATCTATAAGGCTACTGTAGAATCTAGATACAGAAATCCAAGAAATGAAATAACTTCTGAAAATGCTAACCTCAGGAGCCATCCAATATGCACTTCCTTTGCAAGACTTCAATTCATTTAACTTGGATGTCTGTGAAATCCAAGAACAGGCAAAGCAATTGGTACAAAATTCAAAAGCAAATATTGGCAAATATACCATATGATAAAACTGGTAGATTTATTTACAAGCAAGGCTTACCTCTTTGGCCAACCCAAAATCTGCAAGTTTGATAAAGCCACGTGCATCCACCAATATATTAGCGCACTTAATGTCTCTTCAGGATACAAGGCCATGATCCAATTTTTTCAGATACAGAACAAAGTTAAATAGCTCAATCATGACATTAGCGTAAAACTTACGTAAAGATAATATGTTTTTAACTCTTTTAGAGTGCATGCAGTTTTAGCACAAATATTAAGAAGCCAAACTCAAAAACTGTATATCACCTGTGCATAACATTTCTATCATGAAGGTACTTTAGTCCAGTTAGTATTTGTCTTGTATATGCACGTACTTGAGAATCTATTAAGCGGTACTTCTGGTAAAGTGATGACAGTGAACCCTGTGTTACCAGCTCAAGGAAAATATATAACTTTTCGGATTCCTGCATAAAACCCAATGAAGTATACATGTGAATACTTGTCGAAGATCCCCACTGTCTGGAATACTTAAAGCATCCTAACCTTGAATTTTATGATAGACAAAGCAGATCATCAAGCACAACCAAAAAAAGGCATTGTGAGATAATCCTAGGAAATTCTTCAATAAACATGAAGCATAAACAGACTTCAAAATATATTGTATATGTAACTCAAACAGCCTTAACATTGGAATCTTCCACTGAGAAAAAACTTATGTTCCCTAAACTATTTAAAAGTGGATAAGAAAAAACTTAAAAGTTGGGTATAACTACAAATTCACAATTTCTGTTCCTTGCCTTCCATGTGTCAATGGATATTTCTCACATAACTAGACCTTTCTATTATAACAGTAATGGAAGCAAGCTATGAAAATGAAACAAGAAATTTACCTGGTCGGTGCCAAGATACTGAACAATGTTTTCATGTTCAAATTGGCTTAAAAGAGCAATCTCCTGCAAATCACCTAAAAATTGTCAGATTTTGACCAGCCAAAATAACTTGAAACTTCATTTTAAGTGAAAACTTAGTTCCTGAACAGCAATTTAATGAAGAGTTTGATTGGGAAGTAGATTTCAAACCGAAGAGCTTAGAGAAGAAATCATTTTTTTGCTGGACTCCATGGTCACATATATCTTTGTCAACATGAAAGACACAACTGAAAAGCCATGCATATATAGCTACTATGACTATTGAATCAATTAGGAAATTAATATTAACGTTAGCTTCTTTTGTTTTGTCCAATTATATAGCTGTGCCTTACCTGTTGCAGTTGAGAAATGCACTGTTTTGCATCAAGACCTTGATCTACAAGAGAAACCTCCTTAACTGCAAAGAAGACTCCAGCACTGAAACACAACATGGTGAGTTAATATTAAAATTTGGAGAAAATCAATGAAGCAACTAGTCTTACAAAGAATAAAGAGACTCCATATTTGTCAAAGACTCAAAACACAGTGCGCCACGCCAATCCTTCTTACAGAGGTTTGAATTGCTAACATGAAAACACAACTCCATATAAAGACATCTTAGCACAACAAAGACTCTGTGCAACTTTTGAATTAAGATTTTATGAAAATTGAGAAATGACTGCAATACGCAAAAATTATTTGCCAAGCTCCCATCTAAACTATTGTCATTGAAATAACAAAGGTTGTGTTTGACATTTATTTGGTACATTAGCTGGGTACTGTTCGACTTTTAAGACACCCACCTTGTAATAATATAGACTATATTTTATATTTATCAGGTGTACTTCACATGTATACCATATGGTATACATGTGAATAGATTTCAGGTTAGAAACAGTGTGTACCTATGAGTTCTGATGTTACGGGTGTAACCCATCACCCATCATCATAGAAACAGAAATAAACAATTGTGTCAATATGACACAGTTAAAGATATCAAAATATGGGCAGGAACAGGTACAACGAAAATAAAGGGAAAGGGCGGGTTAGATTTATAAATTTCATAGGTAAAAGTGTGAATATGAGGGTGAAAGGGCGGGCTAAATATTCGAAATCTGTTTAAATAAATGGCTCAAGTTACAGAAAAAGAAGACTTGTTATGTCAACCAAAAATAAAAGGTTTTGTAATAAGGTGGAAAAGAAAATAAAGATTGAGGCTGACAAAATAAAAATTAAATGAAAATAAATGAAAGGGAAATGTTAAGAAGGTAAATTTTAAAGATTACAGGAAAAGGAAGGGCTGGAAATAATGAAGTCAAACAAGAATAAAAAAAGGGCAATGTATACTACAATTGCAGCATTGATCTGAGCAAACATTTTCTTGCTGTACATGTATGAGGATGGAAGCACTGTTCAAAAGCATATGCTGTAGATAGCATCTGCAATTAGAATAAAGCTTCCTCTAGTGCTACGAGAATAATAGTTGGCATATCCACTCATGCTTTTATGATTGTTGACATATTCTAGAATAATAGTTGGGATATCAAGCTTGCATAATCATTATTGTTAACATGAATGCCAGTTGATGCATCCTAAAACAGAGTGCAAAGAAATGATGATGAACCCAGACAACAAGAAAGTTCATCATCATTTTACTGCATGAATGGAACATTGCCTCTACAAAGAAAGGTCCCAAAAAGTACTAGTGAAGAGTTGGTTCATCCACAATGGTTGACCAACCAACAATTTTTTTTATTTGGCGACACTTCTAATTAACTTGGCAGCAAGCATGCCCTTCACCTTTGTGGGACAAATATTACAATGAAATGTAGCCAGCTTACAACCCGCAAAAACACCCCTTGGCTAAGGCACCATGATGGGGAGGGGATCTACTCCACTAATTTCACCCAAGAATTGCACCAGGATCCATCTGCATGAAGCCCTCTTTTTGGAGGCAAGACAACTCACTAGCATGAGTGAGACAGCCCATTTGAGGGGCAAAACATATCTCTAGGTGATTTGAACCTTGGTGAGGGAGAGACCATTGACTACCAACTGCCAATAGCTTATCCCAGTGCATATTTTTTAAGCATTACAGCGAGATTGATCCAATTTATAAGAAAACAAGACTTCAAGAAGGGTTCCCTAAGTATGGCAATGTACAATGTCAATCAAGATTAATGACCAAATCTTTCAACACCCTCCAATCATGCCCCGAACCGATGATTTTACCTAATTTATTACAAGGTAACAAAATAACAAGACCCATTATTTGTGCTAGACCTTCTTGCCCATGGACAAAGAATTGGTTTGTTACTTGAAGTGAACACCTTAGAAAGAAGTGCCCTTGGGCCTTGGAACCTTTAGTATTATGCTTTAGATGCATCATTAATTCTTCACCAAATTGATAAGATGGGGGCATGTTCTGAGATCAAGGGAGTAGCAGAGTATAAACATCAAAGACAACCTCTGCACAAGTAGTAGACTCACTGTTCTCAAATAAGGCTCAAGCTGACTTTTAACATTGGAAATATAGGAAACAAACAACACTATACATATTAGGACACCATACATGAACCAATAAAATATGAATGAGAGCATCATCAGTGAAGAGATGATAACCTCATTAAGATACCAACTATGACAATTCTGTTCACTCATTCTGTCCAATCGTCCTTACATTCCATTCTATTTGAGAGGAAAGAGTCGAAGACACATGATGCAACATGTCTTTTCTTATTTATCTTCCTTATGCTTGAATGATTACTTTGCATATAATCTCCTTGAACCCACTGAAAACACCCATTCTTCACATTGCCTTTCCTAGGGACTAAAGTTGGTTTTGCTACCTCACACTTTCTTGTTTGGCAAGTTCTAATTGTACTTGTGCTAATTTGAATTCTCATAAGAAAAAGATAAGACAATAATTTAGCTGTCTTTCAAATTCTAAGTATTCTTTCAACGGCATATAGCTGGGGTGGTTAAAGTGAGGGGTTGTTAATCTCCCCACCCAGGTTTGATTCCTGCTTGTGACATGCTTTTCCCCTCATGGGCCAATCTGGTACGGAGCCATTTCATGTGGATGGGGCCAGGTGTGATCCTTGGATGACTTTGACGGATTAGATTCCCCCCAATCAGAGCCACTTAGCCAAGAATTGATTCCACAAGGCCACAAGTGAAATTCCTCTCGTTGACCAGAAGCATTCAAACAAAAAAAGGCAAAGAATTTAACAGCAACATTCTTCCAAGGACCCAAACAATGGATAATGTGCCCAACTTGATTGGTGTAGTATTCAAGAAATATCATCCCAAAGTCGAGAAACAAATACTCAATTTAAAGCAAGGGAAACATGCCTGGTAGATTGAAATGTATCGAAGGATGGAGAGGGGCCGAAAGGTAGGTTGAAATCCAAGAAAGGTCCCCAAGTCTTCTGGAAGAGAAACATGTGGTTTACGAGTAAAGCACTACAAGGTTATATTCCAGAGCATAAGGGTATCACTAGGATGGGTTGCAAGACACGTAAAGCACCGCAAGTGTAGGTCAAAGACAAAGGACCATGAAGAAAATGCTTTGGAACAGAAAAGCATGGGCTGGTTGCAGTTAGGACATAGAATATGAAAGGATGAAGTGGAAGTAATATGAGCAGATATAGAAATTAGAATCATAAGGGATGTTCATTTTGTACTCTTTTGCAACTGTTGTAATTTTGGAACTAATATTGTATATATAGTAAGGACTCGGACTCTCAATAAAATGTGTGAGAACCAAGATATCGGATTATTATAATTAATGAAATTTGAAAACTTTGTTTACACTCTAAAGAATTAGAGTGTATGGTGTTTGTTCATTAGATGAAATGTCAGATGAATGTTGAATACATAATATATTGGATTGTTTATGTGTATAATTCATTTTTAATGAGCTAAGGATAGGTTAGCTATTGAAAGGCTAAAATTTAGGTTTTGTTGCCAAATACATCGATAATTTAAGTACAATCTAGATTCAGCTTAGGAAAGACCAGAATCATTAGACACAACCATGGCTCAGCGGCATAACATCACAGGAAGATTTTTTTTTTGAAGAATTAGAGACTTGTTTGTCCTTGAATCTTTCTGAAGTTATTAGAGCATGCCCAGTTGACACTACTCAACTAGATTTGAATTCTCACTCAGTTTTACCATTCGTTGACACTTTATCATCATCATTTCCAAAATAAGGAGTACCTCCCAATTATCCCAACCATGGCACCTACACCTCCTTCACTGCCTTCACTACCAATGGCAAATTAACTGCCACCTGCATATAGTTTGACTAAAAGTTCTACAAAGCTGCCGACATCTGTGGCAGTTCTGATGCAGGTTTACGTGTTTCAGTTTGCAAGTCCATAGGGTTGTGCAACAAGTGCCAGATGACAGACAAAAGTTTTATAAATTATGAGAGATTTCAAGGTCCTGCATTGTTATGGTACAGTAAGAACTTAGAAGACAAAAGTTACACAGTATAAAAGTTACAACATAACTAGCCAATTGAGCGATTTCTGCAATGAATACAAATATCCTACCCAAGACAATTCAGCATTTCAGAAATTAAAAATCTATAACATAGTTGCAAAAATTGCCGTTTTTCGGCAAAATAGCAAAAAACACAATTCAAACAAGGAAACAAGAAATCACCTAGTTAAAATAGAAAAATCGGCATTTTTTCCAAAAATCACGAGTTTCTTCAAAAATTGCACCATGGCCAGTAAAAATCGCTGGGTAGTTTGAAAACCCTCATAACGTGGAGATTTCTGATTTTTTGGGGATTATCTATTTTGCATCCATTGGGGATTGAGAATGAAGGAATTTATCATCGTCAACAATCAATCTCAAGAGGGCCAAACAATCATAATCATTGCCATCAAAGATTTTTCCTTGGAGTGGGGATTGATTTTTACCTCTAACTAGTTCTTTTTCCAGATTTAGGCAAGGGCTTTCAAAGTGTATGTTGCTTGCCTTTCATTATCATTTTTTCATGGGTCATAGATCTGTTTATAGATCTTTTTTTTTACCACTGATCTGCTTTTTACCAGCATTCTTTGATATTCATGTTATTGTTTTTTGGCCCTAGGTTCTGTTAGATTTTTTATATATAGCAGTATAATTTCTACTTTATTTGCAGCGGAACAAATGAAGATCACTGAAAGAATAACCATGCACAAAAACAAAGAGACACAGAGATTTACCCCGGGAAACCCTTCTACTCAAGGGAAGAAAACCCAGCAACATTTCTTACTCGGAGAAATAATGTCAGATACAAAGTACATCAGATATATAAGATAAAGATAAATCCAAGAGAAGGTCTTCTGCTGTCCTGGTCTTCTCTCTTCTGCACCTCATGCTAGATCAGCTGACTTGAGCAAATTGGATGGATGGAAAATGAGCTAGGCGTCCCTTTATTTATACTTGTTCATGTTTGCACTTTCACTTTTGCTAGGGGCCGACTTGTCCACTTGTTGAGGCCGACTGGCTTATTAGGAATAATAATAATTGTTTTATGCACAATAATAAATGTTTGTTATTGTTCTTCTTTGGGCCGACTTGAGGATGAGACCTCCAGAAGCTACAAACATCAACAGGTTTGAAGTTGAATATTTCATTGCCAGTATGCTGAAGGCTTTGGACACATTTTGGCAATATGGTGAACCTAAAAATGGAGCATACAGGCAGAGATTGACTTGTAACTTGTGTGCACTCACCATGACAAGTGGGGTTACCACTGTTATCCCCTGAAATGCTCCAAGCTGTTGTTGGAACTATGCCAGGGCATGATCCAGCTCAATATATTAAGATTTAGATTTAGAGCTCAATCTTTTCAAATGTGAAACATAACTTTCAGGTTTTCTTTAATTTTTGCAGACACTCAGGACAAAAGGGCAGAATGAGGTAAGACTTTCAACTCCAGAGGCATTTTCCCACTTTGTATTCAAGTATCTTGATTTAGAAAGAATGGATGAAAGTGTACATGGAAACAATTAGAAATATACAAGGTAACTAGAGGGATAAATCTTGTAATCTCTGTGGGCGGTGTTATCCACTAAACTGCACTTAGTGGATTCCGAGTGAACCATCGAAGACTTGAACAATCCAATTGTTCATCATCTGTGTTCCGAGATCCTTCAAGCCAAATTTTTGGCCCCTTTTTTTTAATTTTTTCACATGTTCATGCCCCACGGGGTTTTGTAATAAAGTGTGCTAGCATGGTATTTTTATGTAAAGGACTTGGCTTCCTAGGACTTATCAATCAAGTCGGATATTCCAAGGAGTTTTTTCACTTATTAATTATGTTTTGCGTTTTAACAGGGCATAATTTTTGAGTTTTTCTCCTGCTCCCCCAAAGTTGGAATGCCTGTCGTGGTGGTTAGGTCTTAGGAGGTTATTAAAGTCCATGGAATCAATGTATATGAACATGCTAGACACTAAGATAAAATCATATGGACATGTGCTAGGTTCCCTAGATGTTTTTTTTAAGTTTCGGAAAAATAAAATTTTCCCGTAAAATCAAGCCATTTTTTAATGGTTTATTTAAAAAAAATTGAAAATGTAATAAAAGTGTGGTTAGGAGGCCATTTTGGCCATGGGGGTGCTCATTTTCTAACTCAAAGCACCCACTTTACCCCTACACCCACTTTCCTAAGTGTTTTAATGATTTATTTTTCACTTATTTCACTTTTACTCGAAAAAGTCAAAAAGTGAGTGAAAAAATAGAAAAATAATAAAGTTATGAGGAAAATCAGATTCCTAAATTAGGGGAATTTGATCCCACTAAAGAGGGAGTTGAGTGGGAAATCACATCCCATAAATATCTCAATCAAATCAGCCTTGAATCAAGGCTTATGTTATGGCCCATTCATCTCCTCAATTTGAGAAATGCGCCCCTCTTGCTCTCTCTTACACCCTAATGCGCCCATCTCCTCCATTTTTCTATTTAAGAAGGCATTGGGCTATCATTTCTCTCATGGTCAGAGAGGACCGAAAGGCTGGTAATTCTTGTACTGTATTTTGTAACATCTTTTTGGAATAATAAAGGCTTTGGAGGCAAATCTGTGGTGTAGTGCTCTATGTGTGTGGATGCAAATGTCAATGGTTTATGAGGTAACTGTAGCGTAGCTTAATTATTTGATGCATTTGTGGATGATCAAGGCCTTCAAAGGACTATTACTAATTGGTAGTATTTATGATTTTAGTTTGATTTCATATATTGCTTGCTCATGTCCATGGTATAGAAGTAGTATGTTATTACTAGTTTGTATGCTTACTCTTTTGATTTCTGGCATGAGAAGCACCGGATTTGACGCTTTGTGCAAGTAGTTTTAGTTGTGCAGGTTGCCTAAGCTTGAATATGCAGATGATCTAGTTTGACTCTAATGCTCTTCAAATACTTTCAAGATACAGTCCCTTCGTTCTCCATCAGCAGGCTCCATAGCTCAAAGAATTCCCAAGATTCCAACATTCTTTCTATCTCTCTCTTTCCTTCATTTTAAATTTAAACTTTTATGGCTACGGTTACTTGCATGCTTAGTTAAATTAGTTTCATTTGAAAGGAATATTTTAAGAAGCAAATTTAAGTTAAGTATGTTACTAGATTTAGGATTTAAAGCTTATTTTTAGTAGATCTAGGTTGCTTAAGTACTTGTGCATAATTCTTATCTTTAATTACTTAAAAAGTTTATGCTTTTAACATTCATTTGGGCACATTTGGTGCATTTCATGTGGCTGGTTTTACATTTTTATCGCCATAACAAGAGGAGGTGCTACTGGAAAATCGAAGATCTAAAGCCATCCAAGGTTTCCCAGAGCAAAACTCTTCTTTCTTCTTCATTTCTAAAAACTTGTGAGCCTTTGGATCCAAATCTGTAAGGACCAAAGGCAGCCATCTTTTTCACTTGTAATATAATAAGAAGAAGAAGAGCGAGTGGGCTTTCCAAGTGCCCGCACCCCATCCCCCCTGGGAGGATTCGTGTCGGCTCCTTGATGGTCTATTTTCTATATCATTACTTTTTGCTTTAGATTAGTCTCATTTTTCTTGTTTTGGTTAGTTTAACTTTTCTTGCATGGTTTTTGTAAAGTAACAAACACTAACTCGGCATTGCTCTACCGAACTACCCAAGAGAGCTTGCTCGATTGGGGAAAAGATACTCTTTGCCATAGTGATTAGTCTCACATTTTCTTTTTTCGCATTTCAATCTCAATTGGAATAAACAATCCGCCCTTCCGTGTATGCTCTTTCCCATCGCAGGCTCGCCTTGATCTTTGGGATAACCAAAAGCGGAAGTGTGCACTTTTTAACTTTCCACATGTAATAAAAAACTCACCTTAATAAAAAAAAACTTCCCCAATACATTACGAAAATCCGGCATATCAGTCTTTGATATTGTGTGGGGCGAATTCTTCAAAGAAAGCAGGAACCACTGGATAGTGACCTCGGGATATCGTTAGACTGCACCCTCGATTGGTGTAGTGTTGAACACCTCCTAGAGACTCCGATCCAGCCCACATTTCCAAGTGCGGAACCACCTTTGTCATAATCCGAACATATTCTCAGTACCTCACGGTATATCGAGAATCCCCTTCCCCTTAATCCACTCATCATCTTAATAAATTAAAACTGACCAAGTACACTGCAAAACATTTACAATTTTTTTCAGCAGCATTCTGTTATTTTGACTCCATTGGCATTGGTACAATTTATTATCATTATTTGCTTTCAGTCAAATATGTTATGAATGCCATATATCTTTTTATGTTGTTGAATACAAATTTCACATTTGCAGTAGCTGGTTTCAGTAATCCATTTCAAAACTCCTAAATAACTTCACATCCACAACTAATAAATAATTGAAGAGCCTTAGAAACTCTTTTATAGGGACTACCCCCTTGGCTTTGTTAGGAGTTAGCCTAAACGGAGGAGTCAGGATCAAGTGACAGCCTTGAATCGTGACTTGCCCCCAAGGACGCACCCAGTGACTTGAAGATTTATGCCACGCTAACCCCCCTTTTCCCCGAGGTGCATATCCGGTGGCAACAGGCGGTGAACGCACTGAGCAATTAAAAATTCAGCGATTTCACAGAGGTGAATAGATGAACATGTCGAGCAATTAAGAATTGAACAGTTTAACGGAGGTATGCAGAAGAATGTGTTGAGCAATTAACAATTCAACAGTTCAATAAAGGTGTGAACCTAATCTTGTGAAGCTCGTGGCAACAGACAGCTTGAATCCTAACATATTAAACAATATGAATACTTCATGTACTTATTCAATACATTAAACATGTATTAGAAGGAAACTGGTCATATAAAATGAAATCAATTCCCTTCAAAGATATACATCACATATACCATAAACATGATGAAATAGTTGGCTGCCTGAGGATTTTATTCAAAATAAGATGAAATCCACAGTCTGGGATGGAAATAGAAATACATAGAAGAGTTTTACTGACTGATACAAAATGAGAGGTAGAATCTCTTGGAGTCTTTGGTTAATCTCATGATCTATCCATTCTGGCCTACAGATTGTTATGCGATCTCTCACTCTTGAAAGCTGTCTTTCTCCCAAAATTCCCCAATGCCTCTTAATGAGAATGGAGTTTCCTTTTAAAGAGGGGACTCCTTTCTTGATACTACTTTTCTTCTTTCATGAAACTGCCCTATTTTCCCTTTATTGCCAAAACTGCTTTTCCTCACTAACTATTCTGATTTTTTTTTATGCTTCTATTTCGACTGCCCTACTGAATTTTGTTCTCATCCTTGTTGGGTCAAACCCTGTTGTGGGGGGCCCAAATTCTCCTCTTTCTTATCTCCCTCCTCTAAATACAATCACAATACATAGATGGATATTTTCACGACGACCAGGATTTTCCATCAGGTCGGCAAATTGTTACAAACACGACGACAAACCGTCGACAAAACCATTCTCCAATTACCCATCGGGCTCCATTATATGGTGCTTCCATTAGGGCCTTCATTTTTATCCGCCAATACAAACCTCTGAAATCTCACCACGTGGCTGTCACTCTGTGCCCCTTTTGAGCTTTCCATTGCGATCCCCTGTTGTGTACGCCGATACAAAACTCCAATGTGCTGACGCGTGTCCTCTTTGAGACTTCTCCATCGGCCTTTCCCTTAGGTGCGCTTGTTTTCAGCCCCATTGTGGGTCCTCCAATGACTAGTTGACTACTGCCACATGTCATCACTGTGGAGTTCGCCAGTTGGACCTTCCCTTAGGTTCACTTATTTTCAACCTCGCTATAGGTCCTCTGTCTACCAATCGGCTACTACCAATTATCATCGTTGTGGGGTTCCCCAGTCGGACCTTCCCTTAGGAGTGCTTGTTTTCAACCCCACTGTGGGTCCTCTGCTGACCAATCAACTACTGCCACTTGTCATCACTACAGAGTTCCCCAGTCGGGCCTTCCCTTAGGAGTGCTTGTTTTCAACGCCACTATGGGTCCTCCACCGACCAATCGGCTACTGCCACTTGTCATCGCTGCGGGGTTCCCCAATCGAACCTTCCCGTAAGAGTGCTTGTTTTCAACCCCATTATAGGTCCTCCACTGACCAATCGATTACTACCACATGTCATGGTTGCAGGGTTCCCCAATCGAACCTTCCCTTAGGTGCGCTTGTTTATGGCCCCACTATGAGTCCTCCAACGCCACATGTCGTCACATGATAGGCTATCAACCTAATTATGTCAGGACCCCGAACCATGCCACAAACTTTGATACTTAACCAAATTTTCTTCCATCACCTTTTGATCTAACAACCATGATCATGTTTGATCTTTCATCGAATGGCGGTGATTACTATTGAAATGGTCACAAATTCCCCACACGATCTAGCCTTGGGAATTTTCCTTGATCAGAAACATAATATGGCAAGATCATTGGTGGGATTTTTTGTTTCACGACGAATCTGGGATGCTCCAGTGAATCTTCGGAGAATCATAGCACATGCCCCTCCTTTTTCTCATCATGCAGCTCTTATTAGCACGAACGGTCCAAATTTCACCCTATGAAAGTGATCGTTGAATCTCAATCATTCGCGCATTCTCGACAGTCTAGAGAACAGTAAACTAGTGTCTTTGCGTTGGGTTATGGAATCTGCCCCTTCCTTGGAAATTCTTTGAGTCAATTATGGTACTAACAACCACCTTGCAAGAACTTTGAGGAAGGAGGTTTCAATTTGTACTAAGTCAACTCCAGAAGTTATGTGAGCTGCCAACCAAAATATTAATAAAATGGTTAAAAAGAAGGAAGATTTGGCAGCTCTCAAACTCGAAATTGTTGCCGGTGGAATAGTTAGATACTTAAGAACCACAGGCATCTCTAGGACTTGGTGCAGTGAGAGGGACTCCATGGGTTCACCTTTTGTGAGGAGCTCACCTTTCTTTGTTTCAAGAACTGGAGATGGGGCACAACCTACCATCCAATCAATGCTTAGAAGAAAGAAGAATCAAGAAGCAAACAAGGATGTGGGGAGGTATCCTTTTTGGAGAGGGGCATACCTTTCAACTTATCAAAGACCACTCTGTTTTTCCAATCAATGTTTGATTTAGTAGCTATTGTTGGCCTCAGGTATAAAGCCCCTAACTTCGAGGAGTTGTGAGGGCCAATCTAAGCGGAAAAGAATGAAATCAATACTAGATTGGAGGACCTAGGGAAATCATAGGAGGCAATTGTAGTGTACCGACGGAGAATACTATGGGGTACCTACGGAGAATAATATGGGGTACCTAGGGATGTACCCAAGGGGATAATGAATGAAATGTGAATAGACCCACTTGGTCGTTGGTGGGTAACAAATACGCTCACTAGGTAGTTAGAAAAAATAATATAATAATAATGGATAGTTGGCATAGGAATACCCATGAAGAAGTATAAATGCACATGACTATCATTGTATTGGGAAGTTGGATGTGCGTATTCTATTGTAACAAGTATGGCTTGTGGAGTGATTCCTTCCATAAGAAATAATTGATAGTGTTGCCCTACTTTAAGGGTTTTGATATCAATAAAATAAAGGAGTTTTTATATCTTATTCTTGGATATTTTGTACATAATATTACATTCAAATCTAAGGTACTAACATTTGGTATCAGAGTCATTTCTTAGGCAAAAAAGTGGAGGAAATTCTTTTTCTTTTTGCAGATTGTTGAAAGAAAAAAGAGGACAGCACTATTCAGATCAATTTCTGAAACTTTTTATGTAGAATTTGAAGAAACCAATTGCAGATCTGAGATTCTCTGGAGATAACAACCAACTTATAAAAAAATCATCCAAATCAGAGTCCAAGAAGTGGAATTATTGCCGAGTAAAAATCAACTGTTACAGGATTTTCCAGTGACGGCCACTCAGATTGCATATCAGATGTCTTCTGGTAGTTCAAATGATGTGCAATGCACTTTGGGAGAAAGAACACATACACCATCATGCAGGATGAAAAGAAATTTCAATTGTTGCCCATGAAGGATGAGGAACCTAGAGAAGTGTTAGTGTCGACAAAAGAGTTCTTGATTGCAATAAAGGAGGCTAAGAAGTGATAAGTAGTCGTATTGAAGAAGGAGACAGAAGAGGTGTGTAACAGAAGTGAGACCGAAACGCAAGGAAAGGAGGTGCCTCAAGAGGTAAGAAAGATGTTGGAAGAGTTTGTTGACATAGCAAGTGAGGATTTGCCAAATAAACTCCCACCAAGGAGTAAGATTGCACATGAGATAGATTTGCCTCTGGGTGCAGCATTTCCGAATCAAACAGCACATGGGATGAATTCGATGGAGAGTGCAAAACTTAATCAACCAGTAGAGGAGTTGTTGTCAAAGGGATTGATTAGAGAAAGTTTGAGCCCATGTGCTGTACCAGCACTACTTACACCCAAGAAGGATGCTAAGTGGAGAATGTGCACCAAATTGAGAGCCCTAAAAAACCTACAACGAAGAGCATAGTCCCATTGCCAAGAATGAATGATTTGTTGGACAGTTTGAGCAATGTAAGGTATTGTACCAAAAATAGTTTGAATCAAATAAGGATCAGAGAAGGGGATGAAAGGAAGACATCATTCCAAACAAAGACTGGATTGGATGAGAGGTTGATCATGCCATTTGGACTAACTAACATGCCCACTACATTTATCAGACTAATTACAGAGATATTGAGACCTCACATAAGCAAGTCCGTTGCTGTGTATTTGGATGATATTCTAATCTATAGTAGGAGCAGAGAAGAGCATCTTCAACATATCAGATCGGTATTGGAAGCTTTGAGAAGATAAAAAAATTCACATTTATTTAAAGAAATGTGAGTTCTTCAAACAATAATTGATATATTTGGGCTTTATGATCTCTTGACAAGGACCAAGTATGCACCCTAGTAAAGTGAAGGCTATTTAGAAGTTGTCAGTGCCTTGCTATGTCCATGACGTAAGAAGCTTCCATGGCATTGAAAATTTGAATAGACAGTTTTTCAGAGGTTTCAGTGGGATTTGCACACCTGTAACAGTGCAATAAAGTTGGCATTATCAAATTTTGATTGAGTGTTCCAGGTAGGGTGTGAGTCAAGTGAAGTATCTCTTGAAGCGGTTTTAAGCCAATAAAGTTAGCCAATAGCATTCTTTAGCGAGAAGCAAAATGAGATGAGAAACAAGTTCTCTACATGTGATTTGGAACTATATGTAAACATATGAGCATTGAAACTTTGAAGGCATTATTTGTTGCCCAAGGAGTTTGTTTTGTATACTGATCATCAAGCATTGAAGTATATAAATAGTCAATTGAAGTTAAACAAGAGACATGTGAAATGGGCTGAGTCATGCAGAGTTATATGGATACCTCTGTTATGAAGCACATGTCAGGCTAGGAGAATAAGGTGGTTGATGCATTAAGTAGGAGGACATGGATGCTGACTATGATGTGCAGTAAACAGTTGGATTTGGGCAGGAGAAA
The DNA here is from genome assembly GCA_027924585.1 of Larix kaempferi. Classification (NCBI taxonomy): domain Eukaryota; kingdom Viridiplantae; phylum Streptophyta; class Pinopsida; order Pinales; family Pinaceae; genus Larix; species Larix kaempferi. The sequence goes on along the minus strand of BSBM01000001.1, from coordinate 35,160,007 downwards.
TAGTTGTGCGTGCAAGATAAGGATTTCATGCAGATTGTGGAGAGGACCAAGGTGCAGAAATACAATGGTGCAAGATAGGAGCGTGAAGTTGGATTATCTCCAAGATGGTTATCTGTTCAACTTCAACGGAAGAAAGGTTGTGTATTCCTGAAACTTCATTGCATAAGAAGTTGATGAGAGAACTGCATAGTGGAGGTTTGGCAGGACATTTTGGGAGAGATAAGAACCAAAGTTCACAAGAAGAGAGATATTATTGGCCCAGCTTGAGGAAAGAAGTTGGCAGATTTGTTGCAAGATGCAGAATCTGTCAGGTGGTTAAAAGAGAGAATCAGGATGCAGGATTGTATACTCCATTGCCAATACCGAGGATACCATGGGTGGATATATCTATGGGTTCTGTTCCTGGTTTTGACAAAGACAAGGAGAGGACACATAGACCAAATTCAGCAAAAGATGTCAGTTGGAAGGATTCTTAGATGTTGCAACTTGCAAGATGCAGAATTTGTCAGGTGGTTAAAACAGAGAATCAGGATGCAGGATTGCATACTCCATTGCCAATACCGAGGATAGCATGGGTGGATATATCTATGTATTTTGTTCTTGGTTTGACAAAGACAAGGAGAGGACACATAGAGCAAATTCAGCAAAAGGTGTCAGTTGGAAGGATTCTTGGATCTTCATCTGGTAAGATGGAACATATCCTTTTTGGTCAGCTAGTTAGCACTTTAGCTGTAAGTTTAATTAGGCATATGCTCTCTTTAGGCCTGCACATGATTTTCTAGAGTTCAGATAGAGATGAAAAAGCCTAAAGGTTCACAACACTAGAACTGATTTTGCTTGTATGCTATAGAGAAGTGTTATCCAAACCTTGTATGTGAGTCTACAGTTTCCATACGTTTTTCTCATTACATACTTCTGTTGAAAATTTATGTTGATGGAAACATAATAGTGGACTTCAAAGATCGGTCAACATTTCTACACTGTATACACAGACAATTTTGGTAGCTGGTTCTGTTGAATTTGTAAGTAATTTAACACTACATTTTACAGTGGAAGATTACTCCATCACCAATCGCCATCTTTCAGCATTTGGGAGCCACCTGCCAGCCTCACGTTCTTTGAATGGATAATACATTTGTGACAATTTGCACTCCAATGGCTGGTATTGTGCACTCACGGTTGTGATGTCTATTCTGCTGGGTGAGCCTGGATTGGCATCTCATTTATTTTCTTTGGTCTTGACAACCTGCTTCCTATTATCTCTGTGCAGCAAGCATGCCCTTCCAAAGTCTAGGAATATTTCAATGCAGTGTAGCTGGCTCAGAATACTCAGCTAAGAAGTTGTGGATGGAGGTATATAGTCCTCCAATGTCGCTTAGGACTTGGTGCCTGATCCAACTGCTTGAAATGACCACATGCACAGGCATGAAGACGGCCCACGAGGAGCAAAAGATTTATCTTGGGGGGGAAGAAACTTGATGAGGTTATCCAACATCCCCGCATTACCGTCTAACCAAGCCCCGTTAACATCTCGTTTCATTTTGTTGTCTATATAATTCTTTTTTATATAACATTGACTGTTCTTTATGAATCAACAAACGGTAATTAACTAGGCAATTGTTTCTTCTTTCTCTTCTCTAAAAAGCTTTGATACCTACTGTTAAATTCACACAATTATACCGATAGTGGCACCAAGTGATCAATACATTGAGCACAGTGAGATGTGGAGATAACTTTGGCTGGGTAATCATTTCACTGGCATTACTGAGAAGAAACCTCTCAATTCAAAATTTTGAAAAAAAACAAGGTTTTGCAAATTGACACAGAGTTATTTGTCTTTTAACTTGAAACAAATATTGTTGAGAGACTTACTCGCTAATTCCCTCGTAAACAGTTCCAAATGATCCCCGCCCGAGCATCTGCCCCTTAATCCAAGATTTGAACGGGATCTTGAACTTTGCTTCCTTGGAAACAGCATACACCGCGTTCTCAATTGACGAGGTGAATGAATCACCCCCGCTTGAGCTCGACGACAATGCCCACGATCTGCCACGCTCGACCTCTGTACCCCTACCATCCTCCTCTTGTTTTTCATCCTCAGATTCGTCATCGCTATCACTGCCATCATCACTTTCCGGCGAATTTGGAGTCCAAACCCTCTCATTGAAAGGCTGGCTAACACCATCCCCCTCGGGAGCAAAAGACTTCACAATATCCCAAGTCGAAGCACCTTTGTCATTAGAAACCTTCAAAGACATGGAAGGCGGCGGAGCCAGGGTAAACGACTGGACACAGGCCGAAGAAACCGCGGCATCAGAGAGGGGTTTAATACTGCAACAGCTCCCTCTTGTGCGAACCGAAACAACGAGCTCACGCCCACCCTCCAACCCGCTTCTTTCAAAACCCCTGCCCTCGCTCTCTCCGGGTACATCGGACGCCGACACAGACGGAGCCTCTGATAGCAAAGGCGTGGACACCGCAGAGACCTCGTTTCCATTAGGGCTGGAGCGTTCCGGGGACGAAAATGAACTAACGGTGCGTGGCTGCCCTTCACTTTCCCGAGAAAGCCCTTCAATTTCCCGAGAAAGCCCTTCATTTCCCAAAGGGCTGCGCCTGCTTAGCGTTCTGGCCTTTCGGACTTCCCAATCGGCGGCGGGAATGGACAGCGCCTCCAGCCCTGGCAGCCCTAAATCCCTGCACATTCGTTCCAGTTCATCCCTGCCCTCGTTTCCATGAACTCTGAAACTGCCCAGGCTTCTGGCAAACAACTGTTCTTCTTCGGACGTGAAAGATCTCCGCGCCGGAGACTGCGGCGCAGAACGAATTTCATTGTAGTCTATGCGCTTCTGCGCGTTCGTCCTCTGGAGCTTTATTTTCTGTTGACGGCCCACAGGCTCCATCAAAACTCAGCAAATATACTACTAAATTTTGTCAAACTCCATTAAATCTCTGAAACCCTGCTAATTTCTGTTATACTCGATTCGCAGAGTCCTACTGAATAATTTGGGGCTCCATTAAATTTCACAAGATCCGACTCAACTCTCTCAGAAGCATTACAATAAGACAACCCAGGATCATTATGTGAATGAAGGGACTAATAATTTGGGGGAAGAGATGAGGTTGACTACAAATAAGAGAGGAGCCGACTTTCGCTGGTGTTGAATGCAATTGTGTCTGAATTTCGACATTCAACTCTGGAGAACTCTAATGCAATTTCACAAGATCCGACTCAACTCTCTCAGAAGCATTTCAATAAGTCAACCCAGGATCATTATGTGAATGAAGAGACTACCAATTTGGGGGAAGAGATGAGGTTGACTACAAATAAGAGAGGAGCCGACCTTCTCTGGTGTTGAATGCAATTGTGTCTGAATTTCGACATTCAACTCTGGAGAACTCTAATGCCGTGTCGTCGTCATTAACGGGGATTTATTTATGATTGATGTTGTTGGATAGCGAGTCCTGTGCAGTTGTGTTGTCATGGATGAAACTTGAAAGGTCATGGATGGCATCATTCCATGCAATGTCATCTTGTTGAGCAATGGATGTTTCATAGCAATGCAATATTTCTCAACACTCTTGCCTGAGGATAGCGATCGTTGGCGCACGGCGAAACTGCAATATGGGGAGCTGTACGATGTAAGTCCAAAAAATATCATTTCTGAAAACTCGTTACCATGAGAATCTGTATTTTAAAATTTTATTTTTTTAATAATCTAATAATTTGTATTGATTCATCTGAAGTTGAAACTATTATCAAATATTTTTATTTTAAATTGGAAAATTAAATTGTCGTCATCTTAATCTTGAAATATTTAAAATTCAAAAAGAAAGTTTAGCATGGTGCTTCCTCGCAGGGTATTTACATGCAGGCAACAATATTAACAATAATAGTTATATGTATTCGATTTTTTTATGAAGATGCACCTAGTGTGCGTTCGCGTCCAATTTTGAAGATAACAAGTAAAATTAGTAGCGAAGCTGCTATAAAAATATTTTAATGTAATAGTTTAAAGATGTTTTAATATAGTAGTTGTGTATAGAATAAAAGGTTGGCTTGATTGGTGATGAAAGTAACTTCTCCAATGCTACAAGAGAAAGACCTTGTAATAGGGGGAGAGAGAAGGTGGAATAAAAATGACCATGTCTTCTATGAGATAAAGGGACAACCAATTGCAAAGCATTAAAGCATGGCTTTAAGTTATATAGGGATAAAACGACCACGTCTTCTATGAGATAAAGGGACAACCAATTGCAAAGCATGGTTTTAAGTTATATAGGGATTAGATGGCACACTTTTATAGGGACATGGATAGACAACTAAATTCTATAAATGCCACACCCTTTGAAAAATCACCTTCAATGTAATATGTAATAAGACAGCCTCTCAACTTCCACACTTCTCATTGTTATGATAGCATCCATAATATGAAAGCCACTTTACATATTGAACAAGTAAGGGAAAAATAAACATAATTGTATTAGTGTCCATCATGTTCGCTAAGTTTGACTAGCTAATGCCATAATGTGAATTGAAACCATAGTTTGACTAGCTAATGCCATAATGTGATTTGAAACCATCAATCTTTTACAGCAATGCCACAGCACTTGAAACTTTATATTATGATTGTATCAGCAAATTACAGACTCATGTGTGGATCGGCTTCGGAGGGCGAAGCTCATCACCACAAACACAAACTCAGAATATTTCATTTGCCAAGATTGAGGATAGTTGATACCAGTCCAATTGAAAGTAATAGGTGTGGCATTTTTGGATCGGGATTTCTCCATTTCCACCACGCTGGTGTCTGCAGAACTCTGATGGACACGAGTTCACAACTGAGGAAGGGTATCATTTCCGAACCTAACACAGACTCCACCTTTGAGTTGGAGGATTTTTGAACCAGTTTCCATGTCGAAACCTTTGGGCAGGATATAAGCATTTAACAGATTATAGATATGAGGGTCGTCTAAGCTAACAGAAAACTTCGGATATACTGTACCAAAAGCAGGACCATCATGAAGTGGCGCTGTGAAACCACCTATGACAGCGTCGAAAAACTTACGATGACGAGTATCTACAATACAACAAAGAGAAGAAACAGCAAGACGCGGATGAGCTAACGGACCAAGGCCAAGTTTGATAGCACCAAAGTATGCATATTTATATTTTTGCTCTTTAGCCCAGTCTATTTGACATTTATCAAGCAAGTTTATATGTACAGGTTCTTGCTTATCAGTAAAAGAAATATCTATACTTGACACTCGGATATGGGTAGCGGCTGTGACATTCCACCATGGAAGTCTGTATACTTCTTTGGGAAGTATCTGTGGTAATTGCTAATTCTCAGAAGGGTTATGATCAGAGATAGATATATACGAAGAATCTGATGAGGACGGATTAAATGAGGATTGCATGCGTTCTGCAAGACTTACTTCTGTGTCATTAGATGAATCACATTCTAAATGTGTCAGCTCAATAGTATCCATTGAAGGGTCCATTTTAACAAAAGAGAGTGAGTGTTGACTCTAAAATAGTCTCTGGCAACTCTGTAGACTTACTCCCCTATCCCAACGGGCCTTACTGCTACTCTGACTTCGGACGACTCTTACACTCTCAATGACCCAACAATCCTCTCAACGGTCATTTCCACTGCCTACAGAATACTATTGTAGAATGCAGATAAATCAAACAACAGACAAAACAATGATATTGCAGCAGATTTAACAGACAATTAAAGCAATCATCAGAAATAGGAAATAGATATACCAGAATAGTCGACACAAGTGAACCTGCCTCTGATACCAATAAAATGTTCAAATAAATATATATGATAATGATTTCTCCCTATAAAAATTATATTAATTTTCAAATAAAAAATTAAAAATATGAAGTTTTGTATGTTAATTTCTTTACCATTTAACAATTAGTTTCATAATAAGTGTTTATAAACAATATTTATTTTCAATTATATTTTTAATAGATTTTTACTAAAAGGGGATTGGCATTATGATTATGACACTTATAAGTTATTATAATTATAGTAATTATAAACTAGATTCTAAATTATAACGTAAAACAAAATTGAAACAGTAGTAATTACTTTTATTTGTATAATAATCATGCTTTTTCTTTTTTAGTCCATTGGTTGTAGCATGGGTGGTTGGGAGGAAAATTGTTGCCCTCCCCACCCACTTTCAATTCCAAAGAAAATTAGAATTGCAAAGATTCATGTGTTTTTAGTGCATTTTGTGTCTAACAATAGTGTCTTTACATTGATTTTTATAGCTACATAAAATATGTCATTGTGTATATATTTGCAATAATAAAACTAGTTTAAGATGTGATTTTAATAACCACTATACATCTATATGTCAAACTAATTGTAAGAATATATTGAATAAACTGTAAAAGATTTTCAAAAAAATATTTGAAATGTTGACAAAGATTTCCATTCTTTTTAGTATGAATGCACTACCTATGTGGAAAAACAAAAGAATACTATTTGAAAGTATTTGGCAAGGTCTAACAAACACTATAATTAATTAAAAAACAATTAGATAGTAAACAACAAGTGCAATGATAAAATGACAATATCATTTACAAGTATGAATTGTATGATAAATTGAATCTACTTTAATTTTAATTTTTAGAGATTTTATTCTATTTTTTTTTTAAGATTTTATAAAATTTAAATTGTCAAATAAAAATTGTTTATGTTTTTGTGACCACCAATTTTTTACACAAGTAAATAAAACTTCATATTAAATATTTTTAATATCAAGTTTTTTATCCTATATAAAATTAATGTTATTATAAATAGAAAATTAGTACTATTATAAATATTTAAATAATGTAATTTAATATTTTATATTATTATAATTAAAATATATATATATTATTTTCAAAACATAAATTATATATAAGAATTGATATAATGTTTTATGTTTTATTACATTATTTAGACATCACAACATATCTAATTATGAAAATCTACATTATAATGTCTTAACTATGAAAGTCTACATTAAAAATATTCGATTATTTTTAATTAATATCCATGAAGTTTCGAACTGCGGGTTAAAATGTCACCCTTTTTATTAGAGGTAAAGAGGGTCCCTCAAAGTTGTGAATAAACCCGTGAAAGCTATGATACTTTATAAATATAATAATAATAAATTTACATTAATTTTTAAAAAATGAAAAAAACTGAGTGATGTGATAGGAATTTGGGAATTTGTTCCAAATGAATAAAATTAATCTTCCTATAACCACAAACGGCCGTCGGTGAAATCCCGTTCGCATTTTAGTCCAAAAATAGCGGTAAACAAAACATCTCTTTCACTAATTATCAAGAATGGCAATAGAAATATACTTCTAGTGGTTTGTTATTATGTGATATAACAAGCGATATTTCCCAATGTCGTAAAAATCAATGTAAAGTCTATGTTTTTCCCATTATTTCATTATTAAAAGTTTACTGTAGTTTAATTTTCAATTTTCTACCAAGTATCACCATTTTAGCCATACATTAATATTTGCTTACATTTACATTCCTTATCAGTCTCGTTATATAATATTCACTGTTACACAGAAATAGAAATGCATTCCCTTCTCGTTGAATGAAGTTTTGTTTTCATCTTACAACGTATAGTAAAACAAACCCTAAACCCTAAAAATTGTTCTTTACAAACCCTCGTAACATAGAGTATTATTTCATTTCTTCATCTACAGTAATATTTCGATTCACAGTCTTGTTCTGATCTTTCTAGTCAAGAGGCAAAGAGCAAAACCCTTTTCATAAAACATTTCACATTCCCTTAAGTTTCCTTTCATAGCATTATTGTTTTTTATGCAGGAGCATCTGCTCTCAACAATAAATTGAAATGTTGATTAGACCTTAGGGTCTAAATTTACCTTTTTTGGCAGAATTCGAAGAGTCTTAAAAAAAGATCCAAGCAGTTGCAGAATTATAGGAGTCAGTTATGAGAATGTAGGAGGTAGTTGAATAGTCTAGAGTTATTTGTGCTTTCTTTATGTTATAAGCCAAAAGGCATTAAAAGGGAGGGGCCTCGTGAAGAAGGGATGGCCATGGGGAAGCCTACGAGCAGTAAGAGAACTCAGTAAGAGGGTTTGTAGAGAGGGTCTGAAACTCTGAGAGTCTGAGGGACAGAGAGTAAAGAAAAAGACGAAATCTGTAAATCTCTGGAGATATAGACTATATTTTGAATGTGAGTGAATAAATGACAAGTAGAAGTATTTTGTAATTCTGTTGATCAAATGTTTTCTGTGTGAACGAGTCGATTATTGTTGCTATCGACTTTTAAGTTTGGTAAATTCTATTGCAAACTTCTTAATTGCATAACAGAAGGTCCTTTTGCTTCTGTCAATTAGTTGTTTTATGAAATGCATAGTCAAGCTTAGGTTTTGTGCACAGTGAGGATTCCAGTTTTGGTTGATATGATCTATTTTTATAGCTTTCACGGTTTAGAAGTGGATTGATCTCGTATCTACAGACAGTACCGAGATTTATTGATTAGATACCTGAAATGTTGTGTATGAATTGATGAATGGGCGTCTAGAAGCCCTTGAAGTTTGAGGTCGATATCCTCTTTTATATTCAGAGAAGTCACCGGCCAACGCTGAAATAGTGGACGAATCATATAATTGAAGGGTTTTAGTGATTGGTTCTGAGGAGAGGAAGGGCATGTGGATTTCATACCTACGCTAAAGCATTTTTAAAAGAAATAAACCCCAGCAGAAATTGTGACTAAAGCAAGGATAACTTGAAAGCAGAACTCGATTTGTTGCAGAGCCATAATGATGATGAAGAAACAGTTGACAGCTTAGAAGTTAATGATTATTGCTTGCATTGGAATCACTACAAAGGACTGGTAAGACGGTTTACAGCTGTTGTTGTTTCATATTTCCTTGTCGAAACTTAGTTTGGAACCAGAAAGGAATGCGTTGCCAGAAAAGAGTCGATTCCTAAATCGTGGCTCCTTGGAGGAACATTGAAATGTATCTGGTGAGGCATATGTGTATGAAGTATTAGGTAGTAATTATGTATTAAGTAATTCTACAGTTCCATTGTATTTCTGCATAAGGAAAAAGTGATGAATTCTGGTTCTGGTGATCGATTAATGGTAAAGGTAAATAACCCTCTGAGAACAGAGCATCTGCTTCGAAGTAAATAATTTATTGTGAAATCTGGAATGTAATGGTTTAAAACATGAAACTTGGAATGAATATACAATCTTGCAGATTGTTTGTGTATGGAGACAGAGTTACACCTTGGTACTATTGTCTGTAACGTGTGGATGTGCCTATCACTTGGAGAAATCAATAAATGATGTTGTCAATTTCATTTTGAGAGCAAAAGACAGTTGTTAATTCAAATTGGAAAGTTAGATATTTGAAGGAAACTATGGGACCATAACCCACAAGGTATTAGAAGAATTATTGATGATGATATTACAGGTGGTGCCTGCATCAATTTTGTTTTTCAGAGGTCGTATTACTATCTTCTAACCCAACCGAGGATTGAACCCTTGTCGGCAAAATTACATTTGTCAGAACGAATCAAGATTCGAAATCAAGACATCAAAAGTGAAATATAAACATTGTTTTGGAAGTTTGGAAGAACAGTAACATTTTATTTTCAAAACTCATCTGAGAGTCGAAACCTTCGACGGAGCCACTTTGCCAGTTTAACACGAAACTAAAAACAAGACCACAAACATTCAAACTTAAACACTAACCAGGTAGCTGAAGGCACTTTTTTTTACAGACTCAAGACTGGACGCATGTCTTCTAAGAGATCGACGATTGAACCGAAAACTACATAGACACAACTCCTTCGTTGTCTGCAACTGCCAGAGATCCTGTAGAGGGCCTGCCTTAGGGCTTACCGTTTAAACGCTTGCTATCCGACGAGAGCACCTTAACCCTCTCAACATTGAGGAATACCTGTCAAGACTTTGAACAAGAAAAACAAGGGTTAAAGTTTGACCCAATGAAAATGTATTCGAAAGTAAAAACAAAATACACTGCAGCAGGAGATTGTGATTTCAAAAGTTTACCTTCTCATGAAAGGTAGTGTCGCCACACAAAACCACAGTTATCACCACATTATTATCCCTGGCGCGAAGAAAAAGGGTCGTCCTCACAACGCAGAGCTCTTCACCATCAACGCTCGAACTAGACAACTCTCATAAGAACTCAAGGTTCAACATCTTCAACGCCCAAATCGAATGTCTCTCAAAACACAGAGCAGTAATATCTTTCAACGACGAATCCTGCTACTCTCACACACAGGTTTCTCACCATTAAAACGACAGGGTCGATTTACAAAGTTACAAACGGAAAGCAAGGCCAAACCCTACATGGTAGCGGCCTATCGGCCTTCTTCCCGAAGAACCAGGCTCCAAATGAGCGCAAAGACAAAAGACTATCGGCGGTATAGCCAAACCCATTAGGGTTGGCTTCATCGTGGAGATCGACAGAGGGGAATGCGCCAGACAGGAAATGTATTTATCAAGGCCGAGTTGCGATCATACATCACATTAAATGTGTATTCATTTACGAGTCCAATTGGAGGCCGCGTCAGTCAGATTTCATGTTACAGCTTGGAAGATTCATATTACATTACCCACAGGCATCACGTGGAGTTACATTCCGAAATAGCCAACGCATCAATCGACAAGTAGTGGCAGTTTCATATTTCTGTCAAGCGATCCCGTATCACCTCGTTAGTTGATACTTGCAGACGCATTTAAATGTTGTCAACATCACTTTTATTACACTAGTCTGAATTTTCAAACCTACATTCATATGTAGTGGTAAAGTTTGTTGATACATTCCATTTCGTTCATATAGTATTAAAGTTACACTTTGAATGTCGCATTGGTATTACATTCAAAACGTTTAGCGTAGACCATAGTTATGTGCTAATATCATTGCGTGTATTTCCAACGTTAAACTTAGAACTTGGACACGTTTCATATACTTTGTTTCGTATTCCAAAGTTGTTTAATACATATGTGCACATAGGGTCGATAGTATAGCGTACGTACAACAGACCAATACAGGCTTGGACATCGTGCCAAATAGTATCCAGCTTGGGATGAAATCGTACATTTGGGATGGTGCTATGTAGAACATGGTAATAATAATGTAGACAGATGTCAAATGCTTAATTTTTTGTTTTTTAATTTTTTTTTATTAATTTTTATTTCTGACAATTCATGTGTATAGCAGGGAAAAATTGTCACTTCAAACCTTTCCTCCAATTAAAAATTAGAAATTTGTATTTCTAAAATTTAAAAATTATTTTTTATTTTGTAAAATATTCAGTTTAATATTTATTTTCTATAAAACATTTAAAAACTATTGAAAAAATATAGTAGAAATTGCAAAATAATTAAAAAATCAATTGACATTAATTGCAAACCCATTGCTATATAACTTGCTAAGGCAAGTATAATAAATTTACAATTCACTTAGTCTTCATCCGTTAAGATGAATCAATACAAATCAGGGTCAATAGAGGGGTGTTCTATTTGATACTATTATATGCAATGGATATGCATTCAACTCTCCACTCAATAATATTAGTTTAGCTTTGTACTTTGAAAATATTCATTTGTCAATTCTTGTTATTTTCAAAATTTCAATCAATCATTTCATTTATATGATCATTTTCATATTTTAATTTAGGAGTATTTGATCATGTGGAGTTCCTGCCATTTTCAAAATTATAATCAATCATTTTATTTATTTAATTTATAGGATCATTTTCATATTTTAATTTAGGAGCATTTGACCATGTAGAATTATTTTAGAAAAAAATGTAATCAATCATTTCATTTATTTAATTCATAGGATCATTTTCATATTTTAATTTAGGAGCATTTGACCATGTGGAGTTATTTTAGATTTGATATCATATTGGCAAGTTTTTAGAATTTTTTTCGAGTTTTTAAGTTTCTCTTGATTTCTCCTTTAGTTTTGAATTGATCATTTAATTGCCATAAATGACAGCTTATATGGAATCCACCACGAACACCATATAGGCATTGATTTTCATAATGAATGCATTCCTCCTTCAACCACACTGCCTCTGGCCACACAACTTAATTGCATCGAAATTGACAGCCAGTCGTCATTCATTACTCTACCACCATCGTTGGCACAACTTACACGGAATCCACCATCTGGGCATTGATTTTCATAATCAATGCATTCCTCCTTCGGCCACATCGCCTCTGGCCACATAGCTTATTTGCATCGATTTCGATCTATCTCCTGGCTCGGTTGCACCACTTGGTTTTGAACCATTGCCACCGAGAATAGTTAAGGATCCATCAATATACTTTACAGTGTTGAAGTTAATTTTATAAAGATCATTTATCCGATTAAAAGACCCACACAATTTATTTTTTTATTGTGTATTTTAAGGACATTACAATTATGATAATCATCCTTCTTCTTATTATATCCTCTCTAACCTCTCAACCTCTAACCTATAACATATAACATATGATACCTGAATGATGCATCCCATATTTATACATTTATCTCAAAGGAGAAGAGGTTACATCAATATAAGGTTAGATCCAAAATGACTGGATCTCATAACCAACAAATCTTCTAAATGTGTAGACCCAAAACCAACTCATCTTGAGTTTATCTACAGATTGATTTATGATCAAAATAGTGTAACAACATCATCCCCATAGAGCTAATGTCCTCAAATTTATCCATGTAGGTCGCAGGTCAAAATATGAGAGCGCTACCAGAAATTATGCTCAAAATACTAGTTTTAGAGATCACGCCAAATCACCCATCAAATCACGGTTTTTCGAGGAGTATCCACACTATCATCTAAATGACCCCATTTTGAGAAAAACCCGTGTTTTATATTTTCATGATTCATATTTATTTGTTCGGATCCAATGTGGCAAGTGGACCCTGAAAACGAACACCTACAGGAAATTTGGTAGCAAAATGGCTTTTTGTAACAAAGGGGTGACTACCAAAACTCCCGATTCCAGTAGTGCATTGCTGAAAATGACAACCAAGTTAGAAAACAATAATTTCTCCCCTAAGTAGGCATCATAACATGGGAAATCAATAATTTAAGTGTACATAGGTCATATGAAGCTTATGTAAGGTGAAAATGGACAATTACAGAAATATAGTTGATGGAATACATGAAGATGAGAGAGTCAACTCATGAATGAGTGGCTAATGGGAATCATGAATGTGTCAATTTTGAGGCCCAACAGAGCCTTTGACTATTTTCCATTGAGTACATACCCATGTACAAGCCTTTCTATATTCCCAATCTATTATAATCTTCAATATTAGGAAAACCTTGTCATCATTGATTTTTCCACGGGGAGGATAAATGATTAATATTCTCTCAACCAAAAACACACCATCATAATACTAGCAAACCGCATGCACATGGTGTAATAGTTTTTGAAAATAGCAAGTGTAGTTAATGAATGGTTGTTCCCATCATAGGGGTGTTGTGCTAGAAGAAAAGAGGGAATTTTTTATTATATTTGAATTAGGTGCCACCATCAAATTCCTTGACAAGGGTTTTATTGAAAACATTGAAGGATATCAAATCTTGGTACATTTAATACCTAATTGACATATTGATCACGACACCATTTGAGAGCTTCCAACTCAAATAAATATTGCGTATTTCAATCCAAGAGTCCCAAAAATGAATCTTCTTCATAAACCCAAACTGTTAAGAAAAAAAGCTACATACATTTTGATAAAAAAAAAATCTAAAAAAGCTAGCACCAAGTGAGAAAACCCAAACCCCTATGCATTCAAATCCAAAACCCCCAAGAAAAAGAAGCACAACTTGGGAAACCCTAATAAGCCACCTAAATTGTTCTTTTATACATAGAGCCATCAATCATGATTACTATACAAAAACCATGTAATTCTACTTTTTGCATAGGAATACCTATTGATTAAATAAATAAATAAGATGTATCAATGTTTGACAATGGAAATGAGGATTCCTCTCTTTTATATAATATTGTATAGCGCACACACACATGTCACACACACATTCAAGAGTTTAAAAAACAAATATTAATATTTAATCATGCAATTCCCATATCTTCCTTTTGTATAAATGATGGTGGTGATACCATAATCTAATAATCATATGCTTTGCTTTAATTTGTTATTAAAATTTTCAAGATTATACCTTAAATGATAGACCGGAACAAGGCATCAAATCAAGCAAGCGTCAAGCTTTTGAAAAAAATGAAATGGGGACAAGAGGGCAATTGAAATAGCATTAAAGTGTGCATATACCAAACATACCACCCATATCCTCGACCTAGTTAAAAATTAGGATGCCATGCAAATGACATCATGGGATTGGCGACAAATGGTAACGATAATATGTTTGATGTAGTAGAGCCATCATGAACTCGAGGATTGTATTGTCATTTTTTAGTCCATGTCATTTCACCTTATTTGGAATTTTATGTCAAGATTTGAAATGTACTAAAAGATATTTACTATTGATGGTAAAGTAGATTGGACATAAATAAAAATACAATTAAATTGAATGAAAATATATTGCTTATGAAATCATAATCTCATTAATAAATTTACTTGCTAGTTAGTTCATAGTAAAAAGGAAATTGGACACTAACTTTTCACAACTCTAAATTAATTTTTTAAGAAAAATTTCAAGGCACTCTTTTTGCATTTTCCAATCTTACCTACTACAAATCCATTGTTATTGATTATGGCCTCTAACTAGGAAATGACATTGAATGAGGCATATAGTGGAGGCATCCATCCCGGAGACCTTTTATATGAAGCTAAATGTTAATGCACTCCATCACTAGAAGTATTCTAGAAAACTAATAAAATTCATTTTTATCTAAATAAATAAATTAATCAAACATTGTATAAATATAAATAAACCACAAATAATGTTTTAACATGACTATCTATAAAAAAAAACTACTCCAAATTACATGACAAAATCATTTTTATCTAAATAAATAAATTAATCAAACATTGTATAAATAAAAATAAACCACAAATAATGTTTTAACACGACTATCTATAAAAAAAACTACTCCAAATTACATGACAAGTACATTGAATAAATGTAAAGAAAACCATCCATTTAAATTCGTTTCTTTGCATTATTTTTAAAAATGCAAAGAAACACTAAGGAAAGTATTAGTTAAAAATGCAAAGAAACACTAAGGAAAGTATTAGTTAGATTGAAAATAATGCAACATATGCTCAAAATGAAAAACAAGTTTAAAAATGTTTAGACAAAAATTGTGTATCAAGGTTTTAAAATCATATTTTATCATGATGATCTATTACAAAAATCATCAATCAATAAATCAATATGAACACAAAGTTTTTTTACCACTTTGCGGACTCGAGGAGGATCCAAAACACAATTTGGGATCTTAATGATCACTCTGGTCGGCGGATCAGAGGGGATATGGAGTTGAGTGAGGAGGCTGCTCGTCACTTTCAGGAATACTATTGTGACCCCAAAAATACTACACTGACGGAACAATTCAAGATTATTAAAGAATACCCTCGGATGTTTAATGAAATGGAGGGGGACAATATCTTTATGGATATTTCTTTAGTGGATGTGGAGAATACCTTGCGGGGTTTTGCTAAGGATAAATCTCCCGGTCCAGATGGGTGGACGGTGGAACTTTTCATACATTTTTTTGATATTATGGGGGAAGACCTACGGATGGCTGTGGATGAATCTAGAAAATTGGGAATTGTCTCTGGGGCACTTAACTCTACTTATCTGGCTCTCATTCCGAAATCATCCCATCCGGATAATTATAATGAGTTTAGGCCTATCACTCTTTGTAATCTGGTCTACAAGATAATTTCCAAGATTATTGTTGATCGAATCAAACCAATTATCTGAAGGCACATCTCCATGGAATAGTATGGATTCTTGAAGGGCCGTCAGATACATGATGTTGTGGGAGTGACTCATGAAATTTTTCACAGTGTAAAACAAAAAAGGCTTGATGCACTCATTCTTCAATTGGAATTAGTGAAAGCTTATGATCGGGTTGACTGGAATCTATTGAGATTAATACTGATCCAAATCAGCTTGTCATGGAAGGTGATGAAATGGATTATGGCATGTGTGTCATCAGTAAATTTTGTTGTACTTATCAATGGGCAACCTTCGGAATACTTTAAAGCTTCCAGGGGTCTTCGTCAGGGTTGCCCCCTTTCACCACTTCTTTTCTTGTTGGTCATTGAAGGACTGAGTCTCACTATTCATAAGGCAAAAAGGGAGGGGCAGATTGTGGGCATTAAGATTATGAGAGATATTTCTGTAACACATTCTCTTTTTGTGGATGATGTTATGCTTTTTGTCCTGGGAATCCTTGTGGAGTGGGTTCAATATAAGAAGATTCTGGACTTTTTTTGTTCTGTTTCTGGTATGACTATCAGCTATATTAAGTCACATTTTATAAAACATTCCTTGGGAGCTGATGTGGAACAGTCGATTAGTTCAATTTTGCCACTAAAATTCAAGGAGATGACTGATGGAACAAAATATATGGGATTCTTCATCAAGCCCTCCAATTATCTTACAAATGATTGGTCATGGCTTGTTAAACGATTTGAAAATCGTATTGGACATTGGAGCTTTCGTCACTTATCCTTGGGTGGCAGACTTACACTGGCAAAAGCTTTTCTACATAATTTGGGTGTCTATTGGTTTTCCCTCTGTAAGATCCCTAGATCTATCCTTGGTCTAATTCGAAGAAAGATGTTCAGCTTCTTATGGTCAGGTGGAGGGGCGCAGGAAAAATTTCACCTTATAAAATGGTCTTTGTTAGCTCAACCCTGGCACTTGGGGGGTTGGAATATAAAGGACCTGGATCATTTTATCACGGCTCTCCATGCAAAAAGTCTTTGGCGTGCACTTTTTGATAATTCTGTTTGGGGATTGATCATCAGAGCCAAGTACCTGAAAAAATCTTCTGTTGCAAATCGGTTCTGTATGGGTCGTCCTGCCACTTCGAGTGTATCAAACTTCTGGAATGGTCTGATGAGTGCATTCAATGTTATTGCTCAATGGATATCATGGATTCCTGGTAATGGTCGTGACATTAAACTGGGACTTGATCCGATCTTAGGGGGTCCATCTGTACACATCTTGTCTTCAGAATTAAGGACCCATCTCAGAGCAAAAGGATTTTGCACCCTTGCACATGCGACTGGTCAATATAAGGATGGGCGTTCATTGTGGATCTTGGCTTCACAGTTGGGATTGTATGGTATACTGGGGAATGAATGGGATGACTATATCAGATCACTTTATCAATCAAACATTCACTTATCTGAGTCACCAGACAGATTAATCTGGTCGTGGGATGTGACCCGTGGCAAAGTTACTGCTAAATTGGCTTATGATGCTATGTTTGCAAATTGTCATCCTAAGACTAGTTGGTGGCACAAATCTGTCTGGAAGCTGACCCTTCCACTTAAGATAAAATGCTTTATTTGGCTGGCTTTGTGCAACAAGATTCTTACATGGGACAATTTATGTCTACGTGGCTTCAATGGACCGGGTTGGTGTCCGCTTTGTTTCCAACAGGAGGAATCAGTTGTCCATCTCCTCTCCTCCTGTTCTTTCATTCGGTACCTTTGGAAGCAAATTGCAACTCTCTCTGGCATTCAATTTTACTGGAGGCATTCTTCTCTTAATGACTGCCTTGTTTCGTGGTCTCGTCATTCCGATATGTGTGTTGAACTCCCTTATTTCATGATATGGGAGGTATGGAAGGCTCGTAATTCTTGTATATTTGAGAACTCTGTGCCTCAGCGGGATTGGATCTGCTGTAAAACCCTGGCTGCATACAAGGAATATACTACAATTCATGGAATTAATGTTGGCAGGGTTGTTCTGAGCAAAAGTTGTCGGTTGGCTCCTCCAGTCCTGGTGTACCCATGTGGTTTCTTTGATGGGGCCGCGCTGGGTGGGCCGGGGGTGGGAGGGGCGGGTGTAATTCTACACATTTCCAACTCATGCTTTTTCCATATTTGGCTCAATTTGGGAATTGGATCAAATACTCGCAGTGAATTATGCGCCTTATGGCTACTGCTTTTTTTTGCTCGCTCCAGGCAGATTACTTCCTTAGTGATTATGGGTGACTCTTTATCAATTGTCTCTTGGGAAAAAGGAATTACATCTCTCAATGTTCTACTTCTCACTCATTGGATGGAAGAGGCTCGAAAATTACTTCTTAAATTTGAGCATACTCATTTCGCCCATATTTTCAGAGAAATGAATACGGAGGCTGATATGCTATCCAAGCGGGCTCTTACCTCTCAGATGGGGATCATTATGTGGCAGGAATGGCACGAGGAATTACCTTTTTCCCATGTTCTTTACATGTACATTGGTCTTGATACTTTTGTCTATTTTTCAGTGGCACATAATGTTTACCTTTTAGTGATTTTGCAGTATCTCCATATGATTATTGTGACTAATATTACTATGTGCAGATATATAATTTGTCACAGATTCCAACTCCTCATTGGGCTCCCGACTATATATACATTTTGCGGCTATAACCGCAGTTCTGCTGTAGCTGGCAGATTTTTTGTTTTTCAGATGTGTAACACTATAAAACTTTTATGTGGTGTTGTGTTGGTGAGCACGGTTGGAGAGATACACTACTGCTGTATTTGGTCAATGGTTGGGCCATTGCATTTTCGGACGATTGGATATTTCACATATGTTTTATGTTTATATTTTCTTGATTTATGCTGGCGCATATTTGCTTACACTACGGGACGTCGTCCTGTTTGACGCATGGATATTTATGTGACTTGTGACTCTATTTTTTGTGACATATTTGGTCACTAGTTGCTGATTTGTTGTCTATGTTGACGATTGTCACTGATCACTCACTAGACGGGGTGATGGCCTTTGTACTCTTTTGACAGTTTGATATATTTACTATTTCGCATATTAATAGTAAGTTTAATTTTTCAGTGGAAAAAAAAGTCCTTTTAGAATGTCTAGCAAACAAAACTATAAAAGTGTAACTATTCCCGAGTGATCTCATGACTTCTCATTTGCCAATACTTCTATTTTTCCTCAATCATTCGCCATGGGAAGCTCCATGCAATCAATGTTCATTCGCCATGGGAGGTGTGCAATCAATGTTGCCCTACCATACAATGATGAACTATTTAAAAATTTAGAAAAAACACCCACCTACTATGCTACAAATTATTTAAAAATTTAGAAAAAAACACCCACCTACTATGCTACAAATTATTTAAAGAACTAGAAGAAAAACAATGGACATATCCAAAATTTCAGTTAATATATATACCAAACATCTACCAGATACAAATGAAGATAAATTTGGCTTAGCAAAATAAATACCCTTACACCTATCAAATGAGATGTTATTAAAAAAAGTTGAGTTTGATTAAAAAAAATACTCACACCTATCAAATGAAACATTTTAAGAGAAATTAACACAGTGCAAGTAGTGTAAGTCTTGCTAATACTCTCTTAACTACCCAAATCCAACCTGTATTTCAAAACTGCATGTTAGAAAGGAAAAAAAACAAATCAAATAGTTGGATAAATTTGGCTTCATAAATACCTTCTTAATGTTCCATATAGCATGTTAAAAAGGAATATGGAAAAAGTGGGCCTCGGTGCAAATCGTAGAGAGATTATCCCACTCCGTTGTCATGGATGAAAGGTCATGGTATGGCATCATTCCATGCCATGCCATCTTGTTGAGCAATGGATGTTTCATAGCAATGCAATATTTCTCAACACTCTTGCCTGAGGATAGCGATCGTTGGCGCACGGCGAAACTGCAATATGGGGAGCTGTACGATGTAAGTCCAAAAAATATCATTTCTGAAAACTCGTTACCATGAGAATCTGTATTTTAAAATTTTATTTTTTTAATAATCTAATAATTTGTATTGATTCATCTGAAGTTGAAACTATTATCAAATATTTTTATTTTAAATTGGAAAATTAAATTGTCGTCATCTTAATCTTGAAATATTTAAAATTCAAAAAGGAAGTTTAGCATGGTGCTTCCTCGCAGGGTATTTACATGCAGTCAACAATATTAACAATAATAGTTATATGTATTCGATTTTTTTATGAAGATGCACCTAGTGTGCGTTCGCGTCCAATTCCGAAGATAATTAATTTACAATTCACTTAGTCTTCATCCATTCATTAAAATTAAGATGAAGCAATACAAATTAAGGTCAATAGAGGGGTGTTCTATTTGATACTATTATATGCAATGGACTAAAATTGATGCATTCAAGTCTGCACTCAATAATATTATTTTAGCTTTACACTTTGCAAACTTGTTAGTTCCTGGCATTTTCAAAATTTTAATCAATCATTTCATTTATTTAATTTATAAGATTATTTTCATATTTTAACTTAGGAGTATTTGACCATGTGGAATTATTTTAGAAAAAAAATTAATCAATCATTTCATTTATTTAATTTATAAAATCATTTTCATATTTTAATTTAGGAGCATTTGATCATGTAGAGTTATTTTAGACTTGATATCATATTGGCAAGTTTTTGGACTTTTTTTCGAGTTTTTAATTTTCTCTTGATTTCTCCTTAAGTTTTGAATTGATCATTTAATGGCCATAAATGACAGCTTATACGGAATCCACCATGGACACCATATAGGCATTGATTTTCATAATCAATGCATTCCTCCTTCGACCACACTGCCTCTGGCCATAGAACTTAGTTGCATCGAAATTGACAGCCAGTCGTAATTCATTACTCTGCCACCATCGCTGGCACAACTTACACGGAATCCACCACTGACACCATCTAGGCATTGATTTTCATAATCAATGCATTCCTCCTTCAGCCACACTGCCTCTGGCCACATAGCTTAGTTGCATCGATTTCGATCTATCTCCTGGCTTGGTTGCACCACTTGGTTTTGAACCATTGCCATCGAGTGCTTTGTACTATCAATGGATGATACCCTTTAGTCCCTCTAGAACAACGGACTTCCCCTGCCCTTTGGGTTGTAGGATCATTCTCCCATTCGATCGTGGACGTAGCAGAGATGCGAGATGTGGCGGGTCACGATGATCTTGTAAGCTTATTGGAACACAAATACAACACTCACGTATGTGGGAATGGAAGGGCTTTCGAAATGATCTAGTATTGGTGAATCCAAATGGTAACATGGTTGAGTGATGCACTTATGAGTTGCAACTGTTGTGCGCTGGGCACAAGTGAAACAACTGTTATTTTCATCCACTAGGTGTTGATCGATATAGAGATCCATATCCACCTGCAACATATGTAAGAGCAAAGCTAGGAGCAGTGGAAGTAAAGGAACCACCAGTAGTTGAGGCAAGCGTAAAGCCAACTACGGATACAAACTCAAGAGCGGAGAAATCCTAATAAAAGTCCCAGCAGCTTAGTTCTTTAAATTGAAGAAGCATATTGCCCGCATGGAAAGAGCGAGATAATAACAAGAGAATAGCAAGGGACGAGAGCGACACCACCAAGATCTACTCAAGTCTCCGCATGTATTATTATCTACAAATCTTTGATTATTATCAACTAAGATATATTATTGTAGTATTATTATTTGAGACTCGAGAGATTTAATTACCCATTGAATTCTTAAAAGTTCCAACATAACTTGTAAACTACAAAAAAAAATCATGTACCTTCATTTGGGCAAGTCTTGAATTTTTCTAGAGAAACCATATATCGCTTATCTCGATGGTCCTTTTCCCACTTGTCGACCCAGGTGTTTTTTCTTGCTGTTGGTAGCCCTACCATGGTTAAACTTCACATTCATTCTTACTACTAAATTGAGGGACAATTATCCCATTCCCATCCTAAATTGCATCACTACAAGGTTTGTAACCTTTCGGTGGAACAAGATCATCCTCGATGTTGAATTGCATCTACACCACAAAAAAATTCAAAAGCACATGTAGAAATATTGCTGACTCCCAAGACAATTTAGCTATTCCTAATTGTGAACCATTCTTTTGAAAGAAAAGTTCAGCCAGAGGCCTACTTGCAAGGTTCACAGTGCACACAATGGTATCACCATGTTGAAATATTGTAACTTCTAAGAATATTATATTGTGTACTTTATTATTCCGGAGATGTTTCATTCCTCCGACGGGACTTTGCTGTATATCTGGAGATGTTTATTCCTCCGTGGAGATTGTGGTAACTTGGGTTATTAGACTTCCCTAGTGGGGTCGGCCCTATATGTGCTATGTGGGTAAAAGGGTTATTAGACAACCCTAGAGGGGTCAGCCCAGTCAGCATTATGTAAAGTGGTTAAGTTGGGGCCGACCTAGTTAATATAAAAGACAAGTCGGAGTTGTGTATAAATAGAGGAGGTGTGTTCCTCATTTAACACACATTACACTCACTTGTGATTGGTGCATAGGTGAGGGAGAGATATGCTATGGAGGAGAAGGAGCTCATGGTTTTGGATTACATCTTTGTATTTGTTGGTCATCTATATTGAGGAAGCTTTGCTGGGTTTTCTACCCCATGAGGGTTTCCCAGGATAAATCTGTCTCTTGTGTTTATGTTGTGCTTGTTGTTCTTTCAGTGATCCTATATATGCTATTGTTTTGAAATGGAATGTAATGCTGATATTTTCTGTCTTAGCATATTGAATCTTAACATGGTATCAGAGCTAACCTGAAGGAAGGCAATGTATGGCACTTACGACACTTGCGACAATTTGAAGGTTAGGGTTTTATATATCAAAAACCAATCATCGTGGAACTTTCGCTATAAATCCATTTTGGCAAAGGTTCAGGCTTTGAAAACTTTACAGGTCGTAGATAACATCCCCCTGTACCTTGTGTCCAAAGGACAACCTCATATTCGTTGTACTTTCTGAGTTATGATCAATACAAGTTAGGGTTTTTGCCTCTTCCAAATCTCAGTCATAAATAGGTGACCTAGGAAAAAAGATCACAACTTGGGCTAGGAAGCTCCAAATGAAATTTCGTAAAAAGTGACAAGTAGAGCACGGACTATAGTTTCTCAGGTAAGTTTTTCAGAGGCGGAAGTTGAACCACTGACACGTGGCACGCTGTACAAGTTTGCTCTCTTGTTTTATCTCATAAACAGGTCACATTGCGACACTTGGCATAACTCTCTCTCAGGGAATCCAATTGAGGTCAGAACTGTGGGGTTGGAAAGATAACAGGTCAAGCTACCATAGGCTGAAGTTTCAGACCCTGTGGATTCGTAATTTCAGATATGCACCAAAAACAATCAGGTGCATATTTCTGTCAAAATAGAATTGGATTTTGAGCACCTCCATTCTTGGCTTGTCACTGCTACGAGAATTTAGGGCTTCAGAGAAAGTTGTAATTTTTGAAGTCTGTGACCATAGCTGGAAGCTCCTTAGAAAAATCAAAGTTTAGAGCTTTGGATCGAACCTTTTGATTGGGCAGAAGGGTGGGCTTTATCAAACCCTAGTTCAGGGTCCTGTCTAGTGAATCTAGAAGTTTCAAAGGCAATTTTTGAGGGGTCAAATTTTGCAGTTTTCAAAATTGAAGTATACCAGCTTGATCAGCTCAACAAGCCACATCTTTCCATCCATTCAAAAGTTTGAAATTCAAAAATTGAATTTTTAGGGTTTCTCTGACAAACCCTAATCCAGCTCCAGATCCAGTTTCAAGGGGAGATGAGGCTAAGGCCTTACATAAGAAGACTACAAGAAATCTCGACAGGTATGTGTTGAAATCTGTCCATGATTAAGTTTATGATATGTTTGTCTTCATATTATTGAGGTTAGTACAATCTTGATTAATCTTAGAATTGTCTTATCACCCTAGTAAAAGTATGAATGCATGTGAATGATAGAAGACATTCTTTGATCAGGGTTATATG
This sequence comes from Larix kaempferi, assembly GCA_027924585.1. NCBI lineage: Eukaryota > Viridiplantae > Streptophyta > Pinopsida > Pinales > Pinaceae > Larix > Larix kaempferi. The sequence continues at coordinate 35,136,017 of BSBM01000001.1, read as the reverse complement.
ATTGTACTAATGCACCTATGGTATTGTATGAGGATGATGTTGTCCGCCAACAAGATACATGTACATCAAGAAAGACAAATCAAGTTCTATGACCATGATGACATAAAGACAAAGACTCATCCATAGTCTTTGACCACATAGAAGCTCTACTTACAAGGTATGTATGACTTGTTCTACTATGCTTAACTTATGAGATATGCAGGTTCTAGCACAAGGTCTCTAAATCATTGAAGAGAACAAAGAAGATATTGTTTGGTATGTTTTCCTATATCAAAGTTAGAATCCTACTTTGTGTTAGGATCTTAGGTAAGTATACCCGTGTATGAAATGATCATGACCATACATAATGTTTTAAAAAGTATTGAGATTATACTAATGAATGTATGCTTATGTATGAGATCATGAGGATGACACTAGTGCACACTTAAGCATGCTTAGTGGTACACAATGAATAGAAGTTCAAAGACATATAGAGATCAAGCGGGAGGCAACCACACAACATAAAAGATAAATATTTGAGTTGTTATTTGAATCTCTGAATAGTTAATGATATTGCTTGTAATAGTTGCATGCGTATTTGTATATATCATGCATAGTGTGAGCATTCATATAACATTGAACAATATACTACTAATATGCGTATGATGGGTAAGTTGGACAAACATTCCATTGTTTCTTATCTAGAATGAAACCTCTTTGCTGACATGCTGAAAGCTGTGCACGCTCTTGACAGTATGTTCTAGTAGAGATGGAAGGCATCTAGATAGCCATTGTATGCATACATGATATGGAAAAGTGTTGTGCCAAAGTATTGGTCAAGATAGTTGCATAACTATGTGAATCATATCTGTATGCATTATAGGTTATCATGTCAACATGATTTGATGATTATGAAGTATTACTAATCATGTGATTAACTTTGATTTGTAGAAAAGATCATGTGATATGATGATGAACACCTGTTCCAAATAACGAGTGATGGATGTTCAACAAAAAGACTTACAAATCAAACATACTATAGAAGGCTTGTGGCTAGAAGATTCTCTTAGAAAGAAGAAGAGGATTATGACGAGACGTTTGCTCCAAGTGGCTAGATAAGACCATTCTCTTAATGGTGTAATTGAAGAAATCTCTTCATAGGGCACCCATGATCGATAGTCATTTCATGAGCTTAATGATCACCATGGGTGATGCAGATTTCAACCTTTGCTACAAGGTTGAAGATGGTGTCTATATACATATGACATTCTTCTCTTAGATGGATGCAAGAAGTTCAAATGATCTTGAGTCTCATATCAGTAGACCCATTTGACAAGAGATGGCATAGATAGATATGCAGAAGATCACTCAATGCAGAGAGTGAATGATGTTCAGTCACAGAGGGAGAATTGATAGCTTAGGCTTTACCAAAAGTAAAGCTGATCCTAACCTTTACCTTAAGGTTATGGATGATGAACCTGTCTTACTATTACTGTATGTGGATGATCTCTTTCTGACAAGGAATGAGAAACATATCATGGAAAGCAAGAAGAAGCTAGATATAGAATTTGAGATGAAAGATCTCGGATTGATGCACTACTTCCTAGGTCTGGAACTGTTGGTCAATATTAATGTTACTTAATTAACCTCCATTTAATTATCAACCGGGCAATCGTAAACTTTGAGCTGCTACACTATATGTGCAGGCAAGATAGTTTTAAAACAACCCTAATATTTCAGAGAAATTCCACCTACAGCAATGCTTCAAAAGAACAATCTACTGATAAATTAAACAAACCCTATAGCAATCCCTTAAACACTCAACAATCCACGCTCAGCTACAGTGCTGATAATCTATTCTAAAACTGAAAGAGTTTAATAAATAACTTTGATCTGAAAACTCCACTATAATCCTACGAGAATTAATGCTTCACTTCACACAAATACTGCTAAAATTATTGCCAGAATAACACCTGTAATCTCTTGACTTTAAATAGTCAACACACAACCTGTTATAATGAGTCTTGGCTGGTTATTATTATTCAAATATACTCTGTTTTATTTATGCACATTAATGCACACAGGAAAAAGGCCAAGGTTATCCAAGCAATGCTCATTAATCAATAATAGGACTGTATGAAAAATATTCAATAGTTCTGGTTTGCATGTGCACACTGTGAAGCTGGTGTTAATTCAGGAAAACATTTACAAACCCTATTTCATCAATGTCAAATAGCACAATCACTTATTTAAAGAATTATTAACCAAGCCCTATCTGCTCTCTAGATTCCAATTTTCAAACCTTCTACAAAATATCTCAAGTGCTGTGCAATTTCAACAAGATACCCTACAGCTCTACAAATTTGAAAATGAAAAGGATGAGCTGTTCATTAACTATTTCCACGCTGTAACAAAAATTACCCTACAACTCTGCAAACTTAAAAGTGAAAAGAATGAGCTGTTATTAACTATTTCCAACAGCTAGAGTCAACCAAATTGCCAATACTGCGCTGCATACTGATAATCAAAGAAAACATTTAAATTCACGCCATTTCCTTAATCTATTTTACAGTCTATCGCTGGCAATAAAAGGAAAAATCTATTGCTATTTTGCTATAGGAAGAGTGAATAAAAAAAAAGTCTAGTGCTGTCTCACTCTACGCTGGCAAATAGAAATAATATGAAAACTCAGTTTACTTGTAACCTTTCAAACAGCAAAACGTGAATCGAACCATCACACAATTCATAAAAAACAATAACCCTAAACAATGTTCATGGCCATTAACACACAGTCCACGCTGAAACCAAAAAGGGGTGTTAAATAAAACTGTTCCTGAATCTATTCAGCAAGCTAAATCAATTGCAAATGACTAAGAATCTGCAGACATGCATATGAGTAAAACCATTAGCATCTATAGAACAGTATCAAAAGAAGAAAAACGTTATCCTCTATTGCAAAATACAGAATGCGAAATACCAAAGGTTGGTGTTGAAGGGGGCCCTCCCTCAACGCCTTCCAGCTCTAAATCGAAAACTTAAAGGGAACAAACGCTGGTTGTATTAATAAAATGGAGTATTGCCATATTCTCCCCTCGAGTATCCATCCTAAGGATTATTTATAGATGGATAGATGAACAAGATCCATCCCAGAATGCAGATATTTGAGCAACTACCCAGAAAACGCCCAACACAAAATCTGGCAAAACCACGTCTGTTCTGGAAGCGATTTCTCCACATCCGTTCAGAAATTCTAAAAACTGCCCGTGGTTAGGGGTAAATGGGGCCATTTGTGAAGTGGGTTTCGAACCGTTTTGAAAAATTCCCAACCGTTTGTTCAGAAATTGAGCCCGAAATTAGGGTCCTGATCAATGACGGAAATGACATTGCCAGATTGCTTGAGATCCATACACTGCTAAAAATGGAGGGTAACAGCTCTTTGAACGAAGGAAATCCATGAAACAGCACCAGAATAAACTTCATAGGCATCTGGAAGGCGATGAAAGCTCAAGAGACACCCCAAATGTGGATCGAAGCCCCCGAATCACTGGTGCAGCTAACGTGAACCTGCCCTAGAGCACCGAAAACCCTGCACAAAGAAATAACGAGCCATCAGGTTACCGGATATATATATGTGGAGATTTAAAAACCCAATTTATGCATAAAACAATGTAAAATAACCAAAAAAAATCACTTACCAAGCCTTTGTCCACGTTGGTCTCTACGAAAGCATAACCATACACAAATAAACATTAATAAAACTAATTTATCATGTGGTCTTATAGGTTTTATGCTGGAAAATAATGTATTGGACAGCCAATAATAGGAGACCAACAGGAACTGTGGCAAGGCCCAGAAGGAATCTTTCTCAACCAGGGAAAGTATGTTGTGGAAATATTGAAAAGATTTGATATGTTGGAATGCAAAGCCATGACCACTCCCATGGATTCCAACTTGAAGTTGTTAGCTGATGACTCATCAGAGTTAGTGGATGTGACTCTGTACAGATTATTGGGTCATTGATATATCTGACAAATACCAGGCCAGATATATGCTTTGCTGTGAACACCTTGAGTTGGTATCTAGTGGAACCTAGGCATGTTCACTTGATAGCTACAAAGCATGTGATGAGGTACCTAAAGGGTACGATAGATTTTGGTCTATGTTATCTTGGAGATCATGACTTCAGACTGCATGGCTACACAGATGCTAATTGGGCAGCAAGTGTATCAGACAGGAAGAGCACATCTGGAGGATGCTATTGTCTGGGATCTGCCATGATCTCGTGGTTTAGCAGGAAGCAGTCTAGTGTGGCTCTCTGTGATGAACCTGCAATAATTAGTTAATGCAAATAGACGAGATATCAGAAATAATAGAACATAATCACTTTTATATTGATCACGGGCCACTTCGAGGGGGCAACCTCCTTTGAGCAATCTCAATACAATTAACTTCACCGTGCCTTCAATGACCTCAACACACACTTATATACTAAGTCTATACCCAATACCATGAGTCAAAACCATGGGACAAAGCATATGCGTCCAATACTATGGGTCAATACTATGGGCTAATATAAACTACGGATCAACAAATACTACGGGACGACTTACAAAGCATATGCGTCCAATAACAATATACTAACATAGTAAAGAGAAGGGTTTACATAGGTTCCTGACACTCTCAGCACAGCTAAAGCGGAATAGATAGCTGCTTGCTCTGCTAGTTGTGAAGCGTTATGGCTTCGAAAGCTCTTATCCAGATTGTTTGACTTAGAGATGGACCCCACTGTGATCCTATGTGACAACCAGAGTTGTATCAAGATGACAAAGAATCCAGTATTCCATGATAAGTCAAAGAACATAGAGATCCGATATTTCTATATGCGGGATATAGGGAAAAACGGAGCTATCAAGCTCGAGTATGTGAGCACTAACGAATAGGTTGCTTGACCAAACCTCTATCTCGAGTAAAGTTTGAGTATTTTCGAGACAAGCTTGGTGTAGTTCAGAAGGACCCTCCTCGAAAGGGGGAGTGATATAGTCGCTGATGATGAGATTGCCTGCATCGACAGTAAGTTTAATGATGTGGATACTTGTATCGATGATGAGGACACTTGTGTCGATAATGATGTTACCTATTCCGACGATGAGGTCGATGATTAGGTTACTGTTCCGATGATGAGGTCGATATATGCTCCTTAGACTTTGTCTAAGTGGACGAGGAGGGATTGTATCATCCCTAGACTTCGGTCCCTGAATTGATCCATAGACATATGTCTCCGAGAAGTGGTCCCTAGTGGACGAGAGGGATTGCATCATCCCTGGACTTAGGTCCCTGAATTGATCTGTAGAAATATGTCTCCGAGAAGTGGTCCCTAGTGGACGAAAGGGATGGTATCATCCCTGGACTTAGGTCCCTGAATTGATTCGTAGACATATGCCTCCGAGAAGTGGTCCCTAGTGGATGAGAGGGATTGCATCGTCCTTGGGCTTAGGTCCTCGAATTGATCTGTAGACATATGTCTCCGAGAAGTGGTCCCTAGTGGACGAGAGGGATTGCATCGTCCCTAGACTTAGGTCCCTGAATTGATCCGTAGACATATGTCTCCGAGAAGTGGTCCCTAGTGGACGAGAGGGATTTCATCATCCCTGGACTTAGGTCCCTGAACTGATCCGTAGACATCTGTCTCCGAGAATTGATGATAGGATTGCATCATCCTTGAGCATTTAGTTCAAAATGTATGTGTTTGGATTGCATCGTCCATAGACATGGAACTTGTCTTAAATTGATAAGGATTGATCATCCTGGGAACTTGATTTGGATTGCATCGTCCATAGACATGGGACTTGTCTTAAATTGATAAGGATTGATCATCCTGGGAACTTGATATGGATTGCATCGTCCATAGACATGGGACTTGTCTTAAATTGATAAGGATTGATCATCCTAGGAACTTGATCTGGATTGCATCGTCCATGGACAAGGGACTTGTCTTAAATTTATAAGGATTGATCATCCTGCGAACTTGATATGGATTGCATCGTCCATAGACATGGGACTTGTCTTAAATTGATAAGGATTGATCATCCTGGGAACTTGATATGGATTGCATCATCCATAGACATGGGACTTGTCTTAAATTGATAAGGATTGATCATCCTGGGAACTTGATCTGGATTGCATCGTCCATAGACATGGCACTTGTCTTAAATTGATAAGGATTGATCATCCTGGGAACTTGATATGGATTGCATCGTCCATAGACATGGGACTTGTCTTAAATTGATAAGGATTGATCATCCTGGGAACTTGATCTGGATTGCATCATCTATAGACATGGGACTTGTCTTAAATTGATAAGGATTGATCATCCTAGGAACTTGATCTGGATTGCATCATAAATAGACATGAGACTTGTCTTAAAAGGAGAGGGATTGATCATCCTGTAATTGGATCATGTATGTTGTAGAGTATGAGGTTGATGTTGTAGATCGAGATGATCCAGATGCTGTAGATCGAGATGATCCAGATGATGCTGTCAATCGAGAGGATCCAGTTGGTGACGTGATGATGTGATGTTGTTGATCGAGAGGATCCAGTTGATGCTGTTATGATGATGATTAGTAGATCCAGACGATAAGGCTGTTGATCGAGTGATCCAAATGATGATGATGTTGTAGCTGATTGAGTGTTGCAGAGGGTGAAGACTCAATACTGACGATGTTGATACTCTAGTATTGAAGACTTGAAGATATTCCAGTAACTGGTTGAGTTACTGATGATGTTAAGAAAGCTTCCAATGATCTATAGATGTATCATGTATGATGTAGTTGATGACTCCTTTCTCCTGTAGATGTTGTTATAATATCCTTCCCGTTAAGGGGGAGTGTTGAAATATTGTAACTTCTAAGAATATTATATTGTGTACTTTATTATTCCAGAGATGTTTCATTCCTCCGACGGGACATTGTTGTATATCCAGAGATGTTTATTCCTCTGTGGAGATTGTAGAAACTTGGGTTATTAGAATTCCCTAGTGGGGTAGGACCTGTATGTGTTATGTGGGTAAAAGGGTTATTAGACCACCCTAGAGGGGTCGGCCCAGTCAGCATTATGTAAAGTGGTTAAGTTGGGGCCGACCTAGTTAATATAAAAGACAAGTCAGAGTTGTGTATAAATAGAGGAGGCATGTTCCTCATTTAACACACATTACACTCACTTGTGATTGGCGCATAGGTTAGGGAGAGATCTGCTATGGAGGAGAAGGAGCTCATGCTTTGCTGGGTTTTATACCCCATGAGGGTTTCCCAAGATAAATATGTGTCTCTTGTGTTTATGCTGTGCTTGTTGTTCTTTCAGTGATCCTGTATATGCTATTGTTGTGAAATGGAATGTAATGCTGATATTTTCTGTCTTAGCATATTGAATCTGAACACACCAACACTGAACTTGGAACCATAATCTAACAAATTTCTTGTTGTTTAAAACTTTATAGTAGCACCAAAGCCAAAGCTATGTGCAGTTTCACCAAGTTTTCCCACAGTGTCATCACCTCTTAAAACACCAACATAGGTTGCATGTTGTTGATCAGAGGGTGTATCTCCCATGTCCATTGTTTGTTTAGCAATGACCTTACAAGCAAAACAATATTCCCCCCCTCGTAGGCACAGAAGCTTTAGACCATTGCAATGCTTAATATTAAGATATAAAACATACAGGTTTATAAAAAGTTTAACTACATTTTTTTTAATTGAAACAGTTAAGATATATTAAAAAAAAGTAAAATGGAAAAGTTTGAGTCGTGGTTGAGCCAGAATCGACTGAGTACATTGATCTGAAGTGCTGAAATAATTTTTAATCTAAAAAATGGATGCTTCTCGGTTGATGATCCTGTATGAAGTTCTTCATGTTGATTATGTTCATGAAATTGACTATGTATTTTCATTACAGCAGTCTTCTTTCTAGGAGCATGTAGATTATTGCTTTTCATGTTCTTTCCACGAAGATATCATGTTAGAAGATGTGATTACTTCAAGAATGGAGTATGCTCTACGTTCGCCAAAGCGATTTTGCATTTGTATGTGGTTTGCAATCAACCATAGAAATCTATTTTGCAATTATGATGTTGATATCAGAGAAGACTCTCTGCAAATGAATTCGCATATGTGCTTTGGGGAATGAAGAACTTGGTCTGGCTTGACTCGATTCTTGAAATGTTTTGTCAATTATTGTTGAGCCATGTCCTTCTGATATCCTAAGATCTAATCGTGCCTGTGGATTGTAATCAGGATTCAGGGGATACAGTGGTAAGTTGATTCCCCATTTGAGAATTCAATCTTTCTGGAACTAAGGCTGGTTGTTGCTTTCGCTTCCACATCCGCTTCATTATTCAATCTTCTCACGATATGATAATCTTTGAATTGCTTGAAGGAATTCGCTATATGCTGAATCCGTCGAATAATCCTATCGATTGCCAAATTATTGTAATTTGTAGGCGAGTTGAAAGCCTTAATGATAACAAGAGAGTCTCCAAAGACCTGAAGGTTTTCTATGTTTTGTTTTTTAGCGATTTGACAGCCTTTTAGAAGGGCTAGTGCCTCAACTAAATTGTTTGAGCTTATTCCCAAACCCCATCTATATTTGATTCTAAATGTTCCTCCACCGGAGAGTAAGACTCCCCCTGCTCCTGCTAGACCATGGTTGTTTTTGGATGCACCATCAAAGTGCAGGATGTCCATTGGTTGATTGTTTCTCCAGGCTTGGAAGTCGATGTTGGAATATCTGATTTTCCAGGGTGGAAGCTTCCGACATTTTTGATCTATTCCTTTGGGAATTGATAAAGTTGTGCCAATCCACTTTGACTCAATGTTGGTTATGTTTGTATCTGTTCTAAATCTGGAATGATTTAAACATTCAATTAACAGACCCTTTGCTTGCCCAGGGACCTGTAGAGGAGTGGACTGGGTATCTTGGAAGATTGCTTTGTTTCTGGCAATCCAAATTTTCCAGCATGTAAATTTTGGAATGGCAATCCAAATTTGATGCCATAATTTATTTTTCGAGAGAGGCGAATGATATGTAGATTTACATTCTTTGAGAAGGTGTGTGATGGTATCAAATGCTGGCATTGAAATATCTAGATCATGAAGCATATAATTCCAAACTTCTTTTGAGAATGTGCAATTCAGGAATAAATGGTCAAGAGATTCAGAACTTTTGTGGCAGAGTGTGCACCAATGAGGCCTGGTGAAGCCTCCTTTGATTATATAATGTCCAGTGAGAAACTTTCTGTGAGCGAGAGTCCACATAAAGAAGTTTATTTTTGGGAGTCCAAAAGAGTCCCAGACCATATCCCAAGTGATTTTTCTAGAGACTTCGTTGTTTTGGAGAGATTTTTAGCCTAGCTTTGCGGTGTACTTTCCGCTTGGGCCCCAACCGCATTCATCTTTATCCTGAAGGTAGGTGGGAGCACATCCAATCAAACTTTCGAAGAGAAGAATTCTGGATGGTTCTAAGATGGCAGGGATAGGGAGATTTTTCCAACTGTGCCAATTTATGGAGGAGTCCCATATATTGAGATCGCTTAATGTTCTAATTCCTTGTTGGGCGAGCCATTGTTCGATGTTGTGAAGGTTAGGATTATTTTGAAGCTGATCATGCCCCATAATTTTATCAGAAAATATATCTATGTCCTTCCCATTTCCGGGGACCCAATATAGTTCTTGAGAAAAGAAATCCCAAGCAGCTTTGCATAGGGACCAAGTTGAGGTACCCTTGGAGATCGGCCTGCTGTCAAGACATCTGAGATTGCTGCTAGTTAAATATTTCGTTTTTAGGAGCTAGTTGACCCTGTGATGTGTGTTGTGCAGAATATGGCAGAGGATTTTGCCTCCCAATGCAAGGTTTTCCCGAAGAGGTTCCCGAATCTGAAGCCCACCTAAATGTTTTGGCTGTTTGGTGGTATTCCAATTGACTAAATGTATTTTGTGCTCATTATTTTTCCCTCTTGTCCAAAGGAACTCTCTCAAGAGTTTACTTATATGCTTAGTCACTCCTTTGGGTGCTAGAAGGATGGAGAATTGGTATATAGGAAGTGCTGAGAGGACTGATTTCAAAAGGATCAATTTTCTTGATTTGTTGAGCCATTGTCCTCCCCATCTCCTGATTTGGGATTTGATTTTGTGGATTATATCATCCCAAATCTTTGAATTTGGGTGTCCTTAAGTTACCGGGAGGCCGAGATAATTAAATTTGTCCCAAAGTTGTTGGACTTTGATTCCAAGGATTCGAGCGATATTGGTTGTTGCTGTTCTATTTAAATTCCACCCAAAAACAACGCTTTTGTGCAAGTTGATCTTGCCACCTGAGGCTTTGCAATAGCTGACCAAGTTTTTCTTGAAGTTTCGTGCGATTATGGAGGAACCACCTCCCAACAAGAGGGAGTCATCTGCAAAAAGGGTATGGTTTAGGGCCATGGATTTAGGTTGAGGCCAGGTAGGAGTCCAATTCTGAGGTCATAGTTTAGTTTTCGACTAGGAGGATAGGGGGAAGCCTTGTCGTATTCCACGGGAAGCTTGGAAAAAATTTAGTAGGGCGGCCATTTACAAGAGGTGCAATCCAGGGGCGTTTAATGCAAGCTGAAATCCAATTCAAGAAGGAGTCATCGAAGCCAACAAATTTCATAATTTTTAAAAGAAAGGAATGCTTAATGCGATCGAACGAGTTGGCCATATCGAGTTTGATCAACATACATTTTTATTTACAAAGTTTGTTGGAATGAATGGCCTCTTGTACTAAAATGACGTTGTCGCCGAATTTTTCTTCCTTGGAGGAAGCCTCCTTGATTATCAGAGATAATTTTGGCGAGGATGGGATTCATTCTATTCGCTAGCATTTTGGAAATAATCTTGTAAGAAGAGTTGCATAGCGCAATTGGACGGAATCTGTCAAAAGTGCTAGGATTGGTCTCTTTCGATATGAGGGCGAGGAAGGTGGAGTTAGTACATCCACCGATTTTGGCTTCTGAGTGAAAATCACTGACCATTCTCATATAGTCTTTTCTGATATAATGCCAGCACGCTTTGGAGAAATGAATAGAATACCGTCAGGCCCTGGGGCTTTGTCGGGATCGAAAGATCGAATAACATTGATAAATTCCTTCTCAGTAAATGGTTTGAGTAGGTTGACATTGTCGTCGTTCATGATATTCTTAGGTATGTGGTCGAGGAGATGTTGTTCTACTTCATCTTCATCGTCACTTTCTTCTTTAAACAGGTTTGAGAAATGATTATGTGCAACGATTTTGATATCTTCATATCCTTTGACCATCAGTCTGTTGCTAGTTTTGATCTCAAAGATGCGATTGATAGCTTTTTGTGCTTTGGCTTGCGTATGAAAGTAGGTCGTATTTTTGTCACCTTCTTTGAGCCAGGTACTATGAGATTTTAATCTCCATAAATATTCTTCCCTTCTGAAGGCTTGATAAGCTATAGCTTGATGATTAACTTCTTCTTGTAGCGTGTTATGGTCAACAGGGTTTTCTTCCATTGCACTTTGAATTATTTCTAATTCGTTGACGACCTTCTTTCTGGAGCTTGGGGATGGGCAGTTGGCTTTGGCCCATTTTTTTAATTCTTTTTTGGTAATGCTAAGGTTTTGCTCCCATATGTATCTTGGAGAGCCGATGATGGGGGTTTCCTAGGTGCTGCTTAGAATATCCCAGAAGCTGTTGTATTCAAGCCATTGAGGGCTGAATCTAAAGGGGATTGGTCCAAAATCTTTGTCTTCTTGAATTTGGAGAAGGATCAGTTTGTGATCTGAGGCTAAATTGGCCATAATTTTTGAGATAACAGTTTGTCTATCAGTCAATAAGCTGCTTTGAACAAGAAATCTATCAAGCCAGGCCATGATGTTGTCTTTACCAATCCGCCTGTTGGACCAAGTGAATTTTCCATTCTTGGGTTTGATGTATAGAAGGTCCCATTTTTGAATGAGAGTTTCTATTTGAGATATGAATGCATCTTTTCCAATTAGACCTCCCTTTTTTTTTGCGTTGGAGAGAGTGGTGTTCATATCGTCAGCTAGTATAAGATTTTGAGGGGCGTAAGCGTCTAGAAAATCTTCTAAAAGCTGCCAACAATTTTTTTTTTTTGAGTATAGGTTAGGGACATACAGGTTGATGAGAGCAATTTGAGTATTGCTTTGGATGTGTATGAGATCCGTGTAGATCAAGTGTTGGGTGGTGAAGCAGTTTCATAACTAGAAGTTGTCGGAGGACAAGAGGGTTGCAAGGCCACCAGAGGCCCCTCTGGCGCTGACAACCATACTTGCGTTCTTCTTCCACTTGTCTTTTCCAATGGTCAAGGTGGCTTGTTCGTTGAGCTTGGTCTCTCGGAGCATGAGGATGTCTGGCATATCTATTTTTTGAAGATCTTTGACGACCTTTATTTTGCTAGGATTGCCTAGCCCTCTGCAATTCCAAGAGACTATCTTCTTTATCTTCTGTTGTGGGTAGAGGAAGGGCCTCCCCCTCCTAGATCTCCTATTTTTTCCCCTGCTAGTCTGGATCTGGTGTTCCTACTGAACACTATATCTATAGCGCTTGGGATCCTTGGGTTTTCTCGTGTTCAACTGCTTCCTCCCTTAGATATTTGCTTGTTTTTTGCCCTAATTTTTTGGATGGTCTATCTATCAGATCCTCCGGGGAGAGTGGAGAAGCCACAGGTTTGATTTTGGTAATTTCTGCATAAGAGGGGGAAGGCATACCTTTGCTCAAAATTGGCCTTTTGGGGCTTGGAGTGCTTTGAGGCAGGATTTCTTTCGGATCTTCATGTATTTGAGAGGTTTCCTGGGAGTCATGTTGCTCCGATATTTATCCTTCTTTTGGAACTTCGGTGATATATTGATTTTCTGTGGTTTCCAGAGGCTTGAATATGTTCTCATTGTTGATGATCGTCGATTTTTTGTGTTGATTATATGCTTTTCTTGGATTTTGTCCTTTTGGTAGGGCTTTTGGCCCAGATATGGAGGATGTGCTTTTTTGGATGGCTGTCCATTGCTCTTTTTCCCCCCCTGCTTCTGGATTTGTGGGATTTTTTTTACATGATTGAGCAAAGTGCCCGTATTCGTGACAATACCTGCATTTGAAAGGAATTTGTTCGTAGTCTAGTTCCCGAATGTGGGACCGGTTTGCTACTGTAAGTTTTATAGCTTCTGGGAGTTCGCGTTCCAGATCTACTTCAACACAGATTCTAGCACATGAGTATTGGTCTTTTCGATCAACCTTGTTGATGTATTTACCAAGGGAGTTTCCGATAGCTTCTAGTGATTCGGGATTATAGCAATGAAGGGGGAGATGTGGTAATCTCACCCAGACTAGAACTGCAGAGGGAATATCTTGGGATGGGTTGAAATCTGGGTTCCATTTATTCATGTAGAGGCCTTGGGGTCCCATGAAGTATGGCTCGTTCCTAAAGATTACTTCAAGGTCTTGTTTGCTTTCAAAGACGAATGCAAAAAAGCCCTTTCCAAGGAAGTAGGATTTTACGTCATCTGAGATCAACGGTTTCTAATTTTTTTGAACCTAGGTCTCTATAGCTTTCGGAGATAACCATAATCCTGTGAATTGGCCGATCAATCCTCTTTCTGACAGGTTGAGTGTTGTTTTGCATGGTTGCTTAACTGGCAAGGCGATTGTGGGGATCTCAGAGATCTTCTCCACAAACTTCTGTTGGGAATTGGAGAGGGGTTTTTACCCTTGGGCAGCAACAAGTTTCAGGAAATCTGTAAGGTCAAAAGGAGGGGGAGGGTTGGGATCAACTCCCGGAGCCATTGTGGCAAGGGGAACTAAGCCCCCAAACGTAGTAAGGCTAATCAATGAGCCAAGGGATCGGACTGTCCTGGCCTACTTTCCCTTCTAAGTGCGATCGGAGAGTTTGGAAGAAAACAAAAGGGATCAAGATGCAGAGCGTTCACGCCAAAGAAATGCAGAGCCTCCAATTCAAATTCAAAAGTTTAACTACATTAATATGTGAAAAAACCATAAATATTTTGTTCAAATCTAGTTGCAAGTTGTTCTAAATATGTAATACAAATAAGTATTATCATGTAATTTGAAATATGATTTTATTGCAGCCACCGCAAGTTTGGGAAAGAAATCAAATATTTTGGTTCAATTTTGAAGAAATCATTTCAATATCGCTTGAAAAACAGTTTCTAGAAGCCAAATTTGTCGGAAATCCACTTGAAGATATTCTAAATTGAGCTACTATCTTCTAAATCTTTAAGATGGTTTCCTTTTCCTACATGCTTTTTATAGCCACCGTAGTTCTTAGCGTCCAAGCCGGCCGTTCTTTGTTGGAGAAATCTCACCAAGCTCCAGCCCGTATCGAGGAAAATTTATTCCATAAATTAAAGGCCATCGTAACATATGCTCTTCACATACTGTTGAGGGTATCCTATTAATGGTCGTGTGTTATGGCTGCACAATTGTTGTAAAGGCTAAGTGTGGACTAGAAACATAAATCGAACTCGAATCGTGATGATCGAGGCCACTTACTGTTTCAGTTTGGAGCTCTATACAAGTGTTAAAACAAACAACATGAAGGAGCTATAAACGATACCCGTCCACGTTTGATATAACACAATTGTTCTATCAAGATGACACATGTCCATGTTTTAAATCAAGTATGTTTTAAATTAAGTTAAAGTTCCATTGACATCCTCTTGATTTTGTACCTAGGAAAGTATTCCCCTAGTGACTTTGTGCCTAAATCACTAAAAGGGGAAAAGTGACATGACCCTTGCATTAATTTCATGTGATGTGAAATTAAATTCACTTTCTGAGATGTATAGTGCATTTTAAAAAATTTAATGAGTAAGTGAGTGAAATTAAATAATTACAGAGAGAAAAGTGAATTTATCTCGTCCATTGATTTTTAATCTCAAGATTCATTTAGGGCCCTTGGATCTTGTGACCATTCACTTACCCTCATTGAGCAAACCAAAAGGCAAGAGAACATTGGAAATGAACTTCATTCATTCCATGAGCTTTGGGAGAGCAAGTCGACCTTCCTGAGAAGAGAAGAGAGCTAAGAGAGCTTGCACGAATTTCCAAGCAATTCAAGCCGCATGAGAGAGAAGTCACTATGGGCACACAAATCAAGGCACCTACAATAGAATCATAGCAGCTCCGAAATCTAGGAAGCTGGCATGAATTTCAAGAAGATAAAGTAGGTATGAATTCCCAGGAGGCTGGCACACATTTCGAGGGAGAAAAAATCAACATTTATTGCAACGATCGTACAATCAAGGAGAGCAGCCCATACTATTGACAAGATGCACTAAATTCGAGCTGGGCAACACGAATTTCAAGGAGAATTTTTTGTTTGAGTTTTGTCCTTGCAATGGTACAATTTTTAGTCCGTACAGTTTAGGAGTCTGGCACGTGGTTCAAGGAAGATTCTAGGATTGTATTTTTTTATTTAATTACCTTATAAAATTAATTATAATAGAAAGTAACAAATAAGAATGCATTAGAACTATAGATATATCCCTTAACAAGAGGAATACAAGGGCACTTGAAACATAATATTTTCCCATAAGGAAACAATTTCGCTAATGTATTACAATTTGGGGGAAGTGAAGAATCTGTTGATCACGCTGATCACCATGACGGATGGCTATTTGTCACCCTCACAAGCAAAAAAAAACAAATAAATTATATATTAGGTTACAACTAGGGTTATTGGGAGTTAGTCAAAGAATGTGCATATATATAGTGCAACTAACCCTTCTCGATGTAAAGGATGTCAAAAAATTGAAGGTATTAATCTTGATTAATGCATCCATATTCTGAAGATATGATACAAATGTGGCAACTTCAAAGAAAATATATTTCTTTGCAATCAACAAAGGACACCCAAAGTTCACATCTAGTAGATATCTAGAGAATAATTTTAGTTTCGCCGATAAATTTGCCCCTTAAGCGTTTCCAACTGTCTCTTTTTACGAAACAAATGAAGTTAATTTATATACTCAAGGCAAGTGGCTCACTTTTCTACAATGGAGCAGATCTTAGCGGTAAGGTCTCCCTTGATTTCGGGATCACTTAGTTCAAGTACTCCAATAATTTTTTTGTGAATGGCTTCATATTATTATCATTCAAAAGGAGGAATGCAACCTCCAAGGCTGTTTCCCTGATTGAGGCATCAGATTCCTACACAAATTAAACCAACAATTCAACAATAAATTTATACCAAACTTAGCATTTGGTCTGCCCTTCGTATAAACATGAGTAAAAACTGAATATTGTGTAATATACTTCCTTATTAATTAGATTGAAATTTTTTTTATGCGATGGGATGAAGCTGGTAGAGTCAACCATTAAGAACATGAGTGCCATGCATTTGTCAATGAGAGATCTTAATATCCATGGAGTTATTTAGTTCACACATAATATATCGCAACTAATAAAAAGAACAAGGAAACAAGGAATCTTGGCTTATGATTTCCTTATTCACTTTATTTTCCCATGCATGAGTGGATCTATTGTAGTGAAACAACTCGGTTCACATAGTAACTATCAGTAAGAATAGGTTAAATAATCCATAATGGATAATATAAGAAAATATATTGAATAATATGAAGAAGATGATGATACATTACAATATGTGAGGATATATATATAATCCATTGTGCCTTTTCATATATAAAGGACACGTCTTTTGACATTGATTAATTATTACATTGTATTTATTTATTATTTATTATTATTAATATCATTTATTTATGTATGTAACATTGCCTTCCTCTTTACAAATGCTTTGCCCTGAAAGCATATTGATGGCAAGGCTTTGTCTTTATTTTTGCTTGTAGTGTCATTGCATCATTCTTTGTTCTTTTGTGGTTGATGATACGAGACGATATGAACCTTTGAATGTTGAACAAAATTTTCAAAATGTAGAAGGATTGATCCAACCTAATTCAATTCTTTGCGGAACACTGCACTTCCATAATGAATTGTTATCATGAGATTTATTTGCATTGGTATCAATATTTTTCATTTGTTTTTGATATTGATACTCTAATTGTTTAAGATATCTGGTTTTTTTATTTGGATGTCGATAAGGAGTTCTTATTGTTTGTACTCCAACATCCTTATATGTTTGTTCTTCAACTAGAGTGGCTTCTTCTTGAGTTGCGTTGTGGATTGGATTTGTGTTTGTTCCTTTTTCCACAATTTGGATTTTTACTCCTGAGGGTTTTGATGCTTCTTTTTGTATTTGCTCTAACTTGTTTTCCAACAACTTGTTATCATTCTTAAGCTTCATGAATGTTTCTTCTTGCTACTTGTTATCATTTAACATCTTAATCCGTTCCATCATATCTTGATTATGATTTTTAAGGTGGGAAACCTCTTCTTCCTTTTCTAATAATTTTCATTCAATGTCTTCATTAGCTTGTTCTGACTTCTAAATATTTTTTAACTTCTTGATTTTGTGACTATAATTTTATTATGATTCCTCTACTGGAAGATCTCGTCATTGTTTTTCGATATCGTTTTATTGATCTTCGTAATCTCTAATTTGTGAGCATTTTTAATGTCCCCATTATGTCGTTGTAGCTCTTTAATTGTTGTAGTAAAGTTTTATTAAGGTTGCGTAGGAAAGTGCTTTCTTCATCTTTCTCTAATAATTTCCTCTCGAGATCTTGCTTTTCTTGTTCTAATTTTTCATTGCACTGCTTCGCCTCCTTTGACTTCGTGATATGTGTAAGTAGTTTTTTATTGTGCTCTTTTAGACAATAAATTTCTTCATATCTTTCTACTATACTCTTGTCAAATTTCCTCTTGATATCTTTATTTTGTAATTCCCAATTGAGTTGCGTTTCCTGCCTTAATTCTTTAATTTGTGCAAACAAATCTTCCATAATACTTTTTGGTGTAAGAATAAGCCTTTTCCTTGAATTCCATTTGAAATTTTTGTAAATTAATCATCATTTGTAATTTTATGTTTTCTTTTTGATACCAAACTAATTCATCTTCTAAATTTTTTAACTCCATGATTCACACTTTGACTTCTATTCTTTATTTTACTTCTTCGAAAATAATTGGGCACAAAAAAATGTAAAGAATACCCAATGTAGTCCTTATGTAAGGAGTTTAAAATCAAGGTCTAATAACATTTTCCTTTCATGTAAGTATAACTTTGAAATTTAATATATTATAATCTTTATTAATAAATAATAATATTATAATATTAATATATATATATATATATATATATATATATATATATATATATAAAAGTATAACTTTGAAATTTAATATATTATAATCTTTATTAATAAATAATATATATATATATATATATATTTGAAATGGAATGAATTTGGGTTTTAAAAATTATAATAATAATATTTTATTATCATATTCTTATAATATTTATTAATAAATAATAATATTATAATATATATATCTATATATTTGAAAATGGATTGAATTTGGGTTTTAAAAATTATAATAATAAATAATAACAATAATATTTTATTATTATATTATTTTTCTTATTTTGAATGAGAGAGACTTTGCGAAGGAGATTGGAAAATAAAACCATGTGTTGATTTGGCTTTGATAAAACCATGTGTTGGTTTAAATGGTATTTTGTTTTGTTTTGTTTTTCTTTTTTCTTTATTTTTGTTAATCAATCTTTTATTATGTAGCTATTTTTTTCCATTTATTTTTCTTTTTTTTATTAATTTTCTTTCTTTCTTTTTGAACTTTTTCTTCTTCTTCTTTTGTTTTGTCTTTTTTATCTTTTTTTGTAGCTGAGTGAATGACCAAAGGACAATGTTTTGGTCGAAGACCAAGTAATTTAGAAAAACTATAATTTGATGGCCAAAAGCCAGACCAATGGAATGCCCGAGAAAAGGGCTTTGATACCAATGTTGTAGTGAACCAACCCAATTCACATAGTAACTATCCGTAAGAATAGGTTAAATAATCCATAATGGATAATATAAGAAAATATATTAAATAATATGAAGATGATGATGATAACTTACGATATGTGAGCACACATATATATATATATATATATATATATATATATATATATATCATGCCTTTTCATATATAAAGGACTTGTTTTTTGACATTAATTAATCATTACATTATATTTATGTATTATTTATTATTATTAATATTATTTATTTATGTATGTTAATAGTACTCAAGCCAATAACACCAAGTTTTACACAGAAATGCAATGATCCGAAGTGTGCGCTGGGAGCAATCTGCATGACCCAAACCTAGGGTTTGAAGCTGGTTGCGACCTTTGTCAGAGAAACCTTGGACAATCTAGGTCCACAAGGTTTGACAATCACCTCGATGGCCCCGTCGGGGGGGGGGGGGGGGGGGGGGCGACAATCAAATCCCCATCAGTTTGGTACGATTGGCATCATAAAGGGACAAAATAACACCCATGTCAACCCTAAAGTAGGTAATGACCCATCAGGGTATTCGACGAATAGGAGCGATGAGGACATGAGTCTTCCCATTGATCTAAAGGCATCCAGACCCAAGTAGGTTCAGGAGCAGCATGGAGCAGCATGGAGCAGGCACATGCACCCCAAAATCGACTACAGTACGAAGGTATGAGATTACATCCACCTGTGTCTATGAAAATATTCAATATATGCATGTCCACACAATCATATGCAAGTTTATGGGTTTATGGCCATCTAAAAGAGCATTGATTGGTTGGATCAAACACAAATGGAACCCCAAAGGTCATTATGGTTTAAAACTAGGGTCAAAGGGATTATTTATGGTTATCTTTAATCAACCCGAGGATTATATAGCAGCCTTTGAAGGAGGTTCGTACTTCTTCAACTCGGTTGGTCTCTATATGAGGCCTTGGTTAGAAAATTTCAACCCTAACAGGGAAGACTTCAAAGAGGCCCCGATTTGGATTAGACTTTACTCTCTCCCACATGAAAATTGAGACATGGAAACCCTGGAAGGAATAGGCAACACCCTCGGCTGCTTTGTCAAGATCTCAGAAGATACTCACCAAGGGTGCTACACCTCTTATGCCATAATCTATGTTTACATGAAAATTTATCAACCCCTCCTGGAATACATCTGCCTAGGTTACAGGGACACGCAATGGATCCAAACCCTAGACTATGAGGACACTCCCTTCTACTGCAGGAAGTGTCATGAACATGGTCATCTCTTTAGAGATTGACCTCTCAACAAAATTGCGCAACAACGGGATCCCTTGAAAGATAAAAATCAGGACGGTTTATCAAAAGTCACTAACAGAAGAAAGAATAACAAAATTGTCCCGACATCTCTGGTAGCATAGTAACTAATGAACTTCAAATAAAAGACAAAGGTGGAAGATCAAGTCCAGTTCCAGAACAAAAGAAGAAGAAGGATCTTTCACACATCCAGTGCTTCAATTGCAGAAAGTTTGGCCATTATAAAAATCAATGTAAATCAAAGAAGAGAAAGGAACATGCCTCAACCACTGATGTTGACGAAGAGACTTCGCAAAAGAAGTCAAAGAATGCAGAAGATGATGATCCTTGAAAGGACTATTTCTTTTAGTACACCAGTGATTGCATTATCTCTAGATGAGGAGATTGTCATTAGTGTTGTATGAAGATCCAGGTTGTAGTTAGCTTCCAAGTAAGAAGACAAAGTCTAAGGACTCCAGTGATCCCTGCAAGGAGGCAGAGATCAAGAGGGATCCCACAAAAAACAATAAAAGATAAGTATTTGGATTTGGATTATCATTTGTCATTATTGCTCTTGTAGATCAGACCTAAATGTTCATAATAGTTGTATGTAAATATGTATTCTTAGAATCAAGAAGTGTGTTATGCATGTTATAATGTAGCATATTATGCATGACTGAGATTGACGAGCAGTAAGCTCCATATGTATATGTTGGGTAAGCATCCTATAGTGTTGCACAACAACCAATGAGCCCTTGTTGGAACTAGTATAGGATGAAACCTCTTTGCTGACATATTGGAGCAGTGCATGCTCTTGATAGTATGTTCTAGTGGAGATGGAAGGCATCCATACAATCACCAAGTGTGTTTGGGATATGGATGGGTGTTGTGTTAAGCATTGGCTAAGATGCTTACATGACCGTGTGAACTACTGCCATTGCATTGAAATATGATCCGGTTTTCATGATTATACATTGTTGTTGACTATTTGACAAAATCTAACTTGTAGGGAAAGATCATATGCTATGGCCTACAAGAGAAGGATGATGTGACTTGCTCTAAAGAACAAGTGATAGATGTGTAGTCATCCTGATTAAGATCTTGTTGAAATTTAGTATTTGAGAGGGAGTAGGATGCTCAGAAATGGCTCTCAAGATTAGATAACAAGATGGTTTCCATGACAGAGGGAGCAACTACAGTGGATATGATGACGATTCATCACTAACATCAGACATATGTGGATCTAGTACAGTTAGTCATATGTGGACCCATAGCCCAAAGGTGCATGATATATCATATGAAGACTAACTATTGGTCTCTCTCTACTACAGATGTTCATCCTTCCGATGAACATAAGGAGTTGTAGTTCGTAGCAACAGATAAGTTCTTCGAAGTTCATCAACTATTATGCTACCTGAGATGTGGGGACTAACTGAATAACAATTGGCTTCTTGTTGAACATTGCTTGTGCTTGAGTGGAGAATTAGCATGCTCTAGGACAAGAACCACTCAATCGACCTTAGAGGAGGTGTAGTATACACAGATCTGGTTAGAGCAATGGCTTAGGATTCAACAAGTGCAAATGACATAGGTTGTTGATGATGTTTCCTTGATCGTGATGATGTATACTAGTGATTAGTCCCCCACCGAAATAGAGAGATTTATTGACAGGTACAGAGAGAGTTGGCCTTTGAGTACAAGATGAAGAGTCTTAGCCTGATGCATTACTTCTTGAGATTAGAAGTATGGCATAAACCAGATGAGATGTCCCTCAATCAAATGGAGTACACAGTTGAGAGATTCAGGATGATGAACCATAAATTCATGTCTCCCTCTTTATCTCTACCTCCTTGCAGGGATCATTGTAGTCCTTAGATCTTTGTCTTATTACTTGGAAGCTAATTGCAACCTAGATCTTCATACAACACTAATGACAATCTCCTCATCTAGAGATAATGCAATCATCGGTGTACTAAAATAAATACTCCTTTCAACGATCATCATCTTCTGCATTCCTTGACTTCTTTGGTAAATTCTCTTCATCAACATCAGCAGTTGAGGCATGTTACTTTCTCTTGTTTGATTTACATTTATTTTTATAGTGGACAAACTTTCTGCAATTGAAGCATTGGATGTGTGAAAGATCCTTCTTCTTCTTTTGTTATGGAACTGGACTTGATATTCCACCTTTGTCTTTTCTACCAAAGGTCTTCTTTCCTCTTTTCTTGGTGTGTGTGGTAAGAGATTGATTTTCTTCATGAGAGGCATGAGCATTGCCTCTAGCCACAATTCTGGTCTCTTCTTGTGTACAATGTGTGTACAATCTGGCCACAATCATTCAAAATTGGGTAGCTTAGATCTTCCAGTTACGCTTTGAATGAATGGTTCCCAAGATTGAGGGAGGCCATTCAGAGTCATCATGACTAGTTCTCTATCTGCAATAATTTCTCCAATAGTGCCTAATTGATCCTTGATTTTTGATATCTTCATGAAATAGGATGCAATAGAATTTGATTTGGACATCTTGACATTTGAGAGTTGTTGTCTCAAGGCAAGGGCTCTATGGACATTTGTGTTTTCAAACAACTTCTTCAAGGTATCAAATGTAACTTTAGTTGTCTTATTTTGAAAAATTTGAGGAATCAGATGATCCTCGACTGAATCTATTAGGATCGTTCTTGTCTTGGAATCACTCTTCTTCCACTGAGCCTTTCCCGCTTCTTCTTCTGGTTTTAGTACTCCTTCTACAACAAAATTTAGAAGGTAATTTTATTCTAGATCAATGAGCACTCTAGACTTCCATGAATGAAAGTTTGAAGCTCCATCAAGCCTATCTTCAACCTTGATGCTTGTCATCTTGACTCTGAAGGAAAACTGCAAACTGGTTCAGAAACCCTAGCAGGAGGTAGGTCAAAATTGAACTTTGGATTCTTAGAAAATTGCTTCCACATATGAATGCACCCTTCC
The DNA here is from genome assembly GCA_027924585.1 of Larix kaempferi. Lineage (NCBI taxonomy): Eukaryota > Viridiplantae > Streptophyta > Pinopsida > Pinales > Pinaceae > Larix > Larix kaempferi. The sequence continues at coordinate 35,112,827 of BSBM01000001.1, read as the reverse complement.
AAGGCGAGTTGAATGAGCCTCCTTTTCTTGCTGATTTGTGGCCAGAAAAATCTAAAATTGCAAACCCTAATTCTTGATGCCTGCAGTAATTAGGTCAAAATTTGAAAATTCTCAAAATGAAAATTTGCTTCCACAAGAAGATGCGCCTTCCTAGGGCGAGCTCAATAATGCTAAGGGTGAGCCTGATTTGTGGATGGAAGATGAGAAAACAAGAAATCCTAGTTTTTGGCAATAGTCTCTTTCAGCACTGTTTTGATACCATGTTAGATTTTCAAGATAATAGCAGTATAATTTTCATCTCTTTCAACTTAGAAACAAGTATAGGATTACTGAAAGAATATATATGCACTAAAACAAAATAGAGACACAATAATTTACCCTGGGAAAAACCCATCAAACCTTTCTTACTTAGAGAATTGGTACATAATACAAGTACATCAAAGGTAAGAGTGATCTTGAATAATGAAGACCACACAAAGAGAAGAGATGCCAAAAGAAGGAGCTCCAAAATGTCAACTACAACCCAAAATCGAACTTTCCTTTGCTTTAGCGAACTTGCTTGAGGTGACAACAAATGAGGAGGGAGACCCCTCTATTTATACATGATTTTGAAGTGACTTTTTTAACTGGGCCGTCTTGTCTCTTTTGCAATAATAAAAAATACATTTTATTTATTTTGCAGGTCAGCTTTAGCTAGTGAGGATACCTCACGTAGCTACAACAACAACAATATTTGCATAGATTCCAATAACCCTCGATGCATTAAGTATGGAGTACCGAAGAGGGATTTTGAAAAGATGTAGTCTAAAAGTTTTACCAAATTACTCTTTTTTTAGAGTTTAATTATTTGAAGGGAATTTAACTTGAAATCCTGTACGAATCATTTTGAATTGATAGAACTGCATAATATTAAATATTATCATTGCTTAATATGCCACTTGAAGGTGTTGGAATCCATTCCTATATTAAAAACAATAATTTTATCAATTCAAAATTATAATTTTGATAACGATGATGACAAACAAAAATAATTCATATCCATCAATTATTTAGCCTTCTTCTTTTAAAAATTCAAAAATATAAATCTTAAAAGTTATCCTTTAAACCATAAAAAACAAAGTATAAATTTCAATATGTTTGTATCAAAGGAGGTACTCTACAACTTGAGGTGGAATAGATCATCATGTCATTATGTTTATGTCACAATGTATATTGTTAAAAAACATTTAATGAAATAAAAAGGTGAGGTGTGTTTCAAAAATATTTGTTAATTAAAATAGTTTTATATGAACCTTAAATCTATTAAATAATATATTAAAAAAATTAAAACACAAAACATCAAAACACAAGAGAACATTTTTTAATCAATTATACTATAATAATGAAATATATAATAGTTTTTTTATTTCATTTAAATATTTAATAAAAATAATTAAAATAAATATATAAAAGTTAATCCACATTAAAAATTTGTATTTTTTTTTCTCTTAATATAGGGTTATATGCTAGCTTATTTATAGATATTATTTAAATTTAATAATAAAAATAATATAATATATTTATTTTTTAATGTGTAAAAAATCAATAATTACCATAATGTAGAATACAGAATTAAACAAAAATGGTGTGTATATATGTGTGTGTAAATCTTCTTCAAACCCAAAACACATTAGTCAAAAGACTCTTTACAAGCTCGTGTAAAAAAGTTGTTGACAGACGGGGCGGTTAGAGAATTTGGAGCCATGCCAAACATTCTGGTGTACTAGATATGGTGGGTCTGTAACCAAAAGATATTCCGAAACACATTTATTTCGACGAGGATGGTGGCACATAAAATCATTATGGCAATCGATGATTATAAGAACGATATTAAAATTAGAGGCCGTAAAGATTTGGTTATGCCGTCTTTAGATTATCAAATTCCCAGGGGTTATTTCGATGGAGCGATCCATGTCCATTCTCTGATAGGGTTGTAGGTGCAATTATGTATATGAACTCTTCACATGTCCATTCTCTGATAGGGGCGTAGGTGCAATTATGTATATGAACTCTTCACATTTCTTTCAAACGAAATATGCAGTCGGAAGAGGTTCGAATATCAAAGCCAAAGCCGAATTATGTGCAATTTGGATAATGTTTAGAAGTGTAGTTCAAAAAGGATGCATGGTAGTGTGGGTCATGGACGAATCTAAAGTAGTCATTGATTGGGCCAACGAAATTGTAAAATTGAAATATGTAATCTAAGATGGATTCTAGATTTGATAGAAGGAGTAAAGGATTTTGAATGGATATCTTTTTCACATATTTAAAGAAAGAGAATTAAATTGAGAGGGTTATCTTTTATCTAAGTAAGCTTTAGAATTGAATGTTGTATCCTTCTTGACCAAAAGTTTAGTAATGGATAGCTCTGGGAGGAATTATCAGTTTTACTCTTATAATATGTCTTTTTATGTCTTTGGCTATGGTTCGGGTTTTGTTGTGTTACAACTTCTTTGGATAGTTGGGTTTTGTAGATGGATTTTGAAGTGGTTATTTGTAATGGTGGTTTATAATAATACTCTTATAAAGTTTAAACAAGAGGTTATGTTTTGTTTTTGAAAGCAATTTTGGATGTGATGAAGACTGAGGTGAACGAATCACAGATCTAGACGATGTATATTTCATTTTATAAATGAATATAAGGTCTTTTTTCTTGGGATATATATATATATATATATTGTTAATTTCATCTCAACAGGTACTCACTTTGAATTCTCTATATGAGGTGCACAGGTTTATGCCAACAAGTTTATTAGGAATGGCATCCATTAATGTGGAAAAGCATCCTTCAAGTTTCCTTGTAATTTTATATAAAAGAGCATATCCATTTCAACTTTGATTTTTTGTAAAGTACAAGAGCTTTTTTTTTCAATAGAAAAAAAGTAACTTGCTATTCAACGATTGAATCAAAGTTACAACAAGAAGCCGAAAGGCCATATAATTCGATCAAAGAAGCTATACTAGTCTTTATCAATCAGATCATACTGTGGGAAGACTAAGCTTCCATCAACGTTAACAAAAAACAAGCCCAAAATAGAGATACATGTTATACACCAAGATAAGTAAGAGGAAAGACATAATATTGAATCTCTGTTCAATGCAAAATACATCCAAAGATCTGAAATCAGAATAGTATCGCAGGAACATAAAACCCCACAGTTAGTACCATAAAATCAATCTTAATATATCATCATCGAGCCCTCATCAATAATAAAGAAGTCCTCTGATTTTTCAAAGAAGAGTATCCCCTCTAGGCAACTAACAACTTTTTTGGAAAGTAGATCAGCCTCTTTATTAAACTTCCTATAGATGTGAGAAAATGATAGGTCTGGGTAAGTATCAATTAGCTCCTGCACCGGGAACACCACTGATTAAGATTATCCACCTGAATGGTGGAGTTCATTGTTTCCTAGTCGATCACCACCTTGGAGTCACCATAAATATTACCAACTGTTTATCCTTGATCTGTGCAAACTTGAGTAAACCCCATGAGGCCAATAACTCAGGCCTCGTATTAGTACCAGTCCCACATCCCATCCATATAGAAAATCTAATCATGTCGAAGACCTTAATCATCATGCTGACACCACTTAATCTGACAGAAGCTGCTCCATTAAAGAAATCGAGGATGGCACTTGAAGGGTAAGCAAGTTCATTCAACATCCTAAACTTGAGGAGAGTCTGAAGTCTAGAATAATCCTTATGTAAACCAATAATCTTTGAGAAAAGACCATGTAATCTCACTTGTATGCCATCGAAAATCAAAGCGTTCCTTGCTTTCCATATGAACCAACATATGATGAAGGGAAGCTCCCTATACTAAGGTAGCTTAAAGTACCAAAATTTCTAGTAATCTCCAAAAGCTACCCTTGGAAAAAAACCAAAGATATTGTATAAGGGCAGGCCCTCATCCCAAACTTCTATGGTGACCTTGGAGTCGAAAAATAAATTTTGAATGGATTCATAACCATCCTTACACATAACACAATAACCAAGGCCAATGAAACCCCTCAACCAAGGCCAATGAAACCCCTCCTCGTTAGGTTATCCCATGTCAAGATTTTGTTTTCCATATAAAGCCAAGCAAAACAAATGATTTTCAGTGGAAAATGAAGTTTCCACAAGTATTTATCCCACCACTATCTAACGGACTGAGTATATGAGTCAACAACAATTTCGTATCCCAATTTAGCACCAATTTGGCCATCCCTGCTATTCCACGCCCACACGAGCCTCTCAGGCTTATCCATCATCCTAATACCCAGTTGATTAAGTCCTGCAATATAATGTCGCCATTTTGTTTCCAGCTCGTTAGAAAGCCCAAGATCCAACTCTGATAACCAATAAGAAGTGGAGTCCTGAAAGTTACGCATCCGAGACAGCCTGAAATACCTACAAAGTGTAGTTCTAAAATAAGACGAGAGGACAACTGAAAGAAAGATTTCCCTCCAATGAAGGGGTCGATACCTACAAAAACAAGATTGTGATCACCAATTCGCTAAGAAAGTCTAGATCCCATCCAGGCATAGACCTTTAGAAAACCATCCCATAATGGAGATGCATTGACAGAGAGATATGTTGAAAATGCGACATGGAGATATGTTGAAAATATGAAGAAAAAAGGTAGTTTTTTCTCTTTTCCTCCAAAATTCATAAATATTATTTTGTTATTTTAACTATTATCTTATGTCAAATATGCCATGTCAACCATTATGGTTGACCCTTTTCTTAAAATTCTATTGGTTCTTGAATTCAATGGTTCTTTTTCTTATAAGGTGGCTTGTTTTCTTACAAGGTGGCTCATATTCTTATAAGGCCCATTTTAGACCCCAAATATGCTCTAATGCTTCAATACATCAACTACTTAGACCAGAATAATAATTTGCCCAACTGATGACAAGATCTAATGCAAGACACTTGTCAATCAACCAGAGTGGCCTCGTAGACACCATTCAAAACTTCATATGAGAAAGCTCTATACACAAATATGATACTGAAACTGAACGATATCCTGCAGTGAACCACTGAGAAAACCAAAGACTTGACATAAATGCACAATCAACAAATCAAGAACTGAAGAAAAGACTCAATCTCCCTGATCCCTTAGTTTAAAGAGTTGTTTCTTTAGTACCCCGATCTTTATGAGCAATTTGGCATTGCGTTTCAGGAGCTCTTTATTCTTTAAATGTAGTCTTTTATTTCTATCAATAAACTTTTCTATAAGATCACAAAGCTGGTTATGCTCACTGGCTAATTCATCATAATCTTTAATAACTTCCTCTTTCTATTGCTTGAGAGTGATATTAGCCTGTTCCGAATTCTCATTCCACCTCTCAATAGCCAGTATCTTTTCTTGCAGTTGAACTATCTCCCTTTGTTTAGCTTCCAAATTCACTGTGACGGTGGTTTCTTGAACAATAATATCTTTGATAAACTAACCTTCATTGAGCACTTGAGACTACTACTGCTCAAAACCATGAGAATTTACTGTTTCATTTTGATTCTTTGACTTCAACATATCTGCAAGAATTTCTTCAGTCTCTCTTTCCTTCTCATAATGAATTTGTTCAACATTACTACTCCCACACAAATATGGAATTGCCTTCAAGCCTTTTTCCATCCGAGTTAGGGTATGGGAAATTGTCTTTTCTAAGAGGGTGATCCTAGGATCATATTCTTCAGAATCCTCATCTACATATATAACAACATCTTTCTTAATTGATGAGTCCATGGAAGCCTTCATATTAAGACTGAGTTTATTGGTGGGTCGAGTATGAGGTCGCATAGCAAAAAAAATGCTTAATTGAGGGTATTTGGATGATTTTATAGCCATTTTAGGATTAGGCTGACTAATTGGAGTTTTCGCCATGGGCATTTCAAAGTCTTTCTGAGGTAATTGAGGATCAACATCTTCTGCAAAATCCCCTTCCTTAACACCAGGCTGCCCCTTATCTGAAACAACCTGTCCACCACTTGATACTTCAAACTACAATTGTAATTTCCGCTTCTGGCTTCAAGTAACCCTAGCAGGTATTTCTTTAGCAGATTTTGAACATGAGGATACCTTAGAACGATGCCTAGAAACCACAGAAGAAATATTTTTCAAAATAGAAGTTTCCGGGACATCAAACTTAGAGACAGGGGTTTCCATACTTAATTCGGGACCTAACTCTTGGGAACCAGATTCTTTTTCAGGAGGAAAACCAGACGAGAGCAAGAAATTCTTCCACGTTTGATCTAAATTTTCTAACTCATTTAACACTAGAAGCTTGATAAGACCAAAATGAAAAATACCGAGCTGAGAATGCTCAGGATGACTCTGAATCCTCATAGACATTTTGGTGAGACTCTTCAGAAAATAGTAAGGTAGAATAAGCTTCCTACCACTAGAAAAATGCATAAGAAACTTTATATGATAAAGAAAGGTCACAGTAAACCTACCCTCATAGGTCACATAAAGATGAATCATTCTCAAAATATCTGTCCATTCCTCCTTAAGATAAAATCTGGGTATACCCTTATGCCAATTTGGATTATGATACTCTGGCCTGAGAAAAGATTCAAAGTCGACTGAGAAACTCTGATTTTTGAACCACCTATCTCCTTCTAAAGGAAGCCCTGTTGCATCTGCTATTGATTGTTCTATGACTGCGAATTTGAAATTTCCAAAGCGAAGAGTGCAACCATCGAAGGTGTTAGCGAACTCCTCAGCAACTCGGTCATTTGGCCTTTGCAGCTTCTGACAGAAAACATACCAACCAACATCTTGAAACTTCTGAGCACAGTTTGGGATGGCATCCAAACAACTAATATCAGATGCCTCATATCTGGGAACCACACCTCCTTTCTTACCCATGGTTGAGAGATAGATTTGACTTGGAACATGATTAAATGGTAGAAGAAAACTAGCGAAACTGCAATTGCTAGATATGAACAGAATCGCTTATGAAGACTACGATTACAACCACTGTCGGTACCCAAGAACACTCATTTTTAAAGTTGAGTACAATTTGGATAATATTGATCAAAGTACAAATCGAATCATGAAAAATCAACAAATGTAATCCATATCAAGTTTTTTTAGAAATGCGGTCAATTTTATGTCTACCATGCAAAATCATGATTGCGCATTGAGTTGGCCAAGTACTGGTGTGTCCGGAAACGAGACATTTCCCGTAATGCTCTTATTTAAAAGTATGTTTGAAAGGTGCTACCGGAAATGGAAATGGGTTATTTCCAGTAGCGCTATAATCAGCTCACAACCAAGATTAGTAATAGTAAGCCAGATTCTATTTATTACCATAGAATAAGATATCATTAAAATCAAGCTAAGAGAACAACACATAAAGAAGAAATAGAAGCAACATTTGGTTAACGAAATCATTTAAATGACCAAAGGAATATGGGAATAGGATAAATTAGGGCAAGTAAACCCGGGACTAACAGGATCCTTGAAAATAGAGGAGAAGTGGGCCACTGCTTCTCTTTCCAGATCCCTTTGGCCATACATCATTTTACCTTCTTTATCTTTAATATCCCAAATAGAATTTCGGATCCTCCTCTGATTGGAAAAAGCCTGAAATTTTTTAGTATTATTGTCCCAAGACTGATCCAAGTGACCAGACTTTTGAGTCTCCAAGACTCCTCTTGAATCCTAAGGATGACAATTTTTTTGGACTCCAAGTATGCTAACTAGGCCCTGCTCTCTGCTAAAAAATGCCCGAGGGATTCTGGGCAAAGAGAGAGGATATATCCTCTTCACATAACATAAGATCTTGGGTAAGTTCCAGTTTTTTTTCCTTGTCCCATAAAGCCACCCTCTTTTTAAGAGCCTTTAGCTTGGAAACCAGGTGATCCATAAAAAATAAATTCACATTAGCAGGATAAGAAGACCAGAAAGACCTTACCAAAGAATGAAAATCAGCCTCTTGTAACCAAGCATCATTGAATTTAAAGGGAAACAATTAGTTCTTGGAGTCTAAATCCATTTGGAGAAAGACGGGAGTGATTTGAAATCCCCAAATTGAAAATCCAAGACCTATACCTCCATAATACATCAGCGAGTGAATCGGATAAAAAGAATCTATCCAATCTGGCAACCCCAGAGACACTAAAACGACCATTTCCTCAAGTAGGCCCCATATGGCAAGGAAGAATATCAATAAGATTGGATCTACTGAAAAGCTCACCAAAGAAGTCTCAATAAATTTAAGATATATTTTTTTTGTCTCCTTTTATATTTAATGAGTGATTAATTGCATTAATAATTATAATATGTTAGGTTGTATTGAAATTAATTTATCATTTTAACTTAAATATATTTTCATGTCTAAATGTGATTTTGAAAACTATTTATCATGATATTTTATTTTAAAATTTTAATTTTTTAAAATTAAAATTAATTTTTTAATGAGTGATTAATTGTATTAATAATTATAATATGTTAGGTTGTATTGAAATTAATTTATCATTTTAACTTAAATATATTTTCATGTCTAAATGTGATTTTGAAAACTATTTATCATGACATTTTATTTTAAAATTTTAATTTTTTAATAATCTAATATTTTGTATTGATTCATTTTAATTTGAAACTATTGTGAACCAATTTATTTTATCTTGGAAATTATTAAATTATTTTAATTTTAATTTTTAAAATATTAAAAATTTAAAAAATAGGTTTAGTATGGTGTTCAAGGATAATTTTAGGGGCGAAATTTAGCCTATGGGCTATTTTTCCATGTTTTTTTCCAAAACAATATTCGTCAATTTGCATTTTTTGAAGTCCCATTTCGCCCAATTTTGATGGGGAAAACTTTTTTCACTTTAAAATTCGCCAAATTATTATATAAACTATATAAAATCCTTAGAAATTGAAATAATTTTATAAAAATATCACCAAATATTTTATAGTTGACATTTTAAGAATTTGTAAGATTCACCAAAATTTATACACTTTTAAATAAGTATGGGTCCTTAAAATTATCTCTGATGATACTCCCTCTAAAAGCATATTTACATGCACTCAGCAATATTATACATACTTGAGCCTTCACTAAAAGATACACCTAGTGTGCATCCAATTCCAGAGATAATAAACCTATAATTGCATTGTGGGATGGCAAGTTTAGGGTTACACAAGTGACTTAGACATAATAGTATTCTATTTCATAATATATGATATTCAAAATGAAAAGTTGCATTCAAATTCATTGAATAAACAAAGAAACACAAGCGTATGTATAATGAACTTAATCATTATCATCAATGTTGAGTCCTCGTAGTAGCAATTACATTATGGATAATCCTCAAACAATGGGTGCTAGTTATCTTTCAAATGGCGTGATTTCTTATTGAAAGTGATTGAAACATATATTTTCTATATTTAAATTTCGATGCAAGACTAATTAACAATAATTTTTTTGGGGAGTTTATTATTCAAATAAATAAAGTTTTATTAACAAAAAGAAAACTAAAGAGCCTAGCCATTTGTGTTTTTCGTTCCCCAACAATAGCACTTGCATAGAACTACAACTATAACAATAATCATTGCTCCAATGTTAAGTGTATTTACATAAGATTCAATATAAATACATGTTACAAAAACATAACCATTTGAAAATGGTCAATGACTAACCATCTCAAAATGGTCCATCCCTCTTTTTAATCCACACATGTCAAAGCTCTTCCATCAAATTCAAAAGTATAAAAAGTATAAGATGGAACCTTTCCCTCCTTTTGTTGGAATTGCCTTCTCCAAATTCAAAGATGAGATTAAGTACATTATCAGTGGGGATTGTGTGCTATAATCTGAAGCCAAACTTTAAGTCATCAACACTTGGAGATAATGATCTTAACATCTCAAGAGAATTACAGAAATAATTAGCATCCTAGATTTGACATTTTTATGGTTTATTAATTTTTTTTTTAATTAGAAATGGCATTAAGCCTCAAAAGACATATTGTACAACACATAACTTGATTCCTTATACATTACATAGAGCTAACAAATCAATGAAAACGCCCGATGTAGTTGTGAATAAACTATTTTTGTGATTTTTTACTATTTTTACCTAACTTGATTAAATTGATGGAGAGAAGAATTATGGAATACACATGAATTATGGCATATGCATGTTGATTAAGGCATGCATCCTCTAACAAATTGATGAAAACTCCAATGTAGTTGTGAATAAACTATTTTTGTGATTTTTTACTATTTTCTACCCAACTCGATTAAATTGATGGGGAGAGGAATTATGGAATACACATAAATGATGGCATATGCATGTTGATTAAGGCATGCCTCCTCTACAGGTTGTCACCTCCCTGAGACCCCAATAACTTAACGAGTCATCTCACTTATACTCCTTAGGCGAGCTGGCTAGATAATGTCCATATTAGGAAGTGTAAAGGTTGATGCAGACTCCTAAGATATCTAGTTAGACTTGTATAAGTAACATTCAAGTGAATCAAAACCATTAAAATAATCTTGCATCTTTTGATGTCTCAATTGGATAATAACATTTTCTTTGAGACATATTCATTCTTTTTATATTTTGTTAAATTTTAAGCATACTTGTTTAAATGAAATCTCTTCTCATAGAGGTTATGTGTTGAAATGACATTTTGCTTGATTATTCTCCCAACACATGCAAAACTACAATGTAGAGGGCACATGCCAAAGACAACAATCAAGACATTGGAACTTGCTATCTCTAGTAAGATTTTTAGTTTCAATTCGCTGACTATAGCACCACAAAGTTAGAGTTAAGGTTAATAGGTTCAAGTGGGACAAAGTACGAAGAAAACCCTCTCTACACTCATTCTAAGGTTCTAATAAACCCCGAATTTTATGAAATCATTCTCTTTGAGCACTGCTCTGCTAAAACAACCTATTGGGTTCATGTAATCTTCTCAAATTGGAAAGCATTTCATTTGTCTCTCAAGAGTGGGTGATACTATAATGATTATCGTAGAATGTCTGACTAAAATTATAATATAATGATGATCATAAAATGACTTGAGATGATAAGAGATTAATAGACTTAGCCAAGGGTTGGCCCTCTACTTAAGAAAAATCTTGAGCTATGTTTTTTAAACCACGCATTGTTGGATACTATGTTGCTAAAGGATGGAAAACTCACAGGCTTTACGAGCTTGATGAAAAAGCTTGTAGGGGACTACAGATAATGCTATCATTTCTAGCAAGCATTCATAATGAACTAGTTAACAGATTAATAGCTCGAACATAATACCAAGGCCTATTGGTTTTTAAGTTTTAAACATATTTATCTACAAGGGAAACTTGTCAATTGGAAGATTTTCCCTCATTTCAATATAATTTGGAAAGATCCATTCTTAAATTTTCAGGAAGGAAGTTGCTAAATCTATTAAAAGTAGAAGTATCTTTCTATTTCTTTTAATTGGATTTGTGTGAGGTGATTCATTAGCCTTTTTACACAAACAAATAATAATGTAAATTTGTTTTATAAGAGGAAAACATGTCACTAGTGGTCATAAACAACATTATGGTTGCACTTAACAACCAATAAGCATTAAATGATAAGATTTTAGATAAATGACTACTAAAAATGTGCATTTTGAATGGTTTGCTCCAAAGACTTGTACCATCAATCACACATTTTGAATAGCTAGTTACTTGGAGACTTGAAGCGATGATTGCTAGCTAATATTCCAGTATAGATGATGGAATGGAATGTTATGGTTGGTGTTCTTGGATCTAGATACCTTTGTGAGGATTTCCTTCACTTATGTTGTTATGCTATGGTTTGTTTTCCTAAATGAATATTAGTCGTCACACCCTGTGGTTTCATTGTTTAGTTCCTTCAATATCCTAAGTAAAAGTGATTGTCCTCATTGTGTGATTTTAATTTGGAAACCTAGAGTTATGGTATCGAATGATATTTGGTATGATAATTTGTTAAATCATTTGATGTATCTAATACCCTTAATGAGTACATTAATGCTACATATTACATACTTACCTTACTAGCAATTAAAATGTTGTTGCTAAGTTTGTTGGGTAGTTCTTTCTCAATAGTCATGTTGAACTAAATAAAATCATTTATATAACCACCAAAAATCAAAGTATGACTATCGATCACTATATTATGTTTATTTTATTGCAATGTATGGGCATTGACTGAACTTTGAGCTAGACACTCAAAGGTTGATTTTTTTTCTTTTCAGTTGCAGTAGTGACCTTGACCTCACTAATGACAGGAATTTTATGTATGATCGTTATTTTCATCACCATAAATAATTTACGGTGGCTTTTACAAATATCAAGGAGGTTGTGCATGTAGTATGCAAGTTATTAACCTTGCCTATAGTGACAATACTTCCCAACAGTGTGCATTCAGTTTATTAGGCAAGATCTTCAATGATTTTTCTCCCATTCTCATTGTGTAGACTATAACATGTATACATTGAATAGATTCTAGTGGTTAAGGTTGTATATAGGATTTCCTATTTTTCTTCTATCATTTAAAATTACGATTAAAACAATTTACATTATATATACATGGACCTTGAAATGAACATTGACTAACAACTCTATAATATTAATTTGTTTAATCTTTCTTCTTAATAAGAAAAACAACAACCTACAGTAGAATTCTAGGCATATATATACCATAAGAGAATTTATCAACAAATTGTTGTGGTTTGCTATCTATATGAAGATGAAGGAATTTGTCATGGTTTGCTATCTATATGGAGATAAGGGAGAGCTACAACACTAATTTAAAACACGCTTGTAACGACACAAATATATCTTGCAATAATGGCGGTGCTACTTACATTCATTATTGGTGGTACTAGAGTCTCTAATTTGGATAATATCTCAGTAAGGTGAATGTAAAGCAAGGCAACTAACTTAATTTTCATGAAATGCAAGATCATATTCATTATCATCTAATATGCTTATTGTAAATCATTATATCATAATGCATATTTCATATCATTGTAGTCTAAATGTTTTATGAATTTGTTTTTTATGGCTCATCAAAATTACACGAAGGGAAACCGACCGCCTTTTGCCTAAAATCCAACAAGAATAATTTTGGATTGATAAAATTGTAGATATCAATCATTAACATTGCACCATTAAATTGGAATAGGGGTATTCAAGGGTGTTGAATCCATTTGAATTAAAAACAATTCTTTCAACAATCCAAAATTGCAATTTCAACAAAGGTTTTATCGTTAGATTCCAATGATGGCAAATAAAAAAATGTCAAAATCGTAGAACATTTAGCTCTCTTTTTTTTTCCAAAGAAAAAAAATCACAGTTTATTATTAAATATAATAGAGCATATTTTACATGGCCTACAAGCCTTTCATACAACACTTCTATGTAGCTATCTACTATCGTAAACATTTACAGAAAAAACTTTACTATCTGGCAAATTATTGCCGTAAAAAATATTTTCACAACCAGTTTCCAAATAAACATTTTAAAGAAAAATGGCAAGAAAAGAGTGTATACTTTTAGGAACTCTTGATTTAGCCTTCTTCTATTTCATATCCTATGGTTTTACAATATTTTATGCATTTACATTTCATTATGATCTGAAAACCCAAAGATGAATTGCTAGCATAGATTATGTGTGGCGTGTAAAATAAGTTTTAATGATAAATATGCACATGGCTTTTTTTTTATTTCACTTAACCAATATAAATGCATAAAGAGTACATGGAATGTTAGGAATTTTTGTAAATAATTATTGTTAATTCAATTTATCAATTTACGAATATTGGCCCACGCTGAGGTTATTTAGTCACATCGTTAGGTTTGTGCCAATAAAAGATATAGAACATTGAAATTTAAAAATTCATCAATTTTAATACCAACATGAAGGTGTGTATAGCTTAATTGTTTCCCGACTTCTCCAATGGGGGCATGTTGATGGGGACTACTAGGGTTTGGAGGAAGCTCTTCTAGGGTTTGTGACTACTGTGACTATGGCGGCCAAAACGACTACTTTGGTCTGGCACCTTCATCGTTTCTATCCTATGGTACCACGTTACAAGCATTGGTGCTGTTTTTGGGTTTGGGGATGAGTGGTTTTTAGTTACCGGTATTTTTTTTTGTTTTTTTTCTTGTCGCTAGCTTCATCTCCATTTTTCCGTTCTACATCCGTTTACAGCTGGTGCCTTATCCATCCTCGTGATGACTACGTCTTCTGAGAGTGATTTTCGAGTGGGACCTGTTTTGGGTCTTTCGACTGGTGGGTCTGACTCAATTCCCAGCGGTGGCAATGATATCAGGGGTCCTACCTTTGGTCAGTTTCCTGGGGAGTCTGGCCCTCTCTTATGTGACGTCATTGATTGCGGAGTGGTGTCAGGGGAGGAATCTGGCTTTGAGAAAGAATATTATCAACCCTGTGACAATGTAAGCCGGGGGGGAGGTAAGTCTCGCAGTGTGGGTAACACGGCTCGAAATCATCGTTCTCTGAAAGTCATAAAAAGTCGTGGAGAAGGCACTACGATGGTTCTGGGGAAGGACGTCCAACTTGGTCGTGTTCTGAGCCTTACTGCAAGGGCTTTGGTCGGCAAGCTATGTTACACTGACATTTCACGGTCCGACCTCATCTCCTGGGTAAACACACAGTGGAAGCCCCTTTTAAATTATACGCCCAGGATTCACATGCTGGTTAATAACTGGGTTGTTTTCCACTTCTTAGACGAAGAACATGCTTCTTTGATTTTGGGTCGGATTTGGGTTATCGACCGGGGCTCGCTGTGCTTAAAAAAGTGGCATGTGGACTTCAATCCGGTTTCCGAACAACTCCAGTCCAATCATCTTTGGGTATTACTCAAGGGTTTCCCTTTGGATTTGTGGTCTCGTGAGGTATTCGTCACCTTGGAAAACCACATTGGTACCTTCATTTACTTCGACGAGAAATCGCTCTATCATGAGGACAAGCGATGTGCCTGGATTCTGGTTGCTCTCGACAGTTCAATGGACCTCCCAGAGACGGTACAGATTCAGTGGGGTGATAGGGTCATTTATCAGGACCTTGATTTTTGGAGGACGCCATTTCGTTGTTTCTCCTGTGGAAAGACTAGGCATTTACGAAAGCAATGTGGGAAGGCTTCTTCTTCTAAACCTAGAGGCACAGCGGCTGCTGACCCGGATATTCCCGCTTCTTTGGCTTTGGAGGAATGTGTGGACTCTGCGGCTGTTATGGAGCAGTCAACATTTGCCGGTAAGTTTAAGAGTCTTTTTCCATACTTGTTTAATTCTCTATCATTGAATGATATCCAAAAATTGGAGGGGTGGGACCAGGGTTTATTACCTTTGGAACCCATCTCAGACTATGTCCCTCCTTCATCACCTGGGAACCCTGGTAATGGGAAAACTCTTGATGAGGCACTTTTACCTGGCACTATGACCGAAAATCTGGCCCTTATCTCAGATTCCCAATTATTGCTCGATGAGTCCACTATTTTACAGGCAGTGACCCCGCGACCTGATTTGGTAAACAATGTGGAGGGGGGGGGGGGGGTTGCAAACCAGGGTCTTTGCTCAGCATCGTTGCCTATTTACTGTGGGGGGGATTTAATACCTGCGTCAGATTTCCCTCCTTTACCAAATGTGACCATACGGAAAAAAGAGGGTGGGCGTCGTAAGAAAGACCTGGCTTGGGCTTCCTGTGGGGGTATGGGGAAATCTATGTTTTCGGTTGGTGATTTATCTCAGACGAGTGAAGAAAATAACTCATAGTCCTTCTTTCGGCCACTTAGAGCGGTGGGGTCCAAGACGTGGTCTTCATAATGCTTATTCTAACCTTAAATATCCATGGGGTTGGAGGTGCCCCAAAACGCTACACCTTTCGTTGGCTACTAGCACTCACTAAACTTGATGTTATTCTATTACAGGAAATCCTATGTGATGACCTAAAGGATAGGGCTTTCATCAATTCTATTTTTCCTTCCTGGTATGTTTGCTCTATTGGGGCATCTGGGAGGTCGGGTGGGCTTATCACTGCTTGGAACCCTCACTTTCTCTTGGCGCAATCCTTTACTGTGAATGGTGGTATTTTACTCAGGGCCGGAGTAGGACTAATGACGTCCTGCTAAATATCTTCAATGTCTATGGCCCTCAAGTGGAGAAAGCCTCTTTTTGGGCAGGTCTTGGAGACATGGGAGTTTTGGGACTGTCTAACTTGATTATGGCTGGTGATTATAATTTGACTCTGGGGGCGAGGGACTCCTGGGGTGCTCGGGCTCAACCATCCCTTAATTCTTGGTTTTGTAACCTTTTTGAGTCTTTTGGTCTTACAGATATCTTACCGTTCCCATTCGTTCCTACCTGGCGTAATGGACGTGTTGGGAATGACGTTGTGGCTAAAAAGCTGGATCGTTTTATGCTTAACGAGACTTTGCTGGAATCACTGTCTTCGTGTTCTTCCTGGGTGGATAATTCTCATATTTCTGACCATTCTTCGACGTTGCTACAACTTGGATTGGATGCCTTACCGACCTTCTATCCGTTTATTTATTGTCACATTTGGGCACTGGATGAACAATTCATATCTATGGTGAGAACTTTATGGGCAACGATCCAATTGGATACTACATCTTCTGCTATGACTCATTTGCCTGGTTTTCTGCATCTATTAAAAACTAATGTTGCTCCTTGGCTCCGTGAGAAGAAGGCTCTATTGACATTGTATATTAGGAAAGTGGAATTAGCTATCTCGTCCATGAAGGATTGTCCATATGAAGAAACTATGGATCCTTCTTATATGGATGCATTGGCATCTTTGGAGAAACAGAAGGCTTCTTTGTTGGCTTCAGAGAAGGCCCTCTAGAGATTGAGAAGTAGAGCACTTTGGATTGAGAATAGTGATCAAAACACAAAATATTTTCATGCTTATGCTGAAGGCCGAAGAAAGAAGAAAACTATTTGGGAAATAAAGGATTCTTTTGGAAGTCCTATTTCGGATGGTCTTGGCATTGCAAAGGAAGTTGTTCGTTATTTCTCTGCTATTTATAAACACCCAAGATCCATTAATTTGTAGGAGCAGATGCAGATTATACAGGTAATGCCATGTATATTTTCAGATGAGGACTGTCACAGAATCTATGCTCCGATTACCTTAGAAGAGATTGAATTGGTTTTAAAGGATATGGAAAAAGATAAAAGTCCTAGGTCAGACGGCTGGACATGTGAATTTTTCTCTCAGTTCTTTGATATTTTGGGGCCTGAACTTGTTCATTTTGTCGAGGAGGCTAGGATTTCGGGTAAAATTCCTGGTGATGTTAATGCCACCTTTATCTCATTAATTCCTAAGGTGTCTAATCCCTCCTCTTTTCAATATTTTCGCCCTATATCTCTTTGTAATCTTATCTACAAACTGATATCAAAGACCATTGCTCAAAGAATAAGGGGAGGTTTGTCTAATGGTATCTCGGCTGAACAATTCGGATTCTTGAATAAGAGGTTGATTTTTTATGCGGTGGGGACAGCACAGGAAGTCATACATTCTATCAAGTTTAAAAAACTGGGGGCAATGGCAATGAAGCTTGATTTGATCAAGGCTTATGATCTGGTTGACTGGTCATTTCTTAAATTAATTCTCCTGAATGCTGGATTAGATTATTGGATAACCCAGTGGATCTTGGGATGTATCAGCTCTACCAACTTTGTTATTCTGGTAAATGGATGCCCTACTTCATTTTTTAAGGCATCTCGGGGCCTGAGACAGGGTTGCCCACTCTCGCCTCTTCTTTTCATCCTGGTCATTGAAGGCCTTAACACGATCATTCTTCAGGAAAAGGTGGAGGGTCTTTTTATGGGTATTAAGGTTTCTCCACATTTGAATATTACCCATCTATTGTTTGTTGATGATATCCTGATCTTTGGCCTTGGTAGGGAACAAGAATGGTAACATTTCAAGTTTATTGTAGATGTTTTTTGCAAAGCGGCAGGGATGCAGATCAGTGTTGTGAAGTCACGGCTGTATGTTTTAAATCTGGATGATGCTGTTGGACGAGCCTTGGATTGTATTTTTCCTTATGAGACTATTGATATGGACCGGGGTTTGACATATCTGGGGTACTTTTTAAAGCCAAATGCTTATTTAGTAAATGATTGGTTATGGCTGGTTAAAAAGGTGGAGAAGCGGATCCTCTGCTGGCAAAATCGGTGGCTTACTTTGGGTGGAAGGCTGGTGCTTCTTAACTCTGTGTTATCTGCTATGCCAATATACTGGTTTAGCTTGGCTGCGGTTCCAAAGTCGATTCTATAGATGATTCGAAAAGTGCTCTTTAATTTCCTCTGGAAGGGATAGTCTTCATATTGGGGGTGCCATTTGGTCTCGTGGGAGATCGTTTCTAGACCAAAGGAAAAAGGTGGATGGGGCATTAGGAATTTACATTGGGTCTACCAGGCACCGCACTTAAAGTCTCTATGGCGTGGTCTTCATGATGAAGGTTTATGGGGCAACTTGATTCGTGATAAATACATTAGACCTGATTCTATTGCTGATTGGTTGCGATCTGGTAAATTATTGAAACAAAAAACATCTATGGTCTGGAGGGGTTTGGTAAAATTGGTACCATTATTACGGGATTGGTTATGCTGGTGAGTTGGAAAAAGATATCAAATTCATATTGGCTGTGATAAAATACCGGGACATTCTCATTCTGTTTTAAATATGGATACCATGATACAGCTCCAAAATATGGGTCTTAGGTTTTTATATCAGATCTATGAGCAGGGGGTTATAAATGATGTTAGTGGTGAATGGTTGAATGCCACGAGACTTGAACTACGAGGCTCGACAGTTGAGGATTGGAATTCTTATATCATGGGTCTGCGGCATGCTGACATCAGTCTTACTACTGAATTAGACAAACTTTGCTAGGATTATGGCATTGGTGATGGCACAGTGACTACTTCTCAGGCATATTCGGCTATGGCTAATGCATTGGTCGATGCAAATGTGGTATGGTGGGAAAAAAACTCTGGAAGTGGAAAGTCCCGGTAAGATTAAAACTTTTCACATGGCTTGCATTAAATTATCGCATTTATACTGGGGATAGATATTGGGCTCATGGCCGTTTTGGCCCTTCAGTATGCTTCCTGTGCATTGGAGCGGAGGAAACCTGTAATCATCTCTTTTGCTCGTGTCCTTAGACATTACAAGTATGGGAGGAATTGAAGCTGCATTCGGGCATTCTGGGACATGGTGTGGGGAAAATCTTGCAAAATGTTTGGAAGGATGGCATGAGGTTTATAAATTACAAATGAATTATCTGATTTGCTTCATCTGGGGGATTTGGAGGTTGAGAAACTCTATTCTATTTGACCACAGGACATACTCTTTCTCTGGTTCGGTGGCCTTCATAAAATACTACATGGCTGGGATGGTATGGAATTCTGAAAATGTGAGGAATGCAGTTTTGGAAGCACTGGTCCGCGGGCATAATAAACCGATAGGTTTTTTCGATGGTGCGGCACAGGAGGGTCGTTGTGGTGTTGGATGCTACATCAAGTGGGAAAAGGATAGGTGGGATGAACTATGTTTTGGTTGTGGCTTGGGTAGTAATACCCAATCAAAACTTATAGCTCTTTGGGGTACTCTTCTACTGGCTCATTCTTTGGACATTAAAACAATTGATATATTTGGCGACTCTAGAGTTATTGTTGAATGGGTATCCTCTCACCATAGACTACAGATCCCTGCTCTTGATAATTGGAAATCAAAGATTCTGGTGCTCACTCAACAGTATGATGCTATTTCTTTCTGTCATGTGAAGAGAGTTTTCAATCAGAAGGGTGATCAGTTATCAAAGCGGGGACTAATGCTAGAGGAAGGCAGGGCCATTTTGAGAATCTATTGTGGCAGCCAGCTTATGGATGAAAAGCACTACTTCATATACTGATTGTCTTTCTTCCTTTTTGCTAGTGGTAGTTTCTATCTGAGACAGTTTGAAGAATTAGTCTTTATCTTCCTCAAGTCTATGGAGTATCTACTTTTTAGAGGCATGTAATTTTGTATAAAGAACATAGTAGAGTAGATGAAATATTTTTGGGTTAAACATGTTTTTAAGAGACTCTCTGATCTTTCCTATATGAGGGAAGACAATCTACAGGATCAATGGTGGACCAGTTTTTATATGTAATCATCTTTATGAAGGAGCTCAGGCAGTTTCCTTGATTCACTTGTGAATAGCAGGAAACTCTTTTTTCTTTTGGAAAAAAAAGCTTAATTGTTTCCTTTGAACATTCATATCATACCTTTGAGAGGCTCTTGCAATCATCTTGAAGATGGTGTGGACAAGAGGGTAGTTTTAGAGCTATAACACTAAATCTAGCTTCTTATTGAGGATAGTTTGAGAGGAATTAAGCACCTAGCATATCTTTACACCATCCTTTATTGAAGGTTTAATTAGTGACACACATTTTACCTCTAGGAACTTTGGTCTAGAACTACGTGTTGGGATACAAATGCACATAACGTTTCCAATTTTTTGAGAAACATATCAAGTTTACTTTACCAATGAAATAATTATTATTAGTAATTTTGAGTATTGTTAAATGGTATTAGTTAATGTGGTTTATATGTTAGTTGGAGAAACTCTACATTTTTGTATGAGAGTGGGTTTACAAGTGGACAAACTCAACTTTTCCAACACTTATGTTTTGGTGAGATAAAGATCTATCTTGGTTAATCAGTCTTCCTAGATTATTAGGATCTTGATTATTTTAAAATATACCAAATCTTGAAAGATCAAAATTTCATAGTTGAAATTCTTATCATTAAAAAGAGGAACTTTCAATCAAATTTGTTGTAGTTATTAACTGATTCTTTTTTATATGTATTGATTTTGAAAATTTTCGTTACTAATCATTCCACAAGGTCAATATCTATTTTAAATTATTTTATTTATTTATCTCTATTAGAGTGCCACATACAATCACAAAAATATATTCACCTATTTCGATTATTAATGATTTCATTGTTATTTATGTTACTTGCCAAACATTACTATATATTGTAATTCACGTCAAACAAATAAAAAAATTCTAAAATACAGAACATCACCATAAACATAAACATAACCATGACCAAGACCAAGACCAAGACCAAGGGCAAACACATTCTACAACACTAAGGACAAAACAATTCTAAAACACCAAGTATGACCATGACCAAGACTAAGGACGGGCATTAACTGTGTTGCAGTTAATATCAAACAAACACTTTTTAACTTACTAAGTATCACCAAGACTAAGGAGTGAAAGCTCACTTGTGATACTTAAAAATCTAACGTTTTGTTTTGTTGTATATTTCCATGGAACCTAGTGAGGCACTTTTGGTACACTAAATAAATGAAGATTATTTTAGTGCGTCACTTTTGGTCCAATAATTAAAGGTGTTTAAAGTTATTATCATCAAGTCAAATGTGAGATCATGCATTATTCTCATCCTTAGCCTTGGAAAATGAAAGAAGTAAAGTTATGATTTGAAATTTTATTTTAATAAAAATATTAATCCATCCTAAAATGAGAGATATATTTTGGTTTATAAGTCAAAATGTTTTGAATTTACATTAATTCAACTTTATTATAAAAAATTTCAATGTTTTCAAAATGTTTTGAATTTACTTTAATTCAATTTTATTATAAATTTTTTTAATGTTTTCAAAAAACCATTTATTAAATTAAGTTTTTTGAAAATTAAAATTAATTTTTAGAGCGTGATTTTATTTTTAAATAAACAAAAAAATATTTAATATGAATTTTTAAAAAATTGCATATGGTAACTTTTACATATTGGTAATTTTTACATCTCGTGTTGATCTTCTTTAATAAATAGTAAAAGAATATTATCACTTTCTTGACGTGTTTTGATTTTGATTTTGATGTGTCCAATTATATATATTTTTATTAGATGTTTTAAGAATAATAATTATTTATTGATATGACAAATCTATTAATTTTTTTTATGTTATTATGATTTCTAATTTATGTTCTTAATTTTTATATTCAATCACATTGTGTACGTATTAGCCACTTTGTGACATAATCACTTCAATCATAAAGTTTTTATATTGTTAAAGTAAAATTTATATTAAATATTTTTTTAAATAAAAAAATATTTTGTGAATTTTTGAAATTCTAAGATGATTCTTTTTAACTAGCAAAGACACATGATGTAACAAAATAGACTTAGTTTATGGGGGTGAATGTCAAATTTAAATAATAATAATAAATATAAAATTTTAAAAAAAATTAGCATGCCTTGGCTCAATGTAGATGATGATGTTCATTAATGGAAAATATCAATAGTTGGAATTGTGAATGATTGTGGCCAGACTAACTTCTCTCAACATTAATCGTAATGATTATTCCATACATTTGAGTTCAAGCTACCATGTGACCTAGATTAATAGTACCAATCATTCCATTCATTTGGAATTCAAACTACAAAGTCACATGTCCTAGTCTCTGATCTTTAAGTTTCTCAATCTTCATTCCTTCAATTATTAATCTACCCCCTTTAGGAATGTAAGTTATAACAATGACAATCTTGATAGACCTCTTCAACTTTGATCCAATTTTTCATATTTTTCTATAGCATGAGCTCGTGAGAAACATTAGTAAATCTAGCATTATCTTTGCTCTCGAGCCACTTAAAGGGATTCTTATATCTAAGAGGAACATAAATTTGGCATTTCAATATCTACTTCTTCTTCTTCTCTAAGCAACAATGTTTTCTTCTCCCTATGTTCAATAGCCATCACATGTATGTAAAGAAAACAAATGTTTTTAGCTTACCTTAACCACATGTCAATTTTAGTGTTAAATTAATTGTGTTCATAAAGACAATGGAGCTCACTTTACTTACTTCCAACTTCCATTATTGGGTTGGATCTTGCTGTAATCACTTTTAGTTTAACAAACTATAGGGTATGAAAAAGCTCCCAAATTATTTTGCAATCTCATATAAGTTGATTGTTTTATGTAGGAATTGCCTGTAATTGTGCAAAGCCATGCTCTTTTGCAACTATATTAAGTTTGAATAGGCTTGGTGCCTCAAAATCCCTACCAATCACATGCTTTTAGGTTTAAACCAAAACTAAGGTCTTCTTACTTGTATTACATAATATTTGAAGACCACACTTTATATTCTCGAGAAGTTTTCAACAATTTTACAATTACAACTTCAAACATTCAAAACATTGTCATTTAAATCACGCATAAGCTTATTTACAATAAATTCACATCAACCTAACACAAGTAGTTGTCTCAATTTTGTAATAAATTTGCATCAACTTAACACAACACAACATGTCCCAATCAATCATGTTTTTCCCACTTTCTATATATGAAAACATATTATTTTCTCACTACCCACCAAAGCACACTATTTTAGTAACAAAGGTTTCATGTACTTTATAATTTATGCTAGAAGAGACACTCTTCCTCTTGCATGTTTCGATTCTTACGTTCTTTATCTTTAGTTGCATAGCTACACTGATATTTAATGAAAAATCATTTAAAAGCTCATAAAAATACTTATAGTAGTTCCATTTTAACACCAAAATAATACTTCACTCACGCTTGAGTTTGAATATTGCAAACTAGGTGTTCAAATTTTTTCTCATAAGGTATATTGTGAGATATTGATCATATAGTTCCCTATCTGTAAAGAATATAGCTTTCAAATGAAAGGAAGGATGGTTTGAATTTTTATTTTAGCAAAGCAAAACTATTTTATAAAGTTTTATAATGTTGAAATAAAAATTGTATTAAATAAAATATTTTGAAAATGAAAGTATGATTTCTTTATTGGTATAGACATATATAGTTTTGGTTTATAAGATAGTCGTCAAATTTGAAAAATAATATAAAAATCTTGGCAAATGACAAGTGGCATTGCCTCATTGTTGATGACAATGTTCATCAATGGAACATATTAATGAATGGCATTGTGAAAGATTGCCATCAGACTAGCTTTCCCATGCATTAATTGCAACGATCATTCCATTCATTTGGAGTTCAAGCTACCATGCCACCTAGATTAATACCAAGGATCATGCCATTCATTTGGAATTTGAGCCACCATGTCACATGTCCTAATCTTTGATCTTTAAATTTTCCAATCTTCATTCCTTCAATTGTTATCCTCATTTGGGAGTGCAAGCTGCATCAGTGGTAGTCCCAATAAACCCATATCCAACTTCGATCCAATTTTACATAGTCTTCTATATCATGAGCTCCCATGAGGAGTGTTGGTAAAACGAGCATAACCTAGGTTTTGGGCCACCTTAAGGGATTCTTATACCTGGGAGGAGCAAAGATTTGGAATTTCAATATCTTGTTCTTCTCTAAGCAGCAATGTTCTCTGCACTTTGCATTCAAGAGCTATTACAAGTATGTAAAGAAAATCAATGTTTTAAGCTTACCTTAACCACATGCCAATTTGGGTGTTGAATTAATTGTATTCATAAATATAGCTTTCTTTAGTTACCTCCATGCATTGTCGAGTTAAATCCCACTATGATTGTTTTTAGTTTAGCACACTGTGGAATATGATAAAGCACCCAAAAAATTTGGAAGTCAAATTATTTTGCATTTGTATATAAGTTGTTGGCTCTATGTAGGAACCAATTGTAATTATGCATAACCATGTCTTTCAAAACTAGATTGGGTTTGAATATGTCTGATGCCTTGAAATCTCCACCAATATTGTGCATGTACGTCTAAACCAAAACTAGGGTTTTCTTGCTTGTAGTACATAATATCTGAAGAATGCAATCTACATCTTTGAGAAGTTTCCACCAATTCTACAGTTGTAGTTTCAAACATTCAAAATACTACCATTTAAATCACATGGAAGCTTATGCATGATTGGTTTATAAAGTGTCATGGATATTCCACTAGACTAGTTCATACAACAAATCTCAATATTATGATATCCCTTATTATGCGGTGTTTGACTTCATATTCAAATTTTTTGTTGCTAGATTAGTGCACAAAGTACTGAAATAAATTACACTAAGAAAATAACACATCATCCATTCATTGAGCACAAGATGTAGCCTAAAAAAACCAACATAGTAAAAACCCAATTAGAAGGTGAGGCTTATGCTCTTGCTCTTTTCTTATCAGTTGTGAAATGCAAGTAATGTAAATAAAGTGCACTCACTATGGAGTTTCCATGGACACTGTGGCGTGAATGGATACTACAAGATTTTCTACTTCCTCTATTATACATCAATATCCCACTCCTAGATGCTACGCTCAACCATGGAATAATAAACAACAAAATTAGAATGGAACACCTTCCATTCTCATTGGTCCAATATTTAACATGGCCTGATAATTATCTAGGGTAAGGGTTAGGATTTTGCATACCTCAACTCCCGATTAGGGTCAGGGTTTTGTACCCTCTAGAATCTTCTTCAAACTCCACACTTGAATAAATCCACATTTGTGAGTAAGGGAAGTTGGCATGACATCCATTCAGTATCATGGTGGTTAACATGATATGTCAACTTATGGGAGGCATAACTTCCTCACATGAACTTTGATTGAAGTGTTTTTCACATTATTAGAATGATCTTGATATGTAGAACAATGTTAAGACCCTAGAATTTTCTTCATAAAGTTTTGACCCCAAAAAATGATAATGTAAGGCCTCAAATGGGTTCAAGGAGTTTCTGGACCCTAAGTCAACAAAGTGGGACCTGCCTCTAAAATGGACCGTAAAAGCCAATAGCTCTAATTTTTCCACCCAAACGATACCAAAATAGATGAAAAATTATATAATGATCCATTCTAGATCAACAGTAAATTAGTGTTAACATAATTTGAGGTAGCTCGACAAGGAGCATGAGCTAGACATATTGACACCCCAATTGTAGGACTCATTGGAACCATAACATAGAAATTGACTAATATTAACTGCTTGGATTTAGTAATTGCTTGAATTAACCCATACATTACTCATTTTTGCAATAGAATCTGGGGTGAGTCACATCCCACATTCTATAGATGGTTTTACCTTCTTTTGTTGCCATTATCCTGGGGGCAATGATGCACATGAGTTGGGTTATGAAAGGGATTGTTGTTCTCTATAGGGCTTAGGCACATCCTAGGCCCATAGGCTACCCGCACAAATTTCTTAAGGCACCTAGAGAGAATGAGAGCAAATAGTTGCAATGCAATTAATCCCTACCTTTTGAAATATTAATAATATAGGTATTAATTTTGGTTTTACGATATTAGGTCATAATTCCTTTTGGAATGGTATTAATATAAATAATTTCATAACCTCACCAAAAAGATCGCTACGTGTCAAATTTAATAAGAAATTCAAATGACTATTCATAGAGCACAATTTAGCAAACACAAAAGATATTGAGGTTGGAAGACATTGTGCCCATGTTCAATCAAAGCTTGGTGTAGAAAGGTCATCCACAACTTTAGTCGGTCAACCACTACTTTGTCCAAATAAAACAAATTTCTACTTTCCAACATTGAACCATTTTGAAAAAATTTAGCTCTCAAAATAGGAAGAAAGGCATTGATATCAAAATGTTGCATTTAATGTTTCCAAATATTGGCGTTGGGATGGTAGGTCTAGGGAGTTTATACAAGTGACTCATACATAATAAATCCTTCTTCCACAATATATAACATTCAAATTGAAAAAATGCATTCGAATTCATAGAATAAACCAAAGAAATGCGAGCATAGAGACAATGGACTTACATCACTAGCATCAATGTCATTCATAGTCCTCATAGTTAGTGATTATGTTGTGGATAGTCATTCAACGATGGGGACCAATTATCTTTCAAAGTCCTTAAGGTTACAATGGTATGGAGTTTTTTAAAAGTGCTTAAAACATATATTCTCCAACTATAAACTTATAAACTTCAATGGAAGATTGGTTGGTAGTTCAAAAATCATAAATTTGGAGTTTTAGGATATTCCAAATGAAATAAAGTTTCACTTGTGGAAAGAAAACTAAATATCCTAGGCACGTGTGTTGTTCCTTCCCTATCAACAACACTTGCAGGAAATTGCATGTAACTAACATGGTATAATATTTTCTTGATTTTTCTAAATCTATAGTAGTGGTGATTGTTGTAGTGTTAAGTGTATCTACATATGTTTCGATATAAGCACATGTTACAAAACATATATTCCATTTGAAAATGGCCAACGATTCTCTCCTAACCTAAGCAAGCCAGAGCTCTCTCCATCAAATTCAAAAGTACAAGCTAGATGCTTTGCCTCTTTTTCATTAATGGCCTTCTCCAATAAAAGGGTGAGATTAAGTGGAGTGCTAGTAGATTGCATGTGGTACAATCTCAAGCTCATCATGTAAGTCATCAACACTTATAGAATGTGCTTCCAACATTTGAAGATAATCACATAACACTTATAGAATGCGCTTCCACATTTGAAGATAATCACATAACACTTATAGAATGCGCTTCCACATTTGAAGATAATCACATAAATCATTGGCATCCTAAATCTAATATTTTTTTTAATTTAGTAGATTTTATGGGTGAAAATTATATTTGTTTTTGAAAGGAGAACCCTCAAAAAGCTTGTTGCATAACACATAGCTAAGTTCCTTGTGCATTACAATGAGTGAACGATAACAAATTAATTGATAAAAAAGACTAACATAGTTGTGAATAAACTTTTTGTTTTGGGAATTTTACTATTTTCTAATTGACTTGATTAACTTTGATGGAGAGAGGAATATGTGTATTGATTAAAGCATGATTCCGCTACAAGTTAGTTATCACATTCTTGTCACCTTGATAAATTCATTTAAACTACTTAGGGTACCTAGCCAGACAACATCCATAATGAGAATTGTTAAGGTTGATACAATCACCTAAGATTTTTTCCCTGAGAAAAAAGGCGAATTTGCTTTATATATAAAGGAGAGACATTTTACATAACCTCAAAGGTCTCTTGAAAAATATTTTCATCAATTTCATTACAACTAATTAGCCAATGTGTTAAACATCATAAAAAACCACCAATATGATCAAACTGTGAATAATAATTTCATAAAACATAACATAGTTCATGGCAAGGTCACCTAAGATATCAAGTTAGACTTGTATAAGTTATATTCAAGTAAATTGAAGTCACTAACATATCTTATGACTTTTGATATCTTGATTGGATAATAACGTTTCCTTCTAAACATTATCATCATATTTGTATTCTCCTTAAGTTTACCTCGGAGACAAGTGCCAAAATATATGTTTAAAGGGAAGATCCCATCATCTAGGTTATGCGTTAAATTGATATCTTAATTCCACTTTTGAGGCGGGCAACACTCTAATATAATATAGAGGATGCCCTCGAATAAAACAAATAAGCACTTCATTCGTTTCTCAAGGGTTGGTAATATTATAATGATAATCATAAAATGACTTGAGGTGATATCATAATAACATAGTTAAATATTGTCTTTTATTTAAGCAAAATCCTAGGCTATGCTTTTTCATTTCTTTTACCACACATCAATGGACATTGAATTGCAAAAGGATGACAAACTCATAGGCCTTGCGACCTTGATGAAAAATCTTGGAGGGAACTATGACTATGTAATAATTTTAACCAAATAATTAAAATGAATAGTAACAAATTCAATGCTAACAAACCTATTGTTTCAACCAAATATTTAAAATGAATGTTAACAAATTAATCAATCAAAGATAATATCTATTGAGTGGTTTTCATGTTTCAAACATGTTAAACTGGTTTTCATGTTTTACACATTTTAATCTTCAATATAAACTCACCAATTCAAAGAATTTCCTTCATTTCAATGTAATATAACAAGACTCATTCCTAAATTTTATGGAGGAAGTTACTGAATTTACTCTCTCTCTCTCTCTCTCTCTCTCTCTATAGGATAGAAGAGAGGCATTTTATTAGCTTGAAGGTCTTATGCACAAACAAATTAAGATATGATTTGTTCAATCAGAGGCAAACATGTTGTTAGTGGTTATAACCAACATTATGGTTGTAGGCAACAACCAATAAGTATTCAAATATAAGATCTTGGAATGATTGTTAAAAACATGCATTTTGACTAGTTATCTCCCTAGACTTGAACCATTGATCACGCATTTTGAATAACTATTGGGAGGCTTGAATTGTTGACCACCAATCGTTCTTTCAATACAAGGCTGTTTATTTTGAAACTGAGATGGGGTTTGCCAAGAGTAGCCATAACTCTCAACCTTTCATGGGTGATAGTTGATGTGGGGTAGTTGGTTTATATAATATTAGGCGCCTTCCGTGGTTCATGCACTGTAATGTTATGGTTGGTGTTCTTAGATACATATACCTTTGTGAGGCCTTCCTCCACTTCTACTTATTATGTTATGGTTTGTGTTCCTAAAGCATTAGTTGCTATGGTTAGTGGTTTTGTTGTTTAATTCATCCTAATCTAAGTAAAAGATTTTGTTCTCATTATGTGTTTTTTATTTGCAAGCTTGGAGTTCTAGTATCTAATGATATTTTGTATGATAATTTGAAAAATCATTTTCTATATCTAATATCCTTAATTAGTACCTTAACGTGACATACTACAATACTTACCTTACTAGCAACTATTATGTTGTTGTCAAGTATGTTGGGTATTTCCTTGTCATGACAATCTCATTGAATTGAATAAAACCATTTAAGTCGTGCCTAAACTTATGTTGTTGTCAAGTATGTTGGGTATTTCCTTGTCATGATCCCCTATTACTAGAAACAGACCAGGGAGAGGACACAGATGATGGTGATTCTTCAAGTAGTTTGCATGCCGTCCCTTTTAAAAACCCAAGAGGAAGGAAGTCCAAAAAGAAGAAAAGAGAGGAGGCAACATATTTGTCGGTGCTTGAAGGATCACAAAAAACCCTGAAAGGAATGATGAACACCAGATCTAAGAAAGGATTAGCCTTGGCCTCAAAAGGGGCCAACCCCTCCTCCCATAGTAATTAATGCGTTACATCTCCTGGAACTGCAGAGGCTTAGGATCTCCACTAAAAGAAGAAGCTCTGAAAGATTTAGTCCAAATTTATAAACCTGAGATTCTGCTAGTCCAGGAGACAAAATTGGAGGAAGCTGCTCTCCTCCAAGCTGGGAAATCGTTTTGGAAAAAAGGTCCGGGTAGTGCCAATAACTCCAGAGGAGCGTCTGGAGGAATAGCCACCTTTTGGGATTCTGCTCTCTACGACCTAGAAGCTGAAGAACGTACCACGAACTGGGTTTTCACAAAGCTCATCCACAAAATCTTTGGACGAACTGTAAGTCTTTTCAATTTTTATGTCCCTGTCTTGCATGCCGAAAAAAAAGAATGTTGGAATAGCCTAGTGTCATTTCTCAATTTGCAGCAGCCAGAAAACATCATTGGTGCAGGTGATTTGAATATAACTCTTGCGGCTAGCGAAAAAAAGGGGGGTTCCCCTGTTCGGGATCCAGCTAGGGAATGGGTCGAAGATATCATCCTTGGCTGGGATCTTATTGATATAAAGCCAGTGAAAGGGAAGTTTACTTGGACTAATAAAAGGATTGGACTTGGTCATATAGCTGCCCGGCTAGATAGGTTCCTAGTGCAATCCTCCTTCCTTTCCTTTGGCCTCTTAGCCTCTTCTAAAATTTTGCCTCACTGTACCTCTGATCATAAGCCCATTCTGCTGGATCTAGCTCTTGAACAAGACCTTGGCCCAATCCCATTTCGTTTCAGTCCTCTCTGGATCCACCAAGAGGACTTCTTGAAAGTTGTGTCAGATTCTTGGAACACCCAAATTAGAGGGTTGACTTCCTTTATTTGGGAAGGGAAATTAAAAAGGCTTAAGCATGATTTAAAGGAATGGGAAAATCTCATTACCTCCCCCATTACTAGAAGGAAAAAGACTCAGGCAGATCTGGAAAATCACCAATTGCTGATGGAAACAACCTCTTTGTCGGAAACGCTACTGCATAAGGAATGGACTCTCCAGAAATCATACATCTCTGCCTGCAGATTAGAAGAGGAATACTGGAGGCAAAAGTCCAGGAGTCTCTGGCTCAAGAGCGGGGATAAAAACACCAAATACTTCCATAAGCAGGCTGAGGCTCGGAAGAATTTCAAAGCTGTCTCTGAAATAAATTATCAAGGTGCCTTGCTAAAAGACTTTGAGGACATAAAGCAAGCAACAGTGTCCACGTTTAAAGAGTTATTCACCGCTACGTTAGAGGAGCCCCTGGTTACCATGACCAATTCATTTGACCTCATCTCGACTCTTGTCAAGCCTGAAGAAAATCTCTTTCTTACCGCCCCGGTCACTATGAATGAGCTTAAAAATGTTTTAGAGGCTATGAAGCCAGACAACGCTCCTGGTCCTGATGGTTTCACGGCCAGATTCTTCACTTGTTGTTGGTCAATTATTAAAATTGATCTCCTGAAAATGGTCAGGTATTCTCAAGTGACCAACAAGCTAGGAGGAAGCACCAACTCCTCCTTCCTTGCCTTGATCCCGAAAGAAAAAGATGCGACATCCTTCAACTGCTTCCGACCAATTTCCTTATGCAACACAGGGTACAAGCTTATTACCAAGATTATAGCCTCCAGACTTAAAAGAATTCTGCCCCAGATTATTCCTGAAAACCAAGGAGGTTTCATCAAAGGAAGGAAAATCCTCGACAATATCATCCTTGTCCAGGAAGCAATTCATTCAAGTTGTCAGCGAAAAGAGAAAGGTATGGTCGTTAAACTCGATTTAGCTAATGCATTTGACCGTGTTAGACATGATTTTCTGTTTGCAGTGATGGCAAAATTTGGCTTCTCCTCCTCATTTATAAGCTGGGTCAAAGGATGTGTGTGTGGTCCATGGATAGCCCTCTTGGTCAACAGTCGATGTACAAGCTTCTTCCAAGCCTCTAGAGGACTCAAGCAGGGCTGCCCACTGTCCCCTCTCCTCTATGCAGTCCAAGCTTCAGTGCTTAGCTTCCAATTGAACTTCTGCCAAGAACACCACATGTTGCCAGGGTTGAGAATGGTGACTAATGTACGGGATATAAACCATGCTCAGTTTGCTGATGACACCTTGCTGTTAGGTGGAGCAAACATACATGCTACTGAATACTTCAAGCAAGAAATGGAACTTTACAAAGAGGTATCTGGCAGCAAAATAAACTTCCAAAAAAGCAAAGTCTCCAGCTGGAATTGCTCTGTCAGGGAATTAAGGGATATTGCCAGAATACTTGGTATGGAATGCACAATGGATTGGGATGGATTCACATACCTAGGCATCCCTATCTGCAAATCTAAATTCAAGCCAGCAAAATGGGAGCCTATTATTGATAAAATAAAAGCCAAAATTCAAATATGGAGCGCCAATTGGCTCAACCTTGCAGGGAAGCTGATCCTTTTAAAGTCTGTATTGAACAACATGCCAATCTTCCAATCTTCAGTTCTGCTTGCCCCAGGCTTGGTTCTACGCAAGCTTGAAAGTGTGTTCAAGAAATTTATATGGGAAGGTGGGAAAGGGAATGAGAAGAAACTACACCTAATCAGTTGGGAAAAGATCCAAAAACCTCGTAAGGAAGGAGGGCTGCATGTCAGGAGCTTAACCACTCAAAATCTTGCTCTAGGAGCAAAGCTGCTTTGGCAACTAATTACGGGAAAAGATTGTTGGAGCAAGAAAGTCCTACGCAATAAATACTTCCCAGGTTCAAGGAAAAGGTGCCTTGATGCTCTACCTCAGCAAAGAAATGGCTCTCCAGTTTTTGAATTATGTCTTAAAGCCTTGGCTCCCTTCAAAAAGACTCTATATTGGATACCAGGTAACGGGAAAACAATCAGAGTGTGGGAGGACTCCATTCTGGGAGACACTCCCCTAGGGAAATGTTCGAAAGTGCACAACATCAAGCAATGGTTACTGGATAAAGGAACCACTACGCTGTGGGACCTCTCGGCCTGGGAAGAAAGCAATTGGATAGGATGGAATCTAGGAGACTTGCCCCCTGATCTAAAAACAGAAGCAAATATTCTTAACTCCCTCCTTCAAGGTAAATATCCTCTTAGAGAAAGCGCGAGAAATAGAAGAGGATGGGGTAGCAACTCAGGTACTTATACAGCCTCAGAAGGATATAAGAGCATTCAAGCTATCCCCTATGTTGCTCCAAATCCAACAATCTGGAATTTTCTCTGGGAAAAAGCCTTCATTCCGAAAATTGACATATTTTGCTGGACGCTGGCCCATAGAAGTATTCTCTCAGGTGAAAATCTGAAGAAAAGAGGAATGGAGGACCCTACACACTGCCCTCTTTGCAAAAACGAGGAAGAGACTGCTGACCATCTCTTGTTGAGATGTCCGTTCTCCAAAGAAGTATGGAAAGAAGCGCTGATGCTTGATTCTGGTATCAACCTCCCAGAAACTATCAATGCTCTGTTTACTGAATGGATGAGGATCTCCCCATTCCAGCTCTCCAAGAAAATGATGCTTCAAACTTCCTGGAGATGGTCCCCCAAAGCCATTTGCTGGAAAATTTGGATTGAGAGAAACAATCGAATTTTCAGGGAGAAAGAAAACCACTTTGCCAAAATTGCCACGCAAGCAAAAGCAATCCTTGGGGAAGCCATTGATCATAGCTCTGACTTAAAAGATGGCATCCAGCTTCTCTAGGAGGAATCACAGTGGTTAAAAAAGATTGTTCCAAATTACCAAAACCGATCCCTGCCATGTCCTGCCAGTACTGTTGACTGGGAAATTCGACTTGATGAGCCTGACTTCATAAGATGGAGAGAATCTCTAAATGAAGTCTGCCTATTCTTCGATGGAGCTTCAAAGGGAAACCAAGGAAGAGCGGGTGAGGGTGGAGTGTTAATCTCGGCAACTGGAACCATGATGAGAAGCTATGCATGGGGAATAGGCAATGATTCTAACAATACAACATAATTCTGTGGACTGCTACAAGGCTTAAGGATAGCCTCCGCCAAAGGGCTCACTTCTTTGTCGGTCTTTGGCGACTCAAGGCTGTTGATCCAAGCCCTAATTAAAAAGAAGCGGCCTTCCCAGCTAAAACTGGCTTTAATTTATCAAAATATTCAGTAGCTTTGCCAAAAATTTCAAACCATTAAGTTTTACCATGTACTCCGTGGTATGAATGCGTTGGCAGACAATGAAGCCAATAAGGGAGCCCTCTTGAGTAGAGGAATTCTAATCTTGGATGGATTTGAAAGTCGAAGTGATATCCCCTGATCGGTGCAGGTCCATGATCTTCTTCATGCACTTTAACTCGTCCAGGAGTGTACCTTGCTTATCTCCACAGTACATCGTATCCCCCCTTTCTGTCATTTTTGCCAGCATATCTCTGAGAAGTTCAAGCTTTCCTCATGAATCCCGTGACTTACCTACTCGCTTCTCTAGTTATTTATCCATTGCTCCCCCCTTCCTTTGCCCATCTAAAGAAGCGGTGTCGAGCTTTGTGTTGAAGTGCTCTTCCGTCCGAACGCAATGGAATCAGGAGGATCCTCCACAGAGTCTGGACCGACAGTTGAAGAGCGTATGGACTCACTGGAAAATGCAATGGATCGACTCAGAGCTCGAGCAGATAGACAAGACCAGAAGCTGCAATCGACCATCCAAGCTGGAGGGAAAAGTTGGGACCTCCTTAATAAAGATATCAGGAAGCTGTGTGAAGAACTGGCGGAATCATCGGGAAACCTGGAAAACTTCAAGGAAGATGTTAATACAAGCTTCAAAGATACAACTAATACCCAGGGGGACTTTGGAAACCATATCAGCGCACTGGAGAAGGAAGTCAACAAGCTGTTGGCAAAGCTGGAAAAATGAGATGATAAAGGATGTTCTGGCGAGGCTGCGTCCTCCTTGTAAGTTCTGCTTAAGTTTTTTTGAAGCCAGTTGCTACTGTAATCAAGCCATTGATCGGCATTGGATGCTAGAATCCAGTCTGACAGCAAACCCTGGCCTGTCATTTTGTTAAAGTACCCGATAGCTGTTTTACCGGTCCCTATTTAATCTAACCCTATGTTTTAGTAAAAAAAAAAAACTATTATGTTGTTGTCAAGTATGTTGGGTATTTCCTTGTCATGACAATCTCATTGAATTGAATAAAACCATTTAAGTCGTGCCTAAGAACCAAAGTATGAATATCTATCGTCATATTGGGTTCATTTTATTGTCGTGTAAGGTTATTTATTGAAATTGGAGTTGGATGTCCAAAGAGAAGCAATTTTTTGTAATGGTGGTGATCCCGACCTCACTTTAACGATAGTTCTCCTATGTATGATCATTATTTTCATCACCGAAATAATTTCCAATGGCTTTTACGAATACTGAGGAGGTTATGCATGAAGCTTGCAAGCTCTCAACCTTGCCTGCAATGACAATGCTTCTGAATAATGTGCATCAATTTCTACGAGGCAAGATATTTATTATTATTTTTCCTATTCTTGTTGTTCTGATTGCAAAGTATGGTTTGCAGGCTATCAAATGTATACACTAAATAGAGTCTAGAGCTTTGAGGTTGTATCTAGGACTTTTTGTTTTTCTACTATCATTTAATTTTGAGTAAATCCTTTTACGTTTCATAGACATAGACCTTGAAATGAATATTGATTACCAAATCTATAATATTACTTTGTTTGTTCTATCTTCTTAATAAGAAAAGCAACAACTTACAATAAATTCCAGGCATACATAGCAATAAACAATTTATCAACAATTTGTTGCGGTTTGTTATCTATATGAAGACGATGGAATTTTTCGTACTTTTCTATCTATATGGAGAAGAGGTAAAGATGCAACATCAAGTTACAAGACATTTATAACAATCCAAATATAACTTACATTAATGGAAATGCCACTCACTTCCATTAATGGCAGTGCTAGTGTCTCCAATTTGGATAATATAACATGAAGATGTATGCCAAGCAAGCCATTTGACTAATTTTGATGCAATGCAACATGATCTTAGTTATTATATAATATGCTTATTCTAAATCATTATATCGCAATGCATATATAATATCATCTTCATCTGAAAGTTCTATGAATTTGCTCTTTTTTCAGTCGATCAAAATTCCAGGAAGGAAAAATAACATTTTTTGCCTAAAATCCAACAAGAATAATTTTGGATTGTATGAAATTGCAAATATCAATCATTAACTTTGCAAAATCCTATTGCATAGGTGTATTTGAAGGTGATAAATCCATGATTTTTGCATTAAAAAATTATTTCAACAATAAAAAATTGCAATTTAATTTAGCAAAGATTTTATAACTGGATTCCAGTGATGGCATATCCAAAAAAGGTCAAACTCATAGAATATTTAGCCTTCTTCTATTTCATATCCTATGATTTATAATACTTCATATACTTGTATTTTGGGGCGGCAAGAGCGAGGGAATCCTACTGGGTCTTGAAGGAAATACAATTTTTACCTGTGAGTGGGAAATGGGATAGGGAACTAATAATAAGGAAAAGAGGTATGCCTTGTTCATGGGATTGGAGTTTATTATTTTTCTCAACATCCATAAATTCATATTCATAGGAGACTCCTTCTTAGTGATCAATAAAGCAAGGAGAGGGATTTCCAATGAAGAAATAATTAGTGGAAGACTAAAATAGAGAATTATTGTCAATTTGAAGCAGACCGGGGAGACTAACATTATGCAAATTAAAAGGAAAAACAATATCATCGATCATAAGTTGTAAAATAACGCCATTTCATTGGATTGGGGAGTTTGTGTAAAAAATGGGGGCCACCCCCATCGTCTGTGGCTCCCCCTAAGATTTTAATTTTAATTTTATGAATCAAATAATAGTCACATCAATGGTTTTGATGGTGAGTAGTCTCAACATCCGCGCCACCTGGTCTGTTTTAATTACCTCAGGAAAAATCCCTTGCTTGAAATTAATTCAAAGTAAGGGAGCTTCATCCCCTCATGGATACCCCTTTCTCATTGCAATATCAGAGTGGGTTCTTCATTTTATGGGGATGAATTTGTGTTCAACGTTTGCTTGTGGGATATCTCTACGAGGGGATATCCAAATTGTAGGTCGATGCGGTCATAGGACTGGAGAGATCTCTCTGTGTTATGAGCAACCTACTAGTCTCAACTCCAGGAGCTTTGACATCTGTTGAAAGGTAAGAGCTCCTCCTCGAGGGCCATTTTTGGTTTAGATTTAATTCAAGAATTTGGAAAGGGCAGTGAATTACCTACTTGTTGGCTTGTTCGCTCTCCTATGCTTTTGATTTGGGGATTAGTTGACGACTTGGGAATTTGGAAGCTGCATGCTTAGCAGAGCATGTCACGTTCCTCAAGTTGGGGTTTGGGACTGGGTGAAGTGCAAAGTGATATCAGGGAGTTCAGAACCATGATGATGAGGTTAAGTATGCAAATGGAGGGTGTTAAAGCAACAATTGATCAAATCTCCTCACACTTGGCTCATCAATATGCAATGTTTGATGATTTGGAGAATAAATTTTTGGTATAGGGGGTTGCTGGTGAGCTCCTAATATGGATGCCTAATGAGGGAAGCTATACCAAGAGCCTACTTTAAATGTCAACCCGAGGAACGTACAAACTTTAGAGATGCATGCACTATCTGTGCTCTTATAGGATAATCTCTGTCTTAGTGGGAAGTCGGTATCGATGTTCTAAAGGTTGTCTACTAAATATGTAAACTGGTTATGCTACGGAATTAAATATTGGAAAGCAATAAATCTAATTAAAAGAATTAAAGTTCTGAAAGCAGTAAACTTGTTCTAAGAAATAAAGATACCAAAAGCAGTAAATCTGTTCTAAGAAATAAAGCAGCAAATCTATCTTAAATAATTAAAATGGTGAAAGTAAAGGGAATGATCTTACAAAATTACTTAATGCAGAATAATAAATCTAAAAATGAACATGCCATAACAGATCTATTCTAAGATTGGGGAAAACAAGGTCTGTAGTTATTTTATGCCTAAAACTAGAATTCTGATCTAAACCATTTTAAATCCTAACACTAAAATTGAAGTGCAATCGTTTCAAGCTATCCATCTACTACTAAAGAAATTGATCACGATGAAAAACAGTCAAAAACCTCAAATATAAACCATGATATTGAAAGCAAAGCTGATACACATGCAATCGTTGATTCGAATATGCGTTGAAAGAAAGAACCTACAGGACTACTGAAACTGTTCTGCTGTACTACATAATGTATTATAAACCACTACAGAAATAATAAATCATTCAAGCACTCCCATATGTAATAGAACTGTTCATCAATGTAAAACACATAATTGAAAGAAAAACCTGCAAATAGAAATCTCTTGACCTACGTGTTGGAGGGGCCCTCCCCAACCCGTACTCAGGAGAGAATAAAACTTAGAAACGCTAGCTGGAATTAATCATCAATCTCTTATTTAAAATATAGAATCCATGTCAAAACAAAGGTCTGTACTTCGCAGTATCGATAGGGCAGAAAACGTTAAAACAATGTTTTTCTCAAAATAACAGCAGGGGCCTCTCGCTACCCGAGAGGCCCATATTTATATGATTTAATGCTGATCCTAACTAGTTGTCTAAATGCCGATTCCTCTTGAAAGTGGGAGTGCGTCGTCTATAAATCAGGAAATAGGGTGCCGAGCTTGGTGATCCTTTAATATTCTACACGTCCATCCTTGAATGACCCTGAACCTGCTCAATCACGCTTGATTTCCATATAATTAGTTTATTTGATACGCATTCTAACATCCAAGAATAATCATAAAACAATTTCATTAAATAATTAAATTAAAACATTTTCCCCCACAAATGAGCATGTTTTATCACCATTGCTTGAGTTTGGCTGCTGGAAAAAAGGTTATCAAATACCTGAAAACTTGACTCATCATTCTCTCCCACACTTGAAGGATTCACCCATCCCTGGGTGACTTATTTGATTCATCGATGACCTCCCTAATGTCCCATGCCACCACCCTAGGGATCCCTGCCTTCCTGTGATACCCAAATTTTTTATCCTCCCTGGTCGATGTCCTCCTTTCTTCCTCTTCATTTATCTATTCCTTGATGACTGGGGAAAGAAAGAATGGGGGATTTAGCCTCATCCCGATCCATCTGAGTTGGTTTCTTGCCAGGGATTCTTTGTAGAGTGTGGCTTTGAAAAGGGCATCATCAAGCCTGAGGGGAGAGTGGAGTTCTCTCCTCTTCAGATCGTTTGCCACTCTGCTCCATCTTTCCTTAATGGACTCATTAACTTCCTTTTGCGTGCTGCAAAGTGTAATGTAAAAATGAGTCACGGCCTCCTGTTGTTTTGTGAGGAGAATGGGTATCAGTTCCTCGTCCTGAGTGAGGATCCTGTGGTTATAGATTATTCCCTCAGGGTGAGTTGGCTCAGGTCTGATCATCAATGGGTTTTCCCATTTGGATGTGACATAGAGATGGTAGTCCTGTGCTCGCTCAATTTCGTGGTTCATCCACGAAGATAATGCCCTCAACTGGAAATCGCCCACATATGGGTTTGGCGACCAGTTGGGCGAGCCAGAAACCACGAAGTTATGCAAAAAGAACTCACTTAATTTGTCTTTCTCCAGCTCTGTGGAGTTCAAACATGCATCCATAAACTCCTTGGGGGTGCTTACCTCTATAAGGAGTCCTTGCTTCAACCTCTCAAGCTGGAATTCGCCCCATTTCTCCTACATATAGACTGCATAGATTGCCGACAGGGGTCTGAGGTCCCTCATTTTTTCATATATGTCGATAGTAGTGACCAAAACGTCTTTTAATTTGGTGACCTCCTGGTCCTTTTTGGCCAATTCGGCTTGTGCCTCCGCCAACTTTTCTTGAAGTGCTAAATGCTTCCGCTCGACCAGCCATAGCTCCTTTGCATGGTGCATCTTTAGTATTTGAGTTTTCGCGGCTGAGAACGGGGGAGGTGTGGGCTGGCTTCCTAGCCCAATCCTTAATGCTGCCACCTCGTTTATGAGCTTCTCCAATTCTGCCCGTGCCTCGGCGAGTTGGGTGACGACCTCGAGGTTATCTTGTGCTGGAGGGTTTCCCTGGAAGTTGCCTTGCT
Source organism: Larix kaempferi (assembly GCA_027924585.1). Taxonomy (NCBI): domain Eukaryota; kingdom Viridiplantae; phylum Streptophyta; class Pinopsida; order Pinales; family Pinaceae; genus Larix; species Larix kaempferi. The sequence goes on along the minus strand of BSBM01000001.1, from coordinate 35,072,689 downwards.
CTCCTAAGTTCTACTCTTCTCCCTTATCCATTTCTTCCCCTCTGTCCTGCATTTCTTCATCCTGTTCCTCTTCTGTAGTGGGGTGTTGTATTCAAGCAGAGAGTATAAGCACACACACACAACGATATAATCAAGACACGGGATATGAGTCGAATGCATCCAACTGTTTATATTCATCTTGATAGGTATATTTATACATCATACATGTGGTTGGAGCGGTTGCACCCTCTCCAACTGCTTCTTTAACTAGATTATTACATAGTAACTAATGACAACTAAGGATCCCGAAGGGTCCCTCCAAAATCTCCCCCACCTCAAAATCTTTCTTCGTCCCGAAGAAACATGAACAACCACGAACTGCAATTCCTTTAGTCTCTGTCAACAGTTTGGTAGTGGTCATTTCTTAAATTAATTCTCCTGAATGCTGGATTAGATTATTGGATAACCCAGTGGATCTTGGGATGTATCAGCTCTACCAACTTTGCTATTCTGGTAAATGGATGCCCTACTTCATTTTTTAAGGCATCTCGGGGCTTGAGACAGGGTTGCCTACTCTCGCCTCTTCTTTTCATCCTGGTCATTGAAGGCCTTAACAGGATCATTCTTCAGGAAAAGGCGGAGGGTCTTTTTATGGGTATTAAGGTTTCTCCACATTTGAATATTACCCATCTATTGTTTGTTGATGATATCCGGATATTTGGCCTTGGTAGGGAACATGAATGGTAACATTTCAAGTTTATTTTAGATGTTTTCTGCAGAGTGGCAGGGATGTAGATCAGTATTGTGAAGTCACGGCTGTATGTTTTAAATCTGGATGATGCTGTTGGACGAGCCTTGGATTGTATTTTTCCTTATGATACTATTGATATGGACCAGGGTTTGACATATCTGGGGTATTTTTTAAAGCCAAATGCTTATTTAGTAAATGATTGGTTATGGCTGGTTAAAAAGGTGGAGAAGCGGATCCTCTGCTGGCAAAATCGGTGACTTACTCTGGGTGGAAGGCTGGTGCTTCTTAACTCTGTGTTATCCGCTATGCCAATATACTGGTTTAGCTTGGTTGCGGTTCCAAAGTCAATTCTACAGATGATTCGAAAAGTGCTCTTTAATTTCCTCTGGAAGGGGCAGTCTTCATATCGGGGGTGCCATTTGGTCTCGTGGGAGATTGTTTCTAGACCAAAGGAAAAAGGTGGATGGGGCATTAGGAATTTACATTAGGTCTACCGGGCACCGCACTTAAAGTCTCTATGGCGTGGTCTTCATGATGAAGGTTTATGGGGCAACTTGATCCGTGATAAATACATTAGACCTGATTCTATTGCTGATTGGTTGCGATCTGGTAAATTATTGAAACAAAACACATCTATGGTCTGGAGGGGTTTGGTAAAATTGGTACCATTATTACAGGATTGGTTATGCTGGTGAGTTGGAAATGGATATCAAATTCATATTGGCTGTGATAAAATACTGGGACATTCTCATTCTGTTTTAAATATGGATACCATGATACAACTCCAGAATATGGGTCTTCGGTTTTTATATCAGATCTATGAGCAGGGGGTTATAAATGATGTTAGTGGTGAATGGTTGAATTCCACGAGACTTGAACTACGAGGCTCGATAGCTGAGGATTGGAATTCTTATATTATGGGTCTGCGGCATGCCGACATCAGTCTTACTACTAAATTAGACAAACTTTGCTAGGATTATGGCATTGGTGATGGCACGGTGACTACTTCTCAGGCATATTCGGCTATGGCTAATGCATTGGTCGATGCAAATGTGGTATGGTGGGAAAAAAACTCTGGAAGTGGAAAGTCCCGGTAAGATTAAAACTTTTCACATGGCTTGCATTAAATTATCGCATTTATACTGGGGATAGATATTGGGCTCATGGGCGTTTTGGCCCTTCAGTATGCTTCCTGTGCATTGGAGCGGAGGAAACCTGTAATCATCTCTTTTGCTCATGTCCTTATACATTACAAGTATGGGAGGAATTGAAGTTGCATTTCGGGCATTCTGGGACATGGTGTGGGGAAAATCTTGCAAAATGTTTGGAAGGATGGCATGAGGTTTATAAATTACAAATGAATTATCCGATTTGCTTCATCTGGGGGATTTGGAGGTTGAGAAACTCTATTCTATTTGACCACAAGACATACTCTTTCTCTGGTTTGGTGGCCTTCATAAAATACTACATGGCTGGGATGGTATGGAATTCTGAAAATGTGAGGAATGTAGTTTTGGAAGCACCGGTCTGCGGGCATAATAAACCGATAGGTTTTTTCGATGGTGTGGCACAGGAGGGTCGTTGTGGTGTTGGATGCTACATCAAGTGGGAAAAGGATAGGTGGGATGAACTATGTTTTGGTTGTGGCTTGGGTAGTAATACCCGATCAAAAGTTATAGCTCTTTGGGGTACTCTTCTACTGGCTCATTCTTTGGACATTAAAACAATTGATATATTTGGCGACTCTAGAGTTATTGTTGAATGGGTATCCTCTCACCATAGACTACAAATCCCTGCTCTTGATAATTGGAAATCAAAGATTCTGGGTTCACTCAACAGTATGATGCTATTTCTTTCTGTCATGTGAAGAGAGTTTTCAATCAGAAGGCTGATCAGTTATCCAAGCGGGGACTAATGCTGGAGGAAGGCGGGGCCATTTTGAGAATCTATTGTGGCAGCCAGCTTATGGATGAAAAGCACTACTTCATATACTGATTGTCTTTCTTGTTTTTTGCTAGTGGTAGTTTCTATCTGAGACAGTTTGAAGAATTAGTCTTTATCTTCCTCAAGTCTATGGAATATCTACTTTTTAGAGGCATGTAATTTTGTATAAAGAACATAGTAGAGTAGATGAAATATTTTTGGGTTAAACATCTTTTTAAGAGACTCTCCGATCTTTCCTATATGAGGGAAGACAATCTACTGGATCAATGGTGGACCAGTTTTTATATGTAATCATCTTTATGAAGGAGCTTAGGCAGTTTCCTTGATTCACTTATGAATAATAGGAAACTCTTTTTTCTTTTGGAAAAAAAAGCTTAATTGTTTCCTTTGAACATTCATATCATACCTTTGAGAGGCTCTTGCAATCATCTTGAAGATGGTGTGGACAAGAGGGTAGTTTTAGAGCTATAACACTAAATCTAGCTTCTTATTGAGGATAGTTTGAGAGGAATTAAGCACCTAGCATATCTTTACACCATCCTTTATTGAAGGTTTCGTTAGTGACACACATTTTACCTCTAGGAACTTTGGTCTAGAACTACGTGTTGGGATACAAATGCACATAACGTTTCCAATTTTTTGAGAAACATATCAATTTACTTTACCAATGAAATAATTATTATTAGTAATTTTGAGTATTGTTAAATGGTATTAGTTAATGTGGTTTATATGTTAGTTGGAGAAACTCTACATTTTTGTATGAGTGGGTTTACAAGTGGACAAACTCAACTTTTCCAACACTTATGTTTTGGTGAGATAAAGATCTATCTTGGTTAATCAATCTTCCTAACTTATTAGGATCTTGATTATTTTAAAATATACCAAATCTTGAAAGATCAAAATTTCATAGTTGAAATTCTTATCATTAAAAAGAGGAACTTTCAATCAAATTTGTTGTAGTTATTAGCTGATTCTTTTTTATATGTATTGATTTTGAAAATTTTCCTTACTACTCATTCCACAAGATCAATATCTATTTTAAATTATTTTATTTATTTATCTCTAATAAAGTGCCACATACAATCACGAAAATATATTCACCTATTTTGATTATTAATGATTTCATTGTTATTTATGTTACTTACCAAACATTACTATATATTGTAATTCACGTCTAACAAAAAAACATTCTAAAATACATAACATCACCATAAACATAACCATGACCAAGACCAAGACCAAAACCAAGACCAAGGGCAAACACATTCTACAACACTAAGGACAAAACAATTCTAAAACACCAAGTATGAGCATGACCAAGACTAAGGACGGGCATTAACATGTGTTGCAGTTAATATCAAACAAACACTTTTTAACTTACTAAGTATCACCAAGACTAAGGAGTGAAAGCTCACTTGTGATACTTAAAAATCTAACGTTTTGTTTTGTTGTATATTTCCATGGAACCTAGTGAGGCACTTTTGGTACACTAAATAAATGAAGATTATTTTAGTGCGTCACTTTTGGTCCAATAATTAAAGGCGTTTAAAGTTATTATCATCGAGTCAAATTTGAGATGATCATGCATTATTCTCATCCTTAGCCTCGGAAAATGAAAGAAGTAAAGTTATGATTTGAAATTTTATTTTAATAAAAATATTAATCCATCCTAAAATGAGAGATATATTTTGGTTTATAAGTCAAAATGTTTTGAATTTACATTAATTCAACTTTATTATAAAAAATTTCAATGTTTTCAAAATGTTTTGAATTTACTTTAATTCAATTTTATTATAAAATTTTTTCATGTTTTCAAAAAACGATTTATTAAATTAAGTTTTTTGAAAATTAAAATTAAATTTAAAAGCGTGATTTTATTTTTAAATAAACAAAAAAATATTTAATATGATTTTTTTTAAAAATTGCATGCGGTAACTTTTACATATCACGTTCGGCTGGAAAAAACTTTTACATATCACGTTGACCTTCTTTAATAAATAGTAAAAGAATATTATCACTTTCTTAATATGTTTTGATTTTGATGTGACCAATTATATATATTTTTATTAAATATTTTAAGAATAACAATTACTTATTGATATGATAAATCTATTAATTTTTTTTATGTTATTACGATTTCTAATTTATGTTCTTAATTTTTATATTCAATCACATTGTGCAAGCATTAGCCACTTTGTGACATAATCACTTGAATCATAAAGTTTTTATAATGTTAAAGTAAAATTTATATTAAATATTTTTTTAAATAAAAAAATATTTTGTAAATTTTTGAAATTCTATGATGATTCTTTTTAACTAGCAAAGACACATGATGTAACAAAATAGACTTAGTTTATGGGGGTGAATGTCAAATTTAAATAATAATAATAAATATAAAAATTTGAAAATTTTTAGTATGCCTTGGCTCAATGTAGATGATGATGTTCATTAATGGAAAATATCAATAGTTGGAATTGTGAATGATTGTGGCCAGACTAACTTGTCTCAACATTAATCGTAATGATTATTCCATACATTTGAGTTCAAGCTACCATGTCACCTAGATTAATAGTACCAATCATTCCATTCATTTGGAATTCAAACTACAAAGTCACATGTCCTAGTCTCTGATCTTTAAGTTTCTTAATCTTCATTCCTTCAATTATTAATCTAGCCCCTTTAGGAATGTAAGTTATAACAATGACAATCTTGATAGACCTCTTTTTTTGATCCAATTTTTCATAATTTTCTATAGCATGAGCTCGTGAGAAACATTAGCAAATCTAGCATTATCTTTGCTCTTGAGCCACTTAAAGGGATTCTTATATCTAAGAGGAACATAAATTTGGCATTTCAATATCTACTTCTTCTTCTTCTCTAAGCAACAATGTTTTCTTCTCCCTATGTTCAATAGCTATCGCATGTATGTAAAGGAAACAAATGTTTTTAGCTTACCTTAACCACATGTCAATTTTGGTGTTAAATTAATTGTGTTCATAAAGACAATGGAGCTCACTTTACTTACTTCCAACTTCCATTATTGGGTTGGATCTTGCTGTAATCACTTTTAGTTTAACAAACTATAGGGTATGAAAAAGCTCCCAAATTATTTTGCAATCTCATATAAGTTGATTGTTTTATGTAGGAATTGCATGTAATTGTGCAAAGCCATGCTCTTTTGCAACTATATTAAGTTTGAATAGGCTTGGTGCCTAAAATCTCTACCAATCACATGCTTTTAGGTTTAAACCAAAACTAAGGTCTTCTTGCTTGTATTACATAATATTTGAAGACCACACTTTATATTCTTGAGAAGTTTTCAACAATTTTACAATTACAACTTCAAACATTCAAAATATTGTCATTTAAATCACTCATAAGCTTATTTACAATAAATTCACATCAACCTAACACAAGTAGTTGTCTCAATTTTGTAATAAATTTGCATCAACTTAACACAACACAACATGTCCCAATCAATCATGTTTTTTCCACTTTCTATATATGAAAACATATTATTTTCTCACAACCCACCAAAGCACACTATTTCAGTAACAAAGGTTTCATGTACTTTATAATTTATGCTAGAAGAGACACTCTTCCTCTTGCATGTTTCCATTCTTACGTTCTTTATCTTTAGTTGCATAGCTACACTGATATTTAATGAAAAATCATTTAAAAGCTCATAAAAATACTTATATTTAATGAAAAATCATTTAAAAGCTCATAAAAATACTTATAGTAGTTCCATTTTAACACCAAAATAACACTTCACTCACGCTTGAGTTTGAATATTGCAAACTAGGTGTTTAAATTTTTTCTCATAAGGTATATTGTGAGATATTGATCATATAGTTCCCTATCTGTAAAGAATATAGCTTTCAAATGAAAGTAAGGATGGTTTGAATTTTTATTTTAGAAAAGCAAAACTATTTTATAAAGTTTTATATTGTTGAAATAAAAATTGTATTAAATAAAATATTTTGAAAATGAAAGTATGATTTCTTTATTGGTATAGACATATATAGCTTTGGTTTATAAGATAGTCCTCAGATTTGAAAAATAATATAAAAATCTTGGCAAATGACAAGTGGCATTGCCTCATTGTTGATGACAATGTTCATCAATGGAACATATTAATGAATGGCATTGTGAAAGATTGCCATCAGACTAGCTTTCCCATGCATTCATTGCAACGATCATTCCATTCATTTGGAGTTCAAGCTACCATGCCACCTAGATTAATACCAAGGATCATGCCATTCATTTGGAATTTGAGCCACCATGTCACATGTCCTAATCTTTAATCTTTAAATTTTCCAATATTCATTCGTTCAATTGTTATCCTCATTTGGGAGTGCAAGCTGCATCAGTGGTAGTCCCAATAAACCCATATCCAACTTCGATCCAATTTTACATAGTCTTCTATATCATGAGCTCCCACGAGGAGCGTTGGTAAAACGAGCATAACCTAGGTTTTGGGCCACCTTAAGGGATTCTTATACCTGGGAGGAGCAAAGATTTGGAATTTCAATATCTTGTTCTTCTCTAAGCAGCGATGTTCTCTACACTTTGCATTCAAGAGCTATTACAAGTATGTAAAGAAAATCAATGTTTTAAGCTTACCTTAACCACAAGCCAATTTGGGTGTTGAATTAATTGTATTCATAAATATAGCTTTCTTTAGTTACCTCCATGCATTGTCGAGTTAAATCCCACTATGATTGTTTTTAGTTTAGCACACTGTGGAATATGATAAAGCACCCAAAAAACTTGGAAGTCAAGTTATTTTGCATTGGTATATAAGTTGTTGGCTCTATGTAGGAACCAATTGTAATTATGCATAACCATGTCTTTCAAAACTAGATTGGGTTTGAATATGTCTGATGCCTTGAAATCTCCACCAATATTGTGCATGTACGTCTAAACCAAAACTAGGGTTTTCTTGCTTGTAGTACATAATATCTGAAGAATGCAATCTACATCTTTGAGAAGTTTCCACCAATTCTACAGTTGTAGTTTCAAACATTCAAAATACTACCATTTAAATCACATGGAAGCTTATGCATGATTGGTTTATAAAGTGTCATGGATATTCCACTAGACTAGCTCATACAACAAATCTCAATATTATGATATCCCTTATTATGCGGTGTTTGACTTCATATTCAAATTTTTTTGTTGCTAGATTAGTGCACAAAGTACTGAAATAAATTACACTAAGCAAATAACACATCATCTATTCACTGAGCACAAGATGTAGCCTAAAAAAACCAACATAGTAAAAACCCAATTAGAAGGTGAGGCTTATGCTCTTGCTCTTTTCTTATCAGTTGTGAAATGCAAGTAATGTAAATAAAGTGCACTCACTGTGGAGTTTCCATGGACACTGTGGCGTGAATGGCTACTACAAGATTTTCTACTTCCTCTATTATACTTCAATGTCCCACTCCTAGATGCTACGCTCAACCATGGAATAATAAACAACAAAATTAGAATGGAACACCTTCCATTCTCATTGGTCCAATATTTAACATGGCCTGATAATTATCTAGGCTAAGGGTTAGCATTTTGCATACCTCAACTCCCGATTAGGGTTTGGGTTTTGTACCCTCTAGAATCTTCTTCAAACTCCACATTTGTGAGTAATGGAAGCTGGCATGATATCCATTTAGTATCATGGTGGTTAACATGATATGTCAACTTATGGGAGGCATAACTTCCTCACATGAACTTTGATTGAAGTGTTTTTCACATTATGGGAATGATCTTGATATGTAGAACAATGTTAAGACCCTAGAATTTTCTTCATAAAGTTTTGACCCCAAAAAATGATAATGTAAGGCCTCAAATGGGTTCAAGGAGTTTCTGGACCCTAAGTCAACAAAGTGGGACCTGCCTCTAAAATGGACCCTAAAAGCCAATAGCTCTAATTTTTCCACCCAAACGGTACCAAAATAGATGAAAAATTATATAATGATCCATTCTAGATCAACAGTAAATTAGTGTTAACATAATTTGAGGTAGCTCGACAAGGAGCATGAGCTAGACATATTGACACCCCAATTGTAGGACTCATTGGAACCATAACAAAGAAATTGACTAATATTAACTGCTTGGATTTAGTAATTGCTTGACTTAACTCATACATTACTCATTTTTGCAATAGAATCTGGGGTGATTCACATCCCACATTCTATAGATGGTCTTACCTTCTTTTGTTGCCATTATCCTGGGGGAAATGATGCACATGAGTTGGGTTATGAAAGGGATTGTTGTTCTCTATAGGGCTTAGGCACATCCTAGGCCCATAGGCTACCCACGCAAATTTCTTAAGGCACCTAGAGAGAATGAGAGCAAATAGTTGCAATGCAATTAATCCCTACCTTTTGAAATATTAATAATATAGGTATTAATTTTGGTTTTATGATATTAGGTCATAATTCCTTTTGGAATGGTATTAATATAAATAATGTCATAACCTCACCAAAAAGATCGCTACGTGTCAAAATTAATAAGAAATTCAAATAACTATTCATAGAGCACAATTTAGCAAACACAAAAGATATTGAGGTTGGAAGACATCGTGCCCATGTTCAATCAAAGCTTGGTGTAGAAAAGTCATCTGCAACTTTAGTCGGTCAACCACTACTTTGTCCATATAGAATTGTTTTAACTGAAATAAAACAAATTTCTACTTTCCAACATTTAACCATTTTGAAAAAATTTAGCTCTCAAATTAGGAAGAAAGGCATTGATATCAAAATGTTGCATTTAATGTTTCCAAATATTGGCGTTGGGATGGTAGGTCTAGGGAGTTTATACAAGTAACTCATACATAATAAATCCTTCTTCCACAATATATAACATTCAAATTGAAAAAATGCATTCAAATTCATAGAATAAACCAAAGAAATGCGAGCATAGAGACAATGGACTTACATCACTAGCATCAATGTCATTCATAGTCCTCATACTTAGTGATTATGTTGTGGATAGTCTTTCAACGATGGGGACCAATTATCTTTCAAAGTCCTAAAGGTTACAATGGTATGGAGTTTTTTAAAAGTGCTTAAAACATATATTCTCCAACTATAAACTTATAAACTTCAATGGAAGACTGGTTGGTAGTTCAAAAATGATAAATTTGGAGTTTTAGGATATTCCAAATGAAATAAAGTTTCACTTGTGGAAAGAAAACTAAATATCCTAGGCACGTGTGTTGTTCCTTCCCTATCAACAACACTTGCAGGCAATTGCATGTAACTAACATGGTAGAATATTTTCTTGATTTTTCTAAATCTACAGTAGTAGTGATTGTTGTAGTGTTAAGTGTATCTACATATGTTTCGATATAAGCACATGTTACAAAAAATATATTCCATTTGAAAATGGCCAACGATTCTCTCCTAACCCAAGCAAGCCAGAGCTCTCTCCATCAAATTCAAAAGTACAAGCTAGATGCTTTGCCTCTTTTTCATGAATGGCCTTCTCTAATAAAAGGGTGAGATTAAGTGCAGTGCTAGTAGATTGCATGTGGTACAATCTCAAGCTCATCATGTAAGTCATCAACACTTATAGAATGTGCTTCCAACATTTGAAGATAATCACATAACACTTATAGAATGCGCTTCCACATTTGAAGATAATCACATAACACTTATAGAATGCGCTTCCACATTTGAAGATAATCACATAAATCATTGGCATCCTAAATCTAATATTTTTTTAATTTAGTAGATTTTATGGGTGAAAATTATATTTGTTTTTGAAAGGAGAATCCTCAAAAAGCTTGTTGCATAACACATAGCTAAGTTCCTTGTGCATTACAATGAGTGAACGACAACAAATTAATTGATAAAAAAGACTAACATAGTTGTGAATAAACTTTTTGTTTTGGGAATTTTACTATTTTCTAATTGACTTGATTAACTTTGATGGAGAGAGGAATATGTGTATTGATTAAAGCATGATTCCGCTACAAGTTAGTTATCACATTCTTGTCACCTTGATAACTTCTTCATTTAAACTACTTGGGTGACCTAGTCAGACAACATCCATAATGAGAATTGTTAAGGTTGATACAATCACCTAAGATTTTTTCCCCTGAAAAAAAAGGCGAATTTGCTTTATATATAAAGGAGAGACATTTTACATAACCTCAAAGGTCTCTTAAAAAATATTTTCATCAATTTCATTACAACTAATTAGCCAATGTGTTAAACATCATAAAAAAAACCACCAATGTGGTCAAACTGTGAATAATAATTTCATAAAACATAACATAGTTCATGGCAAGGTCACCTAAGATATCAAGTTAGACTTGTATAAGTTATATTCAAGTAAATTGAAGTCACTAACATATCTTATGACTTTTGATATCTTGATTGGATAATAACGTTTCCTTCTAAACATTTTTATCATATTTGTATTCTCCTTAGGTTTACCTCGGAGACAAGTGCCTAAATATATGTTTAAAGGGAAGATCCCATCATCTAGGTTATGCGTTGAATTGATATCTTAATTCCACTTTTGAGGCGTGCAACACTCTAATATAATATAGAGGATGCCCTCGAATAAAACAAATAAGCACTTCATTCGTTTCTCAAGGGTTGGTAATATTATAATGATAATCATAAAATGACTTGAGATGATATCATAATAACATAGTTAAATATTGTCTTTTATTTAAGCAAAATCCTAGGCTATGTTTTTTCATTTCTTTTACCACACATCAATGGATACTGAATTGCAAAAGGACAAACTCATAGGCCTTGCGAGCTTGATGAAAAATCTTGGAGGGAACTATGACTATGTAATAATTTTAACAAAATATTTAAAATGAATAGTAACAAATTCAATGCTAACAAACCTATTGTTTCAACCAAATATTTAAAATGAATGTTAACAAATTAATCAATCAAAGATAATATGTATTGAGTGGTTTTTATGTTTCAAACATGCTAATCTGGTTTTCATGTTTTACACATTTTAATCTTCAATATAAACTCGCCAATTCAAAGAATTTCCTTTATTTCAATGTAATATAACAAGACTCATTCCTAAATTTTATGGAGGAAGTTACTGAATTTACTCTCTCTCTCTCTCTCTCTATATAGGATAGAAGAGAGGCATTTTATTAGCTTGAAGGTCTTATGCACAAACAAATTAAGATATGATTTGTTCAATCAGAGGCAAACATGTTGTTAGTGGTTATAACCAACATTATGGTTGTAGGCAACAACCAATAAGTATTCAAATATAAGATCTTGGAATGATTGTTAAAAATATGCATTTTGACTAGTTATCTCCCTAGACTTGAACCATTGATCACGCATTTTGAATAACTATTGGGAGGCTTGAATTGTTGACCACCAATCGTTATTTCAATACATGGCTCTTTATTTTGAAACTGAGATGGGGTTTTCCAAGAGTAGCCATAACTCTCAACCTTTCATGGGTGATAGTTGATGTGGGGTAGTTGGTATATATAATATCAGGCGCCTTCCGTGGTTCAAGCACTGTAATGTTATGGTTGGTGTTCTTAGATACATATACCTTTGTGAGGCCTTCCTCCACTTCTACTTATTATGTTATGGTTTGTGTTCCTAAAGCATTAGTTGCTATGGTTAGTGGTTTTGTTGTTTAATTCATCCTAACCTAAGTAAAATATTTTGTTCTCATTATGTGTTTTTTATTTGCAAGCTTGGAGTTCTAATATCTAATGATATTTTGTATGATAATTTGCAAAATTATTTTCTATATCTAATATCCTTGTTTAGTACCTTAATGCGACATATTACAATACTTACCTTACTAACAACTATTATGTTGTTGTCAAGTATGTTGGGTATTTCCTTGTCATGACAATCTCATTGAATTGAATAAAATCATTTAAGTCGTGCCTAAAAACCAAAGTATGAATATCTATCGTCATATTGGGTTCATTTTATTGTCGTGTAAGGTTATTGATTGAAATTGGAGTTGGATGCCCGAAGAGAGGCAATTTTTTGTAATGGTGGTGATTCTGACCTCACTTTAATGTTAGTTATCCTATGTATGATCATTATTTTCATCACCGAAATAATTTCCAATGGCTTTTACGAATACTGAGGAGGTTATGCATGAAGCTTGCAAGCTCTCAACCTTGCCTACAATGACAATGCTTCTGAATAATGCGCATCAATTTCTTCGAGGCAAGATATTTATTATTATTTTTCCTATTCTTGTTGTTATGATTGCAAAGTATGGTTTGCAGGCTATCAAATGTATACACTAAATAGAGTCTAGAGCTTTGCGGTTGTATCTAGGACTTTTTGTTTTTCTACTATCATTTAATTTTGAGTAAATCCTTTTATGTTTCATAGACATAGACCGTGAAATGAATATTGATTACCAAATCTATAATATTACTTTGTTTGTTCTATCTTCTTAATAAGAAAAGCAACAACTTATAATAAATTCCAGGCATACATACCAATAAATAATTTATCAACAATTTGTTGCGGTTTGTTATCTATATGAAGACGATGGAAATTTTCGTACTTTTCTATTTATATGAAGAAGAGGTAAAGATGCAACATCAAGTTACAAGACATTGATAACAATCCAAATATAACTTACATTAATGGAAATGCCACTCACTTCCATTAATGGCAGTGCTAGTGTCTCCAATTTGGATAATATAACATGAAGATGTATGCCAAGCAAGCCATTTGACTAATTTTGATGCAATGCAACATGATCTTAGTTATTATATAATATGCTTATTCTAAATCATTATATCACAATGCATATATAATATCATCTTCATCTGAGAGTTCTATGAATTTGCTCTTTTTTCAGTTGATCAAAATTCCAGGAAGGAAAAATAACATTTTTTGCCTAAAATCCAACAAGAATAATTTTGGATTGTATGAAATTGCAAATATCAATCATTAACTTTGCAAAGAAAGAACCTACAGGACTACTGAAACTGTTCTGTTGTATTACAGAATGTATTATAAACCACTACAGAAATAATAAATCATTCAAGCGCTCCCATATGTAATAGAACTGTTCATCAATGTAAAACGCATAATTGAAAGAAATACCCGCAAATAGAAATCTCCTGACCTACGTGTTGGAGGGGCCCTCCCCAACCCGTACTCAGGAGAGAATAAAACTTAGAAATGCTAGCTGGAATTAATCATCAATCTCTTATTTAAAATATAGAATCCATGTCAAAACAAAGGTCTGTACTTCGCAGTATCGATAGGGCAGAAAACGTTAAAACAATGTTTTTCTCAAAATAACAGCAGGGGCCTCTCGCTACCTAAGAGGCCCATATTTATATGATTTAATGCTGATCCTAACTAGTTGTCTAAATGCAGATTCCTCTTGAAAGTGGGAGTGCGTCCTCAATAAATCAGGAAACAGGGCGCCGAGCTTGGTGATCCTTTAATCTTCTACGCGTCCATCCTTGAATGACCCTGAACCTGCTCAATCACGCTTGATTTCCATATAATTAGTTTATTTGATACACATTCTAACATCCAAGAATAATCATAAAACAATTTCATTAAATAATTAAAGTAAAACATTTTCCCCCACAAATGAGCATGTTTCATCACCATTGCTTGAGTTTGGCTGTTGGAAAAAAGGTTATCAAATACCTGAAAACTTGACTCATCATTCTCTCCCACACTTGAAGGATTCATCCATCCTTGGGTGACTTATTCGATTCATCGATGACCTCCCTGATGTCCCATGCTACCACCCTAGGGATCCCTGCCTGCCTGTGATACCCAAAGTTTTGATCCTCCCCGGTCCATATCCTCCTTTCTTCCTCTTCATTTATTTGTTCCTTGATGACTGGGGAAAGAAAGAATGGGGGATTTAGCCTCATCCCGATCCATCTAAGTTGGTTTCTTACCAGGGATTCTTTGTAGAGTGTGGCTTTGAAAAGGGAATCATCAAGCCTGAGGGGAGAGTGGAGTTCTCTCCTCTTCAGATCGTTTGCCACTCTTCTCCATCTTTCCTTAATGGACTCATTAACTTCCTTCTGCGTGCCGTGGAGTGTAATGTTAAAATGAGTCACGGCCTCCTGTTGTTTTGTGAGGAGAATGGGTATCAGTTCCTCGTTCTAAGTGAGGATCCTGTGGTTATAGATTATTCCCTCATGGTGAGTTGGCTTAGGTCTGATCATCAATGGGGTTTCCCATTTGGATGCGACATAGAGATGGTAGTCCTGTGCTCGCTCAATTTCGTGGTTCATCCATGAACATAATGCCCTCAACTGGAAATCGCCCACATATGGGTTTGGCGACCAGTTGGGCGAGCCAGATACCATGAAGTTATGCAAAAAGAACTCACTTAATTTGTCTTTCTCCAGCTCTGTGGATTTCAAACATGCATCCATAAACTCCTTGGGGGTGCTTACCTCTATAGGGAGTCCTTGCTTCAACCTCTCGAGCTAGAATTCACCCCATTTCTCCTGCATATAGACTGCATAGATTGCCGACGGGGGTCTGAGGTCCCTCAGTTTTTCATATATGTCGATAGTAGTGGCCAGAACGTCTTTTAATTTGGTGACCTCCTGGTCCTTTTTGGCCAATTCAGCTTGTGCCGCCGCCAACTTTTCTTGAAGCGCTAAATGCTTCCGCTCGGCCAGCCGTAGCTCTTCTGCATGGTGCATCTTTAGTATTTGAGTTTTCTCGGCTGAGAATGGGGGAGGTGTGGGCTGGCTTCCTGGCCCAATCCTTAATGCTGCCAGCTCATTTATGAGCTTCTCCAATTCTGCTCGTGCCTCGACGAGTTGGGTGACGACCTCGAGGTTATCTTGTGCTGGAGGATTTCCCTGGAAGTTGCCTTGCTCTCCTAAGTTCTGCTCTTCTCCCTTATCCATTTCTTCTGCTTCTTTATTCATTTCTTCCCCTCCGTCCTGCATTTCTTCATCCTGTTCCTCTTCTGTAGTGGGGTGTTGTATTCAAGCAGAGAGTATAAGCACACACACAACGATATAATCAAGACACGGGATATGAGTCGAATGCATCCAACTGTTTATATTCATCTTGATAGGTATATTTATACATCATACATGTGGTTGGAGCGGTTGCACTCGCTCCAATGGCTTCTTTAACTAGATTATTACATAGTAACTAATGACAACTAAGGATCCTGAAGGGTCCCCTCCAACATCTCCCCCACCTCAAAATCTTTCTTCATCCCGAAGAAACATGAACAACCACGAACTGCAATTCCTTTAGTCTCTATCAACAGTCTAGTAGTGGCCAATCGAACCTTCTCACCCATCCTGCCGATTCTCTTCCACAGTCCAGGAACTTCTGGGCTTCGTCGCTCTACCATTGCACCAACTTACCATCTGCCTGAAAAAATTCTGAAATGACACTGAATAGATGTTTATGTGTTTCATCACTGGGGGGCTTGATCAATTTAAGTGTTCTTTTGTCATTATTAAACGTGAAGCGCTTTCTCTGTGTGGTATAGACATCTTCTGCTTGAGTACATGCTTTTCGTAGATTCAACTGTTGTGAGGCTTCCTGCAAGTTCGGAATATGTCGCTGCTGCTTGTGGTCGATACTTGGCCTTATGAAACTCAACCATATTCTTTGATTCTTGTAGGGATTCCTTCTCCTCATGATATTTTGTAGGTTCGAACCGACTCCCTCTGTTGCTGCTGTCACCCAGACCAGAAGAAGACGACAACGACGCCAGATGTTGTATTGAAGCAGAGAGTATAAGCACACACACAACGATATAATCAAGACACGGGATATGAGTCGAATGCATCCAACTGGTTATATTCATCTTGATTGGTTGCACCCGCTCCAGCGGCTTCTTTAACTAGATTATTACATAGTAACTAATGACAACTAAGGGTCCCGAAGGGTCCCCTCGAACATGGGTCCTTCCTGATCTACCCACTGATCATCGTCCCCATCTGACACATTTTGAACAATGGGACTGGGTTCTCTGCTCTTTTCCTTGTCTGTTCGGATTCGAGCTGTTTGGTTGAATCTCGTACTCCTCCTCTTGGGTTCTTGATTTTTGGCAGGAATTTCCGATTTTTCCCTGGGGGAGTGCTCTCTTGAATTTTTGATTTCCACTAAGGTCTCTGCTACATGGTCCAGGTCAATCTTCCTTTTCACCCCTGATACAAAGGCAGCTCCATTCCTTCCTCCAGGTGGTATGCTTGCTATGGGTGTACTTCTCATCCTTTGAACATCTTCTGCGGATACCAGCACGAATTCCTCCCACGAAAGTTCTGGTATCTGCACCTTCAATTCATCGCAAATAATTATCATGATTAGCCCATGATGGGCCAAGGCATCATATTTACCCTTCGCCACCTTCTTTCTCATTTCCAATAGGGATTGGAGCAAGTAGAATGGGATACTAATGTTGTTATTTAAGGGATGATGGGTCCTGTGTCTTATCAGTTCTAGGATCCGAAAATGAAAGATGGGAACATAGCTTAACCTACCAGAGCATGTGATGTACCTTAGAACGATTTCAGCTACGTCCTCCCATGGCGCTGGCATGGAGAGTCTTTTGACTTCGTTTTTGTCCTCGTCATAGACCTCTCCTTGCTCAAAGAATGTTGCTTTTGCTTCTTGGTTTGCCTCCTTGTCATCCCTGCTCCAATACAAACCCCTCTGTAGGCCAGTGAATTTGGCAATTGTCTCCTCGTCCAACTTGATACGTAACCCCTTCACCCGGGTGACGTACTGTTCATCTTTAATATGCTTGAAATTTCTTGCGAATTCCTGAGCTATCCCTGCATCATGTCCTTTCAGACCCAGGATGAAGGGCATCCAGCCTGCGCTGCGAACGATCTGCAGGACTCTCATTTTCTGGTATGTGATGCTGTGATCCTCTGGTTCACTCTTTTTAAAACCCTTTATCATTTTGAGAACCTCTCTTATGATCAAACAAAACCAGGGCTTTTGGAATGCAGTTTTATACCTTCAACTTGGTCGGGATCTGCCTACGGGTTCGAGGAATACAAATGGTGGTTGCTTCTCGTGAAGTTCGGGTGGTTACTTATATGCGCAGTCGTGGAATATTATGCACCCTAATTCGTTGTCTTTCTGCACCTGTTCTTTCCATCATACATGTACCTGCCCCTTTTGATCCCCTATTTTCCATGATTGATCTCTGTCTTCTCATGATCGACCTCTGTACTGAAGGTTGTGATCATGATTTGATGAGGTGATTGAATTTTAAGTAGCGATCATGACTTTTTAGGGTCATTCCATCATGCCGCCAATTTAGATTAGAAGCTGTCCTCAGCTGACGAAAATCTCATGTAGCGTGGGATAATGTTTTACTTTAATCATAAAATAAAATCGTGTTAGAGATTACCTTGGTATTTATGCGTACCTGCTTTGATGCTCTGGTGTGATTTTTATGGATGGTGGATTCTATAGTAGATTTGTGCATGTCAGTAGTTCCGTGTGTGCGCTGCTTTTTCCGGTTCTTTTCATTTTGAATTTGCTGCATTGCCTTCTTTTGAAAGTTGTGCCTGTTGAGGATACGAGTCATGCGAAGTTTTTTCTTATTGGATGGTTTACTGGCTGTATGTGACTGGCTGTCTTGAATACATGGCAGCATCGCTTGAATCATTTTGCAAGCTTGCTTGAATTATTTTGCAGGCTCGCTTGAATAGTTGGCAGCTTCTTGTGATGATACTGTAGAGTGTCCGTAGTTGTAGAAATTTTTGCTGGCTCTCTTGAATAGGTGACACCCTCGCTTGAATTATTTCGTTGGCTCGGTTGAATAGATGGCAGCCTCGCTTGAATTGTGGTCGATGCCCTGTAAATTTTCTGTTACCTTTTGTGTGTCGTTTTTTTCTTTTTTCCATTTTCTCTTTTTTTTTTAAAAATATTTTTTCTCTTTTTTTTTTTTCATGATATGTGTTGAACTTCACTGATTTGTAGCATGCTCTATCAGCATCAATTGTTGCTGGTAGAGTACTTGTGTAAATTCTTCTTTGGATTGTGGTTTTTTGTATATTTTTAGGTGATGCCCATTCACTATCATGGGGAACTCATCATCATCAATTGTAATAATTCTCACAGCGCCATTGTCATAAATTTTCTGTATACTATAAGGTCCAAGCCATCTAGTGGTTAGCTTTCCTTTGAATGTGTGAAATCTGGAGTCGTAGAGTAGTGCCCAATCACCTTCGTTGAATTTCTTATCCTTCAAATGTTGGTCATGCCATTTCTTTCTTTGCTGTTGGATGATTTCAGTATGTGTAAGTGCTTGTTGGCGGTGTTCATCCAGTTGATTTAGCTGTAGCATGCGTTCTTTTTGAATGTCTGATAGGTTCATATTTAGATCGGCTGCAATTCTTAATGTTTTTACTTCAAATTCGATTGGTAGCATGACCTTTTTTCCATAGACCAGTTCATAAGGTGTGAATCCTGTTGTTGTTTTCCATGTAGTATTGTAAGCCCAGACTGCTTCACTAAGTCTGTCAGCCCAATCCCTTTTGTGAAGTTGGACAGTTTTTGTCAAGATTCTCTCTAATTCCCTGTTGGTTACCTCAGCTTGACCATTTCCTTGAGGGTGGTAGGAGGATGACTGTCTGTGCTTTTCATTGTTTCTTTTCATCAAGTCTTCAATTAAATTTGATGTGAATTGTGGTCCTTGATCAGAAACTACTTCTCTTGGCACCCCAAATCTGTGAAAGATCTGCTCAGTAAAGAATTTGGCCACACTGGTTTCATTTGCAGCAGCCAATGCTGCTACCTCTGTCCATTTTGTAAGGTAATCAGTGCATACAAGGATGTAGCTCTTCTGATTGGACTGTGGGTTAAATGGGCTAACAAAATCGAATCCCCACTTATCGAATGCCTCTAAAGATATTTGTGGATGTAGTGGCATTTCTTGTTTTTGCGTCGGTTTTCCCATTCTCTGGCAATCGTCACAATGGGACACATACTCATAAGCATCTTTGTGGAGTGTTGGCCAATAATACCCTGTTTGCAAGATCTTGTAGACTATCCTTTTTGCAGCGTAGTGTCCTCCACAGGGTTCATTGTGGGTGGAATGCATTATGTCATGTACCTCATCTTCCCTAATACACCTTCTAAGTACTTGATTTGGTCCCTGTTTAAAAAGCATGCCTTCTATCCATGTATATGTGGCACTTTGTCTTATTACTTTTGTCCTTTCTTTATAACTGTAATGTTTTGGAAACTTCTCGGATACAAAATAGTTTGCTATGTCAGCAAACCATGGGATTTTTATTGATATGGAAAAAAGGTGCTCATCAGGGAAGTTATCTTGGACCAATTCATTATCTTTCCCATGTGTTACTCTTGACAAAAAGTCTGCTATGACATTATGCTTTCCTGGTTTATCTATTATAGTGATGTCGAATTCCTATAGAAGTAACATCCATCGAATAATTCTTGCATTGGTATTAGGCTTGTTCATAAGATATCTGATCGCTGAGTGGTCAGTATGGATAAAAATTTGGTATCCTGTAATGTAATGCCTAAATTTATTGATTGCATGTATTATTGCCATAAATTCCTTCTCTGTGACTGTGTAGTTGAGTTCTGCCCCAGCCAAATTTTTGCTTATATAGTATATGGCATAGGGTTTCTTGTCTTGTTCTTTTCCAAGCACAGATCCAATGGCTTTATCTGATGCATCGGTGTGAATATGAAATGGAATTTCCCAATTTGGTCCTTGAAGTATTGGTGCTCTGATGGTTTTCTGTTTAATACTTTCAAAGGTTGACATGTAGTTGCTTGTCCATATGAACTCATTGTCTTTTGTGAGAAGTGCAAACATGGGGGCAACAATTTTGCTATAATTCTCAATAAACCTTCTGTAGTACCCTATCTGTCCAAGGAAGCTTCTCACATCTCTTTGTTTGACAAGTGGGGGCAGTGTTCTGATTACTGAGACTTTGGATTGATCCACCTCTATACCTCTCTATGATATATGATGTCCTAGAACAATTCCTTCTTCCATTAACATCTTGCATTTGTCATTGCTTAGGCACAAGCTCATTTCAATACATTTTTTTAATACTAATTCAATATTTTTCAATGCCTGCTCAAAGCTTTGTCCATAAGGTGTGAAATCATCCATGAATACTTCCATTTTGTTATTCAGAAAATTGGAGAAAATACTCAGTATGGCTCTTTGAAATGTTGCTGGGGCGTTACATAGACCAAAGGGTAGGACCCTATAGGCATATGTTCCCCATGGGCACGTGAAGGTCGTCTTATCTTGATCAGCTGCGTGTATTAAAATTTGGTTGTACCCACTGAAACTGTCTAAGAATGAAAAGTACTTGTTTCCAGATAATGTATCCAACACTTGGTCTATAAATGGAAGTGGGAAATGATCTTTCTTTGTTGCTTTATTCAGCTCCTTGTAGTCCACACAAATTCTCCATTTGCCTCCTTTTTTGGGCACTATGACTAGTGGTGAGACCCATTCACTATCGGATATTGGATAGATGAACCCTGCATATAATAACTTTTGTAATTCCACTTTGACTATGTCTTTTAGTGCAGGGTTCAGCCTTCTTTGTGGTTGCCTGATGGGAGTAGAACCTTCTTTGATGTAAATGTGGTGTTTGCAGATATCAGGATGTATTCCTTTCATATCTGCATATGTCCATGCAAATGCTTTACTTTGTTGTGTTAGTATCTTCATCAATTTCTCTTCTTGCTCCGGTTCTAAATTGGAATTTATGTTGACTGTTTTGCCAGGGTGAATTTCCACGACTTTTACCTTCTCAATCTGTTCTGGCAGTACTTCTATCCATAAGTCATCCATGTTCTGTTTTGAATTTTCACCTGTTTCTGTAGAAAAAAATTCTTGAATAACATGATTATTAGGAGATATATTTTGTATAAATCTATCTATATGGCCATCTTCATCTACTGCCTTTAAAGATATTGCAGCATCAATTGTTAGGATAGGTCGGAGGTTGTGATTTGGTGTGTTATGGTAATCATCAGTCCAATTTTGATATTCTAACTCTGAAGATTTCATTGCTGGTGGGTAGATTGTGATTTTCTTCTTGGTATGTCCACTGGTGATTGTCATATTTCCTGATCGACAACCTATGTAAGCGTCCGCAGTTGCTAACCAAGGTCTACCCAGGATAATTGGATAACCACTAAGTTTGCTTTTGATTTCGATTATTATAAAATCAGCTGGGTATTCCTAGGACTCGATATTGATCATAATGTCTTCTAGCATTCCTTCGGGCTTCACAGTGGACGTGTTTGCTAGTTGGAGTACTGTTGTGGTTGGTCTTACCATTGATTGCAGTCCCAGGTATAACATGGTTTCCTTAGTCATGACATTGATCGCAGCTCCTAAATCAATTAAGCTTTTATTTATTTGCTTGTTATTTATGGTGACGTTTACTACAGGACTAACAGGATCAAGATATTTAGGATTTATTATGACACCTAGCATCAAATCGGCCAATTGTCCCACTACAATAATAGTTGGTGGGTCACGCTTCCTCCTTCCTGGCTTCTTTAGGCAATTTTCTCTAATGAATTTGTTGCAGATGGGCACATCCTTGATGGCTTGTAAAATCAGGATTTGGATGTTTAGGTGTTTGAATTCGTTTAAGATTGTATTCTCTTCCTCTTCTTTTGTATTCCGGACAAGTTTTTTCTGGAAATGGGGGATTTCTGTTGCATGGAAGTGGTTGGGTTTCTTCCTCGGGAGGTTCTGGTTCATCAAGATGCTGAACATAGGGTTCTGATGTGTGGTCTTGAGCTTCAGGTACAGGTTGTTGGATGTTGTGTGAGGATGTATTCTGCAACGTTTTTCCAGATCGTAGGTTTATTTCAGTTATTTCTATGGTGTCTACAACATAAGTTGTGAATTGTGTGATATTAGTGCTATAAGCCTGCTGTTGTTGTGGGGGTCTGTTATTATTAGGATTTGGAATTGGTTGGGCTGGAATAGGTGGAGGTCTGGGGGGTGGTTGAGGTTGTGGGGGTGGCATAATGAGTGGATGTTGTAATGGCGCCCTCCAATTTGATGGATGGGGGTACTAGTTTGCATAATTTTTGGTAGATGGAAAAGGTGGGGGTACTAGTTTGCATAATATGGCGGTTGATAGGATGGTTGATATGCTTGCTGGTTTTGTTGCCATTGGTTTTGATTTGGCTGTGCTTGCCATGGAGTCGATGCAGAGTTCCAATTTGGATGTCCTTGATTATAGTAAGTTTGATTGCTCTGCTGATATGGCCTAACAAAATTATTCCTCCTCTGATTTATAAAACAGAGCTATTCTACTGTTCCTTCAGCTGCTGGGTCTTGAATAGCTGCCTTACATGAGGGTAAAAGGGGACATTTATCAGTGGAATGGTCATCGGTGTAGAGAACACATACTTCTATTGTGTTCAAGGTGCACTGCCCCTTCTTATGCTTCTTTCTACAACGAGGACAAAATACTGCCAAGGCTTGGTTAATTTCATCCTGTTTCTTTTTGATTTGAAGAGCATCAAGTTGCATGGCTAGGGATTGCAGTATGTCAGTTTTCATGTCATCCAACAAGTTTCCTAAATTAGATTTTGTAAGTGTTGGTGTTGAGGATGATGATCCACTAGTGGTTGTATGTGTATCCCTCGTCCCATTCTTAGTTTTCCTAGATCTTGAGTAGTTTTTGAAGATTTGTAGGATCTGGTCAAAATATTTTTGGAATATATCTTCATCTCCAAGGAGATTTAAGACTTCAAAATTCTCCTCTTTTACACCTCTGAGAAGGACAAGCTTTAGTGATTCAGGATCCATTGTGCAATGGCTGGCTCGTTTGTAGATGAGTTGAAATATTTGGGCATAATCTTCTAATGACTCTCTATCTCCTTGTTGCATCCTAAAGATTTCATCCCTAGTATCTTTGGCCTTGCAGTAGTCCCTATATTTTTCTAAGAATGACTGTTTCATTTGATCCCAGCTAAAGATACTATTTCCTTCAAGGCTCATGAACCACCGAAGTGATAGGTCTTTCAGCGTGGAAGGAAAAATCCTTAGCTTTTGTGCATCAGTAGTGTAATCAAATGATCTGCAAACTACCTCAAATTCAAACAGGAATGTGTCAGGATCTTCTGAAGTCAAACCATGAAAGTTTGGCAGATTATTAGGATTTATGTTCTTCATTCTGGCATCTCCGAGAGGTATGCTAATGGGAAAAGTGAAAAGCTCCCTAGGTTCCTCCTCTTCATTTGCCATTGAGGTGTTTGAGCTGGAACTTTTAGTGAATTTTTCTCTGTTTGGGTCAAATGTGTGGTCAGTTTCATCTTCAGAGTGTACTAATTCAAACTGAGAATGGTCAGAACTGTTATTACTGTTGTTGCTCATGGGGTTCTTGGGCAGAAAGTGGCCAAATCTATCCCTTTGCCGACGAGGCATTCATTGGTATAGATATTTATGTTTTTGTTTTATGTAATTTTTGTTTTCTTTTTGTGGTTTTTAGGTGATGTCTCCTAAAAGATTTAGTCGCGTAGGATAAAAGACAACCAAAACGCCCCGCTTTTCTGGCAATTCTGGGATAAAAACTGGTTAAAATTATGGTTGGAAATTTCTATTTTCACAATTTGGTAATTTCAACAGTTGGGATTGTCTGGTCTAGACTAATTGCCCAATTTTAAAACTACCCATATCGCCGAAATTGCAATCTGAGCACTCCAAATTGTGATTTTGGCAAGAATTGCTCTACCGGATTCCAGCGAGTCGGGGGCATTTTAGTTAGCCCTTATACATCTCCAGAAAAGCTGGTTATTGACTCTAAAGTTCATCATGAACTGATATTAGTTGTTACATAGAGGGGCCATTCACGAAATATACTGCTGGTTGGCGCTATGTTGAACGAGGACAACTATGTCTAGCAAAATGCAATAGTGAAGGTGGAAATTCCATATTCTCAAGGTCTGGTGAAAGATGAACATGAAATAAATGAAGCACTTAGTGGCCACTTCTTTCATTAACTCTTTGTTAAATACATTTTTTTTGCACAGCCTTGTTAGGATAGTTCATCCGAATATACAAATTTAAATTTTCTATTAAGAATGTAATACCTGCTATAGTTTTTCTGGTCGAGGGAACATTTTGTGATACAACACTATTGGGACTAGAGCAAGTTTGTATAATTGGGATAATATGTAATTTCTCGGTTGCTTTCCTCGGCCTTTTAATATAAATCCTTTACCAATTTGGGTTAATTTTTTTTCTTCATATACTTGTATTTCATTATTGCAAATTGATATTTCAAACCACAAGGGTGAATTGAAGTCATAGATTATGCATGGAATGCACAATAAGTTTCAATAATAAATTTGCACAAGACTTTTTAATTTCGTCTTTACTAATATAAATGTACAGAGAGTACATACAATGTTGCGAATTTTTGTAAGTAATTATAGTGTTAATTCACTTTATTAGTCTAACAAATATTACCCTATAATATGGCCATTTTAGTCACATCATTATCTTTGTGCCAATAGAAAGATAAAACAATAAAATTTGAAATTTGAAAAAATGTGTATTAGTTTTCAAATAAACTAAATTAATAAACCATTTCAAAAAAAATTAGGAAACTTGAGAAAAATATGTATTAGCTATTACAAAGTCAAAGAAAGTTCACTTGTAACCAAAACCTATAGTCCTTGCCCGGGACTAAAAACATGAAAGTGCCTAGATGTTAGTTGTTTTCTTTGAACAATTGTGTCATACCTCTCATAGATGGTGTGATTAGGGGTAGATTTTTGAGCTTTAACAATATATCTAACTTCTTATTGAGGATAGTTTGAGAGGAAGTAAGCACCTAACATAACTTTACACCATCCTTTATCAAAGGTTTCACCAATTACACCATTTCATTTCCTATATATTTTCTAGGACCAAGTGTTAAAATATAAGTGCACATACAGTTTCCAAATATTTATAAACACATCAAATTTGCTTTGTGAATGGAATAACTTTTTGTTCTCAATTTTGATTATAGTTAAATGGTATTATTTAATGTGGTTTAGATATTGATTAAAAAATCTTTATATTTTGTGTGGTGCTTTAACGAGTTAATTTTTTGGCAAACTACAAATCTATTATTTCTTTTAACAAAATAAAAATATGTCTTGATTCATTCATTTTTTCCAAATTTCGACTATCTTTTTTTTTATAACAAAAACGGTTAAGAAGCTTTTATAAAAAAGGAAAAACAAATATTACAGAGTTCTAAAGGAAGACTGATCCTAAGAGAGGACTACGTCCATGACTCCTTGTTCATTTTCACCCAGTTTATACTTATCTTGATACTTTCCTATTCTATGGAGACTGTATCTCCTTACAAACTACCCAAGAAGGAATTACAGAAAGAAAATTACTTGTCTTACTGTCCAAAGGAATTTCTGCGCTAGATCTACTACTAACAAGACCAAAATTGCTGCTGTCCTACTTCTTACATACAAATCTAGAGATTAACGATTTGAAGTTTGATGGCTTCTTGTTTTTCTTGGAGAAATTAAATTTTCTTTTGGCTTCAAAAAGGGTGAAGCTCCTTTTTTTTTCGACTTTGGTCCAATCTGATGGCTCGACATAAGCTTTGAGAATGGGAACTGCATCTTCGGGTGCATCTCATGGAGCTGGAATTTTCAGTCCATCTATTGGATTGCACTATCCCGTGGAGATACAGGTGGATTCTTGTCGATGGCGGGGATCCTTTGTTCTTCTAGAGTGTCCTCTTTTTTTAGCCAAAGGATATTCCTTAACTTGTGATGGGGCCTCTTCGGATAGATCTTCATTTATGCTTATTGTATAATGCTCGGAGTTTTCTCCATCCCACCAAGTAGATTTGCGATGAATTTTTTTGGTTTTGGGGATTTGAGAGGCTTTTGGACAATCTTTGACAATATGTCCAGTTGCAAAGCAAGATCTGCATCTAAACATTACATTTTCATAATCTAGCTTTTGCACCCACACATAATCCTTGCTGGTCAAATGGATCTCAATAGGGAAGCCATTGTTGAAATCCATTTCCACACAGATGTGAGCAAAGGTATTTTTTAATGTAATCCTTTGTTTATGGACTTCGATCGTAGAAGGAGCCCAACGCATTGCCAATAGATTCAAGCGAGGTAGAGTTCCAGAGATGCAAGGGAAAATTTGGAAGCCGTACCCAAACTGGAGCATATGAGATTTGGTCAGTAGTTGGGTCAAAAAGAGGGCTCCAGGGTTTCATAGAGAGCCCTGAACTTCCCCAAAACCACGGACCAGAATCTAGAATGATCTTTTTTTCCTCAGGAGAATCGAAATCCACAACAAAAAAAGCAAAGGGGTAAATAGAAATTTCCTCAGAAACAAGGGGTTTCCAAACCTCAGTAATCCACTTATGGAGAACAACCAGGTGGGACCAGAACCCATTGAAGCGACAAACCAAAGCTGACTCTGCGAAATTCCTTGCTTCAACCAAAGATTCCTCTACCACCGCAATGGAAGGCACTAGTATTTCCTGAACAATCAAGGGAGGATGGCCGCAGGCTGCCTTTCCCCCTTTGAAGAGCGAGACCAGGATCGAAGGAATTGGGTCCCCGACTGGAGACGAACAAGAGGCACGAATGATAGAGAGGTAGCTGGCCGCCATTCTCCTGATTGGATAGCACCAGGCTGTCGATGGCCAGCGCAGGGCTGTCTCATGGGCATGAAATGCCGACCATCTTCAGAAAAGCCCTAGCTCATAAGAGTCTCAAAATTTTCCTTTTCCTTACCTTGAAACTTAAGTAGCTTGATTCCAAATTCCAACCATCTTAGTCATGCTAAATTATACCAAATCATATAAAATCAAAATTTCGTGATAACAAATTCCATCAATCAAAAACCTTATAACTTGTCAAATTAACAACAACAAAAAACAAAATAAATTTATTATACTTGTCACTTATTTATATATATTGATGTTGAAAAGTGTCCTTGTTATACCTGCCAAGGTAGGTTATATACTTTTCGTTCAGAAGTCAACTTTTGTTGACTTGCATTAGTTTATTTTTTGAAATACAAATTTACATAAAGTTTTATAATGTTTTGCTTAATTTTAATATTAAACTTATTATTTTGAAAAATAAAAATAAATTTAATTTTTTTTAAAATACATTAATCTAATTTTATGATTGGTAAAGGACGACTGGAATGGGACATAAATCCCTAGAGGAGTTATTTTAATTATCAAAATTTAAAAATATATAAAAATAATTTATAAAACAAAAAAATTTCCACTTGCCACCTGTTATATAATAAGCTAAGTTCTGATGCAATTAAAACAACAAAGTACAGAGCGAGTGTCTGGCCACGACAAGCTTCATTCTATTTTCAAACTTCACATCCATTTCAAGAATAATCCCTTCCTTCAACTGACCTTCCCTTCCGAGGTTCGAATCCACATATATGCAATTCAGCGGGTCGAATTTATAACACAAATGGATTGGATTTGTTCTGGCCAGTTTATCAAACTCTAATTTTGTGCAGAATCCGTGAAGATTTCCAAGTTATTATGGATTCTGCAACGGTGGAATGGCTAGGGTACTTGTGAACTTATGGTTATGGGAAGGATTCGATCTCGAGACCTGATCTAATAATCCGTTGAACCTTTCAAGCTCGGGGTGGGGTGTGAACTGCATGTGTGTAGGGGTGAAATTGAGGTTTTTAGCAGTGAGAAAAGATGTCGATGCTGGATACGAAAAAATCCAGAACAATTAGGCAAGCGCAGGTGATAGAGGCCGAGGTACGATAGCTCTGTCAAGTTTCAAAACTAATATTTGTTAGTCAGCTCAATTTGCTGGAGATTGAGGCGCCTATCAAGATCTGCGGTTATGTTGTTGAAGCAACACCCCCCCCCAAAATTTTGTACATATTGGGGCCCCTCCTTTCATTTTTTGTAGAAAGTTTTCCTTAAGGAGTCATTCCCAGCTTTTATCTTTGTTTGTTAACATAAAATATCGTCATGAAAAAACTGCAAGTCTGCCAGAAGATCTTGTTTCTCAACAGAAAATTTTTCGTGAAGTCTTCCTCGAAATCGCGGAACGATTTGGTAAAACCCCGCAGTGGCGGAAGCCTTTGTTTAAACTCCCGCAAAAGGACTTAGAAAATTTCGTTGAGTAAATTGCGGAGAGATTCGGGTTGTTATCCCGAAACGGCGGAAGCCATTCGCCTAAGCTTGCCGAAAAGGACTTAGATTTTTTTGAAAGTTGCGGAACGCGCCAAGGAAACTATGCAGAATCATTCAGCTTTTGTTCCCGAAACCGCGGGAGCTTTAGGGCTATCTTTCCGAAACTACGGAAGCCAATCACATAAGCTGCTCGGAAAAGGCCTTCGAAATAATTATGGGAAAGTCACGGAGGGATTCAGGTCTTCCTCCCGAAACGGCGGGAGCCGTCTGCATAAGTCTCCCGAAGAGGCTTCGGAATTATTGTTGAAAGGATGGCGGAAATATCTGACGAATTCCTCCCGAAACGGCGGAAGAATTCTACAAAGCCGCCCGAAACTTGCGGATGACATTCACCAATTCCTTCCGAAACCGCCAAAGTAACTTAGTCTTTTTCGAAATCTCTAAGTCTTGAGGTTGCGGAAGCATTAGCGATAATTTTCGAGCCTTCGCAGAATCCTTAGCATTTCCTTCCCGCACCACCGGCGAGAAAAGTTGCGGAAGTGTTTGAGTTATCTCTCCCGAAATGACGGGCGCTATTCGTAAAATCCTCCCGAAACTCGTAGAGAACTTAGGAGCTTTCTTTGAAAATTTGCGGAAAACCTTTGATTCTTTCTCCCGTAGTTGCGGAAGCCTTCACAAAAGCTTTCCGAAACGCCAAGCAACGGAAGTCTGTTGCGGAAGCTTTCGCCATATCCTCCCGAAACCCCGCGAGACTTAGAAATTTTTTGAATTGCGAAAGTTGTTGGCAAGTAACTCCCGAAACAATGGAAGCTTCCGTGTTATCCTTCCGAAGGACTTAAAACCTTTGCAGAACGCCTTGGCTTTCCCTTTCGTGACGCGGGAACCTTTTGCGGGAACCATTCACGAGTAAGTCCCGAAACGGCGGAAGCCTCTGCGTTATCCTTCCGCGACGCGGGAACCTTTGTGGAACGCTTTGCGTTTTCCTTCCGCAACACGCCCCGAAATGACGGAAACGTTCATTATATCCTTCCGCAATGGCGGATGAAATTCGCAAGTTTGTCTCGCCGAAGGCGGTCGCATGCAAATCGAGACAGCTTGATTTGACGCCGACGTACCGATATTTAAACCGCGGTTAATTGCACCACCCACCAAAATTAAATGCCGCATGTGCCCAGCTTATTTAAATAAGCGGTGGGGGGTATGAGCCAACATATCGTTATTTTTCGATTGGCGAACGACGTGGAACACCACGCAAATCGCTCCAGCTCATCTCGCTCATCTGCGTTCACGGCCATCTAAGTCAGCTATCTTCACGGTGCCAGTTAGGAGGCTTCAACCATTAAATTTGTTTCTTCCACGCATCATATTTCTATTGGATTGTCCTTGTTGGAAGACGATTGGTCTAGGTTATATTTTGACGGGCAAAATGCTCATCACGAGTACTTCGCCCGTCAAGTTACCGTCGAAATTTCATTTTTTTTG
The DNA here is from genome assembly GCA_027924585.1 of Larix kaempferi. Taxonomy (NCBI): domain Eukaryota; kingdom Viridiplantae; phylum Streptophyta; class Pinopsida; order Pinales; family Pinaceae; genus Larix; species Larix kaempferi. Next base: position 35,042,375 of record BSBM01000001.1, on the reverse strand, counting down.
TTGTTGTTTCTGTCATACACAACATAGAAATATCAAAATGTTTTGAACGTCAACTCTGACGGGTGGACTATTCTAAGCTCCTACCCTGGCCGCATATGTCGCTATTCTTCGCGTTCGAAGTCACCGAGGCCCCGTGAACTTTCGTGTCCCAAGCCGAAAGCTAAAACCGTAGTCACCCGGGCTTTTTCATAAGCCTCAGTCCCGGCGTAGCCACTACCCAATATAAATCCTAAGATAGGCGCCATCGCCCATGTTCAAAACTCCCATAGAGTGCCTCGGCAAGTGCCATAAATGACAATGGCGTTCGAAGCCCTCGCCGGGTCGTAAATATGAAAACGGCTCCCTATTTCGTCACAGGGTTATTTCACCCCAGACTTCCCCGCCACTAGCCTTTTAAAAGCACAATGACGAAAGTTACCCTCTTCCCCAGAGCTAAACCGAAAGCAGGTTGCTTCCGCAACACGCTTATCCTCACAGGAGCATTCCAAACCTGCCCCTTTAAAAGAATTAGGATGGCTAAATTTTAAAATTAGGTTCCTGTTGAGATGATGTATTTTGATTCCTAAACATACAGCTTCACATTGCATTTTATCTCATTGACATGTTAGAATGGTGATGCTCTTGAAATCTCACAGTATGTTGCTCATGTTTATAATAACATGTATATGGGTGCTATCAGGGATAAGTCAAAATGCCGAAAGCTGGTAAGAAGAAGGCTAAGATGACAGAAAAGAAGCCTGCGCCACTTAAAACTGAGGCCTCACTCCAGGATACTAGGTGCACCACTGGTGTTCCTCCAGAAATCAAATGGGGTGACATTTACAGGATGATCCGAGACCAAGATGTCCCGGACATGTTATTAGAAGAGGGGCCAATTTATCTAAATATCAAAGCCTCAGGCATAACCAGAGCTGCTACCCGCCCTGAACTATTCCCCTGTGCTGAAGTGATCGGATGGATACTCCAACATGCCGATGCTGAAGGAAGAGTGATAAATGACAGGGGGAAAGTGGCCATTGCCTCATTTCAACCCGCATATCTTGCAGCAGCCTACAAATTTCCCCGCTTCCAGCAAGCTCTGACTGATGAATGGCTGGGAAAAATGGACAACGTTGAGATGGCCAAAAAGCTATTGGTAGCAGGCAGACATTTGAGAAAGAAAGGAAGTGATGAATATGACGTACAGAATCTGAGACCTCCTTTCAGATTGATTGCCTTAATGCTGTGCAGAATCTTCGGCATGCCAGATGGCACCATGTACAAGATTCAGTGGGTCCCTATTATCCACTTTGTGGCGTTTAAAGGAACCGTGTTTGATTGGGCCACCCTCCTGTCAGATAGTTTGGCCTCGATGATAGTTGCTGCTAGAGAAGGACTAGCCTTGAAGAAGGCTGAATTTTTCATGTCCTCATATCTGATTGATTGTATTTTGGCCAAGATGGACTTCCCCAAATTGGGCTGCACATGGGATAAAGCCACCACCCCGGTCTATATCGCTTTCAAGATGTTGTGGGCTCAGAATTACAAGCCCAGCTACAAACTCATCTGTGAGGGGTTCATCATGCCCCTATATGAGAAGATATTCAAGGAGGAACCCAACTGCCTGTCAGAGAATGCTTTGGAAGTCCTTGAGAATTACGGGGATTTTTACTTTTCAGAGCAAGGCACCTACCTCAGAATGTTTGGAGGGACTAAGCCCCCATACATTTTGCCGCAGTATGCCACAGATTATGTGGTCCTCAAGGAAGCAGTAAGACAAATCTTCCTGGATGGAATTGGAGCAATGCTCCACAAACATCATAAGGCTTCCTTTTCCCCTCTACCTTTCTACATAGGTGCTTACAAGTTCTCGGGGGTTGCCTCAGCCGAAGAGTTTGTGCAGGAGTTGAAAGCATTCCACTTCGGTGAGGTGATCTTCCACAGGAACGACAGAAAGGGAAAAGTGGCCGAGCATTGTAGGGACATCTACGCTCATTTTGAATACTCGCACTATCCTGATGCCGAGGAAGAGGCATTCAGAGGCATCAACAACATGGCTGAGCTACGGGTCTGTCGCCAAGGCACTGGAGCAAGCTCTAGCTCAACCAAGGTCCAGAAGACCAGCCAGCAGAAGGAGAAAGAAGCTGAGGATGCCCGAGCTCAGGAAGAGCTCAGATTAAGAGAAGAAGCAAGGTTACTCCAGGAGGCAGAGGAAGCCAGGTGGCAGCTGGAAGCTAAAGTGGCAAGAATGCAGCAGGAAGCTGAAGTGGCGAGAATGCAACAAGAAGCTGAAAATGAAAGCTTGCAGAAAGAGGCTGAGGAAGCCCAGCAGCAGAAGGAGGCTGAAGCTGAACAAGCCGAGGCAAAGCGAAAAGCAGAGGAAGAACTTAAAGCAAGAGAAGATGCCCAGGCAAGTGGCTCCGGTGCGCAAGACATGGAAATAGACGCATCTCAGACAGGTGGCTCTGGTACCCAAAATGTGGGAGCAGATCCAGCTCAGGAAGTCCAGACCTCGCCTGCTGAAGAAGACATAGACATCATGAACCACCCGATTGTCCCGTACACGCCATCTGGAAAACATACGGTGTCCAGGTGGAATGAGTTTGTCTATGACAAGAAAAGGAAAGCAATGGTCCTCAAATCAGAAGAGAGGATCAAAAGTCCCTTCCATGAAGACATCGTCACCCACCGAGAGGTCACTGTAATGAAGAATACAGATCAGGATCCCTTTGCTATGGCATCCACAGCTGTAGAAACAGCAAAAGCATCATTGGACAATGTGGGTGTGATAGTTAGAGAAAATGTTTTGACAAAGAAGAGAGCTCGTTCGCTACAACAAACTGTGGCTAATGAGCAAGCCCACAGGGATCTTGTGGTGAACAAGTATAACTGTTTGTATGCCGAGCATAAAGAGCTATCAGGCAAATATAACCAGCTGGAGGAGGAAAAGGACCAACTAACACTCCAAATGATGATTTTGGAAGCAGAGAAGAACGGAGTGGAAGAAAAGGCATCCCAGCTAGAAGCAGACAAGCGAGCATTAGCTGAGCGGTTAGAGCAAGCTGAAAGCAGAACGATGGACATGTCTCCCTTCCATGAGCTGTCCTGCAGCATCCTGAAGCAAGTGCATGACACTCAGGAGCTAATCACTAATGAGGTTTGCAAGCTCAAGGCCATGGTAGTCAGGTTAAAAGAAATTAATGCGGAGGCCCATAGGCTCAAAGCTAAGAATACCCGTGTCAAGGAAAATATCATGAGTCAGATGGCATGGAGAGAGGGAAAGGGGGGTTTCCCCACGCATCTCCCATTTAAATCTGCGGACGGTTTTAATGAGGACATAGCCTTATTGGAGTTTGGCAGGAACTGTGCCATTAAGCTGATAGCCAGTGTGCAAAGAACAACAGATAAAATTAACAGTCTGTACCAAAGGCTCCAAGGGGTGCATGACAAATGCAAATTGAGCTTCCCTCAGACCCTGGAGGACTTTCCGAAAAAGGAACAACGTTTGTCTCAACTAAAGGAAGAACTAGGCGTTCAAATGGAGTATGTGAAGAGGATTGATGTCCTGGCTATTGATGACCTCCAACATTATATTGGATTGTCATCACTCCACAACCATCTGCTGAAAGAAGTGCATCAAGCTGCAGTAGCAGAAGTTCAAAGCATTGGAGCAGAGCTCGGGAAGAATGTGACCTCTCAGAAAATCTTGTTCCCTGCTGCAGCAAACATAGTCATAAGGGACACAGGTATGTGGTATAGCTACATAGCGGAGGAGGAGAAGAAAGCTGTAGCAGTAGCAGGAGCAACAGCAGATCCAGAATCTTCTCTCCCAGCGGTCACTCCAGCAACCACAATGGGCTCGATTCCCTCTTCCCCAGCAGTGGCAGAAATTCCAGTGAGCTCAATCCCTTCTTCCCAAGTAGAAGCAGCAGCAACAATGGGTTCGAGTGTCTCTTCCTAGGCAACATCAACAGCAATTAACTTGGGCGATCCTCTGCCAGCAGAAGCTCACGCACAGGAGTGAAATCGCTGATTTCAAAGCACTATTTCTGTTATTTTTGTATTTGACTCTCAAATGTGTAAAGCATAGAAACTATGGGACAGCTGTCCCTATTTTTCTTTTAAATAATTTCTGTAAAAGAAAGGGAATCACATTTTTTGTCTATTATAGGAGAGAATTTTCTGTAGATGACAAGTGGAAGGTGCTAGGTGGCAGCCCAAAGGGCAGATTTGTAATTATAAATAGAAGCTAGGAAGAATAGAGAAGGACTTTTGGCAGGGAACTATTTTTTCCAACCTGTACGAGCTATCTTGTATACGTTCCAAGAAAATACAGTTTTCTAATAAAATCCTGGAGATGGACGTTTTGCATGGGAATGATGGAAGGATGTATGTTGGACTATTCTAATGACTTCCGTACTATAATGTGAGATCATTCTTACTATCTGAACTATTTCTTTGTATCAATGATTTTTGCTCCTTTCTGTGCATACGATTTTTCTCTATCTCGTGAACAATGAATGTGTTTCATATTAGATCAGGAGCTATCTGCTGATATCTTTATCATTGCTGTAGAGTTCTCTTTTAGATTAAATAGCTAACTGTTCTTTCTTCAAGGTAACTCCTATAGCTCATTGTTCATGCCTTTAAATTTGCTCCTTGCAGGGATCTTTAGAGTTATTTCAGTTTGTTTACATTTAGATCTGTTTCTTCATTCTTTCCATTTAGATTAAATAATTTTGTTTCTCTGTTTCATGAGCAATAGATGCGTTTTACATTAAATTAGAAGCTATCTTCTAAAGATCTTTTATCTTGCTGTAGCGTTACCTGTGAGAATTGACGGCTATCTGTTCTTTCTTTATGTTATTTGCTTTCAGCTTATTGCTCATCCTTTAAATGTGCTCCTTGCAAGGATAGGTAGATTTACTTCAGTTTCTAGACTTAGATCTGTTTTAGTTTGCATTTAGATCAAATATAATTTAGGCACTTGCATCTCATTTAAAACATAAAATCCAAAAGAAAGGTGGATCGGGCCATAACCGGTACAATCGGAATTAAACTCCAAACCCACGGTTGCCGGAACCACTAACCGGACGGATTCCCTATACCAAACGGGAGATCGTGTAATTGGGATCATCTCTCGGGGAGAATCCCTTTCTGATTGATGCTACGATATCCGAGGCATCAACAGGTTAGTATCTTTAATTCTTTCCAACTTCAATATATTTCTAATTTATTAATTGATCACTTTTAAAATTTTAATGTCTAAATTGTACTCGTATGCGGTATTATTTTTGTTTCAGTCTTGTCTTGTTTAGGTTTGAATGGTTTCACCGTCGGTGGGCACTTGTTTGATTCCTATGGACTTACATATGTCCCACACACAACACCGAATACTGTCTTATGCCTTTGGAGGATTTCTCGGCAGAATAGGGCTTTAGTTACTGTGGAAACTCTATTAAGAGCGAGTTATTTATTTATCTTTTAATAGTTTCTCGTCTAAATGCTTGATTCCTTGTTTTCTTGACTGTTTGCGTGACTACTAGGGCTAGAGTGTGGGGTTATCTTTTCTTGAGAAAACACCTGGTCGTGATGTGGGGTTTCATTGTGTCCTGTACTTACACAATGGAAGGCATATGTAAAGTGTTCAAAAGTATGATCTTCTGCGATGGAAGAAGTATCGAATTACAAATTCGACAGTAGTTTCTGGTGCTTATAACTATGTTTCCATTTGTTTATTTCACTTTGGTTACATGTCCTCATTGTTATTGGCATTTTTAATATGCTATTTGATAGTCCTATCTGCACTTGGAGTAGAATGGAAATTTTCTTTTTTAGAAAGGAAGATTCTTCCTCCACCTGATCTTTTATCTATGGTATTGGTTAATGCCTCTGTATTAGGACTCAATTAGAAGGATTTTGTTGTTTATTCTTTCCTATCTTAAATTGGATTGCCCAAAGTGAATAAGGATTACAGTGAATACACATTTACCTTGGTTTAGGTGGTTGGTTTTTTTTGCATGTATGGATGGATATTACAACTTTATCTTCTGGGTGAACAATTGCTTATGGTCTCATCGTGGAATTCATTCGTTTCCTTCCAATGATAAAACGATTGTAAATCCACGCTTCAGGTGTTTGGTTTTAATTAGCGGCTGAATTTTGAGATATACGGGCCCCTATGTTGTTATTTTTTACATTGCTGAAAGCTGTATAAATTATGGTATGTCGATAGATGGTAATGGCTGAAATAAGTACCTTACCACTAGTAGATATTAGATTCAGTAATTTATTCTGTAGTATACCTTGTGTTTTGTACTTCAATTTAGGAACTTTCTGATTATTTGTCATGTAGAAATACTCAATTCACTTATGATTGTTGCCAGTGAATTACCAGGCATAACTGGCATACCTGAACCCAGATTCCAAAGTAGAGGTTACCCAAGACGCATCTAGTAGCCTGTAAGGCTAGGTACATAACCAATCCTATGTACAATCATCACCGATTTACCACATTGAGAGTAAAATTATAAATCATAACAACTAAGATCTTTACAAAGTGATACCAGTATTTTTTTCCTTATATTTTCCTTATCTGTGCTTTTACCTTATTTGTAAATATTAGGCACGCTATTTCCTTCCTCCCTCGATCTACAGTCACGACTAATATTGTTAGGAATGGGTTATTCATGTGGTAAACAACTTTGGATAGGTGGGAGTGACGGGTAAACGGGAGCGAAAGGGGGTAACCATTGGGTGTGAGAGAACGACTGAATCAATAATCCATCAACCAACTAGCAGCCTATTCATTGAGTCTAGTAAAAACCATCAACAACCTAGCTAGATTACACACATGAATAGATAACTGCAAGCCATGTTGATAGATTGATGCAAACCCCTGCACCCCCTTCACTTCAATGACCTCCACCTTATTAGCATTTGTTACGAACGATATTCTTGTATGAAATTGCTTTTGTTATTTTGCGTTATTTATGTAGCAATTAACTTTTTATTTTTTGAAGTTTTTTTAATTAAGTAGCAAGATTGAAATCATTATCAAAATTGTAAAATTTTACTATAAATATTTTGTTTTTTTATTCAATACAAATTCCATAATTAATTTAATTATACAAATAGATTACTTCATTTTCTTTTTTTGAATATTGTTGAAATATATAAAGTTATAAGACATGAGAATCATATTGAATAGAATAGATTACTTCATTTTTTTTAGAACATTGATGATGATGATCCTTATGATGTTGGTGAGTGGCACCTCGACCAACTCTCCACACATAGGAAAGCTTTGCATGGAAGCTTGGCCCAAGACTCCTAGACCGTCGCACTTAGGAAGGTGGCACGACCTGGGAGCCCGAAGACCCTTCGGTTAGCATGCGATAGAAAGGCATGGAGTGGATGCCCACATTGGATGGAGCCACACATGATAATGGCCCAACATAAATAAAACCATGAAGTATGATTGCTGTAGCACATTTGCTAGACGTGCCATGCCAGGCTATTATATATTTAATATATTTAAATGGTTAGCATATGTGTTTCAGGTTGCTAATATAAAAGGCGATTTAGTGAATATTGGTTATTTAGAGCGTGGTTGAACTCTGCCAAAGTTCTTATAACTCTAATTTAGAAGATTATTTAAGCGATACATATGTCAAATGGAAATTTGACATGTTGTTAAATGACAATCAGGCAGGTTTAGCTTAATTATGGTAACATTTGGCTGATGGAAAAATGTAACCAGACTGCTACCAACTCATAAGTAAAAATTCATCTCAAATTTAAGTTAACATTTGACAAAATATGGAGAAAGAAGACAACAATGTGCTCTTGCTTATGCAGATTTTCTTTTCGCAGGGATATGTTGCAATACATCTTTTTCTTGTTTTTTAAATTATTTCATTTATTGACTACTATCCTTTCACTTACAAGGATATGAAGATTCATGTGCTTTCAAAGTTGCTTTCTTGCTGGAACTTGCAATGCATTAATGTACAATAATTCATATGAACAAAATTTTTTAACACACATGTACCAAAAAAAACATTTTAATGATGACCAAGGCCAATGAGTCGTGATTCTTAAACAAATTAACATTTTGTTTTGTTGTATATCTTTAGATAAATAAATATTAGTGTATCATTTGTGGTAATTTATTTTTTAATTTTATAAATATTTTATGATTATTTTTTAGTTTTATAAATATTTTATTATTTCATAAAATTCATTCAACTCATTAAAGCTCAATAATAAATTTATATCATTTTAAGAAGAAGAGATCCAAAAACAAATAGATGATAAGATAAAAAAATTAGAGAACAAGGTAGAGATAATGGAGATTAAACTTGATGGCAATGAAAGATGCTGAAGCCTAAGAGGGCACTCGCCAGGCCCCTTGCTCAATGCTAACTATGGATTCGACCTCCAATAAGAACCCAAAACTGAGTTTAAGGTTGTCATATGCCCAAACGTTGATATAAGGGAATTTCAAATACTGTTATGAAGCTAAACCCCGGGTGTAGAGCATGGTGTCTTGGACCTGGTCATAGAGCATTGTTAATGGCTCACCAAATCATGGATACACCTACGGTTACTGGAAATGGGCATCATGTTCCCCTACCGGCGAGCAACACACTCCCAAATCGCCCAAAATGACTAGTTCGCACCCATTTGTCAATCGGTTTCTTCTATCTTGCACCTGCAACAATGGTTAATATGCCCGGTTTCATCCAAATCGACCACATAGCACCACAATGGGGGTATTGCGGCCTGGCCCTGCACACTGGGTGTTTTCAAAACGGTTGTAGATGTAATCCAACCTGGAATTATCAATCTCCGAAACCGATGGCTCTCTCTACTTCACCAACGAATCCCTAGCTCGACTATGGGTTCAAACGAGGGTTTCCCTTGCGCCCATCACCAAGAATCATCGTTCTCTCCCAAAATTCGATCACCGAGTTAGATGATGAGTGGGTTTCGGGTTCAATCGCACCTACTGGAGCATCCCACGCATTTGCATGTGTAGATGGTTAGATTCTGAGTTTAGTTCTGCTGAAATGAACCCTGGTGTGACTGTAACTCATAAGATGGTCTAGATGGCAGACAATAAAATGCCTCCATGCATGTAGACAACATAGCTACCACGAATTCGGGGAATGAAGGAAGAAATAACATAAATTTATCCATCCATTCGTAAATTATTTACACAAATACCTGATCTCTCTCAAATGTCGAGTCCATTCATTTTATTAATTGGAAACTATCACCCATTTCTGCACTGGCAAGTTACAGATCGATTTTCTTTCCTAATTTTGATTCTTTTTAACAGTAAAAAAAAAGACTCTCTAGCTTCCTCCCTCACTGGGAGTTACAATTTTGTATGGAACGACCATTTGCAAGATTCCACTTGCCTAAACTCCAGAATTTATTTCTAATTTTAGGTGACTAGTTCCTAAATCTTGTAACAACTATCTAAGTGGCTCAGTCTCCTCGTAGGGAGCTAAGATTAGCCAATTATTCTTACTAATACTCTATAACTAATAACATACTATTATCTATATAGTTTCTCATTCAATAAAATATTTGAGTAAGTTTCTCTTCTGATTTTCAGATTCCCTCAGTGCAGTTTCCTATCAGGACGATGCTCCAGTTACTGCTTGGTATGATCAGTTGGAAAATGTATATGTATATGCATCAGGACGATGCAGTGATGATGATCAGGAGGATCATGTGAGATGAGTATCAGGATGATACTCTGGATGATATGCATTAGGATGATTCTATGATGATGATCATGATGAACATATGTGATGATATGTATCAGGTGGATACATTGCATAATCAGTTGGATTATGTGTGATGAGTTCCGAAGACACAGATGCACATGCACTTTTCGGACATGGTTGTAGATGTGTTCTCCCATGGTCGCGATGTTATTGCCGGGATTTTCCGAGATGGTGGAAAATGTGTTCTCCCATGGTCGTGATGTAATTGCTGGATCCATTCTCACATGTTGGTAGATGTGTTCTCCCATGGTGTAGATGTAAGGGCTGAAACTATTCTCACATGGTGGTAGATGTGTTCTCCCATGGTGCAGATGTAAGGGATGGAGCCATTCGAGCATGGCTGAAGTGTGTCTTCCCATGGCTATGGATGTAAGTGCGATTCCATTCTCGCATGGTGGAAGTGTGTCTTCCCAGGGCCTAGATATAAGTGCTGAGCCTTTCACGGATGGTTGAAGTGTGTCTTCCCATGCCGATGAATGTAAGTGTTGTGTGATGTGCATGTGGGTTGTGCTTCGTGAACGATGTTATGATCAGTATGATCATGAGTATCAGGATGATACTCTGTGGTCATGGACAGGTTGTGCAGTGGCATGTAAAAGGTCCTGGGAGATTCGATAGGTTGAGTTGTGTGCTCGTAATCAGTCCTGGGATGCTCTTGCGAGGTTTTGTTGACGCACATAATAAGTCCTGAGGATTCCACAGTATGGCCAATGATGATGAAGACCTATAGGTGGTGGGCCTACATCCATTATGAAAAAGGGTTGGTTCTATAGAAATTCCTATGACGAGCAAAATTCAGAGATAGCCCAGTGATCGAGATGTCGGGCACAGCAGTAGTGATGATGATAATGCTCCGTGATCCAGTGATGATGATCCAACTCCAGAATTGAAGACTTGCCCCTATATGTATTTATGACCTGTGACGAAAGAATACCTTCCTAGTTAAGAGGGAGTGTTGATGTATTTGTAACTTTAGAAGATATTCTTCTATGTATTACATTTGTACTTTATTGTATATCCATTAGAGATGTTACATTCCTCTATTTGAAAGTGTCGTCATTTGTATTTGGAAGTGTTGTCATGTGTATCGACAAGTGTCGTCATTTGTATTGATGGGTTATTAGACCACCAGTGTGGGGTCGACCCTAATTAGGTCATGTGGTTGGGTTATTAGACTTGAGTAGCAAGTTGGCCCCAATGGATTATTGGCAGGTCAAGTCAGTGTATAAATAGAGAGGTTGTGTCTCTCATTTATCTCATTCACTCACTTCTCAAGCTTGCATAGCTAAGAGAGAAAGTGGCGCGCTTGTGGAGGAGGAGGAGCATCTGCTAGAGACATCTTATTGGGTTTGATCATTGTGATCTTGGTTTGTGGCTTATCTTATCTCTGAGGAAGTTTCGGGGTTTTTCACCTTCTTGGTTTTCCCCAGTGAAACTCTGTGTCTCTTGTGTGATTGCTTTTGTGTCTATGATTTATATGCTGTAGATATGCTGTGCATGTTATTCTCTTAGTGATCCTGAATGATAATGGAATGAAATTATCAAAAAATTAAAAATGATAAGATGAACTGAAATTCAGCTTAGTACCCAGCTTCTTCCACAATGTCCTCCCGAAATGACCTGTGAATCTCGTATCCCTATTAGAGACAATACTTCTAGGCAACCCATGCAGTTTCACCACATCATTAAAGAACAAGTTTGCTATGTGAGTGGCATCACTTGTCTTAAAACAAGGAATGAAATGTGCCATTTTTGTAAATCTATCCACTACTACAAAGATGGAATCATTTCATTTCTGAGTCTTTGACAATCCTAAAATAAAGTCCATACTCACAGAATCCCAAGGCATGGTAGGAATAGGCAAGGGTGTATATAAACCTGTGTTTTGGCTTCTTCCTTTGGCATGCTGACAGATTCTACATTTGCTCACAAACTTCTCAACCTTAGACCTCATCTTGGGCTAGAAGTTAAAATGACTTAGCTGTCCATAAGTCTTATCATTCCCAAACTGACCAGCCATTCCACCATTGTGCTTCTCTTGAATCAAATTTTCCCTCATTGAGCAGCTTGGGATACACAACTTACTGTTTTTGAAAAGTAAACCGTCCTACAACATATATTCAGCCCACAATTCTCTGCCCACTTCTACAGGGTTCTTGCATGCTCTATATGCACACTGAAAATCATTGTCAATTTCATATAAATCTCTAAGATATTCAAATTCTAAAACTTGTACCTGAGTTTCCTGTATGATTAAGGATCTCCTGCTCAATGCATCAGCTACACAATTTGACTGTCCACTAATATGCTTCAACACAAAAGTGAAACTCTGCAGAAACTCTACCCATTTGGCATGTTTCTGATTCAATTTAGGTTGCTGCATTATGTACTGCAAAGCATGGTTTTCAGAATACAATACAAATTCTCGAGGCATCAAATAATGCCTCCAATGTTTCAGGGCTTGGAATATAGCATAGAATTTCTTGTCATATGAGGAATATTTCTGTTTTGCATCATTTAGTTTTTCACTAAAATAGGCCACTAGTTTACCTTCTTGACTGAGCACATCCCCAATGGCTATCCCACTAGCATTACACGTAACTTGGAATGGTTTTCTAAAGTTTGGTAACCCCAACACGAGCTGCTCTATAATCTTTTTCTTCAACCACTGAAAGTTTGTTTCAGCCCCTGCTATCCATTTGAATGGTTGCTTGTCCTTTCTAATAGTTTCAACAATCGGAGAACAAATCCCACTAAAGTTCTTTATGAATTTCCTATAAAAGCTTGCTAGGCCATGGAAGCTTCTTACCTCAAAGATGCTTTGGGGGGAGGCCAATCCAAAATTGCTTGCACCTTTTCTAGATCCATCTTCAAACCATCCTTCGAAACCATAAAGCCCAAATACACTAACTCAGATTTCAGAAATGAGCACTTCTTGATATTCACCAACAATTTCTCTGATTGCAACTTTTCCAAGAAATATCTCAAATGCCTTAGATGCTCCTCCTTTGACTGATTGAAAATTAGTATATCATCCAAGTAGACGATCACAAATTTGCCTATGAAGTATCTCAAGACTTCATTCATCAATATCATAAAAGTACTTGGGGCATTGGATAGCCCGAATGGCATGACCAACCACTCATACAACCCTTCATTTGTTTTGAAGGATGTCTTCCACTCATCCCCCTCTCTAATTATGATCTGATGATACCCACTTTTCAGATCTATCTTAGTAAAGTATGTTGCCCCACTCAGACAGTCCATTATGTCATCCATCCTGGGCAATGGGAAACTATACCTGATGGTTATTTTATTAATTGCTCGTGAGTCCATGCACATCCTCCATTCACCACCCTTCTTTGGGCTCAACACTACAGGCACTGTAGATGGGCTCAGAATTTTCTTAATCAACCCCTTATCCAACAGTCCTTGCACTTGCTTTCTGATCTCTTCATTCTCCTGAGGTGTCAACCTATAGGCTACGTTGTTGGGTAATCTAGCTCCTGGAATGAAGTCAATGTGATGGCTGATATCTCTCTTTGGCGGCAACTCATTGGGTAAATCATGCACTACTATGTCACCAAATTCAACCAACATTCTCTGAACCTCTTTTGGCAGATCTGAAATAGTAGTGTTCATCATTACTACCTTGGGCTTGCACATCACAACATAGTTCACTTCCTCTTCCTCAAACTGCTGCAAATACTTTTTACCGGTCAACATCAAGACTTTTGCTGCTGGCTTCTCTACTATACTACCTTCTTGCAAAGGAAGTAAGACATGTCTCATTCCATCCTTATCAAAACTGTACCAGTTCCTCCTACCATCGTGCACTACTTTCCTGTCAAATTGCCAAGGTCTTCCCAAAATAACATGATAGACATCCATGGGCATAACATCACATATTAATTTATCTTTGTATGTACCTACTTGTAAATCAAACTCACATTGCTCACTTACGAGGGTTTGATGTTCTTTATGCAACCAGGATACCTTGTAGGGAACTGGATGTTTGATCTTCTTCAAGCTCAGTTTCGCCACCATCTCTCTGGAAACCAGATTTTCAGTACTCCCACTGTCAATCACCATCTTGTAGCACTTTCCTTTGACCTTGCACATGGTCCTAAACAAGGCTTTCCTTTTAGCAGGTTCTGCGCTTTCCTTCTCAGGTTTCAACAAGACTTTGTTTATCATCAAAGCCTCTCCAGTCTCTGGTAGGTTTTCAGCTACTGGCAATTTCTCTTGCTGCTGCTCCTTCTGAGCTACATAGGCCCCTCTATGTCCTATGTTTTCCTTCTCCGGGCATTCGAAAGACCCATGACCTAGTTTGTTACACTTGTAGCATCGAAAGACAGTTTCTCTGCCTCTCCCTCTACCTCTACCTCCCTGGTAGGGTCTTCTTCCTCTAGGGTCATTGTTCCTGTCTTGCTGCTCCTGCTGACTTGAATTGCTGGACTCTCCCTTTTGTGCTACAAAATTCTCCCTTCCAGCTGGTTGTCCTCTCCATTTGGCTGAACCTTTTCCTCTATTGAAGTTTTGTTTCCTCAATAGCTTCTCTTCTGCTCTCAAGGCACATTGATAGGCCTCTTCCATTGTCCTAGGTGATATCATGCTGATTTCATCCTGGATCTCCATCCTCAATCCATTTACATATCTGGCAGCCTTCTCAGCTGATTCCTCCACATAACCAGCTCTCAAATTTACATTGTAAAACTCCTCAGTGTACTCTCTCATAGTCAGCACTCTTTGCCTCAGATTCTTCATTTTCCTATACAGAGTCAGCTGGTAATCCTTGGGCAAGAATTTGGCCTTCATCTTGGCCACCATCCTATCCCAACTCTTGATTAATGGCTTATTATTCCTCCTCCTCTCTGCCTACACACTATCCCACCAGAGGGATGCATGTCCCTTCAACCGTGTCACTGCCAATCTGACTTTCCTGTTCTCCTCAATCTCACCGTACTCAAAATATTTGTCAAACTCATCGATCCAGTCAATGACGTGTTCAGCAGTGAGGCTTTCCTCATAGGTGGGAAGCTCAGGCTTCGGTCTGGATGTGGTTCCTAAAATGGATCGAAGACATCTCATTTCAGGTGTCTCTGCTACAAGAGCTGCCTCCTCTTCATATTCTTCCTCTTCAGGCTCACTCACATCTCCTGCCATTGGATCTCTTTGTCTTCCCAGCTCCACAGCTGCCATACGTGCTCTTATCTCTCTCAATTCCTCCATAACCTCTGCATTTGCTGCTGGTCATCCTTTGCCACGACCTCGAGCTTTACCAACATTCCAGGCCCCCTGCCCAATGCTAACTATGGATTCGAACTCCAATAAGAACCCAGAACTGAGTTTCAGGTTGTCATATGCCCAAACGTTGATATAAGGGAATTTCAAATACTATTATGAGGCTAAACCCCAGGTGCAGAGCATGGTGTCTTGGACTTGGTCATAGGGTGTTGTTAATGGCTCACCAAATCATGGATACACCTACGGTTACTGGCAATGGGCATCATGTTCCCCTACCTGCGAGCAACACACTCCCAACTCGCCCAAAACGACTAGTTCACACCCATTTGTTAATGGGTTTCTTCTATCTTGCACCTGCAACAATAGTTAATATGCCCGGTTTCTTCCAAATTGACCACAGAGCACCACGATGGGGGTATTGCGACCTGGCCCTGCACACTGGGTGTTTTCAGAACGGTTGTATATGTAATCCAACCTGCAATCCTCAATCTCCCAAACCGATGGCTCTCTCTCCTTCACCAACGAAGCCCTAACTCGACTATGGGTTCAAACGAGGGTTTCCCCTGCGCCCATCACCAAGAATCATCATTCTCTCCCAAAATTCGATCATTGAGTTAGATGATGAGTGGGTTTCGGGTTCAATCGCACCTACTGGAGCGTCCCACACATTTGCAATTGTAGATGGTTAGATTCTGAGTTTAGTTCTGCTGAAATGAACCCTGGTGTGACTGTAACTCATAAGATGGTCTAGATGGCAGAAAATAAAATGCCTCCATGCATGCAGACAACATAGCTACCACGAATTCGGGGAATGAAGGAAGAAATAATTTATCCATCCATTCTTAAATTATTTACAAAAATACCCGATCTCTCTCAAATGTCGAGTCCATTCATTTTATTAATTGGAAACTATCACCCATTTGTGCACTCGCAAGTTACAGATCGATTTTCTTTCCTAATTTTGATTCTTTTTAACAGTAAAAAAAGACTCTCCAGCTTCCTCCCTCACTAGGAGTTACAATTTTGTATGGAATGGCCATTTGCAAGATTCCACTTGCCTAAACTCCAGAATTTCTTTCTAATTTTAGGTGACTAGTTCCTAAATCTTGTAACATCTATCTAAGTGGCTCAGTCTCCTTGCAGGGAGCTAAGATTAGCCAATTATTCTTACTAATACTCTATAACTAATAACATACTATTATCTATATAGTTTGTCATTCAATAAAATATTCGAGTAAGTCTCTCTTTTGACTTTTAGATTCCCCCAGTCCAGTCTCGAACCGTAACATGTAAGAAAACGACTACACTGCTGACTCGACTAGATGTCCCTGCATGAAGACTACATGCAATGGAAACACAAAAAACACCCGAACAAGGAGATGCACCTACGGTAGAAAATATTGAGTTAAAAGATAGGATTAAAGAGTTAGAGGAAAAAATAAATCACAACCTAACCCTAAATAATATAGAAGGTAAATTAGATATCAAACCCATCAAAGAGGAAATGAATAAGTTGATAGCTTTAGACCATGAGCGTAACAAAAGATCTTTGAACCTCATAATTTTTGGTATAAAAGAGGAGGTAGAAGAGGATACATTAGCCATTGTCAAGACATAACTTCACAATACATTAGAAATTGAAACTATTGGTATCACTGAAGCAACAAGGCTTGGAAAATTATTGGAGAATAAAGAAAGGATAATATGGGTTAAGGTTAGCTCTACCAAACAAAAATACGATATACTTAGAAAGACCTCAAATTTAAAAGGCTCGGTGATGTTTATAAATGAAGACCTCATTCCATAGGATCAGGTCGAACTAAGAAAGGAGGTCCAAAAGGTAAAATAAGCTATGAAGGAGGGGAAAAGGGAATTAATTAGAAACAAGAAAGCTGTTATTCGAGATAGAAACCAAAATAGTAATAAATAACAATTTGACACACTTCGGATCGTCTCCTAGAATTTTCGAGGCTTTCCATGGAGCAAAGGCCCCAAGTTAAGTTGGATCCCGAGTGAAATTGATATTATATTACTGGCTGAAACTTCGGAGCACGAGGAATCCAAGGTCCTTGATATAGACAGATATGTCCTTTGGTCGATATGGAATAAATGTTCATGTCGTAGAGGCATTGGGGGTATATCCTGCTACATTAGGAAGAACATATCCCCTCATGTTAGGCTTTATAAGAAAGACCCTTACAACCAATTTATTTGGATAGAGATCACATACATTAATAATGAAAAAACCTACGTAGCCATTTGTTTTTCTGCCCCTATTAATTCCAACTTCTATAAAAAAACAATTTAGATGAATTTTTTCCTTATAATGGTTTAGAACATGATATTTCTAGTCTAAGGAAGGAAGGAAATATCCTTTTGATGGGTGACTTCAATCCCCGAACTTCGAGTAACCTGTAATATACGTAAATAAGTATATTCCTATTATTAAATTATTAATTATTATTTTATTAGTCTAGGTTATTAATTATTAAGATGTCCTGTCTCATAATGAGAAGACACGACTATCCATCCTATGGTCATATAAAACATTGACCATTGTATTGTAATATTATCAATTCAATTATAAAAATATATATATTATCAATTATAATAATCATGTAAGGATGATTCCTTACAAGTGGTATAAGTGCTTTAAGGTCTCGGCGCTCACACTCATCTCCTCCGGTTCAGCTCCTCTAACCCCATAACCCACTCTTCTTCCACCCTCATCACTTCCTCCCATCTCATCTCTCATCCCTCATCACTTCCTACCCACTCCACGTCTCCCTTCATCCATACTCAGCGTTCTGCTCCCACACACTCTCCATCGCGATATCCCTCCACACTACTTCCTTTTTGCTCACACAACCTGCTGCATCCCATTAAATACGCTACGCATCCCTCATATCCACATTATTGCCATCAACGAACGTGTTTCCCTCTCCTCACCAAACCATCTCTACCCCTCTCTCCACTGCGATCATCAAACTCCACGCCACTTCTCCCCATGGTTGCACTTGGGTGCTCGATCTCCCACACTTCTGTGCTCAGCTTCGCACTCCTCCACGCACCCGTGCGCAACTCCCTACTGCATCCACCCCTCCTCCCCCTATCCTCCATACGCAACTTCCATCCTGCAACCTCACGCTGCGTCACCCCCAATCCGCCTACAACCTGATCCATCTCTTGCGCCCCATATCCACAATCATCCCTACGCAACTCCCTTCTACAAATTCTGCAACACACCTCTCCCCTCTCCGCCTTCATCATCCATGTATCCCATCCCTCCTTCCGCCAACCTTCACTCCCAGTTGCTACCTCCAGCCCCTGCGTGCCTCCTCCCTTCTGCTTCTCCCTTGCCTCATAACCAACACTCCCTTCACAACTCCACAAACGCCCTCCCAACGCCACACTCTTCCCCTCCCCCATCCTGCACCCTCGGCCACATCTAATCGCTCTCACCAAATCCTAATTTCAAAGAAACATATAATATATTATAATACATTTATTATTTATTATTATAATATATATATATATTTCTTTTCTAAACTATTAAAACAATTATTATTATTATTAAATTATTATTAATAATAATTGTTTACAATCCTATAATTTTATTCATTTCAAAAAATTATAATAATATTATTATAAAAATTTAAATCTCTTTAAAGACTATTGAAATCCCTTGAAGATTTTTACAAGTTGGAATCACTATGCTACCATCATTTAATAAGATCGTGATTAGCCCATTCCACAAACCTAAAAGAGATGAAAGAATTGAAGTCGAAGATATAAAAATGATCGAGGCTAAAGAAATAAAAAGAAACCAACATGAAGAAATAAAAAGCGGACATGAAGACATTATCAAATTAGTTAAGGAATTGAAGTTGATGATAACACAACGTTAAGAAGAAGCTATAGTGACTTCCAAATTCCTAGGTCAAGAAGAGTTGGAAACTGCATCTGCACCAACGACAGAGGAAGCGACTGAAATCACAATGGAAGGAGCAACTGCGTCTCCTGGGTTCCCAAGTAGAGAAGAACTAGGAACTGTTGTGACTCCTGGTTATTTAAATAGAAAAGAGCCTGAAGTCGCTACTACCCCCCATAAAAGAAGGAAAGCCACGTCGACCGCCTCCTTATATTCCTCCTCACAAAATATCCAGGCCCCCAGATTCCAAGAGGGATAACAAAAGACATCCCAACTACAAACCTCAAAATGCGATACTCAGTCGAAAATATGCACGTCTTTCGGAATTTCGTTGCGGTTTTTTACAAGGTAGGGAAGTAAGTCGCATTAATGCGCCAGTTGAAAAGTCTATAAAGATGTCCAGTGGTACTCAAGGACAAAACAAAGACCATGTTGGGATTCATAGTCAAAGCAAAGTACATGCTAAGGAAGACGATGACAAAGACAATGAAATAGAAGTTGTAGAGGACAAGGATATGAAAGATCAAGATGATATTGACAATCATGATGTCAATATCAATTGTAAAGATAATGACGATATCATAGCTTGTAATAATAAAAATACCATTGAAAGGGAAGTTAATGTCAGTAACATTTATGAAAGAATTGAAGTTGTATAAAGATACAATGATGGAAATAAAAGCACTGGAAATAAATTTGATCATGATAAAGTAGAAGAAGGAAACCGAGAAGATGGTGTGAAAATGATGAAATGTACATTCTATCAATCGTCGCAACTCAAGATGTTCTAGAATCTCAAAAGGTTCCCAGAGAACAAATAAAGACAAGCTCGTCAGACAAGGAAGTAAGTGCATTATTAGTAGTTGCCACTACAGATAAGAAAAACATATCAAGGCATGCAAAAATATCAGAAATCTACATCAAATTAAAAGGTCAAAAGAACTTCATCAGATTAGAAGCTCAGAAGAATACTCCATATAGTTGTTATGCGTTTATCTATAGAATCATATGCATGAAAAGATTTGAATGGAAATGCGACCAAATATTTCAAGAACTACTAAACCATGGCACCATTATTCGTGGAAGAAATCCAGTTGCAGCATGCTCATAAGAAAGATTTGTGGACGAATCTTTTCACAGCAGGATGACTTGTAATATACCTAAATAAGTATATTACTATTATTAAATTATTAATTATTAATTATTATTTTATTATTCTAAGTTATTAATTATTAAGATGTCGTGTCTTCTAGTGAGAAGACACGACTATCCATCCTATGGTCATATAAAACATTGACCATTGCATCGTAATATTATCAATTCAATTATAAAAATATATATATTATCAATTATGATAATCATGTAATGATGATTCCTTACAAACAAAATAAATTTATTATACTTGTTACTTATTTATATATATTGATGTTTAAAAGTGTCATTGTTTTTTAAATTATGTCATTTATTGACTACTGTCCTTTCACTTACAAGGATATGAAGGTTCGCGTGCTTTCTAAGTTGCTTTCTTGCTGGAACTTGCCACGCATTAATGTGCAGTAATTCATATGAAACAAATTTTGTTAACACATGCACCAAAAAAAACATTTAATGATGACCAAGGCTAATGAGTCATGATTCTTATAAAAATTAACATTCTGTTTTGTTGTATATCTTTAAATAAATAAATATTAGTGTATCATTTGGGGTAATTTATTTTTTAATTTTATAAATATTTTATGATTATTTTTTAGTTTTATAAATATTTTATTATTTCATAAAATTCGTTCAACCCATTAAAGATCGATAATAAATTTACATCATTTCAAGAAGAGATCCAAAAACAAATAGATGATACGATAAAAAAATTAGAGAACAAGGTAGAGATAATGGAGATTAGACTACATGCAATGGAAACATAAAAAACACCCAAACAAGAAGATGCACCTACGGGAGAAAATCTTAAGTTAAAAGATAGGATTAAAGAGTTAGAGGAAAAAATAAATCACAACCTAACCATAAATAATATAGAAGGTAAATTATATATCAAGCCCATTAAAGGGGAAATGAATAAGTTGATAGATTTAGACCACAAAATTTTTGGTATAAAAGAGGAGGTAGAAGATGATACATTAGCCATTGTCAAGACATAACTTCACAATAGATTACAAATGGAAACTATTGGTCTCACCGAAGTAACAAGGCTTGGAAAATTAATGGAGAATAAAGAAAGGCTAATATGGGTTAAGGTTAGCTCTACCAAACACAAATACGATATACTTAGTAAGACCTCAAATTTAAAAGGCTCGGGGGTATTTATAAATGAAGACCTCTAGGGCCGAACTAAGAAAGGAGGTCCAAAAGGTAAAATAAGCTATTAAGGAGGGGAAATGGGCATTATTCGAGATAGAAACCAAAATAGTAACAATTTGACACACTTCCGATCCTCTCGTGGAACTCCCGAGGCTTTCCATGGAGCAAAGGCTCCAAGTTAAGTTGGATCGCTAGTGAAATTGATATTAAATTACTGGTAGAAACTTGGGGGCATGAGGAATCCAAGGTCCTTTGGTCGATATGGAATAAATGTTCATGTCGTAGATGCATTGAGGATATATCATGCTCCATTAGGAAGAACATATCCCCTCCGGTGACCATCCACCCCACTTCGACAACGCGAAAGTACCCCGCTCCCTCCGTTAGCTGACAACCGCCACCCACGTCGATCTCTTACGCCCTATGCTGCTCGACGTCCCGTCCATGCATTCAATGCATGCCACCCACCACACGAACTCCCTCCTCCCGATTAAAAAACTGAACTCGTCTCCTCCCTCGCCTCTTCTCCTCTGCACCTGCATCTCTCCTGTCCTGCAGGCTCCCAACTCACATGGAATTCTCGGATTGCGTCGAAGATTGAGGGTAGCGCCTCCAATATGAAAGCAATCGGTGCAAATATAGACTACGGTATGATCCCTACTGTATTCTCCGATGAAACGGCGTTTTAATTCCGACTGTATTCTGCGATGAAGACCTTTGCAGTTCAAGCTCGACAAGATACGATGCTCGAACTTTGCAGTTCACACCGGCGTCAAAGGATTCCTTCAGCAAAGGCTCTTGTGCGAGAACAAACAAAGGCTCTAGGTGACGTCCAAGGCCGGCCTTCCGGTAGTTGACGTGAAGATCATGTCTAGCCGTCTGCGAGAAGAAACGAGGGTCAAGCTCAATGACATTGTTCCAACTCTTCGTCCATGATGGATTACGTTAATGTTCACGTGATTGTGTTGCTAGGGTATATCTTTTTTGTTAATTAGAAGGCAATTACAAGTACTTTAGACTCATGTTATGTACTCGCCCGGTGTAAGGGTTTTGGCTTTTCCATGTTTTAGGGTTTCAAGAATATTATATGAACATATCGGTTTCGAAGGCGGCTAGCTGCCTCCAATACACTTAATACAGTCTGCTTTTCATTTCGTTTGTTTATAATTTCCAGTCCTTTTGGCCAGCACTTCCAATGGTGAAATTGATAGGAATTAAAATTACTTAATGAAATATCTTTTTCACAACTCCTCATCCCATTTGATCATAATCGTATTTTTATGGTTCCTCGCGTTTGGAAAATTGGAGGGTAAGGGTTCACAGAAGGACTAATTATAGTAACTGTTGAGTAAAGGTTTACATAAGGGCAAATTAGCTACCAAATAAATGTCATTTCAGAAGTTTTCCCAGTGCTCAAACCCTCAGTAAAACATATCTGAGGCACACCTTGTGGTCGTGTTGCTTAGGGTCGGATGGCCTGACGTATTTACTCTTTGGCTATATCATCTTTGAAACAATAAAATCTTACTAAGTGGATATTTGGTTCCAGGCTGATTTATGGGTAGAGAGTTTGTTGTGATCTGAATTCTTATGTTCCTGTCATTGTTTTTGGAACCCGAAGGGAAGGTCTTTGCTTCAATGATGGACGCTTTTAACAAGAATTCCCTTTTATATCTTAATGGAGACCTCACCCCTTAAATTTTAGGTTGATCGAGCGACTTGAAATTAGGGCAATCTTTTAATAAGGACTACCAAATGAAAAGATACCTTTAAATTTAAGGTCGAGCGCTTCCCATTGAATCGACATAAAAGATAAGATCGAACCAACTTTTTATTCTTTGATCTATATCTATCTAAAAGCATTGCTGTGAATTTTCATTTGGGTGCGTTACTAGTAATATTATTATGTCATTGCTTTTAGTTGACTTACAAATGATAATTTATTCTTTAATCTATATCTATTAAAGGCATTGCTCTGTATTTTCATTTGGGTGCGTTATTATTATTTCATAGTGGCATAGATATATTGAAAGTTCTTTTTTAATACATAGGGTCAAACGATGTATGATTATATGCTTGAGGAATTTGCTTATTTACCCAGGTTAAAGGTATATTAAAGATCAAATTGCAATAGACGTTAAGATGGAAAGCTGTAAAAATATTATTATATCATCTGTATGTTACTATGTAATAATATTATAATAATATTATTTCAGAGTGAGTGATATTGATATATTTGGAAGGTATTTTTTTAAAGTGGAAGGGTTAGAAAGGTTTTGTTGATTATCTCCTGGAATGTAAATTGTAATTTATAATTTTAGTTTAAGATGGAAAGCCATATAATGTTAGCTTTATGTTGTTTTCATGGAGATAATTCATATAGTCACTACTAATAAATTTGAAGAAGCTCTGCTCATGGGGTAATCTTGGGTAAAATTTTCGTTTGCATATGACTTTAGAATTACAAGAATGAATCTCTTCCCATTATATTTTTGAAGAGTTTAGAACTTTCAAAGAGCCTATCATTATATTTAGAAGAATTTTCAAAGAGCCAAAAAGAAATGTGTCCAATTTGTAGAAGATGATAACATTGTGCTTTTCTATACTATGTATTTTGTATTTTATAAGATTAAATGAAAACAACAAAGTTTCTTGAATAAAAAAGAATTTAGATTATCAAAATTATTTGATAAGTTTCAACTTAGTGATTTCCAATAATAATTTCTATTAATTTACATTAATGTGATAAATACAAATTTGTGATATAAGTAGTGTAGATGATTATTTCACCTTTTTTTGGGTTAAATTAGGACGTTCTTAACATATCTAGAAGTAGTAAAGCAAAAGGATCATTAATAACTAAATTTATATAAAAGTATACCTATGCTTCTACATTTTATTGGTTTTAATAGTAGTAATGGTCCAATAAAGATTAGCCATCTGAACTTGGATTGATAATGGTGCTATACTTCTACATTTTATTGGTTTAATAGTAGTAATGGGTTGATAAAGATTAGCTATCTGAACTTGGATTGATAATGGTGATAGGTTTATAAACATGAGCAATGTAAGCTTGCACATGACATGACCTTTTACACATAGTTTTAATGATTCACCCATTTCTTAAAATATTGGGATCAAGTTAGTCATTATTATATGGATTTGCTTATAAAATGTAGGTCCAAACAAGATTCTACGTGACTTGTTTTGGTATAAAATGAATAAGAGGAAAAAGAGAGACAAACAAGATTCTAGGTGATTTGTTTTGGTATAAAATGAATGAGAGGAAAAAGAAAGACACATGCGAAGAACGGATACAATCTATAATTTTATGATAGAAACATTTATTTCATTTTAATAATCAATAAAGTCAAAACTATGTAGATCCATAACAACACTATAATTAAATTCCATTTGAATGTATATTGCCAACCAAGTAAAATAAAAAGATCAAATGAACTACTCCAAATACAATTTTGCAAACTACTTCTCACATCCTATGTGATACACCTTTCCATTTTTCCCTTTAGCTTGTTTTATACTTATTTATTATATTTTAATTTATTTCATTTTTAAAATAGTAAAAAAATCATATATATATTTGAAATATTTTTGTTTGATAAGTATTTTAACAAAAAACCTAAGATAAAGTTTACCTTGTTTTGAATTATATTGGTTTATTTTGTTTTATTTAACATTAAAATGTAATATTTTATTCATATCTAATTATATTGTTAATTTTACTTAAAAATTTCATGTATTATGTTTTTCTTTTCTTTTTCTTTATTGGTTTCCTTTTCTTACCCTCTATACATTAATTTAAAATAGATTCATTGCCAAGTTAATGGAGATTTAAACATATATTCTCAATATAGTGTCATTGAATGTGTATACTTGTTTCATAAATATGTTTTTATTTACTTTTCATGGCTTCATTGCATTCCCTTTGGTTGTGAATATAGTCTTTTGTTATGTGTTACTTTCATAAAACTTGCTTTTTCTCATCATGAGAGATTTACTTGCTCATGAGAGATTTAGTTGAGTGAGCTAATTATTAAACATATATTCTCATTATAGTGTTATTGAATGTGTATACTTGTTTCATAAATATGTTTTTCTTTTCTTTTCATTGCTTCTTTGCATTTCTTTTGGTTGTGAATATAGAGTTTTTTGTTATGGTGTTATATTCATAAAACCTATTTTTTCTCATCATGAGAGGTCTACTTGAGTCAACTAATTATCCAGACCTATCCCATTGAGTAGAAAGCATTGGTATAACTAATGTCCTTTGGTTAAAAATCATAACTAATATTTTGGTGAAGCATCCATATTCTTCTGTGTATGAAATTTTTAGAATTCTTTATAGAACTTAACTTCTCTAGAACACAAGAATTCATATTGTTGTAGAGACACCCTTATTTTTGTAGCTACACCATTTCCCTTCATAATATAGAATTGACACTAACCTTGTTGATCATCCTTGTATTTCTAAAATTGATGAGCAATTTATAATATCTTAGTGATCGACAATTAATTTATGAGTTAAACTCTTCCATTGCAAAATGGACATTGTCTCGTATGTTTATGTATTTTGCCAAGTAAAGCAAAAACAGATTATGTAGATAAAATTTATATTTCAAATAAATATTGTCTTTTGATTTTATAGTATATTTATATATATTTTTTGTTGATTTAACAATTATATTTAAGTTGATAGGTTTTCTATTGTTATTAGGATGATAGGTGTTTTAGTATAACATTGATATGCTTTATTCTCTCCATTTTTTAGAATGTAGGTCAATCTCTAGAATCCCAAAAATCTAGGAGGATTCATAGCAATCATCATTGTTTAAGCAACATAACTAATGATTAAGATAACTCAAACAAATCACCTCCCTCTTGGCATTCTCAAGACCATAATAGTCTTGCAACCACTAGCAAACTAATTAAAGAACCAAAAGTTGTTTAAAATTAAACCAGATTGGAAAACAAAAGAGGAGAAAATGGAGTGTTGGGAAGAGGTACTGCTTGGAGCAAATCAATGGTGTTGCTTATGGCGCTCACAAAACACATGTTCATGGCAAAAGTTGGTTTCATCATGGACAATAGGGCTGACGAACTTGGAATCATCGTGAACCTTTTCGAGGGATATTCAATAACCAATATGTATTCAGATGTTGTGTATGGTTATGCTGAAACTCCGATGGTTTTCTATGGTCTATGTGGGAGGATTTTTTTGGCGATTGAATGAACCTCCAATCATTCAAAATGGTTTTTCATCACCGCAGCAAGAAAATTTTGGAATTTGTTGAGCAGAGTTTCATGACGTGTGGAACGATTTTAGATCAATGGACTGTGTGTGCACACAACATTTTCCTTATTTTGTAAGTGAAAAGCTTTATACTCAGCGTCACTTTGGAGGAAGTCCTATAACTACATATTGTGCACACAATTTGGCTTAATTGGTAATCGAAAAACATGATACTCACTGCAAGAATGTAGCTTTATTCAGGTTTCCTCTGAACTATCATAGCCATGAAGAAGTGTTATGTAACATGTTACTCACAAAATTTAGGTTAAAAGACAAAGGTCCACTCAGAACCTTCTTTTTCCTTTAATGAAAGTTTTAATTTTGACTCATTCAACAATTTCTCTATTTTCACAATGCTAGCAATTTTGTAAACATTTATATCAAAATGATATAGATCAAATGCAAAGTATTTTAGTATAATGACTTAGTTCGTTAAAATGATTAAATATATTTTAATTTAATTTGTGAGTTATGAATTAAATATAATTAAGTTAATATAGTCAAAATAAGATGGAATTAGTTATTGGTTTGTAATTCAATGACTTGTTATTTCTTATAAACTTCATCAACTACAAATTAAGTGGTTGTGCTAGTTACATATACATCCCAATAAAACATAAAATTGCAGTCTATATTTGCATGAAGATTGGTTAACTATGTTGATTATACATAAAAATCCATTTACAATTACATTGATTGATTATTTTGACTATATCTAAAACTATACACAATTCTTTAAAAAAAACTACCATTTAATTTTAGACATTTAAAATTTTATATAGAAAGTAAATTAATATTTTGAAAAATAAACAATGTTCTTTCGCAATAAAAATGTGAATATTATCATTAAGCAGAATAACATTCAATACCATGTTAAGGGATAAATTATATATTTAACATAATATCATGAGATTTATGTGATTTTGTTTCCTTTTTTCAACCTTTACTTCTTTCTTTTAGGTGTGTAAATAGTTTTAGAATTCATTTTTTAATTATTCGATGTGATTAATGAAAGAACAACTGTTTTATTTGGATATTTATATAATTTTTTTAGATTTGATTTATAATATTTATTAACTTATATCTAGATATAAATGTCTTTAATTTATCCTCATTGTTAGTATTTTGTATTTCTTTATTATTTATATGAAAATTTACTCTATCCAAATTTAATCAATTTTCCAACTATTCATTTCAAATAAAACCTTTTTTTATTTGACATACATACATTATCATTTTGCATTTCCTTAAATATTAGTAGAATCCTTACTAGAAAAGAAAAACGATCCCTAATCCATTAATCTACTAATATTCCTCTCATTCCGCTTCACAACACCATCTTCCTTACCATATGAGCACCATCTTTCTCATTGATATTGGATGATGTTTTTCATATTGATTTTTTTAAGCTTCATTCTTTTAATATGCGATTCATATTTCAATTTTTTTTTCGTATAAGAGATTATGTTATGTCTTTAAGAAAAATAATATGGGGTAACTAGGGAGATACCCAAGGGGATAATGTATGTAATGTGGCCATGCCCATAATTATGGAATAGACCCACTTGGTTGTTGGTTGGTAATAAATAACTCCACTAATATAAGAGGTAGTTGGAATAGGCCCCTTAACAATACTTATGAAAAAATATAAATATACATGGGTATCATTAGACGAGATATGTTGGATGAATTGTATTGTGTATCAAGCATGGCTTGTGGAGTTATTCCTTTCATAGGAATTAATTGATGGTGTCACCTTACCTTAAATATATTTTTGAATTTTTTGGTGTACTACTATGATTAATATATTTTGGTTGTTTTTAAAGTAAAGTATTAATGGTTCTATATCTTTGTTGCAATTCAATTTTTGGGTTAGGATCACTACAAGTGGTATAATAGCACTTTTTGGGTTATTTTTTTTTCTTGTTTTGTAGATTTTGAAAGAAAACAAATGAGGTTGTATTCATATCACTTTTTGAAACTTTATATGTGTATTATGAAAAAACTAATTGCATATGTGAGCTCTTCTTATCGATAAACCCAGACTCAAAAAAGAAATCACCCTAAATGAATTATGGAAAGTCAAGTTATCATTGATTTAAAATCAACTATTTTTAGGGTTTTCCAGTAATATATTTTGATGGAGTAACCAAATTTATGTCAATCTAACTTTAATAGTTGCAAAATTTGTTATGCAATTTCATAATTGTGGTCATAATAGATATTCCGAGAAATTTTGAGAAAGTTAAGTTCATTTTAAATTGTTGTCTCAAAAGTAGGTTGCTTTTCTTCAAAACACTACTTTTATTTTTGGGTTATAGTAAAAATATGTATTTTACAAGAAAATGTGATGGTCCTAGTATTTTATGAATATATAAATTTGACAAATTCAACATGTCACAATTTTTTAAAATTCTCAATAATATTTGGTCTAAGGAATGATGTTATGAGATGGTGGAAATCACTTGATACTAGGGAGGTGTTGAAACTTTCAAATGAAAAATATGAAAATGTATACTTGATACTAGGGAGGTGTTGAAACTTTCAAATGAAAAATATGAAAATGTATTCTTAGATAAATGGTTTCTTGTTGTGAAGAGTGATACAAAAATTATTAAGTGTTTATTTCCATGCACAAGCCTCACATCACAAAAATGTTATTGTTTCTATAAACTTTAATAACAAGTATAATATCATCAATGTCAATTGGGTTAAAGATTACAAGTCCCCAAACACATATTCAAAGCACACATGTTGAGGGTTTAAATGTTCGATTTTTTAAATATTTGAAGCTTACCATTGATAAATATGTGTTGCACTTAAATTTTCATGCTATCAATATAGAATATGTGTATATTGTTTTGGGATTATATCCTTGGATGGACTGAGTTGTTATCGTTAATATTAATGTGCAAAAGTTGTTCTTGAATCTTTGGTATAATAAGAATAAAATTACATTGCAAGATATTTCTCTTACTCAACAAGGACATAAGGGGGGAACATGAATAAGTCCTTGTAGTAAACTATTTGAAGTATATATAGACATGGAAAATGAAGAGTTTGAAGCGGAAGCAGAAGAAGAAAAATTTATAAACGATCATGAGGAAAATCCATAGGGAATAGATACAAATAAATAATAAGATAAGGAGATACATCAACCCAAGGAACAATATGTTCACAAGTCAAAGACATAAAAACTAATAGCTAAGGTTGCAGTCTATTGACACCCACACCAACTCGAGAAAAAATAATCATTAAAGAAAGGTAAGGAACATTAATGAACATGGAACCAAAGATGCAACCATTATGGAGGAACATGGAAGAATAATTGAAATGAAGAGACATTTCAAACTAGTATAGAAACATGGAACCAAAGGAACAACTAGAATCAAGATCGAGATAGAAAGGAAGCAGATGGACCACATGCCCACATTTCATTAGGATGGAGGGATGCTCATGATTGGTACCAATTGGCTACATTGTTTGGTGGATCATATTATATTGCTTCCTTCCATGTTTCAAGGACAAAACATGTGAAGGGGGTTGGAATGTTATGGACCTCATGAGCATAATATTGGGTACCTAGGGAGGTACTCGACGGAATAATGTATTTAATATGGTCATAATTATGAAATAGGCCCATGTCTGGTAGTTGGTGAGTAATAAATAACTCAACTACGCAGTTAAAGGAAATAATATAATAATAAGGGGTAGTTGGCAGAGAATCCTTAGGAATACTCATGAGAAAGTATAAATATAAATTAGTATCATTGTAGGAGATATGTTAGATGAATTGTATTGTCGTAAGTATGGCTTGTGGAGTGATTTCTTTTATAAATATTAATTGATGGTGTTATTCTAACTTAAGTGTCATTCTCTATATATTGGTGTTATTTTTATCATGAATATATTTTGGTTATTCATGAAATATAAGGGTTCTATATCTTTGTTGTGATTCAATTTCTGGATTAGGATTACTACTAGTGGTATCAGACCACTTTCTTGGATGGAAAAATTGGAAGACTTTTTTTCCTTTTGCACATTTTTGAAAAAAGATTTATGTGAATTTATTTCATTTTTCCAACCTTTACTTCTTTCCTTTAAGTGTGCAAATAGTTTAAGAATTCTTTTTTTAATCATCATGTAATTAAAGATGAAACAATTATTTTATTTGACTATTTATATTTTTTTTATGTTGATTTTCTAATATTTAATATCTCAAAAACTTATATCTAGATATGAATTTCCTTAATTTGTCCTCATTCTCATTATTATTATTCTTTTATTATCTAAAAATTAATTTCATGTAAATTCAATCAATTTTCCAATTATTCATTTCAAATAAAATATTTTTTATAATCCATTAAACAAATAAAAATACATAAATTATTTTTCAATGCCTCAAATATTATTGGAATTTTTAGTCGTAAAGAAAAATGAACCATAATCCATTAATCTACTAATATTCCTTTTATTCCACTGCACAACGCTATCTTCCCTTACCATCTTTCTAATTGACATGCACCATCTTTATTATTGACTTTGCATAATGCTTTTCGTAATGAATTTTTTAAAGCCTTAATTCTTTTAAAATGTGTGACCTGCACCATTTTGTATGCTTTTCATAATGAATTTTCTAACGCCTTTATTTTTTTAAATATGTGATTCATATTTCGAATTTTGTACATATAAGATTCTTTGAACTTATGATTTGATTTTTTTAAAATGTAATAACATATAATTACAAGATTTTGGTATATTGGCATATATAGCTTAGAATTAAATAAGACTGTTTTTACTTAATAAAAACAAAATAAGATAGTAGAGAAAATATATCCTATCATAGAAAAGAAATTTATTAATTAAAACATAGAAAATAAATTTATTAATTAAATTTAGAAAATAATTTATTAATTAAAACTTATATGTAATGTATGTCTTCACAAAATAATTTTGATTCATTCTTTTAAAATGTGTAACTCATATTTCCAATTTTATTCATATGAAATTCTTTGAATTTATGATGGTCTTTTAAAATGTGTAACTCATATTTCCAATTTTATTCATATGAAATTCTTTGAATTTATGATGGTCTTTAAAATGTGTGACTCATATTTCCAAGTTTGTTTATATGAGAAATACCTTTTATAAAATTTTACAAATGTAATTGGCATGTAGTTTAAAATAACTAAGATTGTTTGTACTTGATAAAACAATCAAGAAAATAATAAAGAAAAAATATCATAGGGAAAGAATTTTTATTAATTATAACTTATGTGGTGGGTGTCTTTACAAACTATTTTTGATTTTTTTTGCAAATATAATAATTTAGGATTAAAAAGTTTTGATACTTTGACATATGGTATAAAATTAACAAATATGGTGGGAAGGATAATAATCCATCCTACAACCACTCAAAACTAGACCCAATTCATACACACATTTTAATTAATATATATTTCATTAAAATTGAAAATTTATATTAAGGGGATACCATTTTGTATTTTTTAAGTTATCTTTAGTATTTCATTAAACTTGGACTATTCCATTCTTAAAATTTATTGGAATTGCATTATTTTTTATATTTTTTAAAGTTGTCTTTAATATTGCATTAAATTTGGAATATTCCACTCTTTAAATTTATTGGAATTGCATTAAGTATTATTACATTAATTAAAAAATCAATTAAGTCAAAATTGAGTTAATTGAGCAGTATTTCATTAAATTTGACTAAATTAATCAAGTTTAATAACTATTCTTGCATTAAATACTCATAAAACAATTAGCTTTTCATTAAAAATTGGTGCTTTAATTACTTAAATTAGTTCTTCTAGGTCCTTACATCAAAATGATTAAAACATACAAATTTACAGTCATTACATCAAAATGATTAAAACATACAAATTTACAAAACTAATGCAAAACAATTAAATATCCCATGAATATGTACCGATCAATTATTACAACTTAATAAAATGTAATGATAGTATCATTGTCAATTCTATAATTCAAAAATGATGATATAGTCATATATATCCATTTCCAAAATAGTAGAGAGATTTTCACATTTTCACACTAACATAATGTGATATTTTGAATAACCCGCAATTAAAACCATACCACTATTATCGGACCATTACCACTATTAAAATACATTTGAATAACCCGCAATTAAAACCATACCACTATTATCGGACCATTACCACTATTAAAACCAATAAAATGTAGAAGCATAGGTTTAATTTTATATAACTTTAATCATTAATGATTCTTTTGCTTTACAACTTCTAGATATGTCAAGAACATCCTACTTTAACCAAATAAAAAGGTGAAATAACCATCTACATTACTTATATCACAAATTTGTATTTATCACATTAATGTAAATTAATAGAAATCATTATTGGAAATCACTAAGTTGAAACATATCAAATAATTTTGATAATCTAAATTCTTTTTTATTTAAGAAACTTTGTTGTTTTCATTTAATCTTATAAAATACAAAATATATAGTATAGAAAAGCACAATGTTATCATCTTCTAAAAATTGGGCACACTTCTCTTTGGTTCTTTGAAAGTTCTTCTAAATATAATGATAAAATATAAAAATAGGCTCTTTGAAAGTTCTAAACTCTTCAAAAATATAATGGGAAAAGAGTTCTAAAATATTCAAAATATAATGGGAAGAGATTCATTCTTGTAATTCTAAATTCAAATGCAAATCAAAATTACCCCATGGGCCGAGCTTCTTCAAATCTATTGGTAATGGTTATATGAATTCTCTCCATTAGAACAACATAAAATTAACATTATATTGCTTTCCATCTTAAACTAAAATTATAAATTACAATTTACATTCCATAACATTCTATGGGTTAATCAACAAAACCCTTCCAACCCTTCCACTTTAAAACAAATATCTTCCAAATATATCAATATCACTCACTCTGAAATAATACGAATTCATATAACCATTACCAATAGATTTGAAGAAACTTGGCCCATGGGGTAATTTTGATTTGCATTTGAATTTAGAACAACATAAAATTAACATTATATTGCTTTCCATCTTAAACTAAAATTATAAATTACAATTTACATTACATAACATTCTATGGGTTAATCTACAAAACCTTTCCAACCCTTCCACTTTAAAACAAATATCTTCCAAATATATCAATATCACTCACTTTGAAATAATATTATTACATAGTAACATACAGATAATATAATAATATTATTACAAAAGTATAACATTAATATTTTTACAGCTTTCCATCTTAATGTCTATTGCAATTTGATCTTTAATATACCTTTAACTTGGGTAAATAAGCAAATTCCGCAAGCATATAATCATACATCGTTTGACCCTATGTATTAAAAAAGAACTTTCAATATATCTATGCCACTATGAAATAATAATAACGCACCCAGATGAAAATACACAGCAATGCCTTTAGATAGATATAGATTAAAGAATAAAATATCATTTATAAGTCAACTAAAAACAATGACATAATAATATTACCAGTAACGCACCCAAATGAAAATACACAACAATGCTTTTAGATAGATATAGATCAAAGAATAAATTATCATTTGTAAGTCAACCAAAAACAATGACAGGAACATAAGAATTCAGATCACAACAAACTCTCTACACATAATTCAGCTTGGAACTAAATACCCACTTAGTAAAATTTATGGGATTCAAAGAAGAAATGGCCAAAGAGTAAATACGCCAGGCCTTCCAACCCTTAGCAACACGACCACAAGCTGTGCCTCAGATATGTTTTACCGAGGGTTTGGGCACTGGGAAAACCTCTGAAATGACATTTTTTTGGTAGTTAATTTGCCCTTATGTAAACCCTTACTCAACAATTACTATAATTAGGCCTTCTGTAAACCCTTACCCTCCAATCTTTCCAAACATGACGAACCATAAAAATACGATTATGATCAAATAGCATGAGGGGTTGTGAAAAAGATATTTCATTAAGTAATTTAAATTCCTATCAATTTCACCATTGGAAGTGTTGGCCAAAAGTACTGGAATTATAAACAAACGAAATGAAAAGCAGACTGTATTAAGCATATTGGAGGGAGCAAGCCTCCTCCAAAACCAATATCTTCATATAATATTTGCGAAACCCTAAAACATGGAAAAGCCAAAACGCTTACACTGGGCGAGTCCATAACACGAGAAGCTAAACCATGAGTCTAAAAGTAATTGTAATTGCCTTCTAATTAACAAAAAGATATACCCTAGCAATGTTAGAAATAGTAATTACTTCAGTTAGCTTTAGCTTTTACTTGAGTTACTATTTAGAAGTTCAGTTAATAAATGCAACAACATGCTTTGCATGCATGCAAAATCTAGGTTAGAGTTTTTAGGGTTTTCCATAAGTGTTTAAATGATCTCCGTTTATGAATAAAGATTGAAGAGCCGTAGCTCATTCCGCATTATCTTTGTTTTATTTCTGCCTCCAACCTTCAGTTTGGTATCAGAGCATAGGAGAAGATCAAATTGGTAGCATCAATTTTTGGGGAAGCCAAAGCCGTAGCTTTGAAGAATTTGTAAGTTTTTTTTGAAGAATTTTTTTTTGGAGAAATTATTAAAAAAAATAAATTTTTTTTGGAGTACTGCGCCCTCCCTATAGTCCACAGAGCGGTACTTTAGGAACTATCGTGCCCACAGTATAGTCTAAAGCGTGGTAGTTTGGGGAGATACGAGGTAAAAAATTGAGATTTCACCGCGGCCTCTCCCTAAGACAAAGAGCGGTAATTGGAACAAGGCGGCATTTTTGGACAAGTGCAAAAAGGTTTTTACTTTATGTGATTCTTTTTTGACTTTCATGCAGTTATTGAGTAAGAATTTTTTTTCTTTTTACAAGAGAAGAAGATATTTTTCAAATCTTGTTTAAGAGGGAGAATTATTATTTGTTAAAAAAAAAAAAGAGGAAGGGAGATTATTTTGAATAGAGCCAGTGAAAGACACCGCAACGTCTATGGCTTCTAGTAGCAATCAATCACAGATTTCTTCTCTTACAGGGAAAAAGGACTATGATGTATGGGCCACAAGGATGGCGGTTTATCTCAGGTCAGAAGATGCATGGGAATATGTCGTGTATGGCTATTCCGAACCTGCAGATGATGCAGCTTTTCAAGCCCTTTCAAACGCAGAGAAGGATGTCCTGCGAGCGCATAGGAAGAAGGATGCAAAGGCACTGCATCTCATCATGAACGCTTTGGATAACAACGTATTTCCAAATATATCAGCATCTTTACATGCCAAAGCAGTATGGGATACCTTGGCGACCAGTTATCAAGGTGCTGGTAAGGTTCAAACAGCAACACTCCAAAACCTAAGAAGAGACTTTGAAGATCTGAAGATGAAAGAATCAGACTCTGTAGACTCTTTCATGACCAAAGTCATGGGGATTGTTAATCAGTTGAATATCTATGGTGAAAAGATTGGAGATCAAAGGGTGGTTGAAAGGGTTCTGAGATCCCTACCCCACAAATTTGAGTCGAAAGTTTCAACGATTGAAGAAGCAAAAGATCTGAGTACTCTCTCTATAGACGAGTTGACCAGATCTTTACTTTCATTTGAATCCAGACTCAACAGGAATGAAGAATCCTCTCAAGAGAATGCTTTCAAAGCACATGTCTCATTCTCAAGAGGTAGAGGAAGAGGCAGAGGCAGAGGATGATCAAGAGGACGAGGCAGAAGTGGCCAAAGTAATGGCAATGGAGATCAAGATCACCATCATAACCATGAAGGCAGAAACTGCGACAAAAAAAGGTCAGATAAATCTAATATTCAGTGTTATTATTGCAATAAATTTGGGCATTATGCTCATGAATGCAAAAAGAAAAAAGGATGATCAAGCAAATCATAATGCTAATTTGACTAATACCTCTGAGGATAAAGATGATATATTATTTATTACATGTCATGCTGCACACGAAAGCCCAAAGGGACTTTGGCTTTTAGATAGCGGCTGCAGTAACCATATGACAGGTGACAGAGGTCTAATTGCAGACCTAGATGAATCAGTGAGGATAGAGGTCAAAGTTGGCACGGATGAGGTGGTTCCAGTTCTTGGAAAATGAGTGGTCAACATTCTGACCAAACAAGGCCAACAAAAGACAATATCAGATGTCTATTATGCTCCAGGATTGAAGCATAATCTGCTTAGCATTGGGCAAATCACTGAAAAGAAGTACAAACTTGTCTTTGATGGATCAGACTGTGAAATTTATGACCCAAATCGACATTTGATCATACAAATTCAAGTGACTAGGAACAGGATGTATCCACTAGTCATGGATTGTAGCAGCAAGGTAACCTCTTTTGCTCAAAAAGCCACTTGCATGGATGATTATTGGTTATGGCATTTTAGATATGGACATCTTCACTTTGGTGGTCTCAAGTTTTTGCAGCAGAAAGAGATGGTAAAGGGATTGCCCCCTATGAAGGAGCCAGAAAGCAGTTGTGAGTGTTGCATCATTGCAAAGCAGCACAGGGATAGCTTTCCTAAAGGTATGTCTCGAAGGGCACTTGCACCTTTAGAACTTATTCATACTGATCTGGTTGGACCAATGCAAACTCAATCGATTGGTGGAGGCTATTACTTCCTTACATTTATTGATGATTTCAGTAGAAAATTATGGGTGTATTTCCTTCGTCAGAAGGCTGAAACTTTTGGCAAGTTCAAGGAATTTAGGGCTTTGGTTGAAAAACATAGTGGTTATCAACTCAAAGTATTGAGATCTGATGGAGGGGGAGAGTATGAATTAAAGGAATTTCATGATTACTGCAAGCATCATGGAATCAAGAGGCAATTCACTACAAGATATACTCCTCAGCAGAATGGTATTGCGGAACGCAAGAACAGAACCATCATGAATATGGAAAGGAGCATGCTGAAAGGAAGAAATGTGTCCCATGAATTTTGGGGAGACGCAGTGGCTTGTGCTGTTCATGTGATGAACAGATCTCCCACCAAAATTGTGAAGAACATAGTACCAGAGAAAGCATGGTCAGGTATGACTTGTAATGTTTCTCATTTCAGAGTATTTGGTTGTGTTGCTTATGCTCATGTTCCTAAACAACTAAGAAAAAAGCTAGACGATAGGAGTGAGAAATGTATATTTCTTGGATACGATGAAAAAACTAAAGCCTACAAGCTGTATAACCCTATTACCAAAAAGGTTATTCTCAGTAGAGATGTTTTGTTCAAGGAGGAAGAGTCATGGAATGGAACCATAGACAAGGGTATGGGAGCTGCAATACCCCAACCAGAAGATGGAGAAGATGAGGAGCTGATTGGACAACAAGATCCAGTAGCATCTTCACCAGTAGCAAATACTCCAGAAAGAACACCTAGAAACTCAGTTCGAGGTGAAGCATCAAGTCCGCAGTCAAGTAATGAATCTGATCACAGTAATAAAAAGACTAGAAGATTGACAGATATTTATGAT
The DNA here is from genome assembly GCA_027924585.1 of Larix kaempferi. NCBI lineage: Eukaryota > Viridiplantae > Streptophyta > Pinopsida > Pinales > Pinaceae > Larix > Larix kaempferi. Next base: position 35,004,307 of record BSBM01000001.1, on the reverse strand, counting down.
GAATTGGATGCAAATACCAATTATGTTTTTATTGCTAGTGAACCTGTGTTTTATGAAGAGGCTGTAAAACAAGAGCATTGGGTAAATGCTTTGGACGAAGAGATAGATTCCATTGAGAGAAATGATACATGGGATCTAGTTGACCTACCAAAGAATAAGAAACCCATTGGTGTGAAGTGGGTTTATAAAACCAAACTCAATGAAAAAGGTGAGATTGATAGGTACAAGGCAAGGTTAGTAGCAAAGGGTTTCTTGCAACAACCAGGAATTGATTTTGGAGAAACTTTTGCACCAGTGGCAAGATTGGACACAGTAAGAGCAGTCCTAGCAATTGCAGCACAGAATAAATGGAAAGTGTATCATATGGATGTCAAGTCGGCATTATTGAAGAAGAAATTTATGTGGAGCAGCCACATGGGTATGAAATAAAAGAACATGAAGACAAAGTTTACAAGTTGAAGACAGCTCTATATGGGCTCAAGCAAGCTCCAAGATCTTGGTATAGCAGAATTGATTCTTATCTGATAAAAAATGGTTTTAGCAGAAGCAACAACGAACCAACACTTTACACAAAGGTAAATCAATAAGGACAGATTTTAATAGTTTGTTTGTATGTTGATGATATGATTTTTACAGGTGACCTCTCAGTAGATGAGTTCAAGGCAGCTAGGAGGAAAGAGTTTGAGATGACAGACCTTGGATTGATGAGGTTTTTTCTTGGCCTAGAAGTAGAACAGTCAGAAAAAGGTATATTTATCTCTCAAAATAAATATGCTAATGAAGTTCTTAAGCGATTCAGAATGCTTAATTGCAAAACAACACCTACACCAGTGGCAACAGGTACTAAGTTGAGCAAAGAAGATTGCAGTCCCAATGTAGATCCAACATTGTATAAGAGACTTGTAGGAAGTCTCATGTACCTCACAGCTACGAGACCTGATATTATGTTTGATGTCAGCTTGATTTCAAGGTTCATGGAGTCTCCTAAAGACTCGCATTGGCAAGTTGGAAAAAGGATCTTACGATTTGTTGTAGGGACTTCAAGCTATGGAATTTTATACTCAAGCACGGAGTATGATGTTTTGATAGGTTTCACTGACAGTGATTTTGCAGGAAGTTTGGATGACAGGAAGAGCACTTCCGGTCATGTTTTTCATCTTGGATCAGGGGTGATTTCATGGGAATCCAAGAAGCAGCCCATTGTGACATTTTCATCGGCAGAAGCAGAGTATGTAGCAGCGACATCAACAGCATGTCAAGCAGTCTGGTTACGCAGAGTTTTAGAAGGTCTTCAACAGAAACAAGAAGGACCAACCACAGTTTATTGTGACAACAACTCAACAATCACTCTATCCAAGAACCAAGTTTTTCACCAGAAAAGCAAGCACATTGATACTAGATATCACTTCATAAGAGAGCTTGTGAACAATGGTGATCGTGTTGAGCACTGTAAATCGATGGACCAATTGGCTGACATATTCACAAAGCCATTGGCAAAAGATATTTTTGAAATTCATAGAAATAATTTAGGCATTGTAAAAGCTGCAGTAGTAATTAAGAGGGAGTGTTAGAAATAGTAATTACTTCAGTTAGCTTTAGATTTTACTTGAGTTACTATTTAGAAGTTCAGTTAATAAATGCAACAGCATGCTTTGCATGCATGCAAAAGCTAGGTTAGAGTTTTTAGGGTTTTCCATAAGTGTTTAAATACACATTACATTATTGTTTGTATTACATCAGTTGATCTCCATTTATGAATAAAGATTGAAGAGCCATAGCTCATTCTGCATTATCTTTGTTTTATTTCTGCCTCCAACCTTCAAGCAACACAATCACCTGAACATTAACATGATCCATCATGGACGAAGAGTCGGAAGAGGGTCGCTGAGCTTGACCCTCGTTTCTTCTCGCAGACGGCCATACATGATCTTCATGTCAACTGCCGGAAGGCCGGAAGGAGAAGAGGTGAGGGAGGAGACGAGCTCGATTTTTGAATCGAGAGGAGGAGGGAGTTTGCGTGGTGGGTGGCATGCATTGAATTCATAGACACGACGTCCAGTGACGTAGGGCGTAAGGGGTCAACATTGGTGGCTGTGAGGTACTTTCGAGTTGCCGGAGTAAGGACGATCACCGGACGATTTCGTCGTTCAGGGGAAATCGTCGCTCTTATAGACAACTCCCATAGGGTTATGCATGGCATGCAAAATAAGTTTCAATAATAAATTTGCACATGACTTTTTAATTTCGTCTTTACTAATATAAATGTACAGAGAGTACAGACAATGTTGCGAATTTTTGTAAGTAATTATAGTATTAATTCACTTTATTAGTTTAACAAATATTACCCTATAATATGGTCATTTTAGTCACATCATGATCTTTGTGCCAATAAAAAAATAAAACAATAAAATTTGAAATTTGAAAAAATATGTATTAGTTTCGAAATAAACTAAATTAATAAACCACTTCAAAAAAATTAAGAAACTTGACACAAATATGTATTAGCTATTACAAAGTCAAAGAAAGTTCACTTGTAACCAAAACCTATAGTCCCAGCAAGGAACTAAAAACATGAAAGTGCCTAGATGTTAGTTGTTTTCTTTGAACAATTGTGTCATGCCTCTCGTAGATGATGTGATTAGGGATAGATTTTTAAGCTTTAACAATAAATCTAACTTCTTATTGAGGATAGTTTGAGAGGAAGTAAGCACCTAGCATAACTTTACAACATCCTTTATCGAAGGTTTCACCAATTACACCATTTTATTTCTTATATATTTTCTAGACCAAAGTGTTAAGATATAAGTGCACATACAGTCTCCAAATATTTATAAACACATCAAATTTGCTTTGTGAATGGAATAACTCTTTGTTCTCAATTTTGATTATAGTTAAATACTATTATTTAATGTGGTTTAGATATTGATTAAAACATCTTCATATTTTGTGTGGTGCTCTAATGAGTTAATTTTTTGGGCAAAGTACAAATCTATTATTTCTTTTGACAAAATAAAAATATATCTTGATTCATTCATTTTTCCAAATTCCGACCATCTTAGTCATGCTAAATTATACCAAATCTTATAAAATCAAAATTTCGTGATAAAAAATTCCATCAATCAAAAACCTTATAACTTGTCAAATTAATAATAACAAACAAACAAAATAAATTTATTATACTTTTTAATGATTTATATATATTGATGTTGAAAAGTGTGCTTAAATCTTTTAAAATCAAAATTTCGTGATAAAAAATTCCATCAATCAAAAACCTTATAACTTGTCAAATTAATAACAACAAACAAACACAATAAATTTATTGTAGTTTTTACTTATTTATATATATTGATTTTGAAAAGTGTCATTGTTTTTTAAATTATTTCATTTGTTAACTAGTGTCTTTCACTTACAAGGATATGAAGGTTCGCGTGCTTTCAAAGTTGCTTTCTTGGTGGAACTTGCCACGCATTAATGTGCGGTAATTCATATGAAACAAAACATTTTAACACACATGCACTAAAAAAACATTTTAATGATGACCAAGGCTAATGAATCGTGATTCTTAAAGAAATTAACATTTTCTTTTGTTGTATATCTTTAAATAAATAAATATTAGTGTATCATTTGTGGTAATTTATTTTTTAATTTTATAAATATTTTATGATTATTTTTTAGTTTTATAAATATTTTATTATTTCATAAAATTCATTCAATCCATTAAAACTTGATAATAAATTTACATCATTTTAAGAAGAAGAAATTCAAAACAAAATAGATGATATGATAAAAAAATTAGAGAATAAGGTTAAGGTAAAAATAATGGAGATTAGACTACATGTAATGGAAACGCAAAAAACATTAGGATTAAAGAGTTAGAGAAAAAAATAAATCACAACCTAACCTTAAATAATATAGAAGATAAATTAGATATCAAACCCATTAAAAAGGAAATGAATAAGTTGATAGATTTAGACCACGAGCGTAAACCTCATAACTTTTGGTATACAAGAGGAGGTAGAAGAGGATACATTAGCCATTGTCAAGACATAACTTCACAATAGATTACAAATTGAAACTATTGGTCTCACCGAAGCAACAAGGCTTGGAAAATCAATGGAGAATAATGAAAGGCTAATATGGGTTAAGGTTAGCTTTACCAAACAAAAATACGATATACTTAGTAATACCTCAAATTTAAAAGGCTCGGGGATATGTATAAATGAAGACCTCATTCCAGAGGATCGGGTCGAACTAAGAAAGGAGGTCCAAAAGGTAAAATAAGCTATGAAGGAGGGGAAATGGGCATTAATTAGAAACAAGAAAGCTGTTATTTGAGATAGAAACCAAAATAGTAATAGATAGCAATTTGACACACTTCGGATCCTCTCCTGGAACTGCTGAGGCTTTCCATGGAGCAAAGGCCCCAAGTTAAGTTGGATCGCGAGTGAAATTGATATTATATTATTGGTTGAAACTTGAGAGCACGAGGAATCCAAGGTTTCGAATATAGACAGATATGTCCTTTGGTCGATATGGAATAAATGTTCATGTCGTAGAGGCATTGGGGGTATATCCTGCTACATTAGGAAGAACATATCCCCTCTTGCTAGGATTTATAAGAAAGACCCTAACAACCAATTTATTTGGATAGAGATCACATACATTAATAATGAAAAAACCTATGCAACCATTTATTATTTTGCCCCTATTAATTCCAACTTCCGTAAAAAAACAATTTAGATAATTTTTTTCCTTATAATGGTTTAGAACATGATATTTCTAGTCTAAGGAAGGAAGGAAATATCCTTTTGATGGGTGACGTCAATTCTCGAAATTCGAGTAACCAATCTATTCTTTTAAGCAATTATTCCAACCCTAATCCTCTTTGGTTAGATGAAGACCTTGAGCTAACTAATTGGTACACAAGAAGTTATGAAGATCTAGGTGCAAATTTATTCGGTTATGAGCTAGTCAATTTTTGTAATAACCGAGATCTTATCATTTGCAATGGACTAACAAAATGGCCCGCTTGGGGGATTGGTAGAAGGACCAATAATGATGTGGAATGGCTCGCATTAATCAAAGGTATGGAGGTCGCTAGGAATGTAGATGTCAAGGATATCGTTGCTATTGGAGACTCAATGTTGATTATCAAGGAAGCCAGGGCTCTAGCCAAATCTCGTCGAAATCTGTTCTCAAATCTCCACCATCACTTCATCTTCATGATCAAGGATTTCAACACTATCTCATTCCTTCATGTATTGAGACACAATAACCAACAAGTCGACACCATGGCCAACATTGGAGCTAGCTTGGACTGTGGTATAATGATCAGCAATGGACAAAGCACGGTTAACAACAGGGTTCAGTAACCCTCCCCCTCATGGTTTGTATTGGCTCCTTATGGACACACTTTCTTTGTGCACCCTCTCGGATTGGGGTTTGCCTCACTACCTCTCTAACTTTGGAATCAACCTGGATTTGATTGTGATTAATGCTAAGACTGCATTGGGATTTTCCTACCCCCCTAGATCCTCTCACACGTCCCCCCAGCTCAAATGGCGGCCACCCCTGACCATCTCCACCTGGATCGCATGCGAGAATTCATTGCGACGAGGCTCTGAGGACAACACGGCTTATTTCTTATTTGAAGGTGACATTTTCGGCATCCTGTTCAACCCTCTGCGCCGTGTGTTGTGTTTGTTTATGTTTATTGTCATGGAAGATGATGGTCAGAACACTCCTGCTCTACAATGCAGACGCTCTAGGAAGCATGTCCAGGCTAATTCGACGGGGGTCGGATTGAAGAGGTATCTGTCCTCCCTTGATGTAGTGCAGGGGAACAATGGCTTTCAGCATCAGGCTTCTCGTTGCAGAACAGTTTTCATGGAAATGACTCTGGCAATTGCAGAAGCTGGGCTCCTCTCGACGGGGAGCAGGGTTAGAACAACAAGAGTTCTGGGATGCATGTTCATTGTGGTCACTCTAGTGAGCCGACTAGTGACAGGAATTGGCCTCTCCTTGAAGTGGGACATGGATAGAACAACTGTGGTTCTGTGCAACAATTTGTTCGTGGCACCTCCAGAGAGCCGGGCAGCGACAGAAACTAGACACACCATGCTGGGGATAACAGTGGGTTCGTGAACTTGGGCTCCCCGCAAGGACCTGATAGCCCATCCCCATGAGTTCTCTCGCATGTTCTGGAGTTGGAGACACAGGTTCGCTGGCTTAGAGGAGAATACTCGGAATTGAAGAAAGCCATTTCCCACCTCACCACCTTTGTTCAGATCTCGAACAATGAAGTTCTCAACAGCAGCGATAAGATGAAAGGTTATTTCAAAACCTTGTCTGGCAAGGTAGAGTCCTTGCATAGTTTCCTCAGGATTGTTGAAGTGAAGGTTGATTACATCAGAACCAGCACAGGACCAGTCCCATAGTTCTCCTCGGCGCTGATGATGATAATGCAGGTGTTGCGGCTGGGAGCAAGGAGAAGAACATTCTTCAGCTCCATGCCAATTGAAACTTCTCTGTCAACTCGTTCTTGGTTTTTGCAGTACCCCTTTTTTTGTAATGGATGTCTCCTCTTCTCTGTTTAAGCTTGTAGAAGCTGGCCCATCTACCTTGATATGTATTTTTTCTGCAGTTTCATTTTAGGCAAGTTTGTTAAAATTTTCAGTTCTCGAAGAACAAGGAATGTATTTGACATGCAAAGACTGGAAGGTGATGAGTTTGTCTTGACAACTCTCCTTTCTTGGGATCAGTCTTCCCACCTTTTGTAATCTCGTCCTTCTTTTTTAATATGAAAGATTATTACTTGTTACTGTAAAAAAAATGGACTAACAAAATGGCCAAATTCTAGCCGGATGACTTGTATTCACGGGCTTGGCAGTAGTGTGGTAGATTATGTTATTTCTGATATCCCTTTATACAACAAGTTAGTGGATTTCGACATCTTAAACGACCATGAGCCCGACTCTGACCATAGGCCTTTAATTATAACTCTCAATATTTCCATGCATAGCGATCCCAAAGAGGAAAACTATCATTTCCAAAAGCACATGAACTTCGATAAAAATAAAACCGACCTTTTTCTCCATGATTTAAAAAACAATTTGTTTCCTTTATCTAGTATGGAGAATATTGAAAATATCTACCATAATTTTACCAAAGCCCTCTCTTCGTCCATTAGCAAGTTCTCTATTGAAGTCCCGGTTAAAAAGAGAGATAGCATAATCAACCCTTGGTATGATCGAGTGTAAAAATGCGACAAAAGCAATTAAGCAAGCTACTGCAGAATCGATAAAAATGGAAAAGATAAATCACTACAAAACCCTAATTAAAAGATAAAAAATGCACTATCTTAGTAAACAACAAGAAAATATATTTTACACCTCTCCAAGGTGGCTCCTAAGAAATCCTGGAGGCAAATTCTAACTCGCAAAACAAAAGAAGATAATAAGATTGCTTTAAAAGATTGGAATTCCTATCTTAAAAAGCTTTACGAATCCTCGAATATCAGAGATAACATTCAAACCCTCTTTTTTTGTATTAGGGGAATTGAAAATTGGAGTTGGGTTGGTACTCGCGTGACACGGGGTTCAGGGATCCAATATCGCTACCCCTATACCCCTAGGTGCACCACAGGGCCCAAACCATGGCACACGACAAGATTGGGGGGATTTGAACACCTGACCTTCCATTTACAACCAATTACAACTTCTCATCTTTACCACTTGAGATGTCCCCCACAAGATAACATTCAAACCCTCCTTATAACGAAATAATTTTTCTCATTAGAAGACATAGATTTTGGGGTTACGCTCTTAGCAAATGGAAAATCCAAAGACATTGAAGGATACCAAGCATAAATCTTAAAAATTGGGGGGCTCGTCCTCATCCCTCACATCCACAAATTCTTTAATCTAGCATTCAAGCAAGGGTTCCTTACACCTTGGAATCAGAGCCTCATTATTCCTATTTTCAAAAGTGGTGATAAAAATAACCCCTCTAATTATCGGACCATTATGATTATCCATCTCCTAGCCAAGTTGTACATTATTATCTTAGAAAAGAAGATCAACAAATGGCTAGATATGGAAGGTAAGAGGGATAAAAGCCAAGCAGGATTTAGTAGGAATCATTCAACCATGGACCACTTTGTTATGCTTAGGATCATTGCATAGGAATGTCGTAATAATAAGTCAGATCTTTTTTGTTGCTTTGTGGATTTTAGGAAAGCTTTTGATAGAGTGCCTAGAAATAACCTGTGGAATAGGCTAGAGGATCTTAATGTTCCTTTTGAATTGAGAGCTGTCGCGCTAAGGTTATATGAAAAGGTCATTTCCAAGTTTAAGAATAACGAGGGCTGGTTAGCGGATAAAAAATGTAATATTGGAATTAAGCAAGGTTTCCCCCTCTCCCCTACCCTTTTTTGCATTTACAACGATAAACTAGAAAGGTGTTTAGAAGAAGCAGGTTGTGCCGACACGATCTTAGCCAGGATAGTTATCATCCTCCTTTTTCATGTTGATGATATTGTTCTTATGGCAAGGTTCCCCTTTGATCTCAATAAACAATTAAAAATTCTCAAAGATTTATGCTCTAACATGGGTATGACTATTAACACCAACAAGACAAAAGTTATGATTATAAAATCTAAGAAAAACACCTAAGCAAATGTTATTTATGATAACAGTAAATTGGAGGAAGTGAATTCTTACAAGTATCTTGGAATTGATATTCATCACAAGCTCAATTGGAACCACAACATTGAGAAAATGATTAATGGAGGATGAAAAGCTTATTTTGGTCTTGAAAATAATTGTAAATCAGCCAACCTGGTCATTCAGGATAAAGAGAAGTTCCTCTTTGAAACTCTTGTCATCCCCGTTATCTTATACGGTTGTGAAGTATGGGGGTGCAACATTTCTAGAGAATCTTGGAGAAAGATTGAGCAAATTCAAAAGCAATTTATAATTTATAACCTCAAAATTAAAAGCAACACACTTTATCCTATTCTCCTCTTAGAAGTGGGTCTTTCCCCCATCGAGAGCATGGCTATGACTAGGTAACTGATGTACAAGCACAAGATAAATAACATGGAAAACGAGAGACTTCCTAAAATTGCTTTAAATTCAAGTCAAAACCAATTATGCCTCAAGCAGAGTTGGTGTAAAGATACGATGGCTTGGTTAGACCATTGGGGCATTGATGAAAATGACACTTTGTAGAATATCAATAATGTTGAAAATATTATTTCTTCTAACTTTAAAGAGAAATTGTGGTGCAAGGAAAATTTAACGATTAAGAGAAAACTAAGATACTATAAGGAGGTCATTAACCCTAATTTGGAAGATCATAATTATCTCTCGATAGCAACTAGTTCAAAGAAGAAAATGAATATAGCTAATATTAGAATGAACCTCATGAGCTCCATAACAAAATAGGGCGTTGGTCTATTCGCAAAACTCCGTGGGCAGAAAGGGTTTGTCATCTTTGTGATTCTATGAGCGTTGAGGATGAAAATCACTCTCTCTTAGAGTGTCCTGCTCACACCTACATTAGATACAAGTTTCATAGTATTTGCTACAATACAAACCTTTCTAACCTCCTGACTTGCCAAAACTACAGGGAGCTTGGAAAGCTTCTTTCTAAGCTTTTTGAGCATAGGAACAAAAGTTTAAAGCAAACCAAGTAATAAACTTCTTAAGGTTTGATAGACCAAAGTTAGTCTCAATGGATGTTAATCACCATCATCATCATCAATAATTTTGTAATAATTTTAATAATTTTAAATTTTGTACACTTAAAAACATATTTAATTCATATAGGTTAAAATTAATAAAAAAGTGTTTTAAATTTTTTCACCAAATTATGGTGTGAGATGATCATGTATTGTTCGTCTTTGCTATGGGATTATAGTTTTTAATGAAATTTTTTTTCCTTGGAAAATGTCCGTAATTTTATTTAAAAAAGATGATTAAAATTACATATTGCACATGTAGTAGAATCAACAAAGATCCCTACATTTTCACATATTTCTGTCCCATATAAACAGACAAGACATAACTACATCTAAAAGCCGCAAACCAGTGGCTCAAAAATGTACATATATTCAGGCCAGCCATGAATGGCGAAGCCCTAATCAGATCAGCCAAACGTTGGCACGAAAACAAAAACCCACTCATATTGTGCTGAAAAGAAAACACCCTGGTGTGAATAGGGCCACCGGTTCTGAAACGAAAACCCCATCAATGCTCGCCGCAAAGGACGAACCTGTGCATTGTGGGAGAGATGATTCGAACCCGCGTCAGGTTCAACGGGCACAGGCAGACAGGGTTCGGCGACCACAGCAAAAGCGGTGGAGTTGCTCAGGCTATGATCGCGTTTCCGGCCGCTAGGAGGAACCGCCACGGCCAATGTGCACCACCGTCTTGCCACGCCCGCCATTGCCACCGCTCCACAAGAATCTTGACAGAGGGCCGCCAGTTAAGATCTTCCACCGTCGATAGAAGCCCAATCGATGCCACAAACAGCAGGTAGAGGGTTAGAACAGATCGCCGCCGCCGTCGAATGGAGCCATCAGCTGAACCACCCCAATCGAGCCACCATTCACACGAACCCTGAGACAGAACCCCCGCCGGCCACCAAGAAAGCAAGACGTCTACAGCAACCCTCAACAGAAGAAACAGCAGATCCAAGTTTGTGGACAAGCAGCAAACTCTAGATCTCCCAAACCGGCGAAATCAGCCAGCAACTACTGATGAAGAATACAACCAGACACCCTACGCTCCAGAGCCTGCGATGCCTACTCCGTCTATCAGGATCTTGCAAGGAAAACACATCTGCAGGGAAAGGAGGGGCGGCTGGGCCAAGCCCTGGCCGCCCAAACTACAACAAATTCGCTCCTGTTTTTAATGAAATTTAAAATGGTTTTAGATTTTATTTTAATATAATTTTTTCATAAAACTTTATAATATTGAAAGTTGAAGTAAAAATTTATTAAATGAAATATTTTGAAAATAAAATTTCATTTTATAAATTGTTTGAATTGAATATATATATATATATATATTGGTAAAGGTATATGATGTGATAAAATAGATTTAATTTATGAGTTAATTGTAAATTTGAAAATAATAAATAAATAAATAAATAATGGTAAATACCAATTGGTCTTTCGTCGTTATTGACAATGATGTTTAATAATGGAACATAATAATTATTGACATTGTGAATGATTGCAGTTGAATTGACTTGCCCAAACATTAATCATAATTATCATTCCATACATTTGGAGTTCAAGTTACCATGCCACCTAACATAAATAGTAGTGATCATTCCATTCATTTGGAATTCAAGCTACCATGTCACCTGTCCTAGTCTCTAATCTTTAAGTTTTCCAATTTTCATTTGTTCAATTACTAAGTTATTCCCTTTCAAGAATGCAAGTTGCATCAAGGACATTCCTGATAACCCATCTTCAACTCGATCTAGTTTTCCACAATATTCTATATCATGACCGATCCCGTGGAGAACATTAACAAATATAGCACAATATTTGATCTTGGGCCACCTAAAGGGATTCTTATACATGGGAGGAGTTGAAATTTTGCATTTCAATATCTACTTCTTCTATAAGCAGCGCAATGGTGTTCTCTACACTTTGTATTACATGTATGTAAATAAAACAAATGTTTTTAGCTTACCTTAATGACATGCCAATTTGGTTGTTGAATTAACTGTATTCATAAAGACAATGAAGCTCCCTTTAGTTACTTCCATTACCAAGACAAATCCCACTATGATTGTTTTTAGTTTAACAGACTGTAAGATATGATAAAGCTCCCACAAAGCTTGGAAGTCAAATTATTTTGCAATTGCATATAAGTCGTTCGATCTATGTAGGAACTGATTGTAACTATGCAAAGTTGTGCTCTTTCACCACCATATTGGGTTTGAATAAGCGTAGTGTCTTAAAATATCCACCAATCCTTCTTCGTTTAAACCAAAACCAAGGTCTCTTGCTTGCAATACATAATATCTGAAGGCTATAATCTACATTCTTGAGAAACTTTCAACAATTCTACAATTGCAACTTCAAACATTCAAAATATTGCCATTTAAATCAAACAAAGCTTATTTATGGTAAATTCATTAACATAACACAAGTTATCTCAATTTTTCAAATTTGCATCAACATGTTCCAATCTATCATCTTTTTCCACTTCCTATTTATTAAAACATATTATTTCCACAAAAACCCACCAAAACACATGGTTTCCCTTAAAAAAAGGCTTCATGCACTTCATAATTTATGCTTGAAGGGATGCTTTCCTCCTCCATGTTCCACATCTTATGTTCTTATCTTTTATTGCACATTGAAAATGACACTTAATGAAAAATCCTTCAAAATCTTAGAAAAAACTTATAGTAGTTAAATTTTAACACTGAAACAACACTTCCCTCTTGCCCAAGTTTGAATCTTGCAAATTTTCATTATAATTTTTCCATGACTTGTTTTCTTGTTAGCAAAAAAGGAACAATATCGACCTTCATTGTTGTGGCAACATTAAAAGGACTAGTTGAAGCATATAATCCCCCACCCTTGTCCATTACACATGGGTGGAAATCACATGTCAGGAAAAAGGAAGCTTCTCCTCTACCTTATACCCAATGGGGCCCTTTTATGTAGTTGCAATTATCAAGCACAATTCCTAGCCCTCCTTTGGAGGGTGCAAAACTAGTGGCTTTTCTCAACGCCCATTCTACATTGAGTTCTTTTTAGCTTCCTTTGACCATAAATTCATTGGAACCATTTAAAACCTCTATTCAACCCATGGTTCTGGCACCACTTGCAATACTGACACCTCCTCTTATGAATTTGGTTGTGCTACTTTGAGTGCAAATAGTTTTCTCTATTAGACATAATCACTAATAATTAGCATTATGTTTTGAAACTTTTATTACAGTTAAACCACACACACAATGAAGACAACCTCATTGTTAGAAAACCAACATATATTCACATAGGTTGAACACCTTAAGAAAAATGCTCTCACACACATATCAAATATCGATACACTGATGTTTACATGGGTAAGGTCTTTAGGATGGAAACAATCCATGACCCTAGCCAACATGTCCACTTAAGCCAATATATTAAATGAACATCTCTCACAATCGATCATTGTCAATGACCCTTCATGCTCTTTAAGTAGATATCATGGACCAATATAGTGTTAATCCATGAATCAAGTGTCATTAATATAGAGTGAGTCTTTGAACAATAATATCACTCATGTATATGGCATGTTTGTGACTATCAAATTTGTAAGGTACAAAATCACACTAAGGAAACACATTGAAAGCATGCTTCAATCTAATATCACATTAGACCAAGTTGACCTTAACTAACTCCTAATGTTTAAATAACCTAACATCCCCCATTAAGAACAACTTGGAATAGGATTGAATGATCTACAAAGTGATGAAAGGATAAGGAAGCAAGTAATCAAGCCTATCCCCCTTTATTGACAAATTCCTATACACCTAAGATAGACTAAAGTTTTAGTAACTTGATGGGTGTGAGGGAGTTTGTAAAAATGTCAGCGACATGATCATCTGTTCGACAATAAATCATTTCAAGTACATGATCCTTTAGGATCTTCTTGATGAAGTACATCCATAGCTCAAATTTTTTGCTACGCTGATGTTGAAATTGATCTTTAGGGAGATAAATGATACTATGATTGCCACACTAGAATGTGGTTGGATGCTACTACTGGGATCCAAACTCTAAAAGGATATGCTAAAGCAACATGGATTCTTGACTTATAAGGACTATGGCTCAATAATCGGCTTTGGCTAAATAAAGAGATTGGGCACTGTACTTATTACAAACCCAAGTGATAGGTTTGGAACCATGTTGAAAAAATATCCCGTAGTAGACTTCAATCATTAAGGTCAACAACCTAATTGGAATCTATAAAACCAACTAAAAAAGGAGTGGCCATTGAACTGTACTATATGCCAAATTTAATTGTACCTTGGATACAACTAAGTATCCATTTTTTTGCTTTCCAATAACAAAGGAGTTAAATACAAAAGGTTTCCAAGTAAATAATAGTACAAAGTACTTGGGTGAGGTGCAAGAGGTAGAAAGTTTAACTCCAGATTGAAAGGGACATGGGGACAATTTACAATTGTCCATGTAAAAGGAATTAAGAAGGTCAAATGTATACTTAGTTTGGGAAAAAAAATTCCTTCTCCGATTTGCAAAATTAGAGGTTCGCTTTCACATGGATGAAAAGTTTGGGATCACTATCAGTTAGCATAAGGTCATCAATGTAAAGTAAAAGTATTCGAATATTTTCACTTGCTTGGAATAGACATCTGAGGATGTGGCATCTAGAGAATCCAAAGTTAGGAGTGAGTCAATCCATTTTTTCATACAAAGCACTAGGAGCTTTCTTGAGGCCATAAAGGGATTTCTTGAGGTGGCATAGAAGGTTGGATTCATTATGAATAAATATAGGAGGTTGTTAAATATAAATTTATTTTTGCAAATCCCTATGCGATAAGGTGGGGTTGACATCCATTGGATGAACCTCCCATTGATATGAAGCTGCAATGACAAGAACAAGGTGGATGAAGTTCATTTTGGCAATACACTACAAGGAAAACACCTGTAGTGGAGGTTATAGTGGATGCTTTTAATGTTACAAGATTGGCAAAAATTGTCAAAAAACCTTCACTACAACCTCAGCTTTTGGTAGCGTAGGTTTTGGTGGAGGTTATAATAGATATTCACTATAATTAGAAAATTTTGAGAGGTTAGAGGTTGGGCTCTAATATCATCAATAATACTGTATCAAGTTTAAATAAGACTCCAACAAGAGTGTTGTATCTAAACCTTTACTCTCAATTATTAACCTGGAGATTCATGCAAACTTATGAGGGTCCTACAAAATATATGCAACTACAAAATGAATGAAATGTGTAGTTGTATAACAATCATACTTTAACCAACGGAATAATCACAAAAGCAAATGATGAAATACATTCTAACTAAGGGTTGCAAGAGCATAAGACTCAAATTCTCTACTTAGCACTTAGTTCTTTATCAATCCCGTCAAAGAAAAGATTACACTAGTAGAAGAAGAAAAATTTACAACTAAAAAAACTACTAAATTCAACATATAAATGACTAATTCTGGTTAGATGACCATTGGTGTTATATTTGCAATCATATAACTCGCCACAAAATTAATGACTAAAATATTTTAGTAATTCATTGCTTTCTCTAAATTGATCAATTGATGGTATATTTAGTTGTTTATTTAGTCATATATTTAATCATTGTAGTCATTTATTTTGGTCATTTTAACCATTAATTGTCGTCAAATAATAAGATATTTTCTATTAGTTGGTAATATATTTAGTCATTTCTTTAGTCATTAATTACTGTCTATTGGTAATATATTGTCATTAATTTACCGTTAGTTGGTAACACATTTAGTCATTAATTTTCTGTTAATTGGTATCATATTTAGTCATTAATACACCGCCAATTGATAGTACATTTAGTTTAATTTATAATCAATTGATAGTACATTTAGTCATTAATTTATAGTCATTTGGTGATTTATTTAATCATTAAATACCAATAATATATTGATAGATTGGTTATTGGTTTTCACATTCATTTATTTTATATGTATAATTTATTAGTTACCATGTAATTAAAAAAATGAAATCAACAATATACTATATTCATGAACATAACATCAAATTAAAACATGCACAATATACATAAACATAAAATAAAAAAAACATATAATCATAACATCAAAATAACATAACATAACATGCACAATATTCAGAATTATCATTAAAATCAAAATATTAAAACATATAAGCAAAAATTAAATTCATCAATATACCTTTTAACCAACTTTAAAGCGGAACACAAGACTGGAGTCAAGAAATTTAAAACTTGCTTTTATAAATAGCAGTAGCTTATATTACAAAACACACTTCAGCTCGTCTTCGGACAGCGAAGATCGTCACTGAACAAACTGGTATACTTCTGCACTACGGACTGAGACCATTTATCTTTCAAACATCAGTAAGCTAAATTCTACTCGAATGATCCTGGGATTCTCGGCATATGCAGACTAGCATAGACCCACTAGGGAACTCAAGAGTGCCGAAGCAAACTCTCTGCTTGTTTCCCACACTCAAAACTCAATACAGACTCAGACTTAATGCAAACTCAGACTCTTGCGCTCAAATTCTGAATGATTAGAATGAACCCTCAAGCACTTATTTATACAAAAAGAGGAGTGCATCGCAAGAAAGGAATCGATGGCTCATTATTTAGAACAGTTAAATAGTAGAAGCTGTCGGTATCTAAAGTTGTGACTCATGGACCACAGAGATGCATTTTTTTTTTTAATTGACAAGGCATCTTTGATTTTCGGGTAACTCACGAAGAGACATCCGCACCATGAGATGACCTGTTTGTACAATGTGGAGATTCTTTTCAAAGAACCCACTAAAGATAATCATAAAGTAAGATACAAAATTAGACATGATCTATTAGGCAGATTTATACAAAGTGGAGATTCATGAAAGAACCCACAAAAGACAAAATTAAACTTGTTAACCATAGTCAGGTGGACTATGATCTGAATCAAATCCCTCGGACCCAAATCCATCATGGTCAAGTTCATTGTCTTCTGAAGAATCTTGTAGAAAGTATTGGCGGTGATAATCAGTACCATAATGTATTACATCCTCCATCCAGTGAGGGGCATCTTCTCGAAAACATGCAAAGAAAGGCGACTACCTGAAAAGTTCAGGTCTCATGTAGCTAGGAACAGAAACATCAACAAAGAAACGGTGTTTGATAACGAGCCTGAATTCTTGTCTTGGAGTAACTGAGGGGTGGATAGTAGCACCTTTCCAAAGGATGTCGAATTGGAAAATACCATAGATGAGAGAGGCACCATATATTTCATCTTTCAGGACATGAATGAAAACCTGGGGAGAGGCATGCTCTAAGGCTGAGATCCTGGGAACATATAAAAATAATAAAATCTTCATCCAGGGACTCCACTGGCGAGTATGAAGATCATCACAAAATAAGCATACAATAACTTTGCCATTTGCTTTGGCAAGCTGGTGAATGGCATAAAAATCTATCCATCTAATAGTAGGGTCAAAAATATAAACAAAAAACTGTTGTTCTCCTGAAAGCAAATGAAAATGCCCAATAATCATATTAACATGGTTGATTCTGAGAAGAGCATTATTAAAATTGATATTGTAGCTGCGGCGTCCCTCTGGAGAATTTAGCTGATCTTGGAGTATTTGTTGTTGGATTTCAAAAGGAAGAGTTTGGATCTTGTTGTGAAAACAATTGTTGCAATAGTAGTAAATGCATTCATGACAAACAAGGACTGAATTATCTGTTGCTGCGGAGGACGAAGACTCTCCTTTTTCAAAAACCTTAATCTCTCGGTACTGTGATCCTTCTCGAGTGAGCATATCAGCAAGATGGTTATCTTTGCCGGCTTTGTATACAATCTCAAAGTCAAAACCTTGAAGCCAGACTGCCCATCTTAGAACTCTGGCATTGCCATGTTCTAACAATCTTCTATAAGTGAACATGCCCTTCATGTGCTTGAGATCTGTCCTTACCATGAAACAAACACTCTTAAGAATGAGTCGAAAACGATGAATACCTTTCTTGACTGCTAAAATCTCTTTATGCGAAGATGGATATTTGAACTCTGCTTCAGAAAATGTGCCTGATGTGTATGCACATACTTCTTCTTTTTTGGATTTTTTTTGCAGCAGAACTGTTGCCCAAACCTGATCTGAAGCATCAGTCTCTAGAATGAATGGGAGATCTGGAACTGGAAGAGATAGGGGAGGAAGCTTCTGAATATTTATTTTGATTCTTCTGACTGTATCAGTCATTTCTGCTGTCCACTCTGTTCCAGGATTTAACCTTTTCTGCAACAACTTTGTGTCTTTTGCCTGTGCTTGATAGAACTGTCTGATATATTTTAAACAACCAAGAAATCACTGTACTTGCTTAATATCCTGCAACTTATCAGGGAATTCTAAAAGTTTTTGCAAAACATGCGGTTGCAGAATTAGTTTTCCTTGGGAAATCTGGAGTCCTAAGAACTCAATAGATGTTTGTGCAACAACAAACTTATCTGAGGCTATTGAAAGAGCAATCCCATGTTTAAATACAAATTTATAAAACTTCTGTAGATGCACCTTATGATCTGCAACATCCCTACTAAAAAATGAGTAAATCATCAATATATACAATAATAAAATCTAAATGGAAAAAAAATGTCTTCCATCCTTTTTTACAATTTTGATGGAGCATTTTTTAGGCCGAATGGCATGACTGTCCACTGATATTGGCCATGAGGAACTACAAATGCAGTTTTATACCTGTCTTTTGGTGTAATGCCAATTTGCCAAAATCCGCTTTTAAGATCAAATTTACTGAAGACATGTGCCTTTGCAATTTTAGACATAATTAAATCTTTATGAGGCAAAGGATACCTGATTGGTTCTAAAGATTTATTTAATTCTCCATAATTGACTACCAACCTTTTCTTTCCTCTTTTCTGCTCAGAATGCTTGTTGACGTAGAATGCTGGGCATGCCCAGGTGCTTTTACAAGGTTCAATCAACTTTATGTCTAGCAGCTGCTGTATCTCCTCTTTGCAGGCTTGCTGCTCTGTTGGGCTCATGTTATTTGCTGATGCTTTTTGGGGCTTGAGCTCTGCATTCTGCTTATATGGGAGAGTGACATAATATTTTTCTCTTTTCTAGAAAGCATCTAGATGATCAGAAGTACAATCTATCTTAAACTTCTATATTATGTCTGCAAGGATCTCTTGACCATGGAGGTCTGCATGTTTGACTATTTTCTTGATTTTGGCCAGCTCTTTGACTGATTATTCAATAATATATGGCTTTTCAGGAGAGATTCTGATAATGAAATCAGACTTTACTGGAATAGAAGTCATAATTCCTTGAACTGTGAAATCAATTGAATCTTCTCTGACTGCCATGGGCAGGTGTTTCTTGACAAAATCTTGTCCTAAAAGAATGTCTGCTCCTGTGTCTAGACAGTATAATGTAACATATGTTTTGGCTTTTCCCAATAAGATAGGAAAATCTGGAGCAATAAAATTAACTTTGATGAGCTCTTTATTGACTGCTCTGAAATGTATGGAAATAGGTTGCCAAAAATATTCTGGAATAGCTTTATATTTGCAACAGCTGTTCATAGCGCTTGTATCTACTTGGGTGTCTATTTCATAAGATTTATACCCTTCTGTTTTGATATGAATGATGATGACCATTCTGTTGCCCAAACTCTTTTGTTCAGGAAATGATTCTGGTTCAGGGGTTGGTTCTGAAACTGGGGTAAAGCTGTGGGCTTTGCTCAATGTAAGTTGAATATATTTAGAATTCAACTCATCTAGTTGGTGTAAGGATTCTTGAATACTAGTAGCTAGATTGGCTAATTGCTCTCTGTCCCTTTTGATTTTATTTTCATAAAAGACAATTTTTCGAAGTAACTCGGCTTCGCCAGGATCTGAGCATTCATGAGTATAATCTGATTGCTGTGAGTCTGGCAACTTCTTTGTCAATTCATCAATATTTTCTTGTATTCTTATCCTAATGATGATGAGACCAGGTGAGAGATTTGCCTTTCTTTCTGCTAGCTTTTCTAGCTGAATTTTTATAGAAGCAATCGAGAACATAAAACAATTGCTGATAAAAGTTTTGTCATCATCAGAACTGTTAGAGTTAATAGAAAGCTTTTGGATATCTAACTCATTTGGGTCAGATTCATATTCAGAGTCACTGGTTGACTCATGGATAGAGAAACCTTCATCATCAGTGTGCAATGCTGGGACTAAATCCCAATCAACAGGATTATATTCAGTGGTAAAAATCTCACAAAGCTTATTCTGAAACTTTGTCTTTCTATCGGGACATTTATTCGCCCAATGTCCTGGTTTGCCACAAATATAACAAGTAGACTTTTTGAGTGGCTGAGTCCTTTTTTTGAAAACAAACCTATTCTGTCTATGTGGAAAGAAAGGTTTCTTTGGGAAAGAGGAAATTTTTCGAGAGGAGGACTGGAATTTAGGACAATGTTGTGAATAGTTTTTGCTGGAGTTCTTAGAATGGAAATTGCATGTAGATGCAGATGCCTTATGAGGATGAGGTTTGAAACAACCATAACTAGCAGTTTCACGAAACTGCTGACAGGCAGACTGGGAAACAAAAATTTGTTTTTTGAGATTTTTCTGTGTTTTCAGGGCGACACATTCTTTTTGGAGACCTGTCAGTATATGTTGGTATTGACCAGCAAGGGAAAGGTCTTCAATCTTTACATGATGATCATATAAATATGTATTGACAAGAATTGGAATCTTACCAGGAAGAGAGGCAAGATAATGGCGGAGATAAGCTACATTTTGATGATCAGTGATTTTGTACAGCATAGATTGCATAGTGCAGAAATATTATTGAAGGAGATTAATGTCACAAAGCTTTTGAGACATAAACAATTGGGCTGTATGGGATGCATCAGGAGGTAAATGTAATGTCCCCATTTTGACCCCTTTGTATTAAATCGTAAATGATGTAAATATTGTAATTTAATCATGGTGAGGAGCTCAAGGCCAAGGCCCCACCATTGATTTAGCGTTTCATGTATCAGAAATTAAAAATAGATGCCTATGGTTCTTATGCTAGATGGGCACAATGTAAATGAAGACATCATGTAAATACAAATTTTAATGAAAAACCCACAACTAGCTATGTAATGCAACAAAGAGATGGGGGCATGGTTCTCCAAGGAATAGGGAGGGAAATTATTCAAACCTTGAGCCAATGGTGTTAATCCATGTGTCAATGAGAAAACCCATAAACCACCAACTACCCATTTTGGGTTATGGACCCAATCATTTAATTCTTCCAAGAGTTGGTTGAGGCAGTTAATGCCTTGGGAATGAAGAGGTATGGCAGCCAATTTCGTGTATGGGCAAGCCATCAACCTGGAAAATCGTGTTTTGTCTCATTGGGAAAGAAAACACCCACGAAATGGTGCCCAAAGGGATTCTGAACCCATAGCTTTTCCTCTCTCACGCAGATGGAGACTGCTGGAAGTTACATTCACGTTTTTCATAAAAAACGCAGGGTTTTCCTTGCCCAAAAAATTGTTTTTGGTTTTGGACAGTAGCTGGGAAGAAGGGGCTGCAATTTGGGACTGTATGGAGGTCGTTTTGTCCCATAATTGCCATGGGCATTTTTCCTAAAAAAGTTTTCTGCTTCCTGGGGTTTTCCCCAAACCTCCATTGTTCATTTTTAGCCTTCCCACGTTTTTTTTTTTTTTTTTTGAAACTTAGGGAATCATTTTCATGCTTGTCACTGTGAAAACATTTCTTCATGCCCAACACTTATACTTCTTCTGTTATTTGCATCCCTTTTGGTTTGAACCTGTGAGCAAAAGAAACTTGGACTGGTAGTGGACAGAATTGGCTTGATAAACCTAGTGGAGGGAGTAACCTTTCAAGAAGATCAAGAGGGCTTTGGCTACTTTTCTATGCACACCCTGAGAGCACTAGAAAGGAAGGTATGGCTTGAGGGACTGTGTGGCAGTGAAGAGAATACTTCCTTGTGTTGGGTGTGTAGGAATTGTGAGTGCCAAGTTGAATAGATCTGGGAGGGGTATCCATAGCTTTGTGGTTGAGCTCACTAGCTTAGCAATTCTTCCTTTCCATATCCTAGCAGCCTGATAAACCCAATTGTAGATTGGCTTGGATCATCTTGGTGTATGCTTGGCTATGTGTGAGTCTACTGTTCCCTGATTCCTTGTAGAGATCAAGCCCAGCTCGGGGGGTGGCAGTGTGTTAAGATATTGGTGAGCACAACTGGCCTATGTTTGGGTGGAACGTTGCAGTTGCATAGCCAGTTGCTTGGGACTATTTTGTTATAAGATAAGTATTCTCCTGTGTAAATCTTGCAATTGTTATTTGATGAATATTTGAATGAATGATGGATGTGTTAAATGAATTTACTTCCGCTGTTTTTTCAAATGTTTATGCATTTCCATATGTTCTTTTAATTACTTGAATGCTTAGTTAAAAGATCCATTTTAATTTGAATGTTTGTTTACTAAGTATGGGACTAGATGTCCGCATTTAGGGTCACGTCCTCTCTATCATGCTGGTATGGTAGGAGGGGACATTACAATAAAGCTCCTAGAAAATCATGATTTAAGGTGGGAAGGGTTTTTATATTCAAATTATGGTAACTAGCACATCGTTGGTATACACATTCACCCACTCGGCGCTATCAGCCATCAAGGGTATTTAGGCGTTCTTCTTCAGCACTGTGCTACATTTCTCCAGGTTCATATTTTGAATTTATCTCTTCCATTATGGATTCTTCAAATAGTAGTTTTTACTTCCCTGAATCTGCTTCTTCTAGAAAAGAGAAGCATACTAAGTGATGGTCATGGTTAAATAAATATTTAAACAAGACTGATTCCGATACTCTATATGATACTCGTGTTGTGTCTCAAGAATATGAACCTCAGCCAAACTGGTCTTTGCCTGAGATTGATGTCAATAAAATAAATGATCTTCCTATGTTTAAGTTTCGTGCCGCTCATGAGTTTCTAGGAGCTTTACCTCCTTATGCATCCCATACAACCCAATTGTTTATGTCTCAGAAGCTTTGTGACATTAATCTCCTTCAAGAATATTTCTGCACTATGCAATCTATGCTGTACAAAATCATTGCTCATCAAAATGTAGCTTATCTCCGCCATTATCTTGCCTCTCTTCCTGGTAAGATTCCAATTCTTGTCAATACATATTTATTTGATCATAAGGTAAAGATTGAAGACCTCTCCCTTGCCGGTCTACACCAACATATACTAATAGCTCTCCAAAAAGAATGTGTCACCTTGAAAACACAGAAAAATCTCAAAAAACAAATTTTTGTTTCCTAGTCTGCCTGTCAGCAGTTTTGTGAAACTGCTAGTTATGGCTGTTTTAAACCTCGTCCTCATAAGGCATCTGCATCTGCATGCCATTTCCATTCTAAGAACTCCCACAAAAACTATTCACAACACTATCCTAAATTCTAGTCCTCCTCTCGAAAAATTTCCTCTTTCCCAAAGAAACCTTTCTTTCCACATAGACATAATAGGTTTGTTTTCAAAAAAGGACTCAACCACTCAGAAAGTCGACCTTTTATATTTGTGGCAAACCAGGACATTGGGCGAATAAATGTCCCGATAGAAAGACAAAGTTTTAGAATAAGCTTTGTGAGATTTTTACCACTGAATATAATCTTGTTGATTGGGATTTAGTCCCAGCATTGCACACTGATGATGAAGGTTTCTCTATCCATGAGTCAACCAGCGACTCTGAATATGAATCTGACTCAGATGAGTTAGATATCCAAAATATTTCTATTAACTCTGATAGTTCTGATGATGACGGAACTTTTATCAACAATTGTTTTATGTTCTCGATTGCTTCTATAAAAAGTTAGATAGAAGAGGTAGCAGAAAGAAAGGCAAATCTCTCACTTGGTCTCATCATCATTAGGAGAAGAATACAAGAAAATATTGATGAATTGACAAAGAATTTTCCAGACTCACAGTAATCAGATTATACTCATGAATGCTCAGATCCCGGGGAAGCCGAGTTACTTCGAAAAATTGTCTTTTATGAAAATAAAATCAAAAGGGACAGAGAGCAATTAGCCAATATAGCTACTAGTATTCAAGAATCCTTACACCAGCTAGATGAGTTGAATTTTGAATATATTCAGCTTACATTGAGAAAATCCCATAGCTTTACCCCAGTTTCAGAACCATCCCCTGAACTAGAATCATTTCCTGAACAAAAGAGTTTGGGCGACAGAATGGTCATCACCATTCATATCAAAACAGAAGGGTATAAAGCTTATGAACTAGACGCCCAAGTAGATACAGGTGCTATGAATACCTGTTGCAAATATAAAGCTATTCCAGAATATTTTTGGCAACCTATTTCCATACATTTCAGAGTAGTCAATAAAGAGCTCATCAAAGTTAATTTTATTGCTCCAGATTTTCATATCTTATTGGGAAAAGCCAAAACATATGTTACATTATACTGTCTAGACATAGGAGCAGACATTCTTTTAGGACAAGATTTTGTCAAGAAACACCTGCCCATGGCAGTCAGAGAAGATTTAGTTGATTTCACAGTTCAAGGAATTATGACTTCTATTCCAGTAAAGTCTGATTTCATTATTAGAATCTCTCTTGAAAAGCCAGACATTATTGAAGAATCAGTCAGAGAGCTAGCCAAAATCAAGAAAATAGTCAAACATGCAGACCTCCATGGTCAAGAGATCCTTGCAGACATAATACAGAAGTTGAAGACAGATTGTACTTCTGATCATCCAGATGCTTTCTGGAAAAGAGAAAAATATTATGTCACTCTTCCATATAAGCAGAATGCAGAGATCAAGCCCCAAAAAGCATAAGCAAATAACATGATCCCAACAGAGCAGCAAGCCTGCAAAGAGGAGATCAGGGAAAGTTTTAAGGGTGAAATGTCGCCAATTGGCTATTTTTTGGACTTTTTTTCAAAAAATAAATTCGTTATTTGGTCATTTTTAGTCTCTAATATCGCCTATATTTACATAAAGTATGTTTTTTTTATCATAATATTCGCCAAAATTTACAAGTTTCAGTAGTAAATTGTAATTTTCATATTTAATATTCACCTACCAATATATATATATGTTTTCTTCAATCCAAAATAATTGCCTATAATACTATACTTTAGTATACTTTTATAATCCTTAAAAAATACCCTGGAGGAGATACAACAGTTGCTAGACAGAAAACTGATTGAACCTTGTAAAAGCGCCTGGGCATGCCCAACATTCTACGTCAACAAGCATTCTGAGCAGAAAAGAGGAAAGAAAAGGTTGGTAGTCAATTATGGAGAATTAAATAAAGCTTTAGAACCAATCAGGTATCCTTTTCCTCATAAAGATTTAATTCTATCTAAAATTGCAAAGGCAAATGTCTTCAGTAAATTTGATCTTAAAAACGGATTTTGGCAAATTGGCATTACACTAGAAGACAGGTATAAAACTACATTTGTAGTTCCTCATGGCCAATATTAGTGGACAGTCATGCCATTCGGCCTGAAAAATGCTCCATCAGAATTCCAAAAAAGGATGGAAGACATTTTTCACCATTTAGATTTTATTATTGTATATATTGATGATTTACTCATTTTTAGTAGGGATGTTGCAGAGCATAAGGTGCATCTAGAGCAGTTTTATAAATTTGTATTTAAACATGGGATTGCTCTTTCAACAACCTTAGATAAGTTTGTTGTTGCACAAACATCTATTGAGTTCTTAGGACTCCAGATTTCCCAAGGAAAAATAATTCAGCAACTGCATGTTTTGCAAAATTTTTTAGAATTCCCTGATAAGTTGCAGGATATTAAGAAAGTACAATGATTTCTTGGCTGTTTGAACTATATCAAACAGTTCTATCAAGCAAAGGAAAATGACACAAAGTTGTTGTAGAAAAGGTTAAATCTTGGAATAGAGTGGACAACAGAAATGACTGATACAGTCAGAAGAATCAAAATAAATATTCAGAAGCTTCCTCCCCTATCTCTTCCAGTTCTAGATCTCCCATTCATTCTAGAGACTGATGCTTTAGATCAAGTTTGGGTAGCAGTTCTGCTGCAAAAACATTCCCAAAAAGAAGAAGTATGTGCATACACATCAGGCACATTTTTTGAAGCAGAGTTCAAATATCCATCTTCGCATAAAGAGATTTTAGCAGTCAAGAAAGGTATTCATCGTTTTGACTCTTTCTTAAGAGTGTTTGTTTCACAATAAGGACAGATCTCAAGAACATGAAGGGCATGCTCGCTAATAGAATATTGTTAGAACATGGCAATGCCAGAGTTCTAATATGGGCAGTCTGGCTTTAGGGTTTTGACTTTGAGATTGTCTACAAAGCCGACAAAGATAACCATCTTGCTGATATGCTCACTCGAGAAGGATCACAGTGCCGAGAAATTAAGGTTTTTGAAAAAGGAGAGTCTTCGTCCTCCTCAGCAACAGATAATTCAGTCCTTGTTTGTCATGAATGCATTTACTGCTATTGCAACAATTGTTTTCACAACAAGATCCAAACTCTTCCTTTTGAAATCCAACAACAAATACTCCAAGATCGGCTAAATTCTCCAGAGGGACGCCGCAGCTACAATATCAATTTTAATAATCCTCTTCTCAGAATCAACCATGTTAATATGATTATTGGGCATTTTCATTTGCTTCCAGGAGAACAACAGTTTTTTGTTTATATTTTTGACCCTGCTATTAGATGGATAGATTTTTATGCCATTCATCAGCTTGCCAGAGCAAATGGCAAAGTTATTGTATGTTTCTTTTATGATGATCTTAATACCCGCTAGTGGAGTCCCTGGATGAAGATTTTATTATTTTTATATGTTCTCAGGATCTCATCCTTAGAGCATGCCTCTCCCCAGGTTTTCATTCCTGTCATGAAAGATGAAATATATGGTGCCTATCTCATCTATGGTATTTTCCAGTTTGACATCCTTTGGAAAGGTGCTGCTATCCACCCCTCAGTTACTCCAGGACAAGAATTCAGGCTCGTTATCAAACACCTTTTCTTTGGTGATGTTTCTGTTCCCAGCTACATGAGACCTGAAATTTTC
Organism: Larix kaempferi; assembly: GCA_027924585.1. NCBI lineage: Eukaryota > Viridiplantae > Streptophyta > Pinopsida > Pinales > Pinaceae > Larix > Larix kaempferi. The sequence goes on along the minus strand of BSBM01000001.1, from coordinate 34,977,467 downwards.
AGGCAGTCTCCTTTCTTTGCATGTTTCCGAGAAGATGCCCCTCACTGGATGGAGGATGTAATACATTATGGTATTGATTATCACCGCCAATACTTTCTACAAGATTCTTCAGAAGACAATGAACTTGACCATGATGGATTTGGGTCCGAGGGATTTGATTCATATCATAGTTCGCCTGATTATGGTTAACAAGTTTAATTTTGTCTTTTGTGCGTTCTTTCATGAATCTCCACTTTGTATAAATTTTCCTAACAGATCATGTCTGATTTTGTATCTTACTTTATGATTATCTTTAGTGGGTTCTTTGAAAAGAATCTCCACATTGTACAAACAGGTGATCTCATGGTGCGGATGTCTCTTCGTGAGTTACCCGAAAATCAAAGATGCCTTGTCAATTAAAAAAAAAAAGCATCTCTGTGGTCCATGAGTCACAACTTTAGATACCGACAACTTCTACTATTTAACTGTTCTAAATAATGAGTCATCGATTCCTTTCTTGCGATGCACTCCTCTTTTTGTATAAATAAGTGCTTGAGGGTTCATTCTGATCATTCAGAATTTGAGCGCAAGAGTCTGAGTTTGTATTAAGTCCGAGTCTGTATTGATTTTTGAGTGTGGGAAAGGAGCAGAGAGTTTGCTTTGGCACTCTTGAGTTCCCTAGTGGGTCTATGCTAGTCTGCATATGCTGAGAATCCCAGGAACATTCGAGTAGACTTCAGCTTGCTGATGTTTGAAAGATAAATGGTCTCAGTACATAGTGCATAAGTATACATTAATAATCATAAACATAACATGAATATAATTATAAAAAAATCAACAATATACAATATTGATAATTAACATATATAACATCAAATTAAAACATACAATAATCATAAACATAAACATCAAACTAAAATACATATACACAATTCATAAAAATTATAATGTAATATACAATATGAACAAACTCATATATATATATATAACGAATCACAAAAATCAAGCTACAGTGTTGCTGTAAGTTTCATGGAGTAATATCCAACTCAAATACCAGATCAAAATCAAAGTACAATGTTGGTGTAATTTTGATGGAGTAATATCCAACTCAAATACTAGATCAAAATCAAAGTAAAGTGTTACTGTAAGTTTCATAGTGTAACATCCAACTAATCAAATATCAGTTCAAAATCAAAGTACATTGTTACTATAAAGATTAATGGAGTAATATCCAACTCAAATACCAAATCCTTGATTGAACATTCAAGAATGAAACCGCACTAAGTTTCATGAACTTATATTCATGCAGTGAAATTGCAATATGCAGTGGGCCAACTAGCTGGAACTATGTCATTTTTTTCAAATATTTTAAAGGCCACCCTGTAAAGCTTCCTTCCTTCTCTTTTGGATGGAGACATTCATCAACTTTGTCAAAATATGGAAGCGATACGTTACTGGTGAACTTTATAATATTGATGTTTGTAATACCTTCAACCAATTTAACTCCATGCATGATAGAGAGTGAATGAATCCGTCCAGTTTCGCCTTCAACATCATCGTACATATCCAACACTCTCACTTTGTCATCTACTTGGGGTTTATCATCTTCAGAATCCTGCATAAACAAAAAAAGTACACATGAATATTTAGAGGTATGAAAAATGTTACAACATAAATCATATTGTAAATTGCATATTATTGAATTAAATTTAATAAACATTTAACTCACCAAACCAGGAACATTCACATTGTTATTAACACTGTGAATCCCCAACAATAACTGAGTAGCCTCAAGTTCCACATCGCCAACATCCACAGCTTGTATATCCAGATCCACATCAATATTTTTAATGCAGTCATCTTTTTGTGCTTCGACAACATTGATGACATGGTCTTTTCTTGCTTTTGTGTCGCTGTGCATGTGAAATCACATGCAAATTGTTTTTGATAACAATATTGAAAAACAACCACATGCAAAAAAATATTGATAACAATATCACTAAACAAAATTTAAGGGAATAAGCTTCAAAAATGCAAAAACAACATATTAGGAATAAGCTTAAAAAATGAAAAAACAACAGATTAGGAATAAGCTTTAAAAATGCAAAAACATTGTGTGCAAGTTCAACTTTTGGACAAGAAGGTGATTAAGAACATAAAATGTATATCAAATATTTAGGAATGCAGTTTCCAGCACAGAACCATATGAATATAATATTTGGATTTCCACAACCAAGTATGGATATGGCATTTAACACTTGTTGGGGCTAGGCTACAGGGTTAACATGCAACTTGGTTGCAAGTGCTGTATATTTCTCTTAGACTTTACAAATTTGCTAAGGGAATATTCATTTTCATATGTTGGACTACAAGTACAAACTTGCTCCTATGTGAATGTAGCATCTATGAATCATGTTTTGATCCATATGTCTAGATCTAGTATTTCTTTTGCAAATTCTTGGAGGCATACTTGATGCGCCATATGTGAAATGAAAGGTGTGAAATCTTTTTGAAATTTGTTATTTTGTTTTATGCTTTGATTATAGGTTTATGACATATGTCTAGAATGCTTTATATGAATTTTTGGCCAATGTTTTTAATTCCCTTATCATGCATTTTTACAGGATGTCTTGATTTGAAGTGGAAGCAAATAAGTTGTGCGATGGGAAAGTTTGTAATGCCCCCATTTTTAGCACCATGGAGCAACCACTATCCCTTTAGATCCCCATGGGTCCTAGTGGAAAATTAAATTACTTAATAAGGAGTTGATTTTTCTATAGTAATTTTATGTAATTAAATAAAGCATGAAAGAATGATGGGGACCACAATTTTGGAATAATTAATTTTCTAATTATTGTTTATTAGTTGTAATTTATTTAGGTGGCTCAAGAGGGCGCATAGGATGGAGGAGAAGGATTATGAGTTCTCTCCCACATAGAAAATTAGTGAGAGGCAAGAAGTATTGAAAAGTAGGAAAGCAGTGAAAAGCAAGAAAGCACTAAAAAGAAGGAAAGCAACAGAAAATCAAGGAAAGCAGAAGTGTCCAGATTTTTGCTAAAAGTAGGAAAGAAACCCTAAAGCAGAAAAGAAAAGAAAGAAAGGAAATGATATTAGGAAAGATACATGTCCTAAATTTAGCTAAGGAGGGTGCACTTGAGGAGAGAGTGGGTCCACACATGCCAATAATGTACCAAAGATATCCTCTCCTATCATAATTAATTTTATTATTATTATTATTTTATTATTTTCATGAGAAAAGTTTAGAAAAGGAGGTTGAGCACTCCATTTCACATCTTTTGGTAGTTTATTGATTGAATTGAGAGATCTTCACTTCTCAAAGGCTTGGGTGGTGTGCCCCTTGCCTGCATTGGGAGATGTGCCTCTTTGCAAACAGTTAGGAGATGTGCCCCTCTGTAACACTATAACCAATTGATATTCAACTGGTGATAAAGGAAGAGACATTTGGTCCCTTTCACCAAGTTTCAATAGATATTCTAGTGTTGTTCTTGTACTTCTCCATTTCAGTTATTGATCTTGGCATTTCTGCATTAGCCAACATCCATTTTCAGTATTGTTTCTGTAGTGTTTTTGGTAGTGATGATGTTGTTGGTGGAGGATGGTGCCTCTACATAATTTTTATATTGTTGCTGCAACTCTCTGATGTATTTTGTTCCTATGCACTATAATAAAAATAAATCTTGACTTATGTTATACAATTCTATCTCTTTCTTTTATGTATTCCTTCACCTATGCTCAATGCACTTGTAATGTTGACTAGTTTGTTTTTTGGATGTCATGGACTAACTTTTGTTCATCCATTTCATAAATTGGACTTGAATCCACCCTCATAACATAAATTTGAGACCCTTAAGTGCTCCAAAAAGTCGCTTGGAAAATAGTTAGTTGATTAGTCCCAACAATCGACCTTTTCTCCTAAACGTCCAATCTTGCAAAACCAAAGAATGTAGTTGAGTTTAGTGTTCCCTACTACATATAGTGACTGTAACCAAGAATAAATACATCCAGTGTAGCACTAGAAGCGGTTAGGTTCCACATAATTCATTGGGAAATTGACTCAAGGTCTTTGGCTTTGCCAAAGGGTCATCCCAGGTGTGATGCACCTAGAAAATGTGCCACTGTCGAATGTATGGACTCTAAAACTTTCTAATTAATGTTTTGCAGACTTGTAGGTGCATGCTGCTGATCATATTGAGTTATTACAACCCTGTGTTTGTTTGTGAGGGAATTTGGTAAAGTCCCTAGGTGCTTGAAATCAATTGAGTTATTCTGTAAAGCTTCTGTGTGTAGATCTGATTTCCTAGAGTATGTAGATGAACCTCAACCCCTATTTGGGAAAATTAGGGAAGGTCTAGAGGCGTTTGGAAAAAAATCTATCAATTCTAGTCCAAGTGGCCAATTTTCAAGTTAGTGTGCCTAAATCCTATTGGGGTACATTATGGCTCCTCCTATACACTTATGGACCATAAAAATCTTAGGTGAAAGAAGATTTGCAGCCATGAGATTGATACCTGCTGTAGTTGAAGAAGGTGATTGTGAGCTGTATGAAGAAGAGTACAACTCCATTGATGAAGAACCAACATGCAACTCTTCCTGCCACTTCATATACATGGATGATGGTTACTCTTGTGACCGAATATGGGATGAAGACATTAGGTCTTATCCATCAAGGTCTAGATCTATTGATGATCAAGTGAAGCCAAAGGAAGCCTTCTATTACCGCAATGCATTAAAGGAAAATATTTGGGAGCACCTATATTTTCAAGAATACCGCTCTCTTGAAATGAAGAAACTGTTCAAGGACCCCTACTGCAGATAAAACAAAGAAAATATAGAACATATGGTCGATAAGGTGTGCAAAGAAGTGGGGCATAGATGGTTTCCAAAGGGAGCCAAAGAAAATACACATGTGGAGTCATGTTGTGATAGCAAGCGCAAGGAGGAAAATGATGTGCACCCCTAGCCATCCATAGTCATTGAGAAGAGCCATGAACCACCTAGCTCTATGAGTGGTGAAGCAGAAGAATATATCCATGAGGTGGAGTGCAAGTCATTGCAAAATGATTGGAGGAGAGAAGAAAGTTGTGCAGAAGAAGAATCAGACATTGATCCTTCCATCAATGATGCATAAGAACAATTCATAAGTGAATAAATGGATACAACTGAAACTCTAGACTTGGATAAAAGAGCATCCACTAAAAGATGCGTAAGTATCCACTTTGGTGACATAGAGATTGATCTTGAGGAATTTGTTGCAGGTGATAATTCCCATGAGCAAGAAAATGAAAGACTTGTATCAACAAAAGTAGAATAAAGATCAAATTTCCAGTCACAACTTGAGCTTCATTGTGAGGTTAATCAATTAGAAGAAGAAGAGGATGTTTGTCCTCAAGAGCCACACTTCCTTGCGGGGCCATTGAAGATGGGTGAAATGGAGATTAGCAAGGCCCTGAAAACTCTGCATCGCACTAATGCATTGGTGTCACATTGTTTTTGGAGAATGGAGGAGAAATATTCCATTGAAGACTTGGAGAAGATTTGAAAAGCAGTGATAGACATAAGAGGTGCATTTTTGCAGTTCCTTTCCGATAGATATCATCTTATTGAGCTTGTGAAGATGTATCATAGTGCCTCACTAGAAGATGAAGATGAGATTGAAAATCTCACTCATGCATTGGAGAACATCCATGATTCTTTAAGGAGAACTCAAAGTGAACTTCAAGAATCTGAGATTCAGATTGAGAAGCGTCATGAGAAGCTGGAGAGATCACATTCTACCTTCTACATTTCAGAAAACCAATTCCATATGGTTGATTGCATTCATGGTCCTAAGGAGGAGCCTCATGTGATGGTGGAATATGAGGTACATTATGATTTGTAGATGCTTGAGGAGGCTGTAGTACATCAAGATGGATACCAGTCACTTGTTCTATTCCAAGAAGATCACGAGCTGCCTCTAGGAGAGAGTCACACAATCATGCAGGAGGCAACCGAGCACAATCTCATTGGACCAACCAATAGAGGAGGATATGCATTCACCTGTTTGATGGATGCATATTACATGGAGTTGAGGTTGGTTCACTGGTCATCATCCCACACATCTATGAAAACCATTACACATGGAGAAGAATATTGGGTAAAGCGATTCCTCCTATTGGTGCCACATGAGGAGCAAGAGGCTCCCACATTCCCTGTTGATGATTTGATGGCCAGACCATGGTTTTTGACAAGCACACTAGTCCCTTATCAATAGCAGCATAGGAATATACTGTCACCATTTGATGCCTACATCATGCATAGTAGTAGGAGTGTTGATTCATCCATGGATGGGTGGATAGATACATGTCTGAGATGAGTACCCCAGAAGGTAAGTTTCAGGATTGCATCAATAGTGAATTGTTTGACATATCATTCATCTTTTGTGAGAATCATCATGGGAATCTATGGCTGCTATATGATGCCTTCGGTATACATGGAAGGACATGGGAGTATCACCTATGTCAGTTGGGTTAGATATGTAACAGTGTTGTGAGACTCCGTACCAGTGTGCACATGGCACATGAGGAGTCTCATGATTTGATGGAGTGGTTCCTGGAGAGTCACTTTATCATTGGGTGTGATGAAATTCCAGTGTGGTGGTGGGATCTTGGTATCCTAGATGATGATGGATCCTTCCAAGTGATAGAGAATGGGAGAATGTAGCATGTATAGTGGGATCCAGGAGGGAAATCTAACCTTCATTTCCAGAAGTTTATCCATGAGGGGCATTGGTTGGGTTTCCTACGTGGGAAATCATATGATGTCTGGAATCACTATTTTCCTGCTTGGTGTATTGGGAGTCTTCAAAAAACTCTTTGTGTTGACACTACGCAATATAGAGGTGGAAGTAGGAGACACTTCCCACTTCTTAGGTTCATTTGGGACCTAGGAACCATCCTTGGTCTCAACCACTTTAGCTGGAGATTTCACATAGCATTATGGGGGAAAAAGACACCTCCAGAGAAGGATGAGTTGTATGTGATAAAGTACTTTCAGAAAATCGATCTCCACCTTGGCCATCATCATCATCAAGTTTGCTTGGAAGAAGAAATTTTGCAAGAGACATCACTTAGTTTCCATTATGACCATTCTGTATTTTCATGCATGAGCATTCACTTGGTTGATATACCTATGTATTCTTTATCTCACATGAGCAGAGCATACATCAAGAACTTTGGTAAGCTTGATTTTATTCTATTTGTTGACATTTTGGTTCATGGTAGGATGTTGGAGAAGTACTCTCTATGTTTGGAAGCTATGTCATGTACTTGGGTAGAGCAATCATTGCATATCAATTTGTTTGAACATGAAACTGGAAGGATAGATATACTACATTTTGATCCTATGATTGAGCATGGTAAGGATGCTGCACCACGTAGATGATCCTTTCATTTCATAAAACATGTGGTTTCCCAAGTAAGGAAAGGAGTCTCCTATGGGGATGAGAATTCTCAAAGAGTTCTAAAAAAGATAAAGAAAATGTTACATCAATGTTCCCATGTTACATTCCATGAAGTTGAATCCCTATCAAAGACATTGCTAATTCAAAGTCATGGAAGTGTTAGCCATTATACATGTATTGGCTAAGAGCAAACAATGCTTAAGAAGGAACAAGTTTGAGGTTGAAATTGGCCACATTGGTTCAAGGTCAATCTTGACAAATAAGGAGCTCAATGCAGTATGGAAACAAGAATGGATTGCATGTGAGTCATTGGATTGATTGAAGTATGAAAAGCGGTGCAACACATGTCTATGGTATGAGTTGTGTTTCAGGAATAGAAGTTTACAAATGCATGATCATTCCTATTCCAACTGCTACAAGAGAAGTTTGGCCATTGTGCATGAATTGTTCAAATTCAATTCATGATTTGCAACTCAACTTGCAATGGAGTGTTTCATAAGCATGATCATTCATGAGTTGACGGTGAAGGATTACCAATGTAATATTAAAAGGGGGTCATCTATGAAGGGGATGAAGTTCAAATGGTGTATGTAGAAGCTTACAAAAGTTTGTGGAAAAGTGTCCAAATGTTTCATCATTCATATTTTCACTTTCTTGAGGACAAGAAAATTTTGGGAGGGGAGGACTGTAATGTCCCCATTTTTAGCACCATGGAGAAACCACTAGCCCTTTAAATCTCCTAGTGGAAAATTAAATTAATTAATAAAGATTTAATTTTGGCTATAGTAATTTTATGTAATTAAATAAATCATGAAAGAATGATGGGGACCACAATTTTGGAATAATTATTTTTCTAATTATTGTTTATGAACTGTAATTTATCTAGGTGGCTCAAGAGGGCACGTAGGATGGAGGATAAGGCTTATATGTTGTCCCCCACACAAAAAAGCAGTGAAGGGAAGGAAAGTAATGCAAAGCAGTGAAAATCAAGAAAGCACTAAAAAGTAGTGAAAATCATGAAAGCACTGGAAATCAGGAAAGCAATAGAAAATCAAGGAAAGCAGAAGTTTCCAGATTTTTGCTAAAATCAAGAAAGGTAACCTAAAGTAGAAAATACAATAAAGTAAGGCAATTATATAAAGAAATATACATGTCCTAAATTTAGCCAAGGAGGGCACACTTGATGATAGAGAGTGGGTCCAGATGTGCCGATAACGTACCAAATATATTATCTCCTAAAATAATTAATTTTATTATTATTATTTTCACAGGAGAAGTTCATAAAAGGAGGTTGAGCACTCCATTTCACATATTTTGGAAGTTTATTGATTGACTTGAGAGATTTGCGCTTCTCATAGGCTTGGGTGGTGTTCCCCTTTCCAACATTGGGAGATGTGCCCCTTTGCAAACAGTTGGGAGATGTGCCCCTCTAACACTGTAGCCAGCTTATCTTTAGCTAGTGATCAAGGAAGAGACATCCAATATATTTCACTGAGATTCAAAAAATATTATATTAATATTAATTTACTTATCCATTTCAATTATTGATGTTGGCATTTCTCCATTAGCCAACATCCAGTTTCAATATTGTTTCTGTAGTGTTTTTGGTAGTGATGGTGTTGTTGGTGGAGGATGGAGCCTCTACGGAATTTTACTGTTGTTGCTGAAAATATATGATGTATTTGGGTCATCTTCACTATAATAAAAATAAATATTGACTTCTTTTATGCAAGTCTATCTCTTTCTTTTATGTATTCCTTCACCTATGCTCAATGCACTTGCAATTTTGACTAGTTTTTGTTTCAGCTATCATGGAATAACTTCTGCTCATCCATTTCACATTATGAATGTACCAATGGAAGTATAAGATAAAATTAGACCTGAAACCACCCTTAGAAAATAAATTTGTGACCCTTAATTTCTCCAAAAAGTCGTTTGGAAAACAACTATTCATGTAGTCCCGAAAACTAACCTTTTCTCCTAAAAGTCCAATATTAAAAAACCAAAGCATGTAGTTGAGTTTAGTGTTCCCTAATACATATATTGACTGTAACCAAGTCTAGATACATCTGATGCAACACCAGAAGTAGTTGGGTTCCACATAATTCCTGGGGAAATTGCCTCAGAGTCTTTGGCTTTGCCAAAGGGTTGTCCCAGGTGCTATGCACCTAGAAAATGTGCCATTGTTGAATGTATGGATTCTTGTTGTAATCCCACGGTTCACATAGTTATCACAGATACATTACCTAATATAAGCCGGCATACACAATGACACAGATACAAGAGACGAGACAGATAGAGAGAATAGTCTTTGTATTAACCAGCAATAACAGAACAATATGATAGAATCAATCTCTTCCTTCCTATCGGCTCACCAGCCTAGATATATATATGTGTAGATACAGTTACATAACCGTCTGTCAGTTTATTCAACCGACCCGACCCATACTAGTCGACGCGACTAGTCGACATATGCTGCAGAGTGGTCGGGCGGAGGGCCTAGTCAACAGGCCAACCTAGGCCCCTCCAACATCTCCCCCACCTCAAAATATTTCTTCATCCTGAAGAAATGGAGAGATCAAAATTACAAAAAATGAATTACAGAAATAGTTATGTCAAAGAAATGCTAGAATCCATAACATCAGGAATCTGGAGACAAGCTTCAATGATAACTTCAGCAGAGACAGATAGATGGTGCTGGAACTCTTCCCAAGTGCGTAGCAAATTCTGGATGTCAACAATCAGAGTTGTGAGTTTCAACAGATTTTCCATCTTGTCGTGAGTGGATGTAGCCTGCAAATGGATCATGTCGGGACCAAATGTGTTAATTGTATTGTCGGCAACAACAAGTAACTGATTGAATCTGGGCTGAATTTCTTCAAGTTTGTTGAGGCCTCCTCGAGCTTGTGACATCCACTGAATTTCCTATTTTTCTAACTTTTCTAATTGATTGTTCTCCAGGATGATATGATTATCAAGTATTTCAATATGGGCTTCATCTGCAGTCAAGCGCTGTTGCTGAAGCTTGCTCAGCAATGCTCGCTTTTTCTGAAGATTTTTGTAGACATCACCATAGTAGACATATCGATTATTGAGAATGGAGGCAAGTTTTTTTGCTTGATTAGCGTAGTGCTTGAGTGCTTTGGAAGTTGATGAAAAGGCGGTAAACTAATTTGCCATGAGGGAAGCTACCTCAATAGCCTGATCTTGCTGTTTCTTAAGAAGCTCAGATTGTAACATCGACACGATAGATTCCAGTAACTGGTATGCTTTGTCTAGAGGTGGTGTCGTGTCGGAACTAGCTGCAAGTGAGATAACTTGTTGAGCTAATTTTTCACACTTAGTAAGAAATGTAGCCCATTGGTTCTGTAGCTGCAGTAACTGATCTTCTGATTCCTGTCGGCGATATCTTTGCGCTCTAAAAACTACATCTTCAAGTAAATCGAGTTCTACTTGGGGGGCCAACTGTGGCTGATAGCTTGTAGCAGCTCCAAATTGATCTAAATATACAGAAGGAATATTTTATGATTGTCCTTGCTGTGTTTGCTGCATTTGCAGTTGTTGCTGCAATTCTCTTTCTTTACGTTTCTTCTCTTTGTGTTTCTTTCGGCTACTTTTCTCTTTTTCTTTGCTTATGGTTTGTTGTTCTGGCCCCTTATCTTTTGCGGCTGTTGCTGGGTGATTGTCGATGGCTACTTGTGCACTGATGGCATCCTGTTCTACTTGACTATGTGTACTGGGTACTGCTGTTGTAATGAATGGATTGTCATGTTCTGGACCTTCGGCCGTTAGTAGATTTGCTGATGATGTGTTAGAGATTTCCATATTGCTTGTATTAGTAGCTGGAGCATTTGTGTGTTCTAATGGTCCTATCGTGTCGACTGCAGCTTCTCGAGTCTTGAATGGTTCCGTGACTCTCTCTGCTTCTGTCGTGTCTGCTTCTTTGTTGAGCTGTTGTGAAATTGAACTAGACTTGGATCCTTCGACAGGGGAGCTTGACTGGTTTACTGGGAATGATGGCAGGTCGGCGGATGTCGGAATTGGACTTGGTGAAATGGTACTATTGAAGAGATCTGGACTAACTAAACTAGACTTGACCTGGGAATTGACAACTTGGGATTTTTCCGTGCTAACGGTTTTTGCGTGAATTGGACTTGTTTGCTGTGGTAGTGATTCGACTGGAAGAGGAGTGAAGACACCTGTTTGTTGTGCATATATTGGATTTGATGGATCAGGATTTCTGATATGATGGGTGGTCATGTGACCGACAATTTCTGGGCTGGGTAATGGAAAAGGTGAAATTCCTATTTGAATGTTGTCAGACGGGGCTAAGTTAATCGGGACAGTAGACAGAGAGGCAAAAATGGGTTGTTGGATGACCATCTCGCGCAGGTTAGGGCATAATATTGGAATGTTTGCAATGAATGTATTCAAGGCGGAGTCTTCTGTGACATGAGGAGCAGGTAATGCTAAAAGACTTCTTTCTTCTTCTACTATAGTTGGGAGATGGGGGGGGGGACTGGATGGTTAGATCAACAACAGGAATGACTGAAATTTTGGGTTTCTTAACAATGATTTGGGAACATGGATACTTATCTTTTTCTAAGAACTTCCTGAATTGTTCTTCGACGGGCAGTTTATTCTTGGCCGCATCTTCTAGGATTTGGGTAGCACTGTCGTATAGCTCGATCTCGTATATCATTGACGGTTCTTGAATTGTTACTTGTCTTTTTCCTTTCCCTTTTGTCGATATTATTCGGTTCTGTCGGGCTGTGACTATTTCGGTTGCTACCTTTTGGATATTATCGTCTGTCAGAAGATGTTCTGGATTGTCGGATTCTGTATCGCTGTTCGACTGCTCTCCGACTTCTATGTTCGGAGTCTGGGTGAGCTAACATCTTGGTGCTAGGTGTCGACTCGGACTGATAGCTGAAAGTGTTCATCTACAACCGACTTTCATATGCTTCTTCTTGTTCCATGTCGAACAGAAGTTCAACATATTTGAAGTTGGTTTTCAAGGCTTGTGTCGACTTGATTAGATTGACGACTTAATTTTGAGAAGATTTCGCTTATTGAGGGGTAATAGTCGAGTCATTTTGCTGGACTTGCTGCTCCTTCCATGTACCATACTGCTGTGTCGTCCAAAGATAGTTAGATGTACACTGTCGGTGGAAGGCTTTGATGGACGTTCTGTGGTACCCTCCATCTTGTTGCTATTTCTTTAAGGTCAGTAAACCATGCTTCAAGCCAAAGCTTGACTGTTGTAGGTCCATGTTGGTTTGTTCCAGGTGGAAAACAATGAAAATTTTCCATCAGGACGAGTCGGACTTTAGTGAAGTCTTTCTTTCCTTTTAGTCGGCAATGGGTCATAGCAATCCAAATGAGTAGAGATGGGTAGCGGATGCTAGCTTCCTCGTCCTGGCACTTCTGGCATGTATATTTGAGAATGTCGGCCAAATAATCTGCCCAGTTGTATACCTTGCCGTTCATAGCCATATTTTTAACAGCTTCTAGCATTTCGGGCTTCAGGTCTGAACCTCTATCTGTCCTTGAAAGTGCATGTGATACAATCTTGGCGGTCGTTTTGTAATTTCCGAAAACAATCTGACTCACGACAACTCCTCGTGAATTCTTTCCAGTGGGAGAATCGACAAACGCATCAATCAAGTCTGCAGCTGAACTTGTTGGTACAGCATCTCCTTTATGTGAAAGGCCAGTGATTTTGTGGATGATTTCACCATTGATTTCGACTAGAATATCAAGGTCAATCTTGCCATTGTGGTATCTTCTAACGATGAACTGTGCAATGAATTCCTTCAATCCTCCAAAGTTATCCAGTAAGGGTGCCTTTAGGTAGTGCAGGATTGTGGATGTCTGCAACCGTTTTGCTTCCTCTCTCCAGTGACCGATTGATTCCTTTCCCCAATCTTCGACACTTCTCCATGCTTTCTTCCAGGTGGGTTCCAATGCCTTTGCATTCCGAATCAACTGGAGTCTAGTTTCCAGTGGTGTCTGTTCTTTCTCCAATTCTCTAATTGTTGTTGCGGCGTCTCTGCTAGCAGTTAAAGTTTTTCGAGGAGCCATGGCAGATTCAGGGTGCGAGGTTGTAAGACTGGTTTCAGTGGAGTTAGGGAATTCTATTTCTTGGAGTTCAAGTTCTCAGCAAAAGAGTAACCAAGAATCCTCAAGCTCCGTATTTATAGCATAATTACTCGGCACGGGCGAACGAGATGTAGAGGCCTGTATTAATGGCTGATGTGATGGAGTTATTAAATTAGGCTGGCTGGATATCAGTGCTTCGTCAGGTGCATTACTTTTGGCGGTGTGATTATCTTTACCATTTATTGCTTTGTCATCATGGTGCCGCGACATCTCGTTTGTTGTGTTAGGTCGATGGGCTTCTCTATTTATGTTTGGTCGGCCCGAGCTCCAATACTTCCGCTGTGTCGGATTTTATTCTGTAAACCATTGATGTTCTTGTTGGTGCCTGTAATATCGATGGTTATGCGTCGGACTTCTTTCTCTACTGTTTCCTTGCTTTCTCTGCCATTCCCTCGTCATTTTTTCTTTTTACCACAATTTGCTATATTGGTTGATTGCTTTATATTACTCTCGTTCGATTATTTCTAACCGTTTTTTTTTTTTTCATGTTCATGATTTATACCTTTTTAGTCGGGCGCTGTTTACGACTTTCTTTAAAATATCTCCTTGTAATGTTTTTAGTCGGACTGAGCCATTAGGATTTAACTTTTCGATGATATAGGGTCCCATCCATTCTGTATGCAACTTTTTTGGTTTCCCTTTTATTCTGCTATTATATAGGAGTGCTAAATCTCCAACTGACAGATTTTTTTGTTTGATATTTCTATCATGCCATGCTTTCTGTTGCTATTTTTGCACTCTTTGATGTTCAAATGCCAACTGTCGACTTTCCTCCAGTTTCGACAACTGTAATAGCCGTTCGTGTCGAGTATCTTCGACGTCGATATGTAGAGTTGTTGCTATGGTCAGTGCTTGTCATCGAAAATGTAACGGAACGATAGCCTCTTGCCCATAGACAAGTGAGAATGGTGTTTGTCCTGTCGTTTTCTTATATGCTATTCTATATGCCCAGAGGACAGCAGGTATTTTATTGTCCCAGTCATCTTTCTCTATATTGCAGATTTTTGTCAGTCCTTTTGTAAGTGTTTTATTGAACGATTCTACTGCGCCGTTCGACTGAGTGTGATAAGCTGTGCTTATTCTATGATCGACTGCAAAATCCTTAGTCAATGCTTTAATGGTTTTACATACAAAGTGTGTGCCTTGGTCACTTATCAATGTTATGGGACATCCAAAGCGTGTTATGATGTTTTCATAAATGAATTTAGCAGCAACTTCACTTGAGCATGTTTCGACTGGTTCTGCTTTTTCCCACTTGGTAACATATTCGACAGCAGTAATAATATACCGGGCACCTGTTCGTCTTCCTACTACTGGAAATGGTCCAATAAAATCAATAGCCCATATTTCAAATGTTCGGCTAGGGTTAATTGGGAATAATGGCATTTCTGTTCTTGGTAGTGGTCGGCCCATGCGGTGACATTTGTCATACTTAGATACAAACTCTCGATAGTCTTTATGAATCGTTTCCCACCAGAGTCTTGCCTGAAGGATTTTTCTGGCTGTTATATCTGCATGATAGTGTCCTCCTGTTGGTCCAGCATGGGATTCTGTAATTATATCCTGTCGTTCATGCTCAAGTGCACATCGGCGTAATATATCGTCCAAGCCAAGTTTATAGAGGAAACCGTTGATCAAGGTGTAGGGGGCTGCTTTAATTGCTAATATCTTCCTCTTTTTCTCATTCATTCCCTCAGGAGCTTGCCCATTTTCCAGAAATTGTGCAATTTCCATAAGTTCTGAAGGTACTGCTTCAATGCGAAACAAGTGTGCGTTCGGTAAGTTATCTTCAATTCCCGTCGGTTCTTCTCCTGTGTCGATTCTCGACAGGTGGTTTGGTCCGACATTAAGTTTTCCATGTTGGATGATTACTTCGAATTCAAATTCTTGGAACAGTAATAACCAATGACATAATATCCCGTGATGCAATGGCTTATTGACTAAGTATTTTAAAGCTTGGTGATCTGTATAAAATACAAAGGGATTAGCCAATAAATAATGGCGGTATTTATGAAGGGAAAATACCATAGCTAATGCTTCTCTTTTAGTTGTAGAATAATTTATTTCAGCTTTATTCAATTTTTGACTACTGAACGCATTAGGATAGTCCATGTTATCATCTCCGGGTTGTGTTAGGATGGCTCCTACTACTATTCTAGATGCATCAATATGTACATGAAATTTCTTTGACCAATCTGGGAATCGAAGAATCGGTGCTTCAACCATTTTTCTTTTCAATGTGTTAAATGAAATGTTGCATTCCTCCGTCCAGTTATAATCTCGATATTCTTTGAGCAATTATTCTAGAGGATAAGTCATATCGGAATAGTGTCTAATAAATTTTCTGTAATATCCGGTATGACCTAACAGGATTCGTACTTGTTTCGGATTTATTGGAGGCTTTAGTTCGAGAATGATTTTGATCTTTGCATAATCAACCTTAATACCTTCTTTGCACATGACATGGCCAAGTAATATGCCAATAGGTGTTGCAAAGATGCACTTTATAATGTTCAGGGATAGTTGTATCTGTCGGCATCTTTCCAACATTAGTCTGAGCCTTTTGCAGTGATCTTTCAGCATTGTATAAATTGTCCAATCATCAAAGTATACAGCCATGGTTTTGTAAATATATTCTTGGAATGCTTTGACGATAATTCTTGAGAAGACCGTAGGTGCGTTCTTCAAACCGAAAGGCATAACTTTATATGTGAATGACACGAATTTGCACACGAATGTTGTCTTTTTCTGGTCTTCTTTTGCTATAGGTACTTGGTTGTACCCTGAGAATCCATCCGTGAAAGAATAACACTCGTGTCCTGCAACTTCGTTGATGATTTCATCTGCAAAGGGTGTAGGGAAAGGATCTGTTAGAGTTACCTTGTTCAGTTCTCGAAAGTCGACAGAGATTCTTAGTCGAGTCGGATCTTGTTTCTTTGGATGAACGACCATTGGGCTTGCCCATTCCGACTGGTCAATAGGATATATTATTCCTGCAGCAAGCATGTTATCGATCTCCTTTTTGACAATATACTTATATTTGTGAGCAAGTTTGTAGGGTCTTTTCTTCACGGGTCTGGTGTCAGGTTTAATGTCAATTTTCATCTCGCCCATTTCCTTTACAAGCCCTTTCAAATATTTATAGTCTCGAGAAAAAACGTCTTGTAATTGTTTGAGAATACTGGAGATTTCTGTTGTCTGTTCGTCATTCCAGTAATCGCCAATTTTTGCCATTTTTGGTCGATCGTCCTTTGAAAGATCTACTTCCTTTATTTTAATCTTTGCGTCCATCCATTTTGGTGCACGAATGTTACTTATCTATCTTTCGCCTTCCTTGATTTGTGTGAAAGTTGGTGGGAAGTATTTTTCTGATAATCTTTCATGTTCATCTTTTTCTATGATCTATGTACTTAAGATTGCTTTTATGGGCTTCGACACACTGGGATGATCCTTTCTCCATTGAAAACTTTTCCCTACCGACATCTCTGTTTCTAGGCTTAGTCTTGTCGAGTGCTGTTTTTGTGTCATCTTTATATTGTAGAAATTGTTAGGTGTGTGCACATTCTCTTGTTTGTTTCCGAGTGTTAGAGTTTCTGTTGGCTGCAAAGATTCTTTGATGCTTTTGCTTGCTTCGACCAATCTCTCATCCTGCGGAGAAAACTGGAAATCCTTAATAAAAGTTTCTTTTAGATCTTTCCAAAGGAAAGTTTCTCCTCTTGCTTTTTCCATCTTGTACCACTTGTTAGGTAGATCGTCGAGTGTTCTGGGAAAGAGGTGAGGCCATTTTCTTTCATCTTTATAGCCTAATTTTCTCCATTCTTTTTTCGCAACAGTTAATGTGAGCTTCAGGGTTTTGTCCTTGTGTGAACAAAGGAATGTCGGCTTGTGTTGTCAAGTTTCTTCCTCCAAACCTTTCTATGAAAGATGTTGATGCAGTATTCCAATTTTGAAGTTTCGACTTATGAGTGTCCCAACACCTCGCAGCTTGACCAGTAAATGTCTCTACCAAACTTTGTAGATGGCCTTTCTCTTTGACATGTTTTGATACCTATTCGACATGTACATCAGGTGGATCATGTTCTTTATATATTAATGTCGAGCTACCATATTGTACATTTTTAACTGGAGCAAGTGTTGGATATGCTCATATTTTTCATTGGAAAACCTTTAGTGTGTAGGATACAGAGAGAAACTTCTTTATTTGTTTCCTCGAGATGGCTTCCACATTCCAGCATTCTTTTGCATGTAGATCATAGTTTTCTATTTGCCAGTCATATAGTTTTGCATCGGAATTGTATCCGAGCGAGATAGGATCTCTGAGATGAAGTTCTCCTTGGTTATTTGGCTTAATGCCATCTTCATTATTATCTATTCGGTAAAGCTATCGGATATCGTTATCTACTTCTGTAGGTTCTGACCAAGGTTCTCCTTGTGATGGGAAGATTGGCACGATAACCTTCTGGCCATTACCTTTCAACTTGATGCGGCTTTTGTCCAAAGAAATTGAAGCCTTCATCTTCCGTCCCCATGGTTGACCGACCAAAGCAGGGAAAGAGCTTGCATCATCTTTTGGTACAATGATTTCAAAATCTATTGATGTCATGATACCTTTAATGGAAGTTTCGACTCCTTTCCATACTTAATCGGCTCAATTAATCCTTGATCTGTGAGCTTTAAGTAGATGCCTGATTCCTGTAGTTGAGGTCGACTGAGTTGGTCCCAAGTACCACGAGTCATGATATTCACTTGGGATCCAAAATCAAGTACAACTTGTCATACATGATATCCATTTATATCGAGATCGACTAATGGGTCGGTGTCGTTTTTCTCTTTTTGTTTTAGTCGGAAAATGTTTTTAGTTTGTCTTTGCTTGACTTGCTTTAATTTATGCAACAAATCAATCATTTTTCCTACAGCTTCTTCATGTGAAATTAATTTGAGCAATTCATTAAGAGTTTCTTCATGTGTTGCTAAATCATGAAATATGTCAGACGCATCTTTGTACACAGATTTTTGTTTTATAGGATTTGGATAATCCTCTTTATCGACAATTCTAGTTATCTGAGGTTTATCTTGACCAATATGAGTGCCTTGCCTTGTTACAATTTGCAAGTTTTTTGTTCGAAACACATCATTTTTTTGAACACAAGATAAAACATGAACATTTTTATTATTATTTATTTTCTCGATCATGGTAGGGCAATCCTCTAAATAGTGATCGCCTACCCCACACTTTGTACAAAATTTGAGATCAGTTCTTTCCTTATAAGGGCATTCTGCGTGTCGATGAATCTCGCTGAACCATGTAAAACATGCACTAGGTCGACCATATCGAAAGCCTCGACCTCTACTGCCATGACCGTGACTATGATATCCACCACGTCTATTGTAGCTATTATATCGCCAATCATTCCGTCGATCATTATACCTTGGGTATCTATCATTCTTGTTTTGATTGTACTAGTTATTTCTTTCATCATTTCTCCCAAATCTG
This sequence comes from Larix kaempferi, assembly GCA_027924585.1. Classification (NCBI taxonomy): domain Eukaryota; kingdom Viridiplantae; phylum Streptophyta; class Pinopsida; order Pinales; family Pinaceae; genus Larix; species Larix kaempferi. The sequence continues at coordinate 34,958,373 of BSBM01000001.1, read as the reverse complement.
TCGTTTGTTGGATTTTTGTCTTGGTTTTGCTCGACAGAATTTGCTTGGTACACTGCATGATAATTTTGCTAGTTTTTCAGGTTCAGATGAAATTCTTCGATTGAATGTGTATTTACTTCACAAATTTGACACCATTGTGCCTTTTTATTTTTCAGATTGTATGGACAATCATTTGTGGTATGTAAATCATATTCTTTGCATAAATCGCAGAAACATCTAGATTGGATGAGTTTTACATCTTGTTGCCGATCATCATTTCGACAAGAATCTTTGGTATGTCCTGAGGTTCGACAAGCTGTACACCATAGCTCTGTTCCTTTTAACGTCATATTTTTGATAGCTTGCTCCATACTTTCAAGTCATTCGTCGACATGTTTGTCCATGGATATTAGAGGGTATTCATCATCCATTTCGATTTCTAGTGCTACTCTTAGCGCATCTGCATATGTATTAACATTTTGTCGATGGACATGTATTCTGATTTTATTGATCAGACCAGCTATAAACCATTTGATTAATAGTTTTTATTCGATTTCATAGTCTAATTTGCTCAGGAGGTCTTTAAACCTCTTGTCGTACTCCTTGACAGTTTCTGTTGGCTTTTGGACTGTTGTCTTCAGTCGTTCTGCCGCTACGTATGTCGCATCTTCAATCATAAAGAAGGCCAAAAAGCTTTGTTTGATTTGTGCTTTTGTTGCAGTTGGTGTTTTTCCTATGTACCCCATGTACCAAGTCAGTGCTCTTTTTCTTAATGAGCCAAGAAATTGAGCAATTTGTTTGTCTTCATTGGTAATTTGATTAGCTGTCCATATTGCTTCACAAACAAACCAGTGTCTTCTTGGGTCTTCATCTCTTTCGAAGAACGGAAGGTGTGCTGTGGTGTGTGCCATGTCTGCTATTGTATTATTCTGAGAATTTGATGGGGGTGTGGCTGGGTTATTTCCACAATCAATACTTGGTGTTTCGTCAGTATGAATTAGCTGTCTTTTTGGACTTGGTTCTCTGTCTTCAGAATCAATGACTGTATCTCCTTCGATGTCGCTAGATATGCCTTCGTCAATTACTTCTGTTGAAATCCAGTTTAAAGTTTTTCTCAAATGGAATTTCGTTAAATCTCAGACTTTCTGACGTGCTTGTCGAATCACTCAAATTTGGTATTGGCAGGGGGGGCGCTTCTTCATGCTCTGTGTACACTAGATGAAAACTTCTATTTGAAATTTCGGGTTGAAAAGATATCCAATTCCCTTCTTCTGGCCGATGAATCAATAGTCTATTGATATCATCGCCTTCTATGCTTCGATGACTCCAAACTCCCAACTGACCAGCATGGAGACCAAGGTTTTCTTCGACAATTTCTTCCACCCGAACGCTTTCTATTAAACAGAATGGAGAAGGAGGTGCTACTGTTTCTGGTATTTGAACTTGGAGAGCTCTACCACGCTCTGTCCACAAGTCTTCATCCATCGGTGACAATTCTTCTTCGACATCCCGATCATCAGGGGCTTGAATTGACTCTGGCAGATTCCCTTCTGCATCTGTCGCAACATTGGATCCTTGCGTCCTCTAGAGCGCAATTGCTTGCTCCCGTAGCTCTTCATGTCGCTGCCTCCTTTTTTCTCTTTCAATTTTTTGAATATCTGGGGTGCTTTTGTGACTTAAAAGTCTGTCTTTGTCGGATTTTTTTCCACTGCTAGTCATGTCGTTTGTCATATGTCGAGTTTCATCAAATTAGGTACATCAGAGCATGCTTCATCACCCCCCCAATGCCGGCCCGATGGTTTCTAGACTATTGGGGAAGTGTAGACAATCACTTGTTCAAGAAAAATTCCCATTCGCGCTCCTTTACAAATTTTTCCCACTGACGTTCTTTCTCCTCCCAGTTAGAGTTTGGAATCGGTGGGGTCAGCAATGGTCTTGTTTCGACAATATGTGCGACACCTTTGTCAATAAAAAATTTAAACAGTAATGTCGATAGAGAACATAGAAATTGATCGGCTAATTCAGTGAAGAACTTTCTTCTTATTTCATCTACTGATACTCGATTTTCGATCGCCTGTTCTTCACAGAAATCTTTTGCAATATTTTCGCACCATTCTAATAGATTTGTACGACCTCCATTGATTAGCTTCGATACTAATTTACGCTCTGCTTCATCAATTGGTCTGTTCATCCAGAAGTTTCTTCAAGGCGGTCGGCACAGATTCTACAAATCGCTCATGGGTCTCGAAGAAGAATCGATCTCTTGCTTGGTTAATCATTAGCTTGTTACGTCGCACATAATTCTACAGGTAATTCATGATTTTCTTCTCCCACCAGTCTCTAATATCCTGTTCTGAAATAATGGGTCATGCTGCCAGTAATTTTTCATGTATCAACCGGCAACGAAACCAGATGTTGTAATACCACGGTTCACATAGTTATCATAGTTACATTACCTAATATAAGCCAGCATACACAATGACATAGATACAAGAGACGAGACAGATAGAGAGAATAGTCTTTGTATTAACCAGCAATAGCAGAACAATATGATAGAATCAATCTCTTCCTTCCTATCAGCTCACCAGCCTAGATATATATATGTGTAGATACAGTTACATAATCGTCTGTCGGTTTATCCAACCGACCCGACCCATACTAGTCGACGTGACTAGTCGACATATGCTGCAGAGTGGTCAGGCAGAGGGCCTAGTCGACAGGCCTACCTAGGCCCCTCCAACAATTCTAAACCTTTATGATTTATGTTTTTCATACTTGTAGGTGCATGCTATAGTTGATACTGAGTTGTTACATTCTTGTGTTTGTTTGGGAGGGAATTTGGTAAAGTTCCTAGGTGCTTGAAATCAATTGAGTTAATCTGTAAAGCTTTATGTTGTGTAGATATGATTGCCTAGAGTTTGTAGATGAGGCTGAACCCATGTTTGGGAAAATTAGGTAAGTTCTAGTAGTTTTTGGAAAACAATTTGTAAATTCTAGTCCAAGTGGCCAATTTTCTTGTTAGTGTGGCTAAATCCTATTTGGGTTCATTACAAAGTTTAATCCTCAAAAGAGCCATTCAGAGAAGATTCCTTATTCTGGAGAAGTATCCACCTTACTTTAATTCTGAAATGGGTCTTCATTACAACCAATAAATAAGGGCTAAAATTCTTCAATAAGGGTGGAAATAAGGATCTCCTAAGGCTTCAATAAGGCATGGAGTGGCTACATTAAGGGAATGAAGGATTGTATTAGGGGAATTTTAGGATTAGCTACTTTCTATATTGAAATGATTTTCCCTTTATATCTTGGATTTGTCTAGGTCCTGGTCATCTCTATCACCATTAGCACCCATCGCGCTCTTATTTTTCTTATGCAGGTGAAGTATAAGTGAATTTTTCAATAGTATAGAGTTTTTGTACCGGAGTGTAACACAGAGCCACCTCTTCCACTTGCTGATGACTTCTCTCTTTGCTTAGTTGACGGGGTTTGATATTCAACGACACTTGTTATCACTTCTCAAATTTTCTTTTTCTTGGAACTAGTATTTGAACTGACTAAGGTTTGTAAGTCACCCTGAGACAAGTTTTCATCTTTAAGTGAACCAGTTCCTTTTATCCCCATGACAATATTTTATTATCTCCACCACCCTCAACCTGTTGATCAACTCCATGAAAACATGAGCTATATTCTTGTGCACAATTTTATATGCATTTGTAAAATGTCGATAGTGAAGCAAGTTGCAGTATATATAGTTAACAACATCAACTTATTTTCCGACAATAGCCAAAGTCCAAGAAAGTTAACAACATGCTTCAAATCTACACCGTCTCTCCCACTTATACTCCCACTATAGATTCTATCTATGGGGGATTATATACTAATCAAAGGGAAAGGAAATTATTTTTATGAAGAAAAATATACATACATTCAACTGTATAGTTAAGAAGGAAAACCATACCTCTTGCGTCAATTTGTTTGTGACAAAATATTTATAAGTAAATTTTCCCGCTAGTACCAAAGATGGTTTGCTTTCTTTGAAGGTAAAAAAAATATTACAATCCCATTCATATTTGTAGGTATTTCTATGAAAAGCATGGTTTATATGTTAGAGATAGCTCAAGTTTTGCAAGATTTTGATTTGAAAGAAGCCGAAGATGAAAGAGGATAAGAGGATATGACCCTAAAGGAATATTCAAGGCCTTTATAATGATCAATGCTAGGGATGAATGCGTGCTTTGATGAGGATGGAGATGAAGGTGAGGATGATGGGGATGGAGATAAAGGTAATGATAGAGGTGACAATGAAATTCTAAGGAGTTAGTTATTTAGTCCTTGTAATAGTTACATTCTATTCACAGGCAATAGTCTGTTCGAGATGACGCTTTGGGCAGTTTGTTGATACTCATAAAAAATTTGAACTCATATTCACATTCATACCCAGCTCTAAACTGGACCAAATATAAACATTGCAGGTATGAATAATTCCTTAACTGTAATAGAACATGTATGAAAATAAATTTTAAGTCCCGATGTTAACGCTAAAATATCCCACACATGTGACTTTTTTGCAATTTACATGGTAAAGCATCATCAATATAGAGCATGCATCCCACTGAAGACATCCTCATTAGATTCAAGAAGAAACATGAGTCCATAAACACAAAAAAATAGTCAAAACTACAAACTACACGACCACATGTCAGTTAATACACGCTACTGCGCATGCTATCAGAACTACAACCGTGCAACCAGTGTGGATAATCCTTCAATATTGGCACAATTGACAAAAATGATAGAATCTCAACCACCACGAGCGCATTAATGAGTCATGAAAGATCCATTACCTCCACAAGTTTGAATTTTTCCCCTCACACACTTGGGTTCCTTAAATGGCTTGTACCTTGCATCTAGACCACGTGATCAAGGAGTTCAAATTGGGATCTAGTTATTTCTTGGCCACCTCTTGGACTATAAAAGGAAGCCATGGGCATGCTTATGAAAGATAGAAACTAAGAGAAAGGTTATGCTTCTGTAATTGTGCTTGAGCTCCCTTATAGCTCACCTTTTCCCTCTTGTCTAGCATCTACCAAGCTCTCTTGCCACCTTCCTTTAAGGGGCAAGTGTTCTTCTCATTTGTTCTTTAAGTTACTTAGCATCAAGTGTGGACTAGATAGACCTCCCTAAGAGGGATTGTTTTCTATCATTGGAGCTCACATCCCCTAGGTGTTTTACATGCTTAACCACTAGGAAATACAAAAGTGGTTTGACATCTATTGGTTGTTGGAGTTTGCATTCCTACCCCTTTGTTCTTTGTTTTGTTTCATTTTTATTTTCTTTGTTTTTATTTATTTTCACTAACAACCACTTGTAGGATCACTTGGAGCACACACCCACACAACATGGGAACCTAATAATGAAGTCTTGCTGCAATCTACTAGGCTTTTCCCCTTACCAAGTGGGAAGGATTCACCCTTGTGCAATCTTTTTCACAACAATTTTTATGGTGACTCCACTTATTTTGTTCATTGCTCTTAAAATAGGTTGTTGTTTGTTGAGTAGCTAATTTCTAGTATCTTGTGCTTTGCAGGTGAAGAGGTACATACCCTCCATTCCAGAAAAATCGGTCTCCTTTTGGCTGTAATTTCTATTTCAATAGACACGTGGATCCTGGCGTCTCGGGCGTGCTGACTGCGCGGATGATCCCTCAATAGTTGCGCTATTCACGCATATTAGTAGACCTTTTCCCACATGGATTTCTATATCACTGATCCGCACAACCTCTTCACGTTGTAACCGCACTACCACGTGCTAGTGAGTCTTTTTTCTGCACTACAACGCACCTGTTTTTGTGTTTTGCGTGCAGTTTTGCTATTTCTTTGCTTATATATGTTTTTCAAAAATCTTGCAGCCTCATTGTTGCTCACTAATGAACCATAAATAATTAACTTGCATTAGTTACATGTTTCTATAGTAATTAGCTCACTTAGACTAATATTAGGGAGTAAAGAGTCCTTCTCTCTCGAAACTTACTTAGGTATCCAAGCTTGAGGCCTTCAGAGGGCCTCATTGTTGTCACTAGTATTAAAGACATCTTGTGTTTTTGTTTACTTGGCATGTTTTTAGGATCAAACTTAGTGTAGAATCCACTTTTTGCACATAAGAAAGGACCTAAAGAATCTTGTCTCCCCATGTATGCTCCTTACCTCACACTTCTTGTGAGATTGATGAATCAGAAAGGGGTGAGAAGTGTGAAATACCTCCATTGCACATTTTTACTTCATTAGGACTTTGTTTTTGCAAAGCACCACTAGCATCTTTTTGGGTTAAAAGTTAAATCTCCATTTGTATTGAATTTATACTCTTCTAGTTAATTTGCAGCAATCAACTTGATTACCTCACATGCGTTTGCATCACTGGCACACACTAGGGAACCTATTTTTTTTCATTCCAAGTATGTTCTTCACCTGGCACTTCTTGTGAGATTGGTGAATAAAAAAGGAAATGAAGTGTGAAATATCTCCCTTACACTCATTGAGTGAATCAAGATCCTTAAAATCAACTTTTTAAATTTCCAACCAACTAAAATCCTACATAGGTGGTCACAAAACAACATTTTAGTTAGGTAGGATTGATTGGGCTAGGCATCCATTAATGCCCACCAATCTAGTTTCATTAGCGATATTTTGAAACATAGCATTGTTGACTTATATGGTACTATCAAAATGCTGATATCGACAAGTGTTAAAAGAAAACCCAAATAAGAAGTGCATCATGCCCAAGGAGGTCAAAGACGAGGTATAGTTTCCCTGCACTCTCCAAAGAGCCACTCAGATTTTTGTAGAGGCGAAACGATACCGCCCAAGTAGAACCACTTATCCACACTTGATGCAAAATATCCTAGTGGCCAAACTTAGGACATCACCAAGGAGAAATTGTGAGTGCAATTGAATCCCGAAGTTAGCTATTGCTGTTGGGAAGTGTTTCCAATTCTTCTTGATTGGGACATTTCCCTCATCATTGTTAGAAAAGGCTCTTTGTTACTTTCACTACTCAATTGGTGTGTGGACCTCATTGTCACCATCAATTGTGATTTTGGAAGGCCTAGTTACATTTGAGAGGAATGACATTAGGTATTTGAGGGAATCTCCACTTATTTTTATTTTTAAATACAAGTTCACTAACTAGTAATTAAAAAGAACTTACATGTGGGGACTCTTGCACTTAACCAACTTTGCACATATCACTCACTTGTTGCACCATATTTGCATTTGTTGTGGTTGGAATATTTTTGCATTTGTTTAATAGTTTTTAAATCCACCATCACTCTCATTTGACACTAATATTTTACCATTGAGGAACAAAACAACCCCCTAAGACAGTCCCAGAGACTGCAAGGCCTATCCCCTCTCGCGAGGGGTGTTTTTACAATTTCTCCTCATGGTTCACATGGGAGATACTCTAGTCGGGGCCGCTCGCATGCCACATTGATAGGATCATCAGGGCGAGGATGCTCCTTTCTCGGTTCATTTTCTCCCCTTGGAGAGAATTTAGATCCCTTTTCCTCCCCTCCTCTCGGAAGAGGGCCTCCTTTTTCTTCTCCCCTTGGAGATACTTTGGACCATTTTGAACCTTCCTCTCTCATAGGAGGACACTCATTATTTTCAACACCACCTCGGTCTCCCCCTCAAGGAAACCACACACAACATACAATGGAAGGACCAAATCCTAACCTACCTTTCATGACTAGCCTAAATCTCGTAGATTTGGCCAAACTGATCAATGACCCTATTGCACATGATCCAACATGGAGAACTATTCCTGATATAATTCCTTATTATATTCCTAAATTCGAAGGGATGCAAGGAGACGATCCTGCCAACCATGTCATGTACTTCCACTTATGGTGTTCCTCCATCAACATAGTGGAGGATTCAGTAAGGCTTCGCCTCTTTCGGCGCACCCTCACTGGGATGACAACCAAATGGTATGTGAACCTACCAAGAAATTCCCATGCCACCTTTGCAACATTGGCCACTGCATTTTTGATCACATACTTACAGCTTTTGATTCACCATGAAATTGGTCTCAAAATTCTCATAGAATTTCAACAAAACACATCTACACACATTACATACCATATCCATGAGTGGTGTAAATGCCGAACATTGTGAAAAATAAAAATACAACCACCATTCTTGTTGGATTGGTTCATTAAATCACTCCAACCAACCATTGCAAAATATGTCACCACATCTATGTTGCAAAATGAGGAAGAGGCCATCCTAAAGGCCCAAAATTTCAATCTTATTTATGCACAATCCAAATACCTATACACCATCCTTCCTAATGCCCCCCGACATTGGTCTTTGGATCCTACACCTGTAGGTTTGTCACACTTAGTGGATGGGATTATTGGGTCCACTTCCCACCAAGGAAAGGTTCCTCCTCTTATTCCAACACCATTTAATATGGTCCCGCAATACCCATCCATGCCTCCCGTGTTAGCATCCCTTGCTCCTATACCAACTCCTCCACTTGGTCAATTATAGTATGGATCCTACAAACCTACTTATCCTAATGTTAGCCAGGAAACAATGGTCCCTCCATCACAAATGGAACAAGCTGTTCCTACATCCACATATTATGGAGCACAAACTGCATTTATCCCACCACCAAGGTATAACCCTTATTACCCGTTTCCATGTCCTACTGGTCAGACCCCCACAGCTCACATGGGGGTCAATCTTGTTCAACCTTATTTCATACAACAAGCTCAACAGTTTGAGCAGTTGAACACCACAAATACTCATAATCCTCAAAATCAGGGGAAGAAGAAGGGAAAGAACAAACAATAATAACAGCTAGGGAAAGGGGGCACCCCTCTTCCCCAGTAGAACCAAAACCCAGGTAACCAAAACGCGAGGAAAAATAACCACCCCAAACAAGGGAAGGACACAAACTTGAGTACCAATTACTTTTGCTCCATTTGCATAGAATATGGTCATTACACTCACCATTTCCCTCTTCTCCAGGATTTCCAATAGTTGGTGGAAGCCAAGAAGAAGATAGTGGTAAATCCCCCTCAGGTCCCCAATCCTACACAACTGCAAACCGATGTATTACAACAACTCTTTTCCAATCAAGGGGTATTCTCTCAGCAATAGGAACCCCTCCCCTTTGGTGATGGCTCCTTCCAAAAGATATACATGCTGGATGTTAACCTCCAAACTCAAGCCAAAGGTTATGGTAGGATTGAATCCCCCCAGGTGGAATATGTCCCTATCCCCTTGCAGATACCACACCCAAGTAACAAACATATCCTGTGGATCTCCAAAGTCTCGCTTAGACGCACACCTAATAACCCCCATATGAAATCCGCCCACAATTATAGTATTGTGGATGACTTGGCTTAGTCACCTGCCTCAATGTACACATTAGAGGTGCTACAGTCATGCCCAACCCAACGAAAGGAATTAGTCAATGCACTTGACACCGTTGATCCTTTCAACTTGCACCGCATGACATTTGATCTTGACAAAGGTGAACCGCGACTACCCTCCTTAGTCGCATTCGAAGTCCTCGTCACAGTAAAAAACATTATGATTCATAGATGTATCATCAATGAAAGCACTTCCACTTGTGTTATGTCCTCTAATGTTCGGAAACGATTGGGATCACTTGATCTAGTCCCCTTGTTTATTGCTCTCTATGCATATGATGGGAGGCCATGCCAAACTAGAGGATTGTACCAAAATGTCTCCATCGAGCTTGGGGAAAAAATGGTTATGATCAATATCGAAGTGGTCGATGCACAACTTGACTACAACATCCTCTTGGGCCGTAGTTACATGTATGCCATGAAGGTGGTCGCCTCCTCGATATTCTATATCATGATGTTTCCCTTTAATGGGAAAATAGTCACCCTCGACCAACTCAATTACTATGATCCCAATGCCACTACCAACCCTCAAAACATCCTACCCACTATCGCTGGGACAAATCAACCCCCCCTACATTGATATTGCCCTGGACATGTACAAAGACTCTAACTTTCTAGGGGTGTACTTTGGCCCACCACTTGAGATCCCTGTGTCCACCGATGGCCTAATGTGCACAATTTTCACCGCTGAAAATGTGCCCACCTTTCCCTCAACACATTCATCAAAACCGCCTCTTAGCCATGGCATTGAACAATTGTTGAGTCGGTACCTCCTATTTTTCAAAATACCATTCTTGTACCCGCCCATAGGCGTGCAAGGGATGCCGGTTATGGCTTATTTGTCTCCACTTGGACTCACTCTGGGTATACTAGTATGGTACCTTACACCTCCCTACCCAGATATGGCTTCTAAACCAGTAGCTCATTATGAGTTTGTCCTTTTTTCGGTTGTTAGGCCTTCCGAGGCCGGTTACCCCATCTGTACTGTCATTCGATCCTATGACAACCGCAACTAAACTGTAATCATTCGTCACTAATACCACCACTAGGGGCATGAAAAAAATTAAGTTGAAATGCCCCCTCCTACCAAACCCTGTACCCAACTCAGCGGGCATCACTAAGACTAAAAAAGGGGTCATCAACCAACAACAGTTGAAAGCCCCAGTAATGACCAATAATCCCATACATAGAGTCACTCCACCATGTGATCTCTACGGGAAACAAGGCCATGCGACCAACCTATGCCCCACCTTTCCAGAGCTTAGGAATTTTCTCAACACCCTAGTCTATGTGACCCATGCTCTACCGATAGTAGCAAGGGGCACATCGTCTTCGTCTACACCTAAGTCCAAACCGTTGTGTACTAATCATGCATGTTGGATGTGCTCACAGTTTTTCCATTACACACATCATTATCCCTATCTCCTTCGATTTCAGGATGCTTGGAAACCATCTTCCTCACTCAACTGGTGGTTGAGAACCCTTCTCCGCAAAACCAAGAAATAACTTCTATCAATGTGGTCACTGCTTTGGCGACAACACCAGTTGCGCCTATCTCAAAACTAGCCCTCACAACGATTCGAGTTGTGGATACTCCAATGTCGCAAGACCCCCCACAGTACAGATCTTATAATGACATCACCCCATGATTGATGCTCATCTTGCAAACATCACATGCACACGATCCCCTCTAGGTACATCACATCCATTTTGGATTAATTCAACCCCCCTTTGGCACAAATACCTCTCCATGCCCGAGTACCCCATCCATGCCAATCTTGTGGCAACACCTCCCACTTTTGTTCCAGTGTCCCATTTTAAGCACCGAATGAGAAGCTCACATCGAACCGATGAGGCTCCAAGATCAACTCACCTACCTCAGAAGTATCTCAAGGCTTACCTACTGAGGAAGTCGTTCCCCCCCTACTAGCACTAGTACATTTGGGATAATTTTTCCACGAAATATTTCCATGTTTTGATCATTCGTGGATTAATACAATGAAATTTAAGATGTCTTTTCATTTTTTTTATCATGGCAAAAAAACCGTGGCAATATCGACATTTTTTAATTTTCGACGAACTTTCGTCTCTATATCGACGACCTATGGCTATCTTTGCACACCCGCCAAACCAATGCCAGCTTCCAACGGCTCTTGGATTTTTACGCGCAGGTCAACTCATGCATTTGCGTCGATAGATTGATGATCGTTGATCTATAAATACATACTTTAAGATAATTTTAGACACATTTGATATATATATTCTTCAGCTTTTAAACCTTGCATCTCTTCAAACTGTGCTCATGCCTTTTCGTTATCGTGCCTGTTCAAATTTGATAATTAATCTTTTATTTGTGATTATGTTTATTTCATATTTTTAATTAATTAAAAAAAATTCTTTGGGTTTATTAGGCCTGCAGGCTTCATCCATCTGGGATCTCCCTATGCGGGAAACAACCCTACGCCCCTTTCCTTTTCGTGGGCATATGCGGGCAAGCCCCTTGCGGGCATGCTTAAGCTCCTGTGGCTTTAATTTTAGCCCCTGTGGGCATCCTTAAGCCCCTGCGGACTTAACCTTACCTCTTGCGGGTATCCCCTAAGCCTACGCGGGCTTAATCTCAGCCCCTGCGGGCTTAAATTCACCCTCTGCAGGCATCCTTAATCCCCTGCGGGCATCCTTAAGCCCCTACGAGATTAACTTCGCTCCCCGTGGGAATCCCTAAGCCTCCGTGGGCTTAACCTCAGCCCCTGCGGGCATAGATAAACCCTTGCAGGTATCTTTTATCCCTTGTGGGAATTTCTTTAGCCCCTGCGGGCATAATGGAACTTTTAACCCTTAAGCCTTTTTATAAATAATCAAGTTTTTCTTTGCTTTTGGGAGACCAATAGCTCGCATGTGAGAGCACCAAGGAGGGAACTGATACCACAACTGGATGGCCAGATCACCAAGGAACATGCCCATGTCATATGGAAATATTATCAGCACAAGGACACTCATTGGTGGGCATTTCCAAATTCCTTTTCAACTTTCTGATCTTACATTTAGCCAATTTTTCTTTAGTTCTTAATATGCAAAATACTATTTTTCCTACTTTTGGCAGATCGATCTTTTGCATATATGACCATCATAAGGAAAAATGAAAGTATGGATGGATAGCCACCTCAACAAGGACTAGATCCATGTCACATTTTGAACTTTTTGATACAAACACATCATCTGGCATGCATTTGAAAATAGACTTCCAAACTATTAATTCAATACTTAGACAAAATTGTCAAACCCTAGGTCAAGTACATGATGAGATTTTTATTTTCATCACATTTGAAGTGTGAGACACCCAATGGGTAGAGGCCAACAAGGTGATTCCATCAAGGCCAATTTCATCCTCTGAAGCTTCTTTCTCTCTCCTCGGCGGGCATTTTACTGGAGTAGTGCAATTTAGTCTGGGATGCACTTTTGGCAGATCAATATCTTCACCTACAGAAACTCTTTGGACAAACCATTGATATGGTTTGATGCACCATACAACATTCTATAGATCCATACTCTCAAAATGATTTAACACATAAACCACAAGAGATGGCAGGCATTTTATTGAGGTGACTTAGGTATTTTTAGTGATTTTACACTTAGACAATTTTTGCACTTTCCTAGACTTGGTCCAATCTGCCTAAAACATTGTTTTGGAAGCTCCATAACTTCTCCCTCATGCACTTTCAAGTCAAGATGAGGACATGGCCAGGTAGAAAAAACACCAACCTACAAGATGACCATATGGTGCGGGCATTTTCTTCAACCCACAAACTATGGCGGGCATTTCCCTAAGGCCACCTGAGCCAGTTTTCCAACACTTAGTCATTTTTAGGAATTTCTCCAAAGTTTATCCTAATACCCTATTTTGGCAGACTTATAACTTTCTCCTCAGACATGCTTAAGGAAAACTGAGACCATGGTAAGGTAGACCAATAAAAAAGATACATCCTGACCATATGGTGCAGGCATTTACTTTAACCCATGAATAATGGCGGGCATTTTACTGAGGCCACTTTAGTTTTACTCCCTCTGGTGCAAAACAACCTGAAACCCTGTTTTGGCAGACCTTTAACTTTGTCATCAAACATTATTTTTGATAACTTAGACCATGGTAGGATAGCCTCTTCAACAAGCTATAACATGATAGTTTTAGATAATTTTTATCATTCACCTATGAGGTACGACGTGCATTTGCCCAAGGATATTTGGACCAATTTTCCAACACTTAGCCATTTTTCAGAATGTCTAAAATTGCTTGAACCCTTGTTTTGGAAAATCTATAACTTTGTCATAAAGCACTCTTTTGAATAAATGAGACCATGGTTAGATATTCTATTCAACAAGGTATATCTTGATATGATGGTGTGGGAATTTTCTTCAAACCATGAATTATGGCGGGCATTCTCTTAGAGCAGTTTTGACCAATTTTTCAACACAACCATTTTTCAAAATGTCTAAAACTGCTTGAACCCTTGTTTTGGTAGATCTATAACTTTGTCATAAAGCACTCTTTTGAATAAATTAGACCATGGTTAGATAGCATCTTCAACAAGGTATATCCTGATATGATGGTGCAGTCATTTTATTCAAACCATGAATTATGGCGGGCATTCTCTTAGAGAAGTTTTGACCAATTTTCCAACACTTGGCCATTTTTCAGAATGTCTAAAACTGCTTGAACCCTTGTTTTGGAAGATCTATAACTTTGGCATAATGCACTCTTTTGAAGAAATGAGACCATGGTTAGATAGCCTATTCAACAAGGTATATGCTGATATGATGGTGTGGGCATTTTCTTCAAACCATGAATTATGGCGGGCATTCTCTTAGAGCATTTTTTACTGATTTTTCCATAGTCAATTTCCAAAGTTCCACAAACTTGCCATACTTTTCTAGAATGATGTCAGATTGCAACACTGACTTCATAATAGCAACAGAACGCTATCATGTGTCTTTCCAACCTCATCAGACATGCCACATCATCATACTTGTCATGTCATCACTTCCTTTGTCATTCCTTTGTCTTCTACTAAGTTTTCCTTGCCATCTTCTCTAATTCTGTTTCTGATTTTGTTACACTTCAACCATTAAGTGTGCTTGTCACATAGATGTTTTCCAGACAAAATGATTTTCTTCAATTTGTCACCTCTACTTCTTGTCTTTGATGATGATAGCCTTTTTTTTTTACCAAATGATAATGCTAATTTCATGGTTTCTCTCTTTAGATCATGATAGACTTTATGTCATGTCCCCTCCCGTCATCCCGACTCACAGGGAGAACATGAATGCAACATGGGGTGTTTCTAATCCATCCCCAAGACATATGACTAAATTTTGGAAATAAAATAAAATGCATAATAATAGGATACAACGGAATTAAAAACATATTAACACACACACATAATGGGATGCATCAACATATTTATCCCAAGCAGAATGATGAAACAACATGTAGAGAATTAACCCCCTTCTCATGCTATGCACATGCTTCATGCCAACTAACTTAGGATAATCATTTCATTCAATTACATGAATAATTAAACAATCATAACAGAACACATAATATACATAATTCAACCACATAGAATACGTATCTTCGAAATGAACTGTCCAAGCAACTGGCTATGTGAGAGAAATGTTCCACCCAACCATAGGTCTCTGTCCAGCTTGTATTTTTTCAGTTGAGAGGCCACCCCCGAGCTAGGATGTGTATCCACTAAGGAGGAACTAAGTAGGCTCACTCATAGCCATGGTCTTACACAAACAATCATGCTAATCCAACACATAGTTGGGTTTATCAAGCATGCAAGAGACAAAGGAGGAGGATGCTAAGTCAGTGAGCTCAAACACAGAGCTACAAGCATCTCAACTAGACTCAAACAGTCATGGCACCCACAATACCTACCACACCCAACACAAGGAAGGTTCCCTTCTCTGTTGCACAGTCCCTCAGGTGTCCCTTCCCTCCAGTGCTCTTCAGGGTGAGAATAGAAAGGTACAACTGCTAATTTCTTGAGATTCTATCCTTCACTGGGTTTATCAATCAAGCCCAACCTCTGTTTAAACATTCACACTTGGATTTTCTCCATCCAGTGGCCAAATAACTCAAATCCGTAATTGGATTTTCGGGCTATCAAATATGGGTTTTTCTATGGATTTATGGCAATCTAACACTCTCAAATTCGCCCCAAGGTTCATGTCTATGGATCCCCCATCAGATTTCACTGTCCACACCAAATTCTGGGCGTTTATAACACTTCAAAACGTGGGTTAATGCAAAGTTGCGATTTCTGGTTTTTCTCACTGTTTGGTCTGTGTGATGGATGAAAACTGAAGCTTGGGTGTTCAATAATGGAATGGGAATGAGGAAGAACAAATTCCCATGAGGTACAGTGACTTGTGGGTCAAAGAAACATAGCCCATACATGCCATATGAATTTTTGGGCTGTCCATGCTCCATTGAAGCCATGGACTGATTTCTTCAACAACTTTTTTACAAAGAATTGAATGTCAGCAAAGAAAGTCAAATGGGTTCACAAGATGACATTTGGAAGCATATGGTTCAACCCCACAATCCCCCTCACCACTCCCTAGTGGATTACACATGGCCCCTTCTCATTAGTTGCTTCCATAGCCAGTTTTGGTATTTTATTGCAATATTAAATATTTACATCATTTTACAATGTTCCATGGCTTAATAGCACATGGATAACAAAATATCAAATACTTGTCCATTTTAAATAAAATACGAGCATACACTAGCGGGGCCTTGGCCTTGAGCTCCACGTTAGGGAAACATACATCGCATGTATACAACATTTACATTAAAATCCAATCTTTCATAAGGGTCAAAATGAGGGTATTACATTCCCCTCCCCCTTAAAACAACACTGCCCTCAGTGTTCTCAGAATTGAACAAAAATGGGAATGCCTCTCTCATGGCATCCTCCAACTCCCATGTAGCCTCATTTGGACTAAGGTGCTCCCATTGGACCTTTACCTTCCCGATGGCTTTGTTCCAGAGCAATGTGACCTACTTGTCGAGGATGCACATAGGATCTACTTGGAACTCGGCCTCGGGTTCCACTTGTATCACATTCCAATCAATCAAATGATTATGATCATGTACATACTTCTTAAGCAAAGATACATGGAAAACATTATGATCTCTTATGTTAGCAGGAAATGAAACTCTATATGCAACTGGTCCAATCCTATCTAGGACTTCAAATGGCCCACAATATCTTGGTGCCAGCTTGGCACAACTCCCCAACTTGAGAGAAATTTTCCTTGTCTTCACTCTCAAATAAACATGATCCCTAATTTGAAATTCCTTATGCACTCTTTTCAAATCTGCATAACTCTTTTGCTTGTCCTGAGCTGCCTTTAAATTCTACCTGATCTTGACAACTTCTTGTTCCATTTCCTTGATCATCTTTGGCCCAAGCACTACCCTGTTCACCGGACTATCCCAATTCACTGGAGTCCTGCATCCTTTTCCATACAATGCCTCAAATGGACTCATCCCCAATGATTCGTGATGTCAATTATTGTATGCAAATTCTACCAAGCGTAGGTAATCTTCCCACTTGGACAATTTATCCATCACATACATTCTCACCATGTCTTCAAGTACTCGATTCACCCTCTCAGTTTGACCATCTGTTTGAGAATGATATGATGTACTGAAATTCAATCTAGTTCCCAATTCCTGAAATAATCCTTTCCAGAAATTGGAAGTGAAATTTGTATCTCGATCAGAAATTACTGCCTTAGGCAATCCATGCAATCTGAATATCTCTCTCATGAAGATATTTGCAATGTCATTATCCTTGTGAGTGGACTTGACTGGAATAAAATGAGCTACCTTTGATAACTTGTCCACCACAACCATGATTGAATCATGCTTCTTCACTGTCATGGGCAGACCTGTTATCAAATCCATAGAGATCACTTCCCACTTCCACTATGAGATGGGTAAGGGTTGCAACAATCCTACTGGATGTTGGTGTTTGGTCTTGACTTGTTGGCACTTTTGACACCTAGCAATGTACTCAGCTATGTCCTTCTTCATACCATGCCAAAAATATTGCTTTCTTGCTGCTGTTATAGTTTTTTGATATCCCGGGTGTCTAGAATGTGGCATTTGATGTATTTTATCCATCACAAGCTTCTTCAAATCTGCGCTATTTGGGATGTACATTTGGTACCATGATAAATGAGAACATCATCATCACCTAGCTGATATCTTGCACATGCTTCGTCCGCATTACCCTGCTGCAATTTTCCTTTAATTTGAAGATAAGTTTGATCACTAGTTTGAGCTTCTAGAACTCTTGCCTTCAAATATGATTTGCACATACTTAATGACGCAACAAGAAATTTTCTGCTAAGAGCATCTGCAACCTTATTCTCCTTCCCTTTTACATGCTTACTTTCAAAATCAAATTCACAAAAAAATTCCATCCACCTAGCTTTCCTAAAATTCAAGTTTGGTTGGTCAAACAAATACTTCAAGCTCATGTGGTCTGTCCTAAGCTCGAATATTCTTCCCAACAAATAATGTCTCCACATTTTGAGGTCATGTACAATGGTTGCTAATTCTAAATCATGTGTGGCATAATTCTTTTCATGCTCTTTTAATTTCCTTGACTCATAGCAAATCACAAACCCTTCTTGCATGAGCACTCCACCTAGCCCTTCAATGCAAGCATATATGCACACTAAAAAATCCTTCATTGGATCTTCTATCTTCAGAACAGGAGCATTGGTAAGTAACTCCTTCAGCTGCTGAAAGTGTTTCTCACATTTTTCAGACCATACAAATTTGATATTCTTCCTCTGCAATGAAGTGATTGGATGTGCTATCTTGGGGAATCCTTCGATGAACCTTTTGTAGTAACCAGCAAGACCCATAAAAGATCTAACATCTGAAACATTCTTTGGAGCAGACCAATCCATGATGACATTAATCTTTTTTGGGTCCACTGCAATTCTTTCTTCAGAAATAACATGACCCAAATATTGCTCATTCTTTTGGTAAAATTCACACTTGCTTAACATGGCATACAACTAGTGTTCTCTAAGGACTTGCAGCACCATCCTTAGATGTTCTTCATGCTCTTCTTCATTCCTTGAATATACAAGAATGTCATCCAAGAACACAATCACAATTAACTTATCCAAATATTTGTTGAAGACATTATTCATGAGACACATGAATGTGATAGGTGCATTGGTAAGACCAAATGGCACCACAATGAACTCATAATGACCATATCTAGTTCTAAAATCCGTCTTGTGAAAGTATTCCTCCTTAATCCTCACTTGATGGTAGCCATACCTCAAGTCAATCTTTTAAAACACTTTAGCTTCCTTCATTTGATCAAACAAGCCATTAATTCTTGGCAATTGATACTTGTTCTTGACTGTCACTTTATTAAGCTGCCTATAATCAATACACAACCTTAAAGTCCCATCCTTCTTCTTGACAAAAAACACAGGTGCTCCCCAAGGAGATACACTTGGCCTAATATACCTCTTGTCCATTAACTCTTGTAGCTGCATCTTTAGCTCTACCAATTCCAGCGTGCTCATTCTATAAGGAGCTTTGGAATTTGGTGCTGCCCCTGAGACAAGATCGATGGTAAAATCAATATCTCTCTTTGGTGGTAGTCTCCACACTTCATCTAGAAACAAATCTTTGAACTCTTGCAACAAGGGAAAGTCTTCTATCCTTAGTCCTTTGTACTATGATGAATCTGATATATGAACTGCATATAATTGGAAACCTTTCTTATAAAATGTTTTCAACTGTAAGGCTGAAATCTGTCTTACTGAAACTTGCTTGGGAATTCCTATTACCAATATTGGTCTTCCCTCTTCATCAATGCATTCAAGTGCTTTCTCATAATAGTCCAACTTGGCTCTATGTCTTTCCAACCAATCCATGCCAATTAAGGAATCATAAGATCCTAATGGTAGTACATTTAATTTTGCATGTGTGTGGAGTCCATTCAATTCTATGGGGCACTCCACCACTACTTCAATTACTTTTCTCTTGGTCCTTGTGGCTAATTGAACTAGCCAAGACTTATTATGCTTCACTTTTCTAAGAGAACAAACTTCAACCACTTTCGGAGAAACATAACTATGAGTAGATCCTGGATCAAACAAAACAGAAATAGATTGCTTAGCAATCGTACCTTCAACTTCCACCACTGCTGACTGATGGTCTGCTTGATGATTATCCAATGCTGCATAAATTTGAGGCGTTTCCCTTTCCATATCCTCCACTGTAGCTGCTCCCTTTAAGTTGTGCAAGCTTCGAGGATTCTCCTTCCAATGTGGACAATACTTAAGCATGTGATTTTATCCACATCCCCAACACTGAAGTGGTCCTTTTGATGCTTTATTTGCTGCTACTGCTGGCTTGAATCCGCTCCTTGCTTGCTACCCCTATGGAAAGGTTTTGGGCTGATTTTCCAATGGTGGCTTGCTTGCAATTATTATGGGAATATTTGATACTAACTTGACCAATTTTGGCCATGCTTGAGGTGGTTGCATAAGAAGGATCAACTTTTCATATTCATCTCTTCCAATAATGAGCAACATCAAAACACCTTACCACCAGTTGGCACTACAAAGATCCTACATAGATTTTCCAGGTGAACAACTACTCTTTTTCCCTAGGGGTTGAGTTATTTTTTTTTTATTTATTTATTTTTCAATAAAGACGAATTTAGTGCACGTTATGTTTTTTGTAGTCTGATGAATTCTCACTAGTATCTCTTCACATGTAGTAGAGCAAGTGATTCTATTTCACGAGGAGTGTCTCCAAGGCAATTATGATATGGTTTCTAAACTACAAATTGCATGCTCAACTGTGCAACTTGCTTCTGATCAATGCCAAAAGGTGATCTATGATGAATTTTTTGTTATATGAGATCATGCATAGTAAAATAATAGAAATAAGTTGTCAATTTTTTGTTGATTAACATGTCTCTTTCCCATCATGTACATTGCTCAAGGGACTATTTTTATCTTATGGGCATATTTGATACTAACTTGACCAATTTTGGCCATGCTTGAGGTGGTTGCATAAGAAGGATCAACTTTTCATATTCACCTCTTCCAATAATGAGCAACATCAAAATAAATTACCACCAGTTGGCACTACAAATATCCTACACAGATTTTCCAGGTGAAAAACTACTCTTTTCCCCTAGGGGTTGAGTTATTTTTTTATTTCTCAATAAAGACGAATTCAGTGCACCTTATGTTTTTTGTAGTATGATGAATTCTCACTAGTATCTCTTCACATGTATTAGAGCAAGTGATGCTATTTCATGAGAGTCTCCAAGGAAATTATGATATAGTTTCTAAACTACAAATTGCATGGTCAACTGTGCAACCTGCTTCTGATCAATGCCAAAAGGTGATTTATGATGAATTTTTTGTTATATGAGATCATGCATAGTAAAAGAATAGAAATAAGTTGTCAATTTTTTGTTGATTAACATGCCTCTTTCCTATCATGTGCTCAACGGAATTTTTTCTTTTCTTTTGGGCATATTTGGTACTAACTTTGACTGATTTTGGCCATGCTTGAGGTGGTTGCATAAGAAGGATCGATTTTTCATTTTCATCTCTTCCAGTAATGTGCAAATTCAAAACAACTTACCACTAGTTGGCACTACAAAGAGGCTACAAATATTTTCTAGGTGCAACTACTCTTTTCTCCTAGGGGTTGAGTTAAGGTCACTATAATGTTCCATATCCTATATGTATGTACAATATTAAAAAAATTTCCAGTGGAATTTGTTGTACAAAATGCATGTGACAACCTGTTCCAACTTCCACGATTGTAGAATCTCTTCCTCCCTTCAGGAACCGAATCTGATCCCAACCTAACATTCTGACAATTTCCAACTAGTTTCCATGTCTTTTGGTTAAAGGTGGTTACCATATTGAAAAGAAAAAAAACATGAAACATGGGGATTTGTAGCACATAAAATATCATGGAGTACTTCATCCTCCTAGGAACATTATGGGGCATTGACAACAACAGTATAAACAACTAAATTTGTCGGTTAGCAACTAAAAATATTCATGCTTTCACCATATTTAGATCAACTCTGGTTCAAACTTCAGTGTTGTGACAATTTTAGATCCCAAAACAACTTAAGATTACACCAAATTGAAATGTTTTGGGCATGGAATCCACTGCTAATGCTAGTTTTGCATTCAATTTTTTGTAACCTGTAAGCATTCATTTCCAACCTCATTTTCTCATGAAAGGTTGAAGCATTTCTCTATTGACTTTACAATTAGATAAATCAAAGGAGATATACTAGATCAATCTCTTTTTTCATTCTCTTCTTTTGCACTTTAAAATTATAAAAACCATGATAAACTCACCATCAATTTCATTTAATCATCTTTGTTCTCAGAAAAGATGATAAACTCTTGTCCAATGCCAAAATTCACTAATATAATGTCACCTCACTTTCACATTTAGGTTATACTCATAAGACAATAGTTTCCACGGTTTTTAATTTTTAATTTTTTAACTTCCAGGTATTGTCTATATATCGACTAACTTTCGTCGAAGGTATATCAAAACCGTGGAAAGGTATAACATTTAGGTTATACTCATAATACATTAGTTTCCATGGTTTTTTATTTTTATTTTTAAAACTTCTAGGTATCGTCTATATATCGATGAAATTTTGTCGAAGCTATAGAAAAACCATGGAAAGGTATAACATTTAGGTTATACTCATAAGACATCAGTTTCCACAGTTTTTAATTTTAATTTTTTAAAACTTCCAGGTATCGTCTATATATCGACGAACTTTCGTTGAAGGTATAACAAAACTGTGGAAAGGCACCAGCCTTCTTTTGGTCTGTTCGACGAATGTTCGTCGATAGTTGAGCCGAAACATCGTCGCAGGTATAGCAAAACCGTTGCAGCCTCCGACTTTGCTTTGGTCTGTTCGACGAATAAACGTTGATAGAGAGACGATTTTTTGTGGAAGTAAATTTCTATACAATGCTTATTCGACATATTTTCGTCGTTTTAGGGACGAATGTTCGTTAATAGAGAGATGGTTTGTAGAAAATGAATAAAAAAATCATTTTCAAGACCACCTTATAGAAGACACATGGTGACCAGTGTTCATCTCTATTGCGACAACTTTCTAAGTTTGTCGTTATATCCATGAAACAGGTTCCACGCAAAATCGAGCCCATGATCGTCGCAATTGAGACGATAAAATGTGGAAATATCAACGCAAAACCGTGGCAAATTTGCTCATATGTATTAGTGTAGATACCATCGATACCGCATCTTCTTTGAATGATTTACTAACTAGTGATGATTCCTCATCTTCCGAAGAAGACTTGGATCCTACGCAACCATTTATAGGTGTTTAAACAACACTAGGGGAAACCCTTCAAATGTTGGCTACTTGCTAATGAGTATGATACCACCTCAGTACCACCCTAAGGGCCAACATTTAAAGGCCCCGACCACAAGGAAGGGTGAAACCATCTCTTCCCCTTTACATTGTCTCATTTACATAGCCTTGCATTTTATATATGTTGTTTTCGATCCCTTTGATTGATAATAAGATGATATTTTGTTTATGCAAATGGCCTCTCAAACATACATCTATATCGGCATTGCAGACAACGTAAGTCAATGGGACAAGAATATCGCATCAGCTGCTTGGCCTATTTATACTCCCTCCCAAGTTCTCTACCATACTAGAGGAGTTTGTTTGGGGGCACTTACAGATAACCAAACAGAGTATGATGCCATCATTGGTCTCTTAAGTGATGCCACCCACCTTGGCATACACTGTATGCACATATACCTAGATTCTCAACTAGTTGTCTCGCAGCTAAACAATGTGTTCATGGTGTCCTCAATACCCTCCTCTTCTACAAGTTCTTGTGAGTGCACCTTCTCATACGAAAATTTGAAACCATTACTTTCACCCATGTCCCGAGAAGTACTAATGTGTTCATTGACTCTATCACCAATGAGGTATTAAACTGACACTTGAGACATCAACAATCTACCTAATCCTGCACATCCAAACAAGGCATATACATCATGTGTAATTACCTATATCTATGCATGGATACCTATCATCACAACCATACACCATATGTTGATAACCATCTACATCATATGGTTCAGTACCTACCATTACACATAAATCATATAAACATATAGATAACATCATCATCATCACATATACATAAACACATCACACATTGAGAAATATGGAATATGCCGCCACCATGGTATATAAATATATATCTCATCACAAATATATATGTGTCATGTATAAAAAATATCCCTCCAAGGGCATATACAAAAGGAATTGTGAGCCTTATGGGGGATACATAATAAATCTGCCTCCCATAGGCTCCATCAAATACATATACATAAAGGGGTCCCACATCCCCACCAAAACAAAAAAATGTATATATAATGAACCCAACACTCAAGATACTCCATCGACAACCAAATCACGAGGCCCTAGAATACCTAACGACCACACAAACTCACCTCTCGCCACCTCTAGATCTGGTCCCCATGTTGGTCCTGGTACTGGCCATGGTCTCTGCATAGGATGTTGTCCCTCTTATTCCTCTTGTTGTACATGACACGCCACCACCAACTGTCACATCACCTGGTTCCAGTTGGGCCCATAGGATGCTGGGATTTGCAAGGTTTGCACTAACTCCTCATCATCCGACTCGATGATCCCATGCTCGTTGATTCCCGTGGTCATCTCTCCGAGTCGTATCTCTAACTCAACCAAGGTAGCTATTGAAGCCTCCCCACCGGACACTCCCCCAGCAAGAGCAGCCCCACCAGTATCCATACCAGACACACCAGCCCCTCCGACCTCCCTAATAGTTCCTACAGGTCCTGCACCCCCCTCACAGCGGTGACAACGATGAGCTCTGCAGGATGGGGGCACCAAACCAACATATGCATCATCAATCAAATAAACATCATCAAATTCACATATCATAAAGTATGTGCATAATCATAACAATGTACAAAAATAGATATAATTACAAAAGATAATTCATACCTGATCCATCCCAACCATGAATCGGCTGTGGTAACCCTAAGTCCCTTGTGAGGTTCATACCTCTCCACGAGTATCTCTCCATCGGCTCAATGTGTTGCAACCACACCTCCATAAAATGAGGTGTGTAATACACTCCTATCTTGCCACCACCAAGGCAAGGAATCAACTCCCTGTAGAATGCCATGCGAGGCTCTCTAGGCCTCCTCGGAGGAACCACAACCAATGGCCTCAAAGTGGGGTACCTCTCTAAGAAGTAGGAGCACAAAATGATCCCATGGAAAAATATCCTCCTCCTGCCACCCATGTGCAACTCTCCCACTTGCCCCATCATGCTCTCCCATAGCATCGGACCCCAAGCCACTTGCTATCTGGATGTCACCCTCTCAACCAATAGTAACTGGATGCTCGTGATCCCAAGTGGGCAAGACACCCTAAAACCATCAACACAGTGGTAGCTATCGCCCGCACTAGTAAACTAATCAAGTGGCTCATCAATGTTTTCCTTGAGTCTAGGGCACCTGGCTCACCTCTGTAGTACTGATCAATCAACCCTTGGATCATACGACCTCCTCCCAAAGCCGGATGGATCGACTCATAGATCTCGTGATGGATTCGACCAGTCAAAAAATGTATGTCTTGATTAGTAATGCTTAGGTCCTCCCCCTACATGAAACACCAACAGATCAGGATCCCACATCTCGATCAAATCCCGTAACAAGTAGTCTACTAACCTCATGAATGGGCACTTGAAAAAATTCAGGAGACTTGCATCTGTCAAAGGCTGCGTGGCTATCAGGTTCCCTCTCACCACCTACACCAAATCCTCATAGCTATGCTCACACCATTCAACATAAGCCATCTGCACCTACAAGCACACAAGGTCAAACATTAGGACCTATATGGTCATCTAAAAAAACTAGAACAAATCTAAATAACCTACTTTGTGTGGGTTTTCATTTCAAAACACGTGCTTAGAACAACCTTGTAGTGCTTAAAGTCGTGCTTCGTGTGACAATGTGATAGCTACCTGCGCGTCCTAAACAATGTAGGACATGCTTTCCTCTACCGCGCTCCAGTACGACTAACTCAACTTCAATTGCGCAGATCACAGTGCGTTATTTTCACACTTCTACCGCGCACCAGTGAGGATGTTTCTTAAACAGTTGCGCTGATGTCTAGTGCGGCCGAAGTGCAAAAATATTGCATTTTTCTTGGCTTCCAAAAACCAGTCGTGCGGGCACTGGTTCCCCCTAAACATAACTCTACCTATATGGAAATACAAAGGTGAAGGTTCAGGCTTACCTAGCTCTTGTCGCTCAGAAAATGACTACACCAATATCTTAGAATCATCAAAAATTCTCTCCAGATAACATAAGTCAAAAGGTACAAATGATTTCAAACAGTGGGCCCCACCCCCATTTAATAGAAACAATCCAAACTTCAAACCTTCACCACGGCCAAACCGTAGCTCCATTTGACGAATCGTATGCACCACCACGATCAACATGACGAGACGTACATAGTGACACTTCTTTTCATCCAAACATGGCAATTCCATCTGACACCTATTTTTCCTAGGGGCACCACATAGGTGCACCATGTTTTTTTATTTTTTATTATTTTGGATCGTTAATAGCTTTTTCATGTTCTTTAATACACTTGGGTATTTTCACTGTGTGTGTAGGATAGTGACCAAGAGTTGACAACCTATTGTTTTCCATTATAATAAAAAGAATCCACCGCTCAGTAATGGTGCCGAACTTCTATCAAAGGTATCATCTCGAAGATTGGCATATAGGCAACGCCTTCCCTCTGTTTGCATTGCATTTACCAGATATTCCTACTGATCACCATAGGGTCATCATCGCTAGTAATTATATGCCATCAATATCACTATTGCGGGTATCATTATTCCCCATGGGTGTATGCACCAATGCATCCCAGTCATCATTTGGAACCCATGATGTCGAACCCCCCATAAGCCCAAGGAATTTGATAAACTTTGAAATGATCAACCCATAGTTCATCATTTTATAGCTTCACATTTACTCCCCCACCTTTAGTAGTCATTGCCATCAATTCCTCGTCACACGTTACGATAAATACCCACAGTTGACCACTCATAACTCCATGAGAAACCTACCATATGCAAATATTCTTCATACCATCACCCCCACGAAGACAACAATGGGCCCCCCACCCTTTGAAGCAACCATTTCTATCTAGTTATTCTGACAAGAACTAATTGCATGACATTAATTCATGGGGCACCCGTCTTCACATTTGAAAAACAACCATCAAACCATCATGGAAAAGGTTCCCTGACTCACTCAAAACTATGGGAACTTCGCCCATCATGAAATTGATTCCCCAATTCACTCAAAACCATGGGAATCCCACCCATCATCACATTGGTCTCCTTACACCACAAAAACCGTGGGCAACCCACCAATTATTCTTTATGTACAAACTGTTCTCCAATTTACTCCAAACCGTGGGAACATCACTATTCTTTTGGTATCAACCCATGGTTTCCTTTGATCAATGTCGTTGAGTCACCCTATCCCCAACATTATTTTTTTTATCAGTCACCATCACCCTTAGTCTTGTGTCCATAACAAAGCCCTTCATATGCAGTTTGTCTCCCTCTGATACACTCTGTTCCTTTATTTTGAAGAATGCTAGCGATCGGTACCCCCCATGTTGACATCAATCAAAGGAAGTCATGAGCCTCACGATTACTCTCCATTTTGTGTTAGGTATGTCAGTCCAACAGTTGGTTACAAAATGATATTGGTTCTCAGGATAAGACCCTCATCTTATCATGTACTTCAGCTCTTGTCAACATCACATAACTCCATTCCAAGAGTTGTAGTAGTTGTAGTTGTACCTTGGGTCCCTTTCAATCACTATAAGGGATCACCTAGGACTATGTAGGGATATACCTTAGTGTTCTATAACTTAGTGGTCTCTCCTATGCTTGACATCAACACGTCTATCGCATCAGGGAGAGTCATATAGTTCTAGGGTTGCAGTGTTCACATTTATAAATAATGGTAGAAACAATTTAGTGAGGTATTGCTTTCAGTATACTCACCGGTATTTTGTCCCCCCACCCCCATGGGCTCATCATGGTTATTTCAGTATGTCTGCCTTGGAACATGTCACAACATTTCCAGGTTCAGTTATTCTTGCATGGATTGAAGCCACCTTCTTCCATCCGCCAACATTATATTGATTGGGCCCCTTGGTATTCTATTTTTATAGGCACTTCGACATATTTTCACGAGCATGGGTATTCCCACCCCATTTGTATATAAAAACGCTCTCAATTACATCTCCACCAGAGAGTTCTCTCTTAAGAAGGTCCTATTTATCCACCTATGTTCCACATGCTTTCAAGAACAACAGAGAGAACACAAAGGAAACAATGATGCATTATCGGTTCTACAGTACCCTCCGAACCTCATACATCAGAGGGCATTTTTTAATGCTCAAATATCACACACATGAAACATTTTTTCAATTTATAAGGTCAAGCATCATCTACATAGAGCATGCATCCCACCGAATACATCCTCATCAAATCCAAGAAGTAGCATGAATCCAGAAACGCCCAAAAATAGTAAAAAATACAAACCACAAGGCCACATGTCTATTAATATGCGCTATCGCACATGATATATGTCATGTCCCCAATTTTCCAGTACCAAGGGCAACAAAGAATCCACCAACCCCCCATGGATCCTAGTGAATACCAAGGAATTAATTAATGAAAGGGGGGGTAACTTTAGCCCAGGCAATTATTAACTAGGAATAAATTATCCTATAGTTGTTTAATTAATTAAATTAGAAGGATGTAATGATTATTTTCATATTTAAAATATTAATTATTTGTTTTGGTGAGTTGGATGATGATAAGAACACCATCAGAGTACATGGAGAGATAAGGATAGCCTTATGAGTTGTCAAACCAAAGAATAAAGTGGAGAAAAGTAGCACAAAGCAAGATGCCAAGCTAAAATGAAAGAAACTGACAAAATTAGGCAGGTGAGGAAAATAGAAACAACTAGAAAGAAAAGGAGGGCACAGTTTCCTAAAAGGAAAAAATCCAAGACAGTTTGAAAAGAAGGAAACTTCATGAAAATTAGGGAGGGTGCACTTTCCAAAGAAGGATGAAAATCAATCAGTATGAAAAGCAAGAAACAATTGAAAATCCAGGAGGGCGCACTTTCAAAGAGGAGAAAGCAAGCAAGTTTGGAAAAGTAGGAAAGCCTATCCAATCAAGGAGGGTGAATTTGGAAGGGATATCATAGGTCACCAAGCACATCAACTTGCTTAGTAGGTCATCAAGAATTTTATAAAAGAATCCAAGCAACTCCTTTTCACAACTTTTTATCATTATTTAATTTGTGTGTGAGCACTTTAGCTTACCAAGGCAAGGAGATGTGCCCTAGAAAACCTATGGGAGATGTGACCCATAGTTCCAGTTCCACTCTTCTGCACATGATCCATTGCATCCATTAATACCACATTTCATATCTAATCCATCCATTTCATGTGAATATCCATCCTTCAGAAGTTGATGCAAAGATCCAGATTTCTTGAGGTGGTTTTGTAGAGTTTCACAGAGAAAGAGTAGTCAGTTGGAGAGCTTGCAAGAAGAGGAAGAAGGATAGTGTGCACCTCAAGAGAAACCAAAATCTCAGAGCCATCATACATATCTGATAGAGTGACCACACTTTCTCTTCTCACTCCTTTCTGTAATCTCCTTCTTCTATCATTGTAATAATTCAAGTACAGATATTATCTATGATGTCTGAGGCTATGTCATTTAATGTTTAAGGTTAATGGAGTCAATATTATTTGATTATTATGTACATAACATATCATATCCCCATTAAATATCAGAATGTGAATTAGAGAGAATCATTTGGCAGCTTGAGTCCTATCTTTCAAAGACTAGCTCAATGTACACTTTTTATTGACTAGTTTTCCAGTTTATACTTTCTATAGAGATCAAAGTAACTAATTATCTTTATTAAAGTTGATGTTGTTTGTTAACTCCCTGTAGAATCAATTACCATACAAAAATCATAGTTTCGTAACCCTCTCTGGCTATTTGAGTCCTCAGTTATCAAGACTAGCTCATTGGGCACCCGAAATTGACTAGTTTTACAGTTTGATCAATTAAAAAGTATCTGTATGCCCAAATTCGATTTTGTTAGTTGTTTTGGGTCCCTAATACATTTATGAAGACCATACCACCTTCATATTGAAAATAATATATAATCTCATTCCATTTTTAAGAGTTTGGAAACAAGCTAGTTGAGCAGTCCAACATAACGCCCTTGCCTTTTTTGCTCCCAAATTCTACCAAAACCTCCAAAATTCTAAAAATAACTTGTCCATAACCTAATGGGGAGTTTAATTTATGATATCCACCACTTTTTACATTCAGGTGTAAGCAACTGAGCCTAGTATGCATATGCTGGAGTGCCCAGGAAGCCTCAAAGTAGACCTCAACAACAACTGTTGTTGAAATGTAAATGGAACCAGTACTTTGTGCATAGGAATCGGAAGTTGGACATGTTTTTGATATTTTTTCTGCTTCATATTCACCCATACATTTTTCATATCCAAAAGTATCCAATAGTCAAGCTCTGGGTGGGTTATTCAGTGTCCAAAACTAGTTTCTTCATGTCTAGTTTTGAGAACTAGTTTTTGTTTGCAATTTTCTTATTTTAAGGTTTGAATTTGAGTTGATATCATTTGATATCAGATCAGGGATATTACATTATTAGAACTACAACCGGTTGAACAACATGGATAATCCTTTGATATTCGCACAACTGATAGAAATGGAGAAATCTCAACCACTAGTGGCACATTAATGACTCATGAAAACTCCATTACCTCCACAAGTTTGAATTTGTCCCCTCACACATTGGGGTTCCTTAAATGGCCTCTTTTGTCTACCTTGGAGCTAGATCATGGATCAAGGAGTTCACATTGGGATCTAGTTATTTCTTGGCCACCTCTTGGCCTATAAAAGGAAGCTATTGCATGCTTATGAAAGAGAGCAACTAAGAGCAATGTTATGTTGTTGGAATTGTGCTTGAGATCCCTTATAGCTCACCTCTCCCCTCTTGTTGAGTGTCTACCAATATCTCTTGCCACCTTCCTTCAAGTGGAAAGTGTTCTTCTCATTTGTTCTTCAAGCTAATTAGCATCAAGTGTGGACTAGATAGACCCCCCTAAGAGGGATTGTTTGCCTCCATTCGAGATCACATCCCCTAGGTATTATACATGCTTGATCATTCGGAAATACAAAAATGGTTTGACATCTATTGGTTGTTGGAGTTTTCATTCCTACCCCTTTGTTCTTTGTTTTGTTTCATTTTCATTTTCTTTGTTTTTATTTATTCTCACTAACAACCACTTGCATGATCACTTGGAGCACTCACCCACACAACAGGGGCACCTAATACTGAAGCCTTTCTGCAACCTCTAGGATTTTTCCCTTAATAAGTGGGAAGGATTCACCCTTGTGCAATTTTTTTACAACACCTGGAAACTAGTTCCACTGAGAAGCGATAGGAAGGTTTACGTACATGTGGTGAACCACTTGGAAAAGGATTGCAAAATAGACCATTAAATCCATCCTCCAAAGCAATTTAAGGATTCCCAAATCAAGTTTAGAAGAAAAACTACAAGTGCATATTTTCAAGGAACATTATACTATAAGTAGATAAAATTTATGCCTCTAGTTACCTCATCTGAATCACTACTGATTACTTCATGCTCAGTCCACGCAGAGACAATAGGTTTGATGGAGGTAACCAAATTTGGAACTGCATATTTCAACCCATATATGGAATTCATCACATGTTGGTATTGTTCATCGTTCGAGTTGTCAACATTTGTAGTGGTTTTTATTAGCCTTTTTTAACTTCAATAGATGGCGACAAAATCGCTAACAGTGAAGATTTCACCTTGAGATTATTGTCTCTACTAGATTCTAACGCTGGCATATATTTCATGATATCTTCCGCACCCAAATATTTATTATTGTTTACCACCTAAAATTCAATGTCAAATTTGAACATATGGTCAGTTTTATAAACAAATTGAAGTAAATAAGAAAACTTAAATTCAACCAAAAATCCTAACACTTGCTCCAACTTTCTCATTTTTGTCCTGTAGGCTACCTCGAATAAAAGTATATGCAACTTTCACACTATTTATTGCTCTCTTTCCTTTGATACTCTTTAGAGAGCATACTTTCCATCAAACCCTCCCACTGTTTGGGAGATAGGATTTAGTTACTCCTATCTTTTCTATCGATGATGATTTTTCTGCACAAATGTCTAAAATTGTTTATAAAAATTCTCATTCCGCTGAGTTAATATTTCTCGAAATATTACCACCAATAGTCTCAAATGAATTTTCCATTTTCTATATAACAAGATCCACACTTCATGGATCTTGGTATGCAAAATTTGATTTGCAGACATCTAAATGTGCCCTACATCTCGTACCTAGCTCACTGGCCCACCTTGTAGAATTTTTCCGAATGGGCTCACCATCTTTTGACACCTCAACCAAAAAAGGCTTCCTGCCTTCCAATTTTATTTCTTTCACTTTTATTTTGGTATACCTAAACCACTCTTGATTCGATCTTATTGTTTTAACATCATTGGATAGGTATTCTAAACCACCACTAATATTGTGTGATAGTGATGCATCAAAGTTTCTAGGTGCAACAATTGTATTTTGAGGCACAATCCTTGTACAAGGTGTAAATGGACTTGATTTCGCCTTGGCCACATTAGTTGTGGTAGGAGGTAGTTCACTACTCACCGAAGATATGCCTTCGAACATGTACACCATCATGTGCTATATTAGGCACATCAACACAAATATTGTTTTCATTATCTCCACTTTTAGAATCAAAATTAATGTGTTGGATTCTGTGAATTGGAAGGAATGCATCTTTATTTGCCCTTGATTTTTTTGGATCTCTTTCTTGTGAAATTATCTCACATAGGTGTATCTCCAACAATAAAACAATCCTCACAATGTTTAACACATATCTACATAAAAATAGAGAAGAATATCATAGAGAAAAGATGGTTACGAGTGTAAACACTTTTCATGTTATTTATCCACAAGATGTGGGCATTTAAATAAGATTACATGGAAGAGAATTTGTCAGCCTATGATGGCATTCTAATTCCACTGAAGATACATGCTTAGTTTACATTGGATCCATCTCCCGACAAGCACTAGTGGCAACTAATGATGAATGGACAGTTAACTAAAGGTGGTTGGCACATGATTGATCCACTTAGGCTAGAAAATAGGGAAGTAGAACCCAAGGAGGCGCATTAGATGAATTTTAGTGGTAGAAAAGGGCACTCCTACACTCAGTATCAGTGAAATTAGGTAGAATACTATGCAATCAAAGGGACAAGGTTCCTTAATTCAAGGAACTAACACTACTAACTCCTAAAATCATGCATGAGGGCGCATTAATACTCAAATGATGTGGATAACGTTCTCTAAATGGATAAGGAGGCTAATGATGACCAATATTAAGCACTAGGGGGTCAACAATATAGACTAGGTGCTAGGAGACTCAATTATCAATTGAAGGAATGCATGACTAATCCATGGAATGCATGCATGCATGCATAACCAAGGTCTATATAGATAGAATGTTCCAACACCCCCCCATTAAGATTGAATTGTAAAAAATAAAGCAAAATAGGGCTCAACAACAAAGGATAAGGTCACCCTTTACAAATTCTATCTGTCCATGTAAACTGAGGAAATAGGGAAAACCTCATGGGAACAAAACCCTCCCTAAAAAATGGACATGAAACACACCAAAAATTGTTGATCCAAACTCAAGTAGGTGTGATTCTTGATTTGTTTTCTAGAGGAATCTTCCTCATTGAAAGAAGAGGATCATGCTCCCAAAACATGTGCTTGAATTCTCCACCAATGGATGCAAGCAAATTTGGAAGCTCTCCAAAACCAATTGTACCATGATATGCTTGAGACTTGAACCCAAGCAGCAGTGAATGCTCTTCAGACTTGAACTTTGAACCATGTGAGTTAAGATCATGTCCAAAATAGACTTAATGCGCTTGAGAATCAATCCCAAGCAAGTGGTGGTGTCCTCCCTCTTCAGTGTAGCCTTGAGGAAGTGTGCTAGTCATTTTGTGGTAATATGTAGAAGGCATGAGATCACTGTCAGTGAGTGTGAATGGAGCACTGTTGAGATCTGATCTAACCTTCGAATCATCCTTTGGATCAACATATTGTGCACCATTAGCTTGTGAAGTATGCATAGGATCATCAACAACTAGCTTGTCATCCTCAAGATCAAAATATGAAGAATGATAGGAGAATTGAATGGATATTTCTTCTCCAACAAAGAGGGTTCAAATTTATTCTTCTGGATCAGCTACATATGAATATGAGAAATCAGAATTCTCTTGAACTTCTTGTGCTATAGGAGAAGTGGTATCTTCAAGGAGACTATCACCAATCCGATCTCAGAAGAAGTTGAGTCCTTATACAAAAATGATATCTCCATCAGTCACTTCTTCTTCATCATCATCTTCATATGATGAGGATCTAGGAACTTCATCATCCTCTAGAGCCACAAAAGAAGTCTCTTCAGATTCTACTTCATGACATGCAGATGAAGCATTCGAATCAAGGAGAAATTTTCCAACAAAAACTGGCTATGTTGAAGAAATTTATGCAATTTATCCTTCTTCATGACGAAATTCTTCAGAGAAGCTTGAGGCCAAGACATTAGTGACATATGTGAGAAAATATGAGGAGGTGTATTTGATAGGATCGCTCTTCAAATGGCTTATCTCTTCCTCATCATCTTGCTGGCCAAATGATCTATCTAGATGGCTCCAAAGCTCACTTGGGAGATCAACTGTATCAATGAGGTAGCACATGCATGGAGGAATCACCAAACACATAATTCCAAATATGTTGGCATTATGATTCAGTTGTCATTGATGGTTGGAAAGAAGACAAGGTTGGTGACTCAGACAACTGCAAGCTGCGAGCTGCGAGATACAAGCTATGAGATGCGAAGCTGTGGGATGCGAAGCTGTGAGATGCGAAGCTGCGAGATGCGAACTGAGATTTAAATACAAGAAAAGAATTTTGTTAGACAAACTACGACTCAGATAGCTGCAAGATGTGAGCTGAGATTGAAATACAATAAAAGAATGTTTTTATACAAACTACGACTCAGACAATTGCGAGCTGCGAGATGCGAGATGAGATTGAAATACAAGAAAATAATGTTATTAGACAAACTGTGACTCAGACAGCTGCGAGCTACGACTTAGACAGCTGCGAGCTGCGACTCAGACAAACTGCGAGCTGCGACTTAGAATTTATTTATTTATTTTTTAGTTAGTTACAATGTGCAGGTTCTGGAAGTTAAAGAGACAGCTTCAGTTTTTAGAATTGGGACATCTGGAAGTTAAAGAGACTGAGGCATATAATTTCAGCATCTATAAAAACCAATTGAGAAGAACAAAATGTGAGAGCATAGAGAAGATGAAGAGGAGTGGTTGCTAGCTGAAGAAGATGAAGCTATGATTCAAAGAAAGCAGTTCAAAAGAAAAATGTGTGGCTCGATTTAATGAAGAATAGAATGCCCAGAAACTCAAGCTGTAGCATCACATAAAAAAATGAAAAGGGTATGTATTGATATATCTGAACCAATGAAATATAATTGACTAAAAAATTCTTACATAGGGTGGAAGGTAGGTGCTAGGGAGGATTGATTTCCTTTGTAAATCAGGTTGATGCTTGAATATTGGGAGTGGGTGCTTCCTTCTAGTGGGTGCTAGAGAAACATGAGAGTTGGTGCTCTCAACAAGTTGCAGCTTGTTAAACAGAGGTTGTAGCCTCATCTTGAGTTGGTGCTCAAAGATAATTGATGTACAAAAATTAAAGACTTCTTATCATTCTAAGAAGAAGAGGTTTTTTCCCTTTATGGGTTTCCTCATGAATACTTGTATCTATGTACATCATATGTGTGAATGATGATTACTAGTTCTTTGCTTATCCTATTCATTATCTTGACAATCATTTTGTGAATGCTACTCATTTAAAAAAAAACGAAAGTTAAATTGATTATTGTTTTAATTACAACTGGTTCACCCCCCCCTCTTAGTTGTAACAAATTCAATTGGTATCAGAGCGGGTTCCTTTTATTTAAAGGTAGATCTGTGAGCTTAAAACACGACTAGTCATGATGGAAATTCAATCAATAAGGCTCCTCTGTTTGATGGGAAAAATTTCTCTTTCTGGAAGGTTAGAATGAGAACCTATCTTATGTCCTTAGGTGATGATGTATGGGATGTAGTTGAAACTAGATATGTAAAGCCCATTGTACTAGCCACCAAAAATGACAAACTGGAATTTACCTTTAACGCAAAAGAAATGAATGTTATTCTTAGTGGTCTTGCAGAAGCTGAATTTGTAAAAGTTATGCATCTTGAATTTGCCAAAGGAATGTGGGCCAAACTTATAAGCAGTTATGAAGGGAACGAGAAAGTAAAAGATGCGAAACTGTAGACATACAGGTTGAAATTTGAACAACTAAAGATGAATGAGGATGAGAATTTTAGTGAATATTTCCTAAGGGTTGAAGAGCTTGTAAATGCTATGAAGGGCCTCAGTGAAACAATTGAAGAAGAATCCTTAATTCAGAAAATTTTAAGATCTCTACCTGATAAATTTAACCCCAAAGTTTCAGCAATAGAAGAGTTAAATGATCTTAAAACTATGGGCATTGATCAACTCCTAGGAACTCTAACTGCTTATGAAATGAGGATTAGTACAGACAAACTCATCACTAGAGAAGCATCCTTTAAGGCAGATAATAATATTGATTCTGGAGCAGATGAGATTGAGGCAAAATTTGTAAGAAGATTGAAGAAAGGATTAGGTAAATATAGAGACAAGCTACCCTTTAAATGTTTTAACTATGGTAAGATAGGTCATTTTGCCTCTAAATGTCCTCACAAGAAAAAAGATCAGAATTCTGATGATGAAGAGAAATACAAATTTAAGAAATACAGTAAAAAGAAAAGTTTGTGTGCAAATGATGATGACTCCTCAGAAGATATATATAGCAATTCATCTTGTGAATATAGAATGAATGATTTCATGCTTATGGCCATAGAAGATCTAAATGATGAAGAAGCTATGATTGACATGGAAGGTGAATTAATCAACGCTTTAGAAGAGATTGACAGACTCAGACTTAAGAAGAGAAAACAAAAAACATTTGTTGATGCAGCTTGAAAAGAATGGTAAAGGAACAAGTGAAGATTTTGTGCTGTTAAAATTAGAATTAGAAGAAGAAAAGAAAATAGAAGACACTTTAAAACAATAATTAGCAGAGAAAAATTTAAGATGTGAAGCTCTGGAAGAAGAAGTAGTAAAAGCTAGAAAAGATTTGGAGAAATTTCAAGCTTTGTACCACCAAAATTTGTCAAGTATCAAAGCCTCAGAAGAACTGAATAGCATCCTGAGTAAACAAAGATCTCCATTGATAAATATTGGCCTAGGTTATGAAAGTGGGTCAAGAAGGAGACAGTAAGATGATGATCATACCTTTCTAACCAAAATTAATAAATATAAGTTGAGATCTGATCAGGAACATAGCCAATAAGAGACAAAGCAATCAATCCCAGAAAGAAGACCAATATCCAGGTACCAATTTTTTTTCTATGGTTATTGCTATTATTGCGCTAACTTTGGTCATACAATTGCAGATTGTGGAATTAAATTTAGAAGTATGCAACTACGGAATTCAAAGAGTCAGCTGCTACAAAACAGAGTCGGACAGTCAGTAAGGAAACAAGGATATCATGCAATTCAATCCACAACTAAAAGAAGAACTGGTTGTCAACATATCAACTCTTTTGATCTATTAAAATAATGAGCCAGAATGCTTTGTCTGCCATAATTTTGGACACAAAGCTATAGACTGTCATTTAAGGAAGTACAAAACAAATCTGAGAATAAATTATACTTTTAAAAAGGATAAGGTTTGGAAAAAGAAAGAAAGTGACAAATGTGGATTAGTACTTTCTGCTCAAAGGCAAAAGGATCTCTGGTATATTGATAGTGGTTGTTCTAAACACATGACGGGTGATAAAAATAAATTTCTGTCTCTATATGAAAGTAAATAAGGAAATGTGACCTTTGGAAATGATTCTCCAGGAAAAATCAAAGGAAAAGGGACGGTAAGCTTGAATAATGGCAGAGGAAAAGCTGAAGACGTGTTGTTTGTACATGGTTTAAATCATAACCTCCTTAGTGTCAGTCAGGTCTGTGACAGAGGGTGTGAAGTAGTTTTTTAATTCAAAAGGTTGCAAGATAAAATCTGTATCCTCAGGACAATTGATTGCAAACGGCATAAGGATAGAAAATACTGTTTATGTTTTGAATGAAGAAAAGGAAGAATGTCATCTAAGCAAGTATGATGAGAGTTGGTTGTGGCATAAGAGACTTGGACATTTGAATTTTGATCATATAATCAAACTTAGTAACAATAGGGCAGTAAAGGATCTTCCAAAGATATCAAAGCCATATGATTCGGTGTGTAAGTTATGTCAAATGGGAAATATGACCCGCACTCAGTTTAAATCAAAAGGTTTTACATCAACAAATAAACCCCTTCAGTTAGTACATATGGATTTATGTGGACCATCTAGGAAGGAAGGTACATGAAAAGAAAACTATTTCATGTTGGTTATTGATGATTATTCTAGACTCACGTGGGTTGCTTTTCTGAGAGAAAAATATGAAGCATTTGAAAAATTCAAAGTGTTTAAGGCTCTGATTGAGAATCAAATAGGAAAAAGATTGAAGGCAGTAAGGTCTGATAGAGGAGGGGAATTTAGTTCAGGAGATTTTAAAGAATTTTGTGATAAACATGGGATCAAAAGGGAATATACTATACCGGGGACTCCACAGCAAAATGGAGTAGTGGAAAGACAAAATAGATCAGTTCAGCAAATGGCAAGATCAATGATGAATGAAAAAAACATTTATTAGATTTATTGGGTAGAAGCAATTCATATAGCTGTCCATATTCTTAACAAAGCGCATCTAAGACCAAACAGTGATAAGAATCCTTATGAACTTTGGTTTGGGAGACCTGCTACTATTAAGCATTTCAAAATCTTTGGAAGTAAATTCTATATTAAAAATAATGATGAACATATTGGCAAATATGATGATTGAGCTGATGAAGGTATCTTTTTGGGATATGCAACAAACAACAAAGGATATAGATGCTATAATAAAAGATTGCATAAATTAGTTGATTGTATTGACATTAAAATTGATGAAGAAATCTCAGTTAAAAATGATCAGATAAGCAATAGTAAATCAGATGCAGAGAATACAATTGAAATTGAAGATGAAGAGGTCCAAGAATCAGAAAGAGAAGACTGTGAGTCAGATGATGGAGATGCAAATATTCAGGCAGTTTCAAATCAACAGACAGAAACAAAATCACCTTCCAGAATTGTTAAAAATAAGCATCCTAAAAGTTAGATAATTGGTGACAAGAATAAAGGAGTTCAGACAAGAAGAAAATTGATTGAAGCTTCAGAGCAATCACAGATTGCT
Organism: Larix kaempferi; assembly: GCA_027924585.1. Lineage (NCBI taxonomy): Eukaryota > Viridiplantae > Streptophyta > Pinopsida > Pinales > Pinaceae > Larix > Larix kaempferi. The sequence continues at coordinate 34,919,103 of BSBM01000001.1, read as the reverse complement.
TTTCTGTCTATGGTTGAACCCAAGAACTTTGATGAAGCTAGTAAAGATGAAGATTGGATTAAATCCATGAATGAAGAGCTTGATCAAATTGAGAAGAATAATACTTGCGAACTTGTTCCTAGACCTACAGATAAGAATGTAATAGGCTCTAAATGGGTGTTTAAAAACAAGATGAATGAACAAGGACATGTTGTGAGGAATAAAGCCAGATTGGTCTGTAAAGGGTATGCACAAATTGAGGGTCAGGATTTTGATGAAACCTTTGCTCCAGTGGAAATATTAGAAGCCATTAGAATGTTTCTTGCATATGCTAGCCACGAAAAATTCAAAGTGTATCAGATGGATGTTAAATCAACATTTCTTAATGGAAATCTGGAAGAAGAAGTCTATATGGAGCAACCTGAAGGATTTCAACTGACAGAAAATCCTGACTATGTTTGCAAACTGAAGAAGGCACTATATGGATTGAAACAAGCACCAAGAGCCTAGTATTATATATTGGATAAGTATCTATTGGACAAAGGTTTCAAGAAAGGTATTGTTGAAAGTAATTTGTACATCAAGGTTGAAGGTGTTGATTTATTAATTGTTTTGGTCTATGTGGATGACATTATTTTTGGATGTACTAATGATTCTTTTGTTCAGTGGTTTGCTAATGCCATGCAATCTGAGTTTGAGATGTCAATGATAGGAGAGTTTCCATTCTCTCTTGGTCTTCAAATCAATCAAAGTTCTGAAGGTTTATTTCTCTCCCAAGAGAAGTACTTGAAGGAGATGTTGAAGAGATTTCATATGGAATATTCTTCACCTGTAAGCACACCCATGGTTGTTGGATGCAAAATCAGCAAGGATGATGTATCACCAGATGTTGATCAAAGAACATATCATTCAATGGTAGGTAGCCTGTTGTACATCACAGCATCTCGTCCTGACATAATGCAAGCTGTTGGTATGGTTGGTAGATTTCAGTCTGCTCCTAAGCAAAGACATTTAGTAGCTGTTAAGAGGATATTCAAATATTTGAAAGGCACAATGACTTATGGTCTCTGGTATCCTAGAAATCAGAACTTTCAGTTAACAACATATTCATATGCTGACTGGGAAAACGGTTTGGATGAAAGAAAGAGCACAAGTGGAGGTGCATTCTTCTTAGGTGATTCACTAGTAGCATGGCTAAGTAAGAAGCAAGGCTCTATAGCTTTGTCTACCAAAGAAGCTGAATACATTGCTGCGTCCACATGTTGTACACATGTTCTATGGATGATTCAAACTCTTGCAGATCTAAAAGTAACATATATTGAATCTATTCCTCTTCATTGTGATAACACAAGTGCCATTAGTGTCTCCAAGAACCCTGTTCTTCATTCCAAGACCAAACAAATTCCAATCAAGTATCATTTTTTAAGAGAGAAGGTTACAAACAGAGTTGTCCAATTACATTTCATTCCTTCTAAAGAGCATATTGTTGATATCTTTACTAAACCCTTATCCAAAATCCAGTTTGAATGTCTACGCCAGAAGTTGGGTGTCATATCTTGTTCCAACTAACTTGTTCACTTTGGCAGGGGGAGTTTGTGCTTATTGCATATCTGATGTAATTATGAGATGGTTCCAGAACGTTTTCTTTGCTGGTTTCTGAGTTCATCTTGATAGGGGAGATGTATTGTCATGTTTTCTTTGACATTGATGTCAAAGGGGGATAAGTTCAGGTAGTTGCAGATGACAAGCAGTCAATGATTACACTTACAACATAATAAATTTTAGGTTTCCATCAATGCCAAAGGGGGATATTTTTGGCACTATGATTCAGTTGTCATTGATGGTTGGAAAGCAGACAAGGCTGGTGACTCAAACAGCTGCGAGCTGCGAGATGCGAAGATACGAGATACGAGATGCGAAGCTGTGAGATACGAGCTGCGAGCTGAGATTGAAATACAAGAAAAGAATGTTGTTAGACAAACTGTGACTCGGCCAGCTGCGAGCTACGATCTGAGATTGAAATACAAGAAAAGAATGTTATTAGACAAAATGTGACTCAGACAATTGCGAGCTACAACTCAGATAGCTGCGAGCTGCGACTCAGAATTTAATTTTTAGTCAGTTACAACGTGTAGGTTCTGGAAGTTAAAGAGACAGCTTCAGTTTTTAGAATTGGAACATTTGGATGTTAAATAGACCGAGGCATATAATTTCAGCATCTATAAAAACCAACCGAGAAGAACAAAATGTGAGAGCATAGAGAAGATGAAGAGGAGTGGTTTCTAGCTGAAGAAGATGAAGCTATGATTCAAAGAAAACAGTTCAGAAGAAAAATGTGTGTCTCGATTTAATGAAGAATAGAATGCCCAGAAACTCAAGCTGTAGCAACACAAAACAAAATGAAAAGGGTATGTACTAATATATCTGAACCAGTGAAATATAATTGACTGAAAAATTCTTACATAGGGTGGAAGGGAGGTGCTAGGGAGGATTGATTTCCTCTGTAAATTAGGTTGATGCCTAAATATTGGGATTGGGTGCTTCCTTCTAGTGGGTACTAGAGAAACATGAGAGTTGGTGCTCTCAACAAGTTGCATCTTGTTAAACAGAGGTTGTAGCCTCATCTTGAGTTGGTGCTCAAAGATAATTGATGTACAGAAATTAAAGACTGCTTATCATTCTAAGAAGAAGAGGTTTTTTCCCTTTATGGGTTTCCTCATTAATACCTGTATCTGTGCACATCATATGTGTGAATGATGATTACTAGTTCTTTGCTTATCCTATTCATTATCTTGAAAATCATTTTGTGAATGCTACTCATTTAAAAAAAAAGGAAAGTTAAATTTATTATTGTTTTAATTACAACTGATTCAACCCCCCTCTCAGTTGTAACAACTTCAAAAGACTCTATCAATATTATTCATCCAATCATCTTTCTCTTCAAAGGATTTCGGTTCTGTAATAATTCCAATAGACATATCAAAGAGATCCAATCTCTTCAGATGCTCTGATATCTTCAATTTCCAAACAAAATAGTTTGAAGAAGATAGAAGAGGAATTGAATTCGAATCCATGAAGTTGTACCTGCATAAAAAATGCAATAAAAAACTCTAGAATAAATTTTAATATCATCTCACTCAATCTCTACTTCGACATTGAGCACATTCGGGAGTCCATCGCACCAAGGAAGATTTCCTTGGCAAATCCAAGGCTATCAAGGTTATTTCGCCAAGGATTTCTGTGGAAACTCCGTAGCATCTGGTGCATCAATGGAAGTATCTAAGATAAACTAGATAGCTGGTCCACTATGATACCATGTGAAATCATCTCACACAGGTGGATCTCTAGCATTAAAACAATCCTCATAATGTTTAACACAGATCTATAGAAAAATAGAGAAGAATATCATACAAAAAAGAGAGTTATGAGTGTAAAAAGTTTTCATGTTATTCATCCACAAGATGTGGGCATTTAAATAATATTACATGCAAGAGAATTCATGACCCTATGATGGCATTCGAATTCCACTGAAGAGATAGGCTTAGTTTGCATTGGATCCATCTCCCAACAAGCACTAGTGGAAACTAATGATGAATGACCAATTAACTAAAGGTGGCTGGTGCATGATTGAGTCACTTAGGCTAGAAAATAGGGAATGAGAACCCAAGGAGGCACATTAGATGACTTGTAGTGGTAAGAAAAGGTGCTCCTACACTCAGTCTCAGTGAAACTAGGTAGAAGGGTCAGTTAACAAGGCAATCAAGAGGACCAGGCACCTTAATTCAAGGAACTGACACTACTAACACCTAAAATCATGCATGAGGGTGCATTAACACTCAAATGATGTGGATAATGCGATCTGAGTGGATAAGGAGGATAATGATGACCAATATTAAGCACTAGGGGGTCAACAATATAGACTAGGTGCTAGGAGACTCAATTATCAATGCGTGGAATGCATGACTAATGCATGTAATGCATGCATGCATAAACAAGGTTTATATGGATAAAATGTTCCAACATTTCTGATATGCAATCCTTTTCTTGCCTATAAAACAAAAAAATATCATATTGGTACTTATTAAACATAAAAAAGTATTAAGCAAATTATATACTAAAGTGGATTAACATCTTACCTGTTTGTCAGACCAAGAGACGATAAATAATCATGATTCTTTGTGACAATATCTTGACGAAAATGATCATAGTATGATATTGTCTTTTTTTCATTGTTTTCACTGTCACTTTTGTGCCTAAACAACTTATTCCTGATTTTCTGAATTCCAACAACTCACACACTGGAGGACTTGTGCATATATATCATTAACTATGATGGGAATGTTTATTATTTGTATATAAACATCCCATTTAATGCATGGATATAAGCCAAATAAGATAATGTATGAAACCAAATTCTTCACTAGTTCTGAGCACATATGCATGTATTAAAACTAAAAGTATTGTTGTCCAATGCTTCCAATGTTGGGCAAGTTGAGATTGCCATAAAACCCAAACATATAATACCTATCATCCACCTATCATGGCCTCCAACCTCTGTTATAAACATCAAACTAAAATGTACATATACCTATCTATATTCTAACCAAGCTGTCTAGGATAAGACTTGTTGAATGCTTGTAACATGAATACATATAAAGTGATTCACTTCCATTGTTTCTACATTACCTTTAACTTATACCAGTACTCATATTGAAAGTTGGACAAACTCATATATATATATAATCACAACACACACACACACACACACACACACACACACATCTATAATCACAAAATCAAAGTACAATGTTGCTATAAGTTTCATGTTGGAATATCCAACTCAAATACTCGATCAAGATCAAAGCATAGTGTTGTTGTAAGTTTCATGGAGTGATATGCCAAACTTGATATATTGACAACAATAGGTAAAATATTCTCAATTATGACATGATAGTCATGAGTCTTGAGGCCTATTAAGCTTTTAATGTTAGTTTGGCTTCTAATACTACTACTTACATATCCAATGGGAAAGTGTCTCAGTGTTGGGCCTGGCCCAACTGGTTCAATTTTGGTAACATTTTTGAAGGTAGAAGAGCCTGAGCTGAGCGCAGCTCTCAAACATATTGAATTTTGGCTAAGTACTGGGGATGCTACGAAGAGGCGCGCAGTAGCTGTGATTTGAGCGATGCTACGAAGATCAGTACTGGGTAGAAGTAGTGCTGCGGAGATAGGAGGCCAAGTGGAGCCAGCAAAGCGGAATGCTGGACGAAGGATAGGTACAGGTACCGGTCAAATCGGTAGCAGCCTATTTTTGGGAAAGATGCTACAGGAGTGCCGAGCTACGGGAAGGAGTAAATTAGGAAGGTGGCTGACGTACGAGTTTGTTAAGGAAAGCGACGTCTTGGCATGCCTGATGGGTGAGACCGTTAGAGATGAACGGTTTGACGGAAGCAGCCTATTGGAACACGTGCGACAGGGAGGCCGATAGCGACATAATGAAGACGTGGAGAACCACCACAATGAAGCAGACGCTACTAGGAGCCAGCAAGCCGGTTTATGGAAACCAGCATAGTTTTGTAAACCCTAAGGGTTTTGGGTTTAGGTCTTCAATATTGTAAAGACATGACCTTCAGGCATGATCTATTTAAGAAGACAATTTTGCATGGGATGGGGTTATAGTTTGGGGTTACTCTTTACTTTTGCTGTTACAATTTTGGATTGTTGTATTGTAAAATCTCTTTGAGCTAAGAAGATTGTAAAGGCTCTGCAGCTGTATGCGCAGAGACCTGTCTGAGAGGAAGAAGAGTCTACAGCTGACTGCGCAGACTAACAACAGTTGTCCCCATCCCTTTTTAAAGAAATATATTACCAACCATTCTTGTGGACGTAGCTTCCCACCCGGGTAAGTGAACCACATTAAATCCCGCGTTGTGTGATTGTGTTTATGAATGAATGATTACGTATGTTTTATGTCAATGAATGTCTAGATGTTTCCTTGCATACTGTTATGAGAGAGATTTTATATGCATTTTCCATTAGAGAAGTATGGAAATGATATGTTAAGTTCCGTATGAGTAGTTGAATGGTGAACATTTGGTCTTGTGTATGAAAGCAGTGAATCAGTGATTTGGTTAAGTACTTTTCTTATACGCAGTAAAGGGACGTATAATAGTTGGATTAGATCAGTCATCTATGTTCAAATCATAACATCCTAAGTTAACGAGTGAATGTTAGAAGAATAGTTAGTTAAGCGCCCGAATGAATGGATGAGTGATATTAGTTTCAGTGCCTTAAGTGTGTCAAAATAATCCAAGTATAGAATAAAGATGCATTGTTTGCAGCTTCAGTAGAAGTCCCGTGGTAGAAGAACATAGTGGTGCGGACCGCAGCGTGGCCCATCGCTGCGCAGTCTCACCTCGCAGTACATAACCTCTATTGTGCTATGCAGTATGTCCGTCCAAGCAACTTATCACTTACTGTGGAAACGTGATTCCACAGTACCCCATAGATACACCTCGGGTAAGACCTCAACCTGCTCGCAGGTTGTTGCCAAAAGGGCTGGTGCGAAGGGGTTTTGTTGGTCAAGGGGAAACCGCGAAGAACCTGGGTCTTATCGAAAACCTCTGGGTCAGTTATAGCTAACAAATGGTTCTGTTGCTGCGCTAGAATCCATGATGAGTTGCAATCGTGATGAGTGATGAAGAATACCAGTTCCCGGAAGGATCTGACAACTGCCATCCTGAAAAGACAGAAATCCAAGCTTGGTAGGACAAGACCAGAAGAGACTTTGCAAGGTAAGAGAATAGACATCCCCGTCTATCTGACACACAGTGGTCGGATAGATATTTGTGGGAAGATATTCACGAGATTTTCTGGGCATCATTTCCAAACGAGCTACACTCGTGGATCTCGTGGCTCGTAGAAAAGAAAACCTGTTTTCAAGGAGGAGTTCCTACAGAGTGGACTCTCGAGCTCACATCACAACTCAGAGCAATAGACAGCCTGTTGACACGCGTAGTTGATTTTTGGGTCAATCATATGCTAGAAGGCTTCGTAACAAAATTTGCTGTAGACACACTCAAATCCTACAGCCAAGCAGAAGCACACTTTTTCGGAGGATTCCAAGGTAAGTTGCTAAACAATCTCAGTCTATACATTAAGATGCTGTTAGCTGAGAAAGGTGTTTTAAGAATGCAGTAATATTCCTAAAGTTTGTCATGGTAAACAGTATATATAGTGATTCTGACGAAGATACCCATAATATTAGAAGTGGAAAGAGGTATAAATTTAATAAGAATCTTGGAGGCCCTGGACTCCATATTGATATCGAGATTCCGTGTAACATTGACAACAAAGATGCACCACCATTTACCCTTGAGAACCCACCGGATATAGAGACCGCACCACCGTTATCTGAAAACCCACCCGCCACGCAGCCCACCCCACAGAATACTCAACCCAGTACGTCTATCCCGATAGAATCATTTTTTTTCACTGCGCAGAGCCCTTTACAGCAGCCGCGCACTAATTCGGGCGCCCCACCACCTAGCAGCACAATGGAAAACACAGATATGAAGCTACCGATATTCAAAGGAACTGGCCTAGAAGACTTTGATCAGCATTGGTTTCTTTGTGAAGCCGTATGGAGTGTAAGACAAATCCAGGATGATGCAGTGAAGAGAGCACATCTCATCACCACTTTCAGGGACAGAGATTTACATTGGTTCATGAAATACTCTACCACACATCTGCGAACCTTAGCAGAAATTAAAGTTGTGCTCGTGGCTGAGTTTAAGAAACCCAAATCTGAATCTCAGTGTATAACCGAGTTGAAAGAAATAAAGCAGAAACCGACTGAAACGGTTTGGGAGTTTGATCAGAAATTCAAGACCCTATTGGACCAAGTGAGCTTTGTTATAGCTCCAGAACAACACAAGGAATGGTTCATTGCTGCGTTGTTGCCCCATATTAGATTACCATTGATGCAGCAGAAGGTTACATTGCAGGCAGAGGCCTTGGAGATCACAATGAAGCTTGAAGCTTCGCCGATTGGTGAGACTAGTTCTGGGATGTCTGAGATCCAGAACCAGTTGACCACCCTGACACTAGAGCTGCAAAGCATGAAGAATGTCAAAGAACAAAGGTATGAACCTAGACATGAGGTCTGGTTTACAGGTTGTAAAGGAGAAGGCCATGACTGAGAGCATTGCCCTTTTATTCCACTACTATCTTAATAGTGGTATGCCCAACCCATTAAATCAGAATCAGGCCCCATGGTGTGAAATTTGTAGAACTACAGGACAAAAACCTACAGACTGCTATCTTATACAGAAGTATGTGAAAACACCTAAAAATTTATACTGCAATTTCTGTAAATCAGTTGGACATGATGAGTCCAACTGCCGCGCATATGAGCTAATGAATGAAAGAAAATGGGATATGGACTCAATGAGAGGCGCTGGCTTGTACCACATACAAGAAGATAACCAGCCAAAACAAGAGAATGCACAATATGACCAAGGAGGATACAGAGGTCGTGGTGTTGGATATTGTGGCATAGGAAGAAATGTTGGCCCAACGTAGGGAAGAGGCCGCGGACAGGTCATTTGTTATAATTGTGGCCAGCCAGGTCACGTATCCAGAGATTGTGTTAACCCATGCACTACGTGCAATTATTGTAAATCATTTGAGCATGTTATTGAAGATTTCCCAGTGTTAGAGGTGGAAATGCAGAAAAGAAGACGGATGGACGCACCAAACAAGAACGTCCAGTGGATCGCAGTAGAGAAAATACAAGTAGACTCAAGCATAAATGTGGTCATGCGTAGTGGCACTTAGACAGGACGCGATAGGGGAGTAGAAGCTTCCACGTCAGGGGAGGCTCACACAAATAAGTCTCCTCTTGAGACAGAATGGATAAGGAAAGCTCCGGGAAAAATACCTGCTCTCGACCTACAAAAGAACAAGGAAGTATTTATCAACGCGTAGGATACCTTCAGAGAGCCAGCAACATAAACATAGAGGATCCCGTTGTGCAGTCAAGCACTGCATGTTGAAGACATGCCAGCGACCTATGACAAAACAATCACTACGACGGATGTCAGTACCTCCGTTGTGCAGTTCCTGCGAAGCTGCAGGAAGCTACTCAAAAGTGAAAATGCCATAGTAGAGCTACAGAAGCTCATAAACCAGTATGAGCTGCAGACCGGAACAAAGGCTTCTGATAGCATAGTACATCACATAAGGAAGCTTAAGAGAACAGGCTGAGAAATGAGGCTTACCGCGTAGATTGGAGATTTTGAAATGGATGAAGTCATCCTTGATTTAGGATCTAAAGTAAATGTCTTAACTAAAAAGACATGGCAGTAGATGGGTCAACCAAAGTTGTCATGGTCACCTGTCCAGTTGAGAATGGCTAACCAAGAGAAAGTCATACCTTTTGGCCGGTTAGCTGATGTGATAGTCAACATCGATGGAGTCCAAAGTCATGCAGACTTTGAAGTTATTGAGATTGTGGATGATAGTTAGCCTTTTCCTGCACTGCTAGGAATTGACTGGGATATGGATAACTTGGCTATCATCAACCTAAAAACAAAGAAGATGATATTTGAAGGAAATCATCTTAGGGTCATCGCACCGTTGGATCCTGCAGATGGTGACAGATACAACGAGCCGATTCAGGAGGAATCCAAGGCTCAAGACTTGGATAGACTATACCAGCTCACAGGGAACTAGGAAGATTACATTAATCCTACCACAGATGGCACACTCAGCTGGAGATGTGATAGCTCCTGCATCTCTGATTCGGAGGCAAGATTGGAAAATTGGCAAACCCGGATGCATGAAGTATCAACAAGAAGGTGCGCGCAACTTACGAAATCATTGCGCTTGATCGGGAAAGAGGTAAGTCCCATTCCCACATATGATGGTTCTGCTAATGTTTATACTTTCATCTAAGAATACACTACATCTATTGCAGATGAGCACATATTACTAGCATTAGATATGGCACTGCGCGACACACCCGCCAAATGGTGGAATGTGCACAAGTAGAGATTGACCACTTGGGATCAATGCAGAATTCAGATGCAGATTCGGTTTGCTGACTGGGTTACCTTACCCTTTGTAAATTTTAATTGACAGATAGATCCTAGTCAACACATTGAAGTCTGTTCACAGGCATGGGCAGAAAGGCCACACACAGAATGGGTGCATCTATTCGTACATACACTGGATGATGACATTCCAAAGAAATGGTACCTAGACCTGGAGTTGCGCAGAGAAACCACTGATTGGGAAATGTTGACTGCGAACTTCCAGAGGGACTTCAGCTTTGAGGATGAGAATCCCCTAATCCATGAGGCATTGCAGATAATTAAGGAACGCATATTCAAGGATGACTATCCTCACAGAAATATGACATTGGAGGAATTCTTTGGGGCAGATCATGTTCCTGCGCACCTATAGTCGGAATGGAAGGAACATGAAGAACACTACATCGAGTGTTGCAACCTAGCTAAGGACATCGATGATAGAAATGAAGATGATGATGACGATTCACGCAACATAAACATACAAGAATCGAAGGGTGCGCGCGACGTAGAAGGACCTCTGTTAGAAATCCCAGATATGAGCGGACCAGTAAAAACACAGAAGGTGAATATTGGCACAACCGAACAACCAAAGTTTGCAACAATTGGAGACTATTGGGACGATCAGACTGTTGCAAAGATCGCAGACACTCTGCATGAGTATCAGGAACTATTTCCGACAAAATTTATAGAAATGAAAGTAATTCTGGGAGACCTAGGAGTCATGAAAATACCTTTGAAGCTAGGCACAAAGCCTGTAAAGCAGAGACCACACAGACTAAACCTGCACTACAAGGAAAGAGTACGCATAGATTTAGATAAGATGCTTGAAGCAGGAATCATTGAACCTGTCGAGGAATCAGAGTGGATTAGTCCCATGGTCGTTCAAGACAAGAAAGCGAAGGGTGAGATCAAGATTTGTGTCGATCTCAAAAAACTGAATGATGCTTCTATGCACGACTCATTCCCCACTCCTTTTACAGATGAAGTGCTTGATAATGTTGGAGGGAATGAGGCCTATTCCTTTACTGATGGTTTCTCCGGATATCATCAGATAAGGATTGATCTCGCAGATAGGCATAAGCCAACTTTTGCTACAGAATGGGGGTCATTCCAGTACACAGTAATGCCTTTTGGCCTAAAGAACGCACCTGCCATATTTTCCAGAGTGGTCGTTGCAACATTCAAAGAGTTTATACATAAGTTTCTCGAAGCCTATTTTGATGATTGGACTGTGTTTGGTCTATTGAAGAACCATTGTGCGAACCTCAGAATGATGCTTGAGAAGTGTCGACAACATCAGATCTCTTTAAATCTAAAGAAGTGTGTTTTTTGTGTTCCTTATGGAATTCTACTTGGGCACATTGTTTGTAAGCAAGGACTGATGGTGGACCTTGCGAAGATTGCTATTATTGTGAACTTGCCAACACCAACTTCAGTCAAGATGTTTCGCTCTACCTTAGGCTATACTGGATACTACAAGAAATTTATAAAGGGTTGCGCACAGATAACCGTAGCAATGGAAAAGCTGCTAAAGAAAGACACACCGTTCATTTGGAACGCGGAATGTGAACAAGGTTTTGATACACTAAAAGAAAAGATGGTGACTGCGCCGATTCTAATCTTTTCAGACTGGACGAAGCCATTCCATGTCCACGTTGACGCATCATGCATTGCCTTGGGAATTGTACTAGCTTAGCCAGGAGAAGGAGGTATTGACCACCCTATTGCATTTTCAAACAGAAAACTCTCAACAGCAGAGAAGAACTATACTACTACCGAGAGGGAAGGCCTTGCGATGGTATATGCCCTACAGAAATTCAGGCATTACTTGCTTGGTGCAAACTTCCTTATGTTCACTGACCATTTTGCGTTGAAATACTTGGTCAATAAGCCAGTGTTAGGGGGGCGCATATGCAGATGGCTATTGCTGTTCCAAGAATATGATTTTGAGATTGTTGTTAAGCCAGGTAGATTGAACTTGGGACCTGATCATCTGTCAAGGTTTGAGTCAGGAGAAGAGCCGACGAACATTGAATACAGTCTTCCTGATGCACAGTTATTTTCTATACAGGTTGCCGACGACTATTATAAGGATATCATTAATTTCCTAACAATGGGGTTGGCACTGCAGGAATTATCTGTCCAACAGAAGAAGAAGCTAGTGGTGCGCGCCGCAGACTTCACTATAATTGTAGGTCAGTTATACAAACTCGGATCGGATGAAGTCCTGCGCAGATGCATACTAGATCATGAGAAACCATTTATTCTAGCAGATGCACATTCAGGGATCGCGGGAGGTCACTATGCAGGAAGGGCTATTGTGTAGAAGATATTGCGCGCAGGGCTATGGTGGCCCACGATCCACAAAGATTCCAAAGAACACTGCAGGAACTCTAATGTCTGTCAGAGGACACGAAAACCTTCGCGAAGAGATGAGATGCCATTAAATCCACAGTTGACCTTGTAGGCGTTTGAGAAGTGGGCAATTGATTTTATGGGTCCTATAAATACACCAGGGAAAAGAACTGGTGCGAGGTATATTATTACTGCTACTGATTACCTCACCAGATGGGAAGAAGCAAAGCCAGTAAAGGACTGTAGCGCTAGTACTGCTGTGCAGTTCATTTTTGAAGAAATATTGTTAAGATTTGGTTGTCCGAAGATTTTGATGAGTGACCAAGGTACTCACTTTTTGAACAAGACCATTGAGGCACTTACAGAGGAATTCGACATTCGTCATCAGTGCAGTACTCCATATCATCCACAGGCGAATGGCACTATTGAGGCTTTCAATAAAATATTGGAAAACACACTCACTAAGGTCTGCAATGTAAATAGAGATGATTGGGACCTGCGCATCTCCTCTGTGTTATGGGCATACAGGACCACATGCAAGAAATTGACAGGACATACACCTTTTTAGTTGGCTTATGGGTAGGAAGCTATAATGCCAACGGAATATATTGTCCCTAGTTTAAGGATCGCTGCGTTCATAGGGTTAGTAGACCGCGCAACATTAGAAGAAAGGTTACTGCACCTTGTTGGGTTGGAGGACGATCGCTTCATTGCCGGCTTCCACCAGCAAGCTTAGAAAGACCACGAGAAAGCCTGGCATGATCGCCATATAAAGAACAAGTGCTTTCAGGTAGGTGACCTAGTCCTCCTATATGATAGCAAATTCATGAAGTTTCCTAGTAAATTTAAGATGCATTGGCTTGGCCCATATACTGTGATACATGTAACTAACATTTGTGCAGTCTAGTTAGCCAATTTAGCTGGTGATACCTTGCCAACTTTGATAAATGGAAGCAGGATAAAGCTATACCATGATAGCACTGCTTCGCAGAACCTTGGATAACAAGCGGAGGAAGAGATTTCTAAGTTCCAAGTACAGTTGAAATTGGGCACTAGAAGTGTAAAGGAGCCTATACATGTATGATAAGAAAGATGATGTATGTACCGCACAACAGTGTTGAAGCCGTGCGGGAAAAAAAATTAATTTTTTTTTTTTTGCACTGTGAATCAACTGCACAGGAGTGTAAGTGACCTGCCACGTAGTTCGGTGTAGCACCCAAAGAAAAATAGCCATTATACTACTTTTGAGAAAATAGCCATTAGATGACCATTGCAGCAACCGCTTCAGCATTTAAAGGGAAGATAACCGTTCTGGACAGACTAACGGAGGAAAGGACTGGAAAATCCGATGGATTTGACCGCCAGAGGGCACATTTAATGCATATTTATCCGTTGAAGGGCACGGGAGAAGGTCAGTTGCGCTTATAAATAACACCGCTAGAGGACTCGCGGGCATTACTGAGCACTTAGAATTTTCTTGCGACCACCCCTTGCACTAATATCCATCTGTCGTCTGGCTACCACACCCCCCCCATCTAATCAGTGAATGTCTGAACCTTTCTATCGAGAAGAAGAGCTTACCATTGAAGAAACACTTAGAGTCTTTCGGCACGAAGGAATTCAAGAGTTAATGAGAACCCCTGCCAAGAAGTTTGTAACAGAACAAGGCCAAGGATCCCGTAGATCACTGAGAACCAATCTAGCTATGCAAGACAAGGGCAAGGAGACAATCACTGCACCTCGAACCAATAATCCAAAGCCGAGTTTGACGGCGCCAAGGAAGCCCATTTTCATGAAAGAAATCCCTCTGAATATGACCCCTGAGTACATCTTACCCCGAGCACTGAATGCCCCCATTTGTAAGCTAGCCAAGAATGTAAAATACAACATCCCCTTGTTGCCAATTTCGAAGCATGTCAAAATTACAACCAACCTGTTGTGCAAAATATCGGACTGTAAATGGGAGGACTACGACCTCTTGGGAGTGCAGAGAGACAAGCCACATGATCCCAAGTACCCAGACTTTCAGCCAGACCAGTACATGTGATGGAAGAAAGATGCCAAGGGAACCCTCAATCTGGTTTCCGAAAGCTGGTTAACACTGGTAGTGCAATTAGGACTGTTGAATCTGTTGCAACTACCCCACTTTGAATGGTCGGCTAAGCTGAATGTAGTGGTTCGTACCTTGATGGCACAAATCCACCAAGGATATCTATGGATGGATTGGCCAGTTGACATAGTCATTGACTTAATCCATCGCATTACGGGATTAAGTAAGTGGGGAAAAGACCCAAAGTTGTTCTTCCAGGGGAAAAGCACAGAAAAGGATGCAGTAGCCAAGATGAAGAAAACTCATGCACTGGTCAAAGGAAAACGAGGTTTTCCTACTAAATAAATTGAAGACAGAACAACCAAGTTTGTCACCCAGTTTCTCACAGCAAAGGTATTGTGGACGGCATGACCCTTGGAGGTGCCTGCGGGTGCAGTGCTGCTCGGTTCCACAATAGCTGAAGGCGTCGAGTTCAACTGGTCCCAACATCTATTGAACGAGTTCATGGCAGAGCTCAATGAAATACAATTGAATGGAGGAAACTTCCATTTCACATGGTTGATTGTCCTCATCGCATTTATTGGATGGAAGGAGCCGGAGGACTATATCAATGTTAGATTTGATAAATCAGAACCCAGAGGAGTCAGGTACATGAACCTCTGGGCAAATCTCGATCCGCAGTGCCAACATGCAACTTAAGAAGTGTTCTACAAATATTACACACAGTTGTGCGCTGTGATCGCCTCTACGCCAAGGATAACAAAGCAGGTAACAAGCAAATACATATGCATTGTTAATTTTACTGCTGACATGCGTTGTGTGTTTATTTCCCCGAAGGCGAAGATGAAGAAGCCACAGTTTTTCCCTGGGAACTACCACATGATAGAAGAGGACATCGAGAACATTATGAAATATTGGCCCACGGAGTAATGTGTGGAAATTTTAGATGTCCCCACAGATTCAAAAGATGATGAAATAATTCCACCACCATGTCCAATTCTGGATTAAACGGGAAAGAGGAAGGAACCAGAGAACCCAATGCAGCCAAAGGCAAGGAAGAAAATGAAAGCGACGAAAGAAGCATATGACACAGTACTGAAGGAGGACGACTTTGATATGATAGTAGACAGAGTCAACGAGCAGCTGGAGGATTTCATGGCCGATAAAGAGAAGAACAATAAGGCCATCCAAGATGACCTGTAGAGGAACTAGCTCGCGATGCAAGGGCTAATGAAAAAAGTTAAAGATGTGCACAATAGCTTGGCCTTGCCGCGTGACCCAATAGCAGAAGGGAGGTCCAGAGGAACCTCATAGCTGAGGCTAGCGCAACTTGTTGTTGCGCTACCAATAAAAACAAGACTTTTCTATCTCGATCCAATGGCGATCACATTACCCATGTTAGAGGACGTGGCCCTGGATATGACAAATGTCGAGCGGGTAGAGCTCGACTTGGAAAAAATCCCGATACCAGGTCTACATTTTTTGAATACGTAGATTGGGGACGAGCTGCGCGACAGTGCCGTGGACTCAAGGAAAGCAGAAGCAGAACTACAAATGGAAAATAGACAGCTCGAGGAGTCAAGCTCGCACAACAAAATGTTGCTTGAATATGAACAAGCTTGAAGGCAGAGATTGGAGGCTACCATGAACTTGGTTGCAAAAGATATTGGAGAAGTACAGATCCAAGACAATCCTGTAGATACTGTCTTGAAGATAAGGGACACGATGTGCACCCTTAAATCAGAGATGGAGGACAAGATAATCCTCTATGAAGCCGATATCAACTTGCTAAAAGCAAAGATCAAACCATAGGTTGTACTCACTGATCAGCAGTTGAGAGGTCAAGCAGTAAAGATCGTAGCAGAGAGCATTGCAGCAGAGGTTGCAAAGTGCCAGAATTTGCTTGACGAATCCTTGAAGGCATTCATAGCCCTTGAAGAGAATCTAGGGCTGCAGCAGATCAAGATCGCAGTAAAGGAGAAATAGACCGCGTTGGAAGCACTGGATGCAGAGGTAAAGACTCTTCCAACAAGAGATAGGATACTAAAATTTAGGGAGATATCCAGCCTAAAGAAAGAAGTCCAGGTATTAAGGGAAAAGGAGACTACGTTAGACAATCAGTCGCAACCACTCCTAGAAGATGCCACCGTGGTGTCGGAGCAGATAGAAGATAAACTGAAAGAGTTGTGCAACAACCAGGAACAGGTAGAATCCCAAATTGGAGAAGATATAACACCACAGCTGCTTGATACAGTCAAGCAGGTGGAGCGAGAAACTAAAGAAACAATGGAGAAATTGACGAACACTTACAATGAGTTCGTAGCAAAGCTGACTGCTTAGATCGGAGAGTAGATTCCGACGGTGGAGACTGAAAGTGGCTCAGGGACAAGCCACATGTAAGTGTTAGCGGCATGTTGGGCCTGGCCCAACTGGTCCAATTTTGGTAACATTTTTGAAGGCAGAAGAACCTTAGCTGAGCGCAGCTCTGAAACAGATTGAATTTTGGCTAAGTACTGGGGATGCTGCAAAGAGGCGCGTAGTAGACATGTTTTGAGCGATGCTGCGAAGATCAGTATTGCGCAGAAGTAGTGCTACGGAGATAGGAGGCAGGAGTGCCGAGCGGTGGGTAGGAGTAAATTAGGAAGGCGGACGACGTGTGAGTTTGTTAAGGAAAGCGACGTCTTGGAACGCCTGATGGGCGAGACTGTTAGAGATGAACGGTTCAACGGAAGCAGCCTGTTGGCATGCGTGCGACAGAATGAAGACGTGGAGAACCGCCACAATGAAGCTGACGATACCAGGAGCCAGCAAGCCGGTTTAGGGAAACCGGTGCAGTTTTGTAAACCCTAAGGGTTTTGGGTTTAGGTCTTCAATATTGTAAAGACATGACCTTCGGGCATGATCTATTTAAGAAGACACTTTTGTATGGGATGGGGTTACAGTTTGGGGTTACTCTTTACTTTTGCTATTACAATTTTGGATTGTAAAATCTCTTTGAGCTAAGAAGATTGTAAAGGCTTTGCAGCTGTGTGTGCAGAGACCTGTCTGAGAGGAAGGAGAGTCTGTAGCTGAGTGCGCAGAGTAAGAACGGTTGTCCCCATCCATTTTTAAAGAAATATATTACCAACCGTTCTTGTGGATGCAGCTTCCCACCCCGGGAAGTGAACCACGTTAAATCCTGCGTTGTGCGATTGTGTTTATGAATGAATGATTACATATGTTTTCTGTCAATGAATGTCTAGATGTTTCCTTGCATACTGTTATGAGAGAGATTTTATATGCATTTTCCATTAGAGAAGTATGGAAATGATATGTTAAGTTCCGTATGAATAGTTGAATGGTGAACATTTGGTCTTGTGTATGAAGGCAGTGAATCAGTCATTTGGTTAAGTACTTTTCTTATACGCAGTAAAGGGACGTATAATAGTTGGATTAGATTAGTCGTCTATGTTCAAATCATAACATCCTAAGTTAATGAGTGAATGTTAGAAGAATAGTCAGTTAAGCGCCTGAATGAATGGATGAGTGATATTAGTTTCAGTGCCTTAAGTGTGTCAAAATAATCCAAGTATAGAATAAAGCTGCATTGTTTGCAGCTTCAACAGAAGTCCCGCAGGAGAAGAACATAGTGGTGCGGGCCGTAGCGTGGCCCATCGTTGCGCAGTCTCACCTTGCAGTACATAACCTCTGTTGTGTTGCGCAATACGTCCGTCCAAGCAACTTATCACTTACTGTGGAAACCTAATTCCGCAGTACCCCATAGATAAACTTCGGGTGAGACCTCAACCTGCTCACAGGTTGTTGCCGAAAGGGCCGGTGCGAAGGGGTTTTGTTGGTCAAGGGGAAACCGCGAAGAACCTGGGTATTATAGAAAACCTCTTGGTTAGTTATAGCCAACACCCAGTCATCAACTTTAAGAATTGTGTACGTTGTTCCTTTGTCCATACATAAGGAGCACTAGGTTTTCCATATTTTTCAACCCAAATATTTCAATGAAAATTTAGTTGTTAAAAGTCTTGATGTGATGAAATAGTATCAGAAGCACCAATTTTTTTTTCTATAATAGCATAAGCTATATTTTTCTCAGTATGCATGAAGTCAACAGTATGTCTAATGGCCATATCCTTAAGTATGGAAAATTATAGAATATGCACAATTGTTTTACACCGCTTTTGTTATATGGATCATCTCTACCACCACAAATCCCACCACTTTCAATAAACAACATTCTTTTTTGTCCATTCTCAATAATGTATTCACTCATTATTGGCAATGGTGCTTCACAATTCTCTTCCTGACCATTAAAACGTGTTTCTTACCGACGATATGGATGATCCATTTTAAGGTAAGCACGATGTCCACAATAAACACACTTATGAAATTTTTTTGAGTGCCTCACAAAATCCTTAAAGTTGCAAGCATGAGATCCATGGTATCCATGAACAATGAGACCAACCAATGTGCCATATGCAGGAAGATCGCGAATTGTAAACAATAAGGAAGATCTTAAATTGAATTTGATTGAATGACTATCCTTTAAGAATTGAATTGCTTCAATTACTTTCCACAATTCCATTAACTCATCATATAATGGCTCTAAATAAACATCAACTGTGTCTGATGTCACACTTTTCTTTCTTGGTATAATCAATGATAGCATTAAGAAAAATGGTTTAGTTGCTAACTATGGAGGCAAGTTCTAATTTATTAAAAAGACTACCAATTTGACCATTTAGTACTTCGATTTGAGAATGGGTTCACCCCATCTAGAGCCAAATCCAAACTTACAAGTATCTTGGGAAAGTTAGGCCATCTATTGTCAAATTGCATCCACATATTAGAATCAAGCACATGTCATTGTTTTCCCTCAGTGCTCTTATTTTGGGCATGCCAATCCACAAGTTCAACAATGTCTCAAAACCTATACATTCGAAGTAATCATGGGATTAGCGAGAAGTGGCGAAGAACCTTTCTAGGAACCATAGTTGATTTCATCCCTAGTCTATACCTCCATTCACAACATTTCAGACAATGAGTCTCACTTTCTATATTTTTGTGAAATAATACACAACCATTCACACATGCATGGATGTTGTCATACCCTAACCCTAGCTTAGATATTTGTGTTTTACATTGACTTCATTTTGTTGGCAATGTGGATTTAGGTGGTAACAACCAACATAAGAGTGCCAGTAACTCATCTACACTCTTGTTTGTCCAACCATGCACCACTTGCAAGTTTAGAATTTGAAGGATTGTCGTCAAACAACTTAACTTGCAAGTACCATACAAAGGTTTTAAAGCATCCTCCATCAACTTGTTCCAATCATTGTTTAGACCCTCACTCAACATTCTATCAAATTCAATTCCTTCATCTAATATTGGTGCCTCTTCATCTCTCATGCCATGCAATTCTAACATATCTTCAAAATAATTGTCACCCCAAGGGATTATACCACTATGCCCCCATTTGATCTTATGTTGATATATCACATCCCTTTTTTTCACCTTTCCACCATTACAATAATTACATGGACATGGATAAAATTCGACACCCTTATGAATGGATATTCTCTCATCATATGCATGGTAATCATCTGTTGTCAATCCTTGACGTTGACTCATATTTTATGTTTTGCAATATAATATCAATCCTATGTGTTAATTAAAAAATTTCAAATAATTTAGATAGTACAAGATCACAAAATCAACTACATTGGTGTTAACTATAGCTAGTGGGAGTAGATTTAGACAATCTATTTCTACTGTACCTATTACATTTAAAAATCGAAAACATGAATATGAGATTTCAAGCCAATACTACTTGACCCTAAATGGGAAATACTTTATCATTGATGCACACAAGGGAATTCAAATATATCTTTGGTGAGTGCCCTTCAAGTTAAGAGTTTTATCAACTCGAGAAATAAGTGAGTACTTCTCTTCTTGAGGTGGAACCATAAATACATTGAATCAGTGGGTCTGAAGACATGCTTTGAAGGATTTAATAAAAAAATGTCATCTAGAAGATCTTTTATGGTGTACAAAGAAGTATTATATGATCCCAAAGAAATGCTACCCAAGAGGCAAGTGGAGCAACAATTACACATACTGTCATATTATCCTGTAAATAACATAGTGTTATAGAGACAATCCATATTATAGACCTAAGAATTGAAGAAGATGGATGTTGGTGCAAGTAATCATAAAACTAAGTGACTCATTGCATGGTTCACCTATTAATTTATTATCAAAGAAAAATAACTCTCAAATAAGGTGTGCTGAATACAAAGATCACTCTAATGAATTGGTGTTTCAATAAATCCCAAGAGGACTAATCGATCTGTTTAGATCTATTGTACTTTGGACCCCTTTGCAGACTTTAGTCTAACCTAGATTTCCCTCATAGATAACATAACTATGTTGCACAAGTTTGAGTATAACTATTCGTTTTCAAGTTAATAAAATATGTCTAGATATTCATATTGACTGCAGAAATAGAAGATCCTGACATCATTGAAGATTTGTCATCAAAAAATAGTTGGAAAGAAGGAAAAACTGTCATGAGAAGGAAAATGGCACATCACTGAACAACCCAATGATTTTTATCATCTAATAAGTAAATATGATGGGGACCATCATCTTTAAAAGGGGAATTTCTAGTCCATTCTAGACACTTTGGAGGCCAAACATGTGACGTAGGTTAGACAACCTTCTAACCCTTCTCAAACAACCTGTTTTACCTTTTTTAGATAACCTATTGGACATTGCTTAGACAACCTATCAGTTCATGCTGAGAGAGCTTGCCAAAAACCAGAAATCCTTAAATATGACTTGTCATACCTTGTAAGTATCACTTTTAGAGCCCTCAGATGTGACTTGTCAAATCCCCAAGACATGCCAGTTTTCTCTAAAGAAGAGAGAACATATGCCACGAAATGAAAATGAATAACAATTACAAAATTAATTTCCAGTGCGAGTGAATTGAAGAGTTTGTTATGCCCTAGGTATGAAATAGGTATACTGATCCCATTGAAGGATTCCAAAGCCATCAAAACAGTAGTTCTATCGAGGGTAGAAATTTTCTCATGACAAGTATAGAAACAAGAGGAAGCATTGGACCCGAAACTTCCAAGACGAAAGTTTCTCCTCTGACCGCCGAGACGAAATTTTCTCCTATGAAGAACATGGAGGATAAAATTATAGACAAACATGGTAGTAGTCTCCAATCATCAAATGTTATAGGGACAAAAAAGGATAATATGGGTAGGGAAAATAGGATAAAAATATAATATGTTCATTGTCATTCACATACAACACCATATGACCATGTATATAAAAGAGGATTTAATATAATAGGTTCATATCCATTGAAAATTCCATTGTTTTCCAAAGACGAAAAATATAGAAAAAAATAAGGAATTTTACCGAGGGCTCTGAAAAAAAGATTAACATGCAGAAAATTAGAAACCAACTTGCGATTCTGTACAGGAAGAATGTGATTTTGACTCTAAATCTACATAATTCGTCGCTTTCCTCTTCAAGAGCCTCCAAGTTCTGTCCAATGCATTTCTATCCATGGCAGTTGATGGATCCCAACATTAGGTAAGAAAAAGGCATCTAATTCATCCTTCTATCAGTCATTCAGGACCTAAAAAGGAAACACTATGTTAACAAGTCGATGAATAATGTGTACATCCTAGTTATAATTATAGAATATTTCAGTTTATCTATTTAGATGTTGTAGTCTTCCTTTTTCCTAACTAAAATGCATATATGGCACTAATGGGATTGATTTCCAGCAACACCTTTTTGACACAGGCTTAGAGTGACACATTTTGGTCTCTGAAGACATCAAGATAGTTTTTTTCAAAGAACATATGATCACAGCGGTTCATTCTCAGTTCCAACCTTTGGTGAAGTTCAAGTTTATCTGAAGAAGTTCCAGTTTTGCAACAGTTTGTTGTGTACCAATGTGTAGATCAAGTAGAGCATCAGGTAGAACTACAGTTGCTTGGATGCCAATACCGGTGTTGGACGATCTCCAACGCTACATCATATTGAGGCATAGTCCCTGAAGACTAAGTGTGGCTCAACAAATTGCCACTAATAACATTGTTTTGCATGACCATTTGCTCAACCACGACGCACTTCACTCAACCATGGCGCATCTACTAAAAGAAGAAATAGTAGTTTGTTCATTTCATAGATTAAGCAAATAGATATTTAAGCTATACAACCTATTACCTGACTTGAAAGGAAACACCCACATTTTCTAATGACATTATTATTCTCTGTAATCACATTTTATTGAGACAAAATGCATGGATCATTTATTGTTTTCGCTCTTCGTTTTTTAATGAAAAGTACTTTGATTCGCTTATCTAATTGAGTTTGTCAATGTTTTTGGCTTTCCTTGGATCAGGGCCCATCCAAGGCAAAGTACAAGGAATCATTTTTTAAGTTAGTTTTCTGCATTTACATCTGTCGCACTAGAATAGAGTATTATTTACACATTGTAGTTTTTTTGCATATTGTAGCAGTTTTGAGTTATTAGAGTAAAACACATTTTCAAATTATTTATGAAGAATTTAGTAAATGTTATTTCATGCATTCCCACATATGAGATTATTTCCTTCCACATAAGATCTTTATTTATTTATTTTGTAATATCCATAATCCTCTACTTGTTATGAACACTCGTATGAAGCATCAATAGTGTTTGAACAATTGACTTTTGCAACCTAAAGGTAGAGTGTTAAAAAGGATTTCACTAACAGTTATAAACTAGGTGAGAAATATTAAAATGCTTATCTCTAATGATTGGTAGTTTAGGAATAAAGTGCCAATCCAGGAAGTCAAATCTCATTCCCCCACAAACCTTAGTTAAAGAAACAAATTCCCCCTTTTATTGTTTTGATTAAAGTTAGATTTACACACGACCAACCATAGTTAGTTCCCTTGAAGTTGCATATATTGTGCAGGTCCCTCATAAGTTTGTACGGATCCTCGGGTTGATGATTAAAGTAGTGGCTTATATGCAAAACTCTTGCTGTTGTCTTACTCCGATAAGATACAATTTATTGTTGATTAGTTAATATCGTCACTTTTTGGCACCGTTCCCAGGGAGGTGTTCCAAACCTCAAGGACACTGACAATAATAATTAGCTGTTTTCTTTTATGTTTAGCAGGTTACAATCCGAGGAGAGCAAGTAAATACGAAGCAGACATGTTTCCAGGTGTAATATCCCGATTTTGACCCCATTGCATTAAAAATGTAAATGATGTAAATATGCTAGTGTGAATTCCTAGTGCGGAGCTCAAGGTCAAGGCTCGACTAGTGAATGGATAGGCATGTATGATGTTATATTTTATTTGGACTATTTGGTTGGATTTTATGCCGATTTAGAGTATATGTAAATATTATGTGCATAAATAATAAAATGGTCCAACAATGGTTGTGTAAAGAGCACCAAAGGGGATATGATTCCACCAGAGGGGAAGAGGAAGGGGGCCTATGGGAAACCAAATCCTATGCTGCCGTAAACCTTAGAACTCACCCAAAATTCTGTCATGTGATGAGAATAAACCAAATATCTCCTTTTTGACCATTTTTCCAATCATTAATGCATGTGTGTGGTTGGTGGGAAAAGTCACCTCATGTAGTTATTGAAGCATGGGACTGACTACACTTTTGTTACAGTTATGTCAGATGTCAGCAGTCCTATTTCTTCCATGGTCAGAAGCCATGTCATCTATATTTTCACCCTTACCTCATATCCTTAGAGTCAACACTCTTTTGATGATCATTCCATTCTCATTCCCTCTCATGCAAGCTGCTGCACTACGTAGAGTCATTCCATTGCTGTTGATGTCCATTTTTACCAGACTATGTATTAAACCCAGAAATTCAAATTAGAATACAAAGAGAAGAGTGGGTTGTGGGCTGAGAGATAGAATCTTGTAGGTGCTTCCTTCTCCTTGGTGGACTCATATCCCATCTTGGGGGTGGCCTCCCAACAGAAAGAGTATATGTTGGACGGAGTGCCTATGGTTGGGTGGAAAAGTGCTCTTACACAACCAGTTGCTTGGATATACGTTGAGTAAAGATAAGTACTCTCATGTAATTGATTCTGAAGTGTTTTTATTTCATTCCTGTGATTGTTATGCTTGTGTATTTGCATGCTAGATGTGTGTGGATAGAATTTAATTCCGCGGTGCATGTTTATTACATTTATGCACACATACCTTTTGTTGAAAAATCGTATTATGCATTTGGGCAGATTATTAGAGCCTAGGTTTGGCCAACGTCCCCTAGTCCCGATGGTTGGATAGGGTGAGGGGGATGTTACAAAGTGGTATTAGAGCTTCTGGTTACAATACTGGAGCTGTATGGGCAAGAAATCACGATATGCAGGCAAAAGGATAAAAAATGGCTGTGTAGGGTTAAGTTCTGTTGAATAGCAATTACATGACAGTTAAATGGAAGTTAACCAGCTTGGAGTAAGCCTAAAATCCAATTTTGAACTTTCCCCATTATGGACCAATGAAAACCCTGCATAAAACCCGAAATTTTGAAATTTGGGAAAATTTAGCTGGGTCCCACCCATGCCAGGTGGCAGGGTGATGTGGAGGAGCCACGTGGGAAGGAGGTCTGACGTGGAGGATTTGTGTGGGAAGAGGGTGCGACGTGGACTATCCCCATCAAACCTGGGTGCGCAGGTAACCGTAAGGTATGGAATGTGAAAGCGGTTTCGTAATGGCCGAAGGCGGTTTCCCTTACCGCTCTTCCAACTTGCAAAATAATATGGTGCCAACACGTGGAAGATGGTTTAGTATTTTGCAACCACCCACCACTCCATCCTAGTGCACATGTTGGTGATGCGAAATGGATGTGGACCATTGATTTGCCACCAATCGATGAACCATCGTTGATCTTGTCCCCTATTTAACCACATCTCAATGGTTATTTTAGCGATATGGGATGTGTTATATTCCTCGCTTTTTCCTCCTGTGAAATTTACCTCTGCCGTTGATCTTGTCCTCCGCTTCAATCTAAACCGTTGATCTATAATCATTTTGCAGAACACGCCAACAATAAGGTAGGTGGCATTTGAAGGGTGCAAAGCAGAGGAAAAACAGTGTTTTTTGCAGCCGATTTCTGGGTGCCCTAAATCGAAAATTGCGGTTGAAGCCTATGAGCCAGATTGCGTGAAATCGAAGCCACAAGAGGGAAGCCCCCTTGACCCCTGTCCTCCCTCGGAGATAGTTATTGATTGTGAGAGAAATTATGTGGCTGACATAAATTGTCAATATGGATTGTCTCCATAATGCATGGAAATTATTTTGTGAATTTCCAAGAATGTAATGAGGCATCCCATGTGTGAATTTGTGTTTCAAACTTGTGGAAAATATTTCCATGAGAAACGAAAGGAAGTATCACCTTTGAATGAGATGTAAGGGCATATAAGGGACCTTGAAAAGACTCCTTATGGAGTTAGAATGGAATCAATTGCAGTGCTCATAAGTGCAGAGAAGTTAAGAAAGGTCAAGTTGAACTTGGCCATAATTTCTGAAAGCAATTGGAGTAGTAAGGAAATGTTGATAAAGAGGGAAATTTCTCACATTAAACTATTTCAGTTTATAGCATAACAATTGTATGCTTGGAAAATAGGAAGTAGGAATGTTATACATGAGTATATGCATTGAATTATTGCTTGGTGAGAAAATCATAGCTAATGATTCCTTGTGTGCTTGTTACGAGGCCAGGAAATTGGATCAGCTATGATGTGGTAGAGGAATTCCCTGTTATGATGGGGAGTTGGAAGGGAGAATCCCTCCACTACCCTCTTGCTATTGTAAATATAATTCTAAAGTTTTCATGCATATAAATTATGGCAAAGCGATGTTGGAAAAGCAAGAGAGTAGTATATTAAATGCGTATGAATTAGTGGGCATGATTAAAGAGTCATTGCATAGTGCATGTGAATCTCTTATGCATGAGCATGATGTTGCATATCGGTAAAGGTAGTGAAGTTACACATGCAGTAGCTGATTCATGATATTGACTATGGTTGATGACAGTTAATGTTGTTGACAATGGTTGTAGGAATCATACCTCAGAAGCATGACCGAAAATGCAAAGAAGTCACATCATGTGACCAGCAAACCTTGAGAGGGAAGGATGGAGTAATGATTCATGATCAAAACATTGGTAAAAGGATTGTGTAGCCTTGGTATGAGGCCAACTCATCAGGTAACATCAAGCGATGTTAATGACAACCATGCAGGTAATGGTTATTTGTGCTTAATTGCATGAATGTTGAAAGAGGATTTGGTAAGATCCATTCAACTATGTTGATTTGGTTTGCATGTGGTATTGAGTGCCTGGATATGAATGTCATCCTACCGAGTATGGTGAGTTGTGGGTAAGTGGAGGCAAGGAGCCTTACACCCTATAGTTGCTTAGAAACCTCAATGCATTCATATGAAATTGTATCATACCATTTGTGCATGTTATGAGTTTAATAACCAAAGCAAGTAATGACTTATGGTCCTGTTATGATAGAACAAATGACATGGCAATATAGTATTCATGAATCAGTGCATGGTGGCATTGAGTGGATATGAATTAAGATATTTTATAAATATTATGGTTGCATTGAGTGAATGCACATTAAAAGATTATGTAAATGTTGTAAGTGTGCATGCATGTGTGTGGGTACACATGTTGCGATGCATTTTGTGAATGCATGGTTGTGTTATGTATGTTTCATTGCAACTAGATAATAGATGAAATGATGAATTAATGGTAATTCTGGGATCATTTCATGAGCTGCTATGAATGCAGGAGAAGGATTTCATGAAGAAGGTAGTCATGTTTGATGGTCTACCAGAGTGCTCTGTTGAAAGGACAGAGTTGCATAAAAGGAATATGGCTGTGAAGTAATGAATATTGGAGTTTTATTTAAATTGCAGGGATAATGTGACTGTGTCTTGCAATTTTACTGTGATAATGATGCATATAAAGTAAATATATGCATCTCTCTCTCTCTCTCTCTCTCTCTATATATATATATATATATATATATATATATATATATATATATATTTCATTGCATTTGGAATGTTAACAGCTGAAAGTGTTTGAATTATTGAGTATATAATTTTGAAAACATTTCAGTGACTGTTGCAGCAATGAGAATGTTATATGCATGAAAAATCACAAAGTGCTTAGACTGATTTAAATTTTTCGATTTCAGCTAGATTGTCTTGGGAATGGCCATGTGGGTAATGTTAAATCTTCAAAATTTACTTCAATTTGATCTAGGATCTTAACTGAGAGATCAACATGTACAGCAAATCTACAGCATATAAATCATGGACACAATAATGCAAGCACACAAGAGACACAGAGTTTACTTGGGGAAAACCATAAAGGTGAAAAACCCCAATAACTTCCTCAGAGATAGATAGAGCAATGATACAACCAGAATACAAGAGATAGTCTTCTCCTAGTAGCAGAGCCTCCTCCTCCACAAGTGCGCCACTCTCCCAAGTGTGAGTGAGAGAATATAATGATCAAATAGAGATATCCCGATCTCTATTTATACTAGACTTGACTTGCCTAATAACCTTTACTAGGTCGGCCTTAACTTAACCACATAACACAATGCTGACTGGGATGACACCCAATAGGGTGGTCTAATAACCCTTTGACCCACATGGCCGACCCCCACTAGGGTGGTCTAACAACCCTTTGACCCTCATGACTTATACAGGGCCGACCCCAACAAGGTGGTCTAATAACCCATCAAGTATAAGTTACGAAACTTACAATATAAATGACGACACTTCCGTATAGAGGAATAATAACATCTCTATAGGGATATAAAATACATATATGAAATACATGGGTGAAATACATTCCGAAGTTACATATAAATCAACACTCCCTCTTAACTAGGAAGGTATTTCTCGACACAGGTCTGCTAGCACAAGTCTTCTTCTTTGGATCATCATCAGCGAATCATCATCCTCGAATCATCGTCATCGTCACTGCTACTACTATCTCAATCAATCTCTGAATCTACTTGTCATATAAAGTTCTACAGAGCCAGTCCTTTTTCATATTGGATGTAGGCCCACCACCTGCAGGTCTTCATCATCATTGGCCATACTGTGGAAATCTCAGGACTTATTACGTGCGTCACAAAACCTTGCAAGAGCATCCAGGCTATTATGAGAACACAACTCTACCTTTCGGATCTCCCAGGGACATATTATATGTGACTGTCACAAAACCTTAAAAGAGTTTCTTGACTAGCAAGAACCCTAAAGAGCATCTGAGGCCTTTTTCATCCTATCCAGATCTCCAGGACTTATTACATGTGACACCTACCACAAAACCTTGCAAGAGCATTCCAAGACTTATTACGGGCACACAGCCCAACCTATCGGATCTACCAGGGCCATATTACATGTGGTCATGGCAAAACCTTGCAAGAGCATCCCAAGACTTATTACGAGCACACAGCTCAACCTATCGGATCTCCCAGGGCCGAATTATATGCCATAGGACAAAACCTCGAAAGAGCATCTGCCAGATATCCTAGGGCCAAATTATATGCCATAGGAAAAACCTTGCAAGACTATCTGCAGATCTCCCAGGGGAAAATTATATGTCCTTCCAAAGCAAAACCTAGAAAGAGCGTTTTCCAGATATCCCAGGGCCACATTACATGCCATAGGCAAAACCTTGCAAGAATATCTACAAACCTCCCAGGGCCAAATTATATGCTTATCTGCACAACCTGTTCCACGGCCACAAAGTATCAACCTGATACTCACCATACATCATCCTGATGTACACATGATCATCCTGATCATCATCACTGCAACATCCTGCTGCATGTAATCTGGAGAAACATCCTGAAGCTTGTCATCCATGATCATCCTAATCATATAATGCATCTACCTGATGCATACCAAGTATCTACCTGATACATATCATCATACATGATCCACCTGATCATACCTGATACATATCAACATACATGATCTACCTGATCATACAATGTATCCACCTGATACATATACAGATACATGGTCCAAGCATCCAACATGATGCATATACAAAATACATACAAATGATCCAACTGATCATATCCAGCATCCAACATGATGCATATATACATAAATGATCCAACTGATCATAACAAGCATCCAATATGATGCAATGATCCAACTAATCATAACAAGCATCCAACATGATGCATATACATATACAGAGTAGTAACTAGAGCATCATCTTGATGCTCATCATCCATGATCCTCCTGATCATCGTAGCATCATCCTCTTCAGATCATCTCATCGTCCACGAAGCACAACCCAGATGCACATCATCCATCACTTACACCACTGACATGGGAGAACACATCTACCACCATTTGGGGAAAGCTCCAGCCCTTACTTTTTCACCATGGGAGAACACATCTACCACCATGTGAAAAATGGCTCAGCAATTACATCACGACCAAGGGAGGACACATCAACCATGTTAGAAAAGCTCATGTGCATCTGCATCTTCCAGACTCATCACTTTCCTTTGGAAGGAACCTCAATCTAAAGTGAACCAAGCCTCTCTCTGAAGTACTCAAACTGCACTCTGGCCAATGGCTTGGTCAATACATCTGCAACCTGCTCAACCAAGAGATCACACCTGATCCCATACTGAAGCAGCACCTAGATGTGCTCTTCCTATCTGCAGCATTGCATGCTCAATCTGAATCAACATAACCCTGTAGGTTAAACTTTTTATTCGCATCATACTTGAGCCCATAATCAACCGTACCCTTTAGGTACCTCAGAATATGCTTTATAGCAACCAGGTGAACATCTCTCGGATCCGTCAGGAACTGGCTTAATGTGTTCACCGCAAGCAAATATTTGGTCTTGTGTTCGTTAGGTACACAGAGGACCCAATCATCTGACGATACATCGTGACATCAAACGGATCAGATGAAGCATCACACAGAAGCTTCAGGTTCGATGCCATAGGCATGGCCATATCCTTGCAGTCCATCATCCCGAACCTCTTCAGGATTTCTACTTCATACTTCCCTTGTCCAAGGGAGATTCCATCTGCACTTTGTCACACCTCCATGCCAAAAACAAATATTGTAACATCTCCAAGTTCTTCATATCGAATTTGGCAGCAAGCTTCCTCTGCGTGTCGGCAATCAATATATCCTCACCTATTACAAATAGGTCATCCACATAGTAGTATCACTGGATTGCCTTCCTCAACCTTGTAGTGAAGGTTGGAATCCGCTTTACTCTTGGTAAAGCCCAAACTAGATAGAAAGCTGTCTATCCTACCATACCAAGTTCTGCACATATATGACTCCCTGTCATGTGTCTCAGAACCAAGTGGCTGCTCCATGTACACTTCTTCTTCAACTAAACCATTCAATAAAGCTGTCTTGAAATCCATATGGTGTATCTTCCCTGTCATCACTGTACCCGGAGCAAGTACTGATCTAATGGAAGTGTATCTGGCTACAGGAGAAAAAGTCTCTATGCTACCACCTGCAGCATGCTTGATATTGTAGCTTCTATTGGAAGTCACTACAGACTCCCCTTCAGGTCTTGGGACTGCATCCCAAACATCTTCGTGATCGACTGGTACTCCTCGATCATGGCATTCTTCCCAGATCTCGGGAACTTCAATATATTCAATATTTTCAATATATAACTTTGTTGCTAAACAAATGTTGTAGTCCTTCTTTTGTAGGTGATGGTATACGATCTTTCCTACACAACAAGTTAGATTGCATGATTAGAAAACATCTCATAGTTTTCAAAACAAATTCTTACATAGAGAAATATGTCATACAGTCATGCAATTATCTTAGCCAATGCTTCAATACAACATTTATCCATATTCCGTAACTTTCTAGATGCCTTCCAATCTCCACCAGAACATTGTTAAGAGTGTGCACAACTCCTAACATGTTAGCAAAGAGGTTTCATTCTAGATAAGTAGAAATGGAATGTTGTATAGTGCCATAGGCCACTTACCCATGTATATTAGTAGTATACTGTTCATCAATGCAACTATTCTAATATGCATAATACACAACCTAATACATCATTGAATAAAATTATGTAAGAAATGACAATTCAAATACTTATCTTTGTTTGGTTGCTGGGTGGAATCCCTCTGAATATTTGCAACTCCATTATGATGTGGATTGTGGGAAGTGGTCAACTTCCTCTGAATATCTGCATCCTTGCAGAAACTACTGAAGTGTGCTCCTTTGCTTTCTTGCAGGAACAACTGGAGTGTGCCCCATCTTGATCTTTGCTTCCTGGATTACCTGTCCTTGGACTTACATCCATCCTTAATCACTATGCATGCTTATTAGTATCATCATTGTGTTATCCTTGAGGTATCATACATAATCACACATTTATTAGTATAAGCTTAATACTATCAAAACACAATAATCTTAAACATGTATAGTCATGATCATTCACAGATAATAAACATTAGTATTCAAGGTTTCAGGGAAGTCTTCTTTTACTCATGCATATTCTTATTTGATCATAGGACTCTTCTGATTAGTTAAATCATCAATGCATAAACCCGTGATTACTCAAACCTATACCTTCATGATTCTTCTGGTTAGTCATATCATCAATTATGGTAAGAAACATAATATGCATACATCCATGACTATTCAAACCTATGACTTCATGAATAATCATTATCAACAACACAACAATATAAGATCCTAACACAAGGTAGGATTCTAGCTTGATATAGTAAAAACATACCTGGATTAGCATGCTAGCTAGTTATATCTAACATACCCGCATAATGTCTTCTGGTTCTCTTCAGTGACTTGTGCTAGTAACCTGCATGTCTCATAGGTTAACCATTGTAGGACCAAGTTATACATACCTCGAAAGTAGATCTTCTATGTGATCCATGACAATGGATGAATCTTTGTCTTAATGTCACCATGATCATATGTTCTTGAAGAAGAACATGATTTGTCTTTCTTGGTGTACCTTTTATGTTAGCGAACAACATAAACCTCATACAACATCACAATGCATTAGTACATTCATAAGTGTCAAAACCTTAATCAATGAATATCTTCTATTAAGGTGATACGACAAGTCTAGTAATTAATCAAGATTGTATTGTAATGATATGAAGACAAACATATGATAAACTTAACCATGAAACATACCTGTAAGCCATACCTGTCAAGATTGCTTGTAATCTTCTTATGGAAGGCCTTAGCCTCATCTCCCTCTGAGACAGGAACTTCTTCACTTATGTAGGTGACCAATCCATCTTCTTCTAGGATTAACCCAATCCACTTGATTTGCAAGAACTGGACCTGGAGCTGGATTAGGGTTTGTCAAAGAAACCCCAAAAATTCAAACTTTGAATTTCAAACTTCTGAAAGGATAGAAATATGTGCCTTGATGAGCTGATCAAGTCGGTATATTTAGAATTTGAAAACTGCAAAGTTTCACCCCTCGAAATTGCCTTTTAGATTTTTGAATTCACTGGGGAGGACCCTGAATTAGGGTTTGAGTTTCCCGGAGCTTCACCCAACTTTCCGATCAAAGTCTCGAACTGGGGTTTGATCAAGCCCAGCCTTCTTCCCAACCAAAAAATCTGATCTTTGTCTCTAAATTTCTATTTTGATGAGTAGCATCCAGCTGTGGTCTTCGATTACAAAAATTCCAACTTTCTCCGAAGCCCTAAATTCCGGAAGCCATGAATGAAGGTGCTAAAAAATAATTCTGTTTTGACAGAAATATGTACCTGATTTTTTTCTGGTCTAACTACGAACTTTTCGATCCACAGGGTTTGAAAATTTTTCCTGAGATAGCTTGACCTGTTATCTTTCCATCCCGATAGGTTTGACTTCAATTGGATTCTCTGAGAGAGAGTTATACCAAGTGTCGCAACGTGACCTGTTTATGGGATAATACAGGAGAACAAACTTGTACGGCGTGCCACGTGTCACTGGTTCAACTTCAGCCTCTGAAAACTTTTCCTGAGATATTACAGTCTATGTACTACCTGTAAAGTTTTACGAAATTTCATTTGGAGCTTCCTAGCCCAAGTTATGACCTTTTTCCCAAGGTCACCTGATTTTGACTCAGATCTGGAAGAGGCAGAAACCCTATATTGTACAGATCATAAATCACAAAGTACAACGAATTAGAGGTTTTCCTGTGGACACAAGGTACACGGGGATCTTATCTTCGAGTTGTAAAAGTTTCAGATAAAAATTTTCCAAAATGGATTTATAGTGAAAGTTCTATGATGACTGGTTTTTTCTATATCAAACCCTAGCATCGTAAGTGCAACAAGTGTCATACATGCCATATCATGCCTTCTTTCAGGCTAGCTCTGATACCATGTTAAATTTTCAGAATTTACTTCAATTTGATCTAGGATCTTAACTGAGAGAACAACATGTACATCAAATCGACAGCATATCAATCATGGACACAATAATGCAAGCACACAAGAGACACAGAGTTTACTTGGGGAAAACCATAAAGGTGAAAAACCCCAATAACTTCCTCAGAGATAGATAGAGCAATGATACAACCAGAATACAAGAGATAGTATTCTCCTAGCAGCAGAGCCTCCTCCTCCATAAGTGCACCACTCTCCCAAGTGTGATTGAGAGAATAGAATGATCAAATAGAGATCTCCCGATATCTATTTATACTAGACTTGACTTGCCTAATAACCTTTACTAGGTCGGCCTTAACTTAACCACATAACACAATGCTGACTGGGCCGACACCCAATAAGGTGGTCTAATAACCCTTTGACCCACATGGATGACCCCCACTAGGGTGGTCTAACAACCCTTTAACCCACATGACTTATACAGGGCCGACCCCAACAAGGTGGTCTAATAACCCATCAAGTATAAGTTACGACACTTACAATATAAATGACGACACTTCCGTATAGAGGAATAATAACATCTCTATAGGAATATAAAATACATATATGAAATACATGGGTGAAATACATTCCGAAGTTACATATACATCAACAACTAAGTCCATGATAAAGGCTGGAACCTACCATGTGCAAAGGCCAAATATTGTGAGAAGGATCTCATGGTTCACAAATATAATTTCTACATGAAACGGATCTGAATTTTTTTTGATTTAAGTTTATGAGAATAATCTCATGGTTGCAAATCTAATTTCTGTAGCAAAACAGATTTGAAAAATTTCTAATAATTGCTAATGACTATTTGGCTATATAAAATTGTGTCAGGAGGACATGTTGTAGGTGGATGTTCATGTATGGTAGCAAGTGTAAAACTATAATGGACAGAGTGATACCACTTATGAGAGACAAACAATATGAGGATAGCGTCATGGCTAAGCAAATCAATTTCTGTAGTTGACATAATTGCAAACTATTAATGCCATTGATTGGTTATGGAACAATCAGATTTAAAGTTTATTGTTAAATGCCACTGACTGTTTGGCTGTTTGAGGAGTGTGTCAGGAAGACACATTGCAGGAAGACCATGTGTGATGGTCTGCAGAAGCCAAAATCCATGGGAAGGATCCCATGCTTTGGAAATGGGTTTCGGGTGAAACACCATTGTAAATTTTGATAACATCTCAGCTGCACTGCATGTTAGAAAACCATGTGAGTGGAATGGTAAAATTATGCCATGAAGGCATACGTGGGTTATGGAACGTGAAAAGATTGGGGTGGCATACCAAAGGACTGTTGACTCAGAGAAGGGAGCCCCCATTCTTCGTAAATTAAGAGGGGATACATCTGAAAAGGGATAAGTATTCTGTAACCCTAGTTAAGAACATGCATGTCTAATTATTAGGGTTAATATGCAGAGCATGTTCTATTTTATTTATATTATTTCAGACTGCTTGAGTATGATTAGGGCCTACATGGCTCACATCGGAAAGGGGTGCAAACCTTTCTGGTGTTGGGTTATGATAGGGTTGTCAATATTCACTACACCCTAAGGGAATGGACGCATTCTAGTGTTTAAATACTTTATAGTGAATGTTATGAAATATAGTTACAATTTTAGAGCAGCAATACTGATGAGCTTGCTTATCCTTCTTGTGTTGTCAGATTACACAGATGCAATTTGGTGCTGCACACTAAAGAAGCAAAGTGAAAGGTTGTTGTGAGGGGTTGTTGTGAAGGGTTGATGTGGGTATGAAGGGTTGTTGTGTGTGTGAAGGGTTGTGGATATGTGGTTCCATAGTAGAGTCTTGACCTGGAAATGGTAATGGTGCAGTTTCATTCCATTGGCCTGTTGATCCAGATAGAAGTGCTGGCTTGGCAATGGAGAGGCAAAACTAGGTATGGGACTGGTTTGGCACCAGAAATGCTTGGTAAATCCAGTCAGTGCACTGGTTGGGCATTGAATGTTGTGGAGCAGCTGGCGTGCTGGCCAAATATTCCTTAAATACTTGATCAAACCAGTCGGTGTACTAGCTTATCATTTCCTATTTGAATGATTGTGGAGTAGCCTGTGTGCTGGCCCAACATTCGTTATTGTATCCACATGCAATCCAAGGCTTGTAAAGCAAAGAAGGATCCTGTGGAATAAAGTGAAGACATCCAATACAGATAAGTTTTTGGTTACTTGCATCTTCTTGCTTATTTAATATGACTATATGTGTGTACATGATTTGGTTATGATTTCTTAAACTCTTGTTTAGAGATAAACCTTATGAAAATAAACTAAACATGTGAATTGATTCAATGTTTGAGTGTAGGTATTGCTGGAAGCAAGAACCTTGAAGGCATCCTAAGGATGCATGTGGACATGTGACTATCCTGGAGAGCTTAGTATGAGCAGTAATGAAAGATGGTGTTAGTGGACTTGTGTGGGTCCTAGTATCCAAAGGTTCTGTAGGAAACAATGGGGAAGGGTTCCCTGGTTGAAAATCCTTAGACAAACCTTAGACACTAAGTGTCATATCCAATAAAGGGCAAGTCAAGCATTCACATTGAAGTGAAAGAGGATAAGGAGCATGAAACCACAGTGGTGGTGTGGCTCCAGATTGGAACAAGACTAAGAGGGGGAAACTCTTACTCTTCTCTTTCCTTTTTGATTGATGCATTTTAGAAAATGAAAAATTGTGGAATGCATGTTATGGCTGAAAGTTGATTGTGTTTATTTGCTTGAAATAAATTGTGAATGCTAAAATAGTTAATTCCCTGTGAAAGGATGAACATGAATGAGTTCATGTGTATGTTGGGAAATCATGAAAAGTGGGGAAGTCTCATGAATAGAGCATGGGACCTCCATGTCAATTGGGAAAATAATTGACTGATTTGTAATGTACATGTTATGCTTGGCCTAACAAGAATTG
Organism: Larix kaempferi; assembly: GCA_027924585.1. Classification (NCBI taxonomy): domain Eukaryota; kingdom Viridiplantae; phylum Streptophyta; class Pinopsida; order Pinales; family Pinaceae; genus Larix; species Larix kaempferi. The sequence continues at coordinate 34,882,196 of BSBM01000001.1, read as the reverse complement.
CAATGATGAATTTCACAGGTGAGAAATTGAAATCAATTGGTTGCAGCTGTTATAAGACCAGTGGTGCTAGCAAGCAAAGTGTAGGAAGTTGTGCACATTGACCATGGCATCATACCAAAAGCTATTGGATTTGGATGAAAATATTCTTCAAACGATTACTAAGACCCAAGAAAATATTGGAGAGATGCTTAAGCTACATAAGCAACAAAATGAGATGAACCACAAGGTTTTGCAGGACTCTATTTGTCTGCAAAGAGAGGTGAAAAGCATTATGGGAGAAATCAACAGTGGGAAGAAAAGTGGATCAATGAAGAAGCATTCATCCAATCATCCCATGAAGAAACGTTCCAGGATGGAAGACTCCAGGAAAAATTATCAAGTAAAGAAAAAGAAGCTACTAAAATGTTGGGAATGTGGAGGAAATCATTGCCTCCGCAATTGCCCAACAAAGGACAGCAAGAAGAATTGTATCCAGGAAGTTTCCAGACTTTTGGATCAGCTGGAAGGTCAAATTCAGCAGGATTATCCTGTTGAAACCAAGGACTTAGTCCTGGAAGGTCAAAGTAAAAGATGAAATGCAGGACAGACCTGCCACATTTTGTGGATTTTGGAAATGTGTAAAGAGTGTATGTATTCCTAAGTATTGGAACACTGAGGATGGTGTTATTCCAAGGGGGAGGGGATTGTAATATCCCGATTTTGACCCCATTGCATTAAAAATGTAAATGGTGTAAATATGCTAGTGTGAATTCCTAGTGCGGATCTCAAGGCCAAGGCTCGACTAGTGAATGGATAGGCAAGTACGATGTTATATTTTATTTGGACTATTTCGTTGGATTTTATGCCGATTTAGAGTATATGTAAATATTATGTGCATAAATAATAAAATGGTCCAACAATGGTTGTGTAAAGAACACCAAAGGGGAAGATGAAGGGGGCCTATGGGAAACCAAATCCTATGCCGCCAAGTGTCAACCTTAGAACTCAAATTTTTTTTCATGTGATGAGAATAAACAAAATATCTCCTTTTTGGACCATTTTTCCAATCATTAATACATGTGTGTGGTTGGTGGGAAAAGTCACTTCATGTAGTTATTGAAGCATGGGACTGACTACACTTTTGTGACAATTATGTCAGCTGTCAGCAGTCCTATTTTTTCTATGGTTAGAAGCCATGTCAGCTTTATTTTCACCCTTACATCATATCCTTAGATTCAACACTCTTTTGATGATCATTCCATTCTCATTCCCTCTCATGCAAGCTGCTGCACTACATAGAGTCATTCCATTGTCATTGATGTCCATTTTTACCAGATTGTGTATTAAACCTAGAAATTCGAATTAGAAGACAGAGAGAAGAGTGGGTTGTGGGATGAGAGATAGAAGCTTGTAGGTGCTTCCTTCTACCTAGTGGACTCATATCCCAGCTTGGCGGTGGCCTCCCAATAGAAAGACTATATGCTGGATGGAGTGCCTATGGTTGGGTGGAAAAGCACTCTTACACAACCAGTTGCTTGGATCTACGTTGAATAAAGATAAGTACTCTCATGTATTTGATTTTGAAGTGTTTTTATTTCATGCCTGTGATTGTTATGCTTGTGATTTTCATGCTATATGTGTGTGGATAGAATTTAATTCTGCTGTGCATGTTTATTACATTTCTGCATACATTCCTTTTGTTGAAAAATCGTACTATGCATTGGGGCGAATTATTAGAGCTTAGGTTTGGCCAACATCCCCTCCGATGGTCAGATAGGGAGAGGGGGACGTTACACTAGGTAGGTCTCTCTCTTCCAACATATATTTTATCATTTATTGTTCCACCAATTAGCTAAACTCATTCCAAAAATTTCATATCCTCATACCTAAAAGAAAAATTTAAAAAAAAACAGAAAAGAAAAAAATTCACTAAACATTACAAAGTATAAAAAGATCCAAAAATACAGACACCACCCTTTAGTATGAATGCTTAGAGAGAGGGACTAATTTGGTTTATTTCTACCAAAGACATCCATTCCATCCAATCCTAGCACAAGTAGTAGGAGAAGGGAGGGAGAAAATTCTGAACGAAACCCTGAGAACCTTGGAGTTAACTCCCCTCATTTTCAGTTCATGAGAAGGAGGGTTGGGTTCTTTGGATATACTAATGACAACAGTGACTCTTCATCTACTGACCTAGAGGATAAATAAGAAAATGAAAACGTAGATAAGGAACAAGCCGAGGTGTTTGAATTTCCCATTCGGGGAGTCAACGATGAAGACACAAAAATGAAAAACATTAACCCAACAACTTTACCCAATTTTCATGGCTTAACATCTGAGGATCCAGAGACCTTATTGTTTGAATTTGAGGTGGTATGTAGAACCTATGACTACATCTTAGATGCCCAGAATCTCAATATTGTTCCATCCACTCTGAAGGACTCTTCCCTATGATTGTTCATGATCCTAGAGGCCAACAATATAATCACTTGGGATCAAATTAAAGACACCTTCATAACAAAATACAGAGACTACTGTAAAGCTAGGGAGATTAGAGATGAGATATTTAGAATGCAATAGGGAGAGAATGAATAATTAGAGGATTATGAGGAACGATTTCAACTTAGTTATAAAAGGGATCATAACTATACTCTTGATGACGAATCCCTTAAACTTGTACTCCTTCGAGGAGTTAGGGAGGAAATTTTAAAGACCGTAATCCTCCTATCCAATGGTGATATATACCAGCAGGATTATTAGGATATCAAACCGATTTTTAGAAACCATTCTAGGTCTACTGGGAAGATACCAAGAGGGATAAACCTCCCTTTTCAAACATCCAAGCCATCTAGTTCCACCCTCACCAAATCATACGTAGGGAATCTGCTTAAGGAAATGAAATTTAATATCCTGCACTCCATGGAATTATAAATGGATTCCATGCAAGATAAATTAAAAAAAGAGGAATCAAATAGATCCTTGGATGTGTTATGTCCATATTGTAGAAAGAAACATAAGAAAAATGAGTGACCACTAAACCTAATGAAGGTTAGTGCAAAAAAGGTTGAACATTGTGGAATTTATTCTGATAAACACCCCACATATGACTATCCCTACCTAGGATCTCTTAAGTATAATATTTACGATCCACAGGAGGTCATAGAGCCTCTATGTTACATAAACCCTAGAAGGCCAGGATCATAGAGGCCTTTCCAACAACCCTATGGTTAGGAACATTATCAAAATTTCCAAGGGAAGCAACCTTACCAAACATTTACACAACCACCTTACCAGTATTCCTACAATCAACCACCATTTCAACAAAACTATGGGTATCAACCCCCAATGAACCCATGGACACCAACCTTATGCTGCATCTGAATGGAGACCTACTGGGAAAATTCAATGGAAAAACCCTCAACCGGTACCTTCCACATACAAACATAATTTTAATTCCATGAGATGGAGGACAAACCAACAACTTCTTGCTCTTATGTCTCCACTAGTAGCTAATCAACCAGAAGCCCAAAATCCTACCCTTTTAGCACCAATACCACCTATGCTGACACAACCAACCCCCAATCCCAATAATATACAACCTCAACCTGTATGCAACAATTAAATGGCCAAGTATTTGACATATTCTTTGTAAATAGTATAGGCCAACAACCTGAATCTATGGTATGCAAAAACAGTAACACAAACTTATACCTCTGGCAATGCAGAACATACAAACCAATATGATTCTCTTGAAGAAAATCAACTTCCTCACGAGCAACCTGAAGAAAAGAAAAGGAATATAGGGGATACTTTATCTCCTGCTCCTCCTTATCCCCAGAGATTACAACCTAAGGATATACAAAAACTTGAAAACCCTATTTTAGAAGAACTAAACAATCTCTGCGTCAAAATACCGCTCCTACAGGCCATCAAAGAAATCCCAATTTTTAACCAATACATCAAAGAAACATGTATACAGAGACCAGGGAGAAAAAGGAATGATCCTTCCACCATTAACGTAGTAGGAAAATTAGAAGACTTAATTCTAGGGAAATTAATAAATCCAAAATATGTTGATCCAGGGAGTCCTATAGTGGATGTGTAGGTCAGGGGTGATCTAATCCAAAACACTCTGATTGTCTTAGGTGTAGCAATAAATGTCATGAACAAAGACACAATGTTAGGACTCAACATTAACACCTTCTCATACATACACCTACTTTTCTACAATTAGTAGATGCTTCTATAGTATGCTCCAAAGGTATGTTACAATACATCATGGTTTACATAGACTCCTGGAAATACCCTGCTGGCTTCATTGTCCTACATATTAAATCTAGACTCAATGCATACCCACTTATCCTTGGCAGACCTTGGTTCGCAACAAATGATTCCCATATGAGTTGTAGGAAAGGGGATACGATCATTGCAAATGATTTATAGAAAAATATATTAAACCTCTATGCCCCTTCCAAACCTTACTTAGACAATAGAAAACCTCTATGATCATCACATTATGTATAGGTTGATCAAAGTCATCTTCTCCTAGCTCCCATAGAGGTTTGCTACATGCCAAAAATTAGAACAAGAATATAATGACTGTGTGCTACATGCCACATAAAAAAAATTGGTTGGTTCGATGAATTGGCAAGGATCGCCAAGTCACATGAAAAAGGGAATCTAATGGTCGTTGTATTCCACCACTGAAAAAATAGAGAGAAGAAGAGATAGATGGGATAGATAACACGATAGAAGGAAAACGTGTATAATGATGAAGGGGAGAGGTGGTTGGCAAATTTTGAAATAAGGAAACGGGTTAAAATGATTGAGCTTACAAAATGAGAGACACGTTTGAACGATCATTTCCACCACCTTGAGCTTAAACCAACACTCGCATTACCCACATCAACAAAATCCCTAAGAGTGGAGCGCATCACAAAAGGATAACGTCTTAGGCAAGGAATAAGTCAGTGAGTTTTACTTACATAATTTCATCTTACCATACCCCTACATGGGGCCTCCAAATCCTTACGTGGGGGATGTACAACTCATATCTCTATGTTCTTGGATCTCTAATGAAGATATAAGATCCACATAAATGCTCCACTATTTTTAAACTGAAAAAGATGCTCAATTATGGATAAGAGCAGAAGCACCCATTGTGGACATAGTTCTCACCTCCTATCATTGGCTGATTCATGATGATGACATGGAAACAATTCTAAGGGAGAAGCAAAGTTCTTCCATCATTAAATTCATAGACTCAGTAGTAGAAGAAAACACAAATAGAATCATGCAACTTAATACAAGAAGATGGAAGTTTATCCCTAATGAACTAAAAAAGCTTGAAATACATTTGCCATCTAACCTAGAAAATGCACTCTTTCGATCCTCTTTATATGTCTCCACGATGAAAAAAATAGGATTGCAATGGATTGGCTTGATATTTAACCCACCATTACTTCTAATCCATTGATAATCAATATTCAAATAAGTTAGAGGAGGCAGAAAAATGGGATCATATTAGGTAAACCAGAAAATCCCATTAGACAAGGGCTATGACTAGTTGTTATGCCTGCATGATTAGACTAGCAGAGAAGCTCAAACCCACAAAAGACCGAGAATTGTCAGTTTATTGAAGAGGGACATGCAATATGGTTGTTGGGGGGATATGATGGCTCCCAACATCAGGTAAGAAAAGGCATCTAATTCCTCCTTCTATGAGTCATTCAGGACCTAAAAAGGAAGAACTATGGCAACAAGTTGATGAATAATGTGTACATCCTAGTTATAATTATAGAATATTTCCATTGATCTATTTAGATGTTGTAGTATTCCTTTTTCCTAACTAAAAATCATATATGACACTAATGGGGTTGATTTCCAGCAACACCTTTTTGACATAGGCTTAGACTGACACATTTTTGGAATCTTAAGACATCAAGCCATTTTTGTTCAAAGAATAGATGATCGCAATGGTTAACTCTCAGTTCCAACCTTTGGTGAAGTTCGAGTTGATCCAAATAAGTTCTAGTTTTGCTGCAGTTTGTTGCGTCCCAATGCGTACATAAAGCAAAGCATCATGTAGAACTACAACTGCTTGGATGCCGATACCAGTGTTCGACGATCTCCAATTCTATATCAGATTGAGGCCTAGTCCCCGAAGATTGAGTGTGGCTCAACAAAATGCCACTAACCACATGGTTTTGCATGACCATTCACTTAGCCATGGCGCACTTCACTCAGCCATGGTGCATCTACTAAAAGAAGAAATAGTAGTTTGTTTGTTTCATAGATTAGGAAAATAGATATTTAAGCTATATGACCTGAATTGAAAGGAAGTGCCCATCTTTGATAATGATATTATTATTCTTTGTAATCACATTTTATTGAGACAAAAGGCATAAACCATTTATTGTTACAGTTCTTCCTATTTTTAATGAAAAGTACTTTGATCCACTTATCTACTTGAGTTTCTCAACGTTCCTGGATTTCCTTGGATCATGGCCCATCCAAGGCAAAGTATAGGGACTCATTTGTTAAGTTAGTTTTTTGCATTTACATATGTTTCAGTAGAATAGAGTATTATTTATACATTATATCTTTTCTGCATATTGTAGCAGTTCTGAGTTATTAGTGTAAAACACATTTTCAGATTATTTATGAAGAATTTAGTCAATGTTATTTCATGCATTCGCACATCTAAGAGTATTTACTTCCACATAAGATCTTGTTTTCTGTATTTAGTAATAGCCATAATCCTCTACTTGTTATGAACACTTGTATGAAGCATCAAAAGAAACTGAACGACTGAGTTTTGCAACATGAAGGAATAGTGTTAAAACAATTTCACTAATAGTTATAAACTAGGTGAGAAATCTTAAAATGCTTGTCTCTGATGATTGTAGTTTAGGAATAAAGTGCCAAGCCAGGAATTTAGATCTCATGCCCTCACAACCCTTAGTTAAAGAAACCAATTCCCTTTTTACTGTTTTGATTAAATTTAGATTTACACATGACCAGCCATAGTTAGTTCCTTTGAAGTTGCATATATTGTCTAGGTCCCTCATAGGTTTGTATGAATCCCCAGGTTGATGATTAAAGAAGTGGTTTATATGCAACACTCTTGCTTTTTTCTTACTCTGATAAGATACTCTATTACTGTTGATTAATTAAGCCCGTCAGTAGCACCGACAAATATATACCCAAATTCCAATTGAACCCTCAACAATTTTTAATGGGTAATACAATTTCCTCAACCAACAATTCAATGGTGACCCAATTAATGCCCCAATAACACCTCTTAGACATAATTAACAACAATTTTCCTCTCAAAACCAACCAAACCCTCCTTGCTTCCTGCATAACCCAATTAACAACTATTTGCCTCTCAAAACCAACCAAACGCTCCTCCAATTTGCTTCTCAAAACTGACCAAACCCTCCTCACTTCCCATGAAAGGAAATTTTTTTGCACCAACGAGCTCGACTGGTTATTCGGGTTCGAGGCAAAAATACCCTCCATGAATTTGAACGTCTCAAGTAGAGTTCGGCCATGAATTATTTTAGGTCACTCGACATTAGTTCGAAGCGATAATGGGGTGTTTTGGTCATAATTGCAAATTCACGTTATTAATTTACATGCCCTTTACTAATGTTAGATGCCATATACTTTTACATGATGTGATGTATTACTTTTACTAATTTATAATTTTACACATATACCTTTTCAATGTCACAGGTTCATGAATTAAGAACCATTATATGCCCCCTATACCTATATCGGTACGACCGATATATACAAGTTGGGATGGGAGTTGGCCCCTCTATGCACCATACCAACCCAATCCATATCAAATGGCACATGGGATTAATTGATGGAGAAGGAATGGGATAGGGAAGGACCAAAACTATAAGATGCGATGTCTACATTAGGGTTCTACTTTAGGGGGGATGTCACACATGCAATTCTTGAATCTATGAGACATGGTGAATCCACCTGCTTATCCAACACTAGCCATGTTAATCATAAACCATGACCTCCAACCCTTATTATATTGACCTCCAACTATATTGTTAATCATAAACCTGGATGACCTCCAACTATATATGTTAATGTCAACATAAGGGTGTATAACTATGTTCATAAACTATGACCCCCAATTATATTGATAAATCATGACCTCATGTACTTTGTTAAATTAGATCTTCAACCATGGTATAAACTTGCAATTTCACTATCATTAAGTTAATCAACCTTATAATAATTAATTAACAAAGTTAATATATCCATCACATAAGTCATGTTAGCACATGGCATAAGTCATGTGACCTAAGGGGATTAATATACTACAAAGTTAAATTCAACACTAAAAATCCTAGTGATTTTTCTTGTAATTTTTATTTAGTCACTATCCCTAGACTAAATTAGTTATTTAAGTTAGTAATTTTTAGTTGTGTCACTTACTATCTAGTCGTTGTTTTCATCCCATGACTAAATTAGTCATTTTTAGTTGTGTCATTGAAAATTTCTCAAATTTGGTAGTATTTAGATTAAAAAAACTGTCTTGACTAACTTTTATGGTCGCATAGTCATAAATTTCCCAAATTGTACTAGTGATGGAGTGATTGTACATTCAGTTTATAACCTTTGGTAAAATTGCTCTATTACTTGGTCCTTATTTCATTAAATACAGACATTCGGAAGCCATAGGTTCCATGCAAGTGGTCACAACAAGAAGAGGGCCTAGCATAAACCAAGTATTGATGATGAGATCACATGTATGAAGGAAATGACATTTTTAACTTAAAATTGCAATTAAGGAAATAATCCTAAAATAATTCTACGCATAAACAATTATAAACAACGATTTATCAGAAAATGTAGGAATTTCTACAAAACACAAGAATTCTGCAATCACTACTTTGTTTAACTAAAAATGACATAAATAACAAATATACTCTAATGAAACAAGTTCCTATAATTTCCCTTGGATGGGCCCGTATCTGAGGCCATACATGAATAAGATATTGCTCAGATATAAGCTAGAGTAAGTACTTCTTCTATTCAAATTTAGAAACTGAAAACATGGATAAAAAATCTCTTTTAACTTGTCACTTAATGTTCAGAGTGAATATGAGAGTATCATATCAAAGGGAATGCCCCTGAACAAGTTGTTCCATTTAACTTAAATACAAAAAATTCTTAACCTACTTCATGGTAAATTCCTAGTCTACTCAAAGAACACATAATGTGTTGTGTTGAATACTCATGCATAGTGAGTGACAATGCACAATGGATGTATGGTGGCATCTGCAAGGTGACATGTGGATTTCAGGGTCTAGGCATCCACTTGTTTGGAATTGTTCATCGTTGAAATCACTAACTGTCTGCGCCAAATGCGAACTGTTGCTGGCTATTCTACTGAATTGCACTGATCAAAGAGTGAACTATAAAAACTGGGATTGCACCAATCAAGGAGTGTACTGGACTATGATGAGTGAGTTGGGAAAATTAGGACTACGCCAATTAAGGAGTGAACTAGACTACACTGAGTGAGTTGGAAAAATTGGAACTTGTGATTCTATAATGCTGAAAAACATACCAAATAAATCAGTTCCTTCAAGAGTTATTGCTAGAAACCAACTCATAAGTATTATATGCAATTTAGTCATAAAATTAAAGACTACATTAGATCAATAGATAATTGAAATCTACATACATTTATAACTAAAATGCACATTCATACATCAACTTGTTTACATAATATCCCCCTTTTGGTGCTGAATGTTTGAAATGATGAAGAAAATAGAATGTTGTCTTACCCAAAAGTGGGAGCCATCATCCTCCCCCAACTAAACCAACTACGCATCCTTGTGCAATCAAGAAGAGGGACCTCATTCCTCTATGGGTGCACCATCCTATGTTGTTATGAGATTCCTTGCAAAGCATTTTTTGATTTCCCTTGATGGATGGAATCATTTGTCCTTTTTTATCTATTCCCACTTTGCTTCTTCCTCTTCTTTACTCCAATCCTGGTTAACATTAGACAAAAGGAGTGGAGGGATGAACTTGAGACCAATCCACTGCCATCCCATATTTTCCACAATAGAAATATATAAGGAGGATTTGAATTTTTTTTCTTTTCTAAGTTGGACGGTGATTGGATCTCAATGCGACATAACCTGGAGGGAATGTCCTTCCACCTAGAGAAATTTTGTTGAATTATCCTGTTCCCCGCCTTCTCCTAACACTTATTCCTTAAAATGTGTGATGATCACTTCTTTCTTTTCGTTCAAAACTGGAGCCAATGCAAAATATTGTATCAACAACTAGTGGGAGGTGAGGACCGTGTCAAGAGTGTTAGTTTTTCAACATTAAATTCAATAGATCTAGGATCTTAACTGAAAAAAAAACATGTACAACATATCAAGCATAAGAGACAAGAGATAAGAGACACAAAACATTTCACCGGGGAAAACCAAGAAGGTGAAAAACCCTGCAACTTCCTCAGAGATAGAATAAGCACCAATACAAAGATCACAAAGATTAAACCCAAGAGATAGATGACTATAGCAACTACTCCTCCTCCACTTGTGCGCACTCCTCCTCTCTCTCACTAATGCAAAGTGAGTGAATGAGAGAATGTGTAAAATGAGAGAGACACACTCTCTATTTATACACTACTTCACTAGTCTTTTAACTCTAACTAGGTCGGCCCCAACTTAACCACTTAACATAATGTTGACTGGGATGACCCCCACTAGGGTGGTCTAATAGCCCTTTAACCCACATGACTCATACAGGGCCGACCCCATCAAGGTGGTCTAATAACCCATCAAGTATAAGTTACGACACTTACAATATAACTTGCGACACTTTGAAATACAAATGACGACACTTCTAATCGGAGGAATAATACATCTCCGTTGGGGATACAATAAAGTACAAATGTAATACATACAATATACAAGTGAATATCTTTCGAAGTTACAAATACGTCAACACTCCCTCTTAACTAGGAAGGTATTCTCTTGACACAAGTCATCAATACATATATGCACAAGTATTCAATTCTGGAGCTGGATCATCGTCACTGCTGCTATACTCGTCATCTCGATCACTGGTGCTATCTCTCAATTCTTCTCATCATGGGAAGTTCTACAGAGCCAACCCTTTTTCATGCTAGTTGTAGGCCTAGCCTCCTGCAGGTATTCATCATATCTAGCCATATTGTGGAATCCTCAGGACTTATTACGTGCGTCAACAAAACCTCGAAAGAGTATCCTAGCTCAGCCTATAGGATCTCCCAGGATCTTTTACATGTTGACTGTCACAAAAAATTAAAAGAGTGTCTTGCAACCTACAAGAACTCTAAAGAGCATCCTCACACAGAATATAGGATCTCCATGGCTGATTACATGTGACGTCCACCACAAAACCTCGAAAGAGCATCCTAGCTCAGACTATAGGATCTCCCAGGATATTTTACATGTGGTTAGGAAAAAACTTAAAAGAGTGTCTTGCAACCTGCAAGAACTCTAAAGAGCATCCTAGCACAGACTATAGGATCTCCAGGGCTGATTACATGCCTCTAGTAGCAAAACCTCGAAAGAGCATCCTAGCTTAGACTATAGGATCTCCTAGGATCTTTTCTATGCTACATGCACAACCTGTCCACGGCCACGGAGTATCAACCTGATACTCATGATCATACTGATCATCATCATATAGTGCATCACCCTGATGCACATCATCATCGCATGATCATCTTGATCATCGCCACGACATCGTCCTGATGCATATCATCTGGAGCATCATCCTGAGACTCGTCACATATGATCATCCTGATCATCATCATAGCATCATCTTGATGCATATCATATGGAGTATCGTCTTGATACTCATCATCATCGTATAATCAAACTGATCATACAAAGCATCCACCTAATGCATATCATCACACATGATCTAACTGATCATGTAAAGCATCCACCTGATGAATATCATCACACATGATCCAACTGATCATGTAAAGCATCCACCTGATGCATATCATCAAACATGATCCAACTGATAATGTAAAGCATCCACCTGATGCATATCATCACACATGATCCAACAGACTCATGTAAAGCATCCACCTGATACATATCATCACACATGATCCAACTGATCATGTAAAGCATCCACCTGATGCATATCATCACACATGATCCAACTGATCATGTAAAGCATCCACCTGATGCATATCGTCACATATGATCATCCTGATCAACATCATGCAGAACATCATCCAGAGCATCGTCCTGATGCTCATCACACAATGCTTACATCCACAGCCATGGGAAGGACCCTCCTATAAACATGCCGGGAATGGCTCCTGCAAATGTGTCCCATCACTTCTTCCTCGAAGGATCTTATGTCTGAAGAACACCAAGCCTCTCTCTGAAGTAATCAAACTTCACTCTGACTAGTGGTTTAGTCAACACATCTGCAACCTGTTCATCTGTCGCAACATACAGGAGCTTCACTGCTCCTCTCTGCACCATATCCCTGATATAGTGATATTTGATCTCGATATGCTTCAAATTGTCATGGAACACCGGGTTCCCTGACAACTTCACACAACTCTGGTTGTCACAATAGATACAAGTAGCATGCAACTGGAGATCAAATAAATCAGACAGTATCTTCCCTATCCATACTGCCACATAACTAGCCGAATAAGCTGCGACATACTCTGCTTCAGTTTTACTCAGTGCTATGCAGGATTGCTTCCTGCTAAACCAAGAGATCACACTTGATCCCATACTGAAGCAGCACCTCGAAGTGCTCTTCCTATCTACAGCACTGCCTGCCCAATCTAAATCAACATAACCATCCAGGTTAAACTTTTGATTCGCATCATACTTGAGCCCATAATCAACTGTATCCTTCAGGTACCTCAGAATATGCTTTACAACAATCAGGTGAACATGTCTAGGATCCGTTACGAACTGGCTCAAAGTGTTCACCGCAAAACAAATATCTGGTCTTGTGTTTGTCAGGTACATCAAGGACCCAATCATCTGACGATACACCGTGACATCAACCGGATCAGATGAAGCATCACACAATAGCTTCAGGTTCGATGCCATAGGTGTGGCCATGGCCTTGCAGTCCATCATCCCGAACCGCTTCATGATCTCTACTATATACTTCCTTTGTCCAAGGAAGATTCCATTTTCACTCTGCCACACATCCATACCTAGAAAGTAATGCATCATCCCCAAGTCCTTCATCTCGAACTCGGCAGCAAGCTTCCTCCTTGTGTCGGAAATCAACCCATCCTCACTTGTAACAAACAGGTCATCCACATAAAGTAGTAGTATCACAGGATTGCCTTCCTCAACCTTGTAGTAAAGGTTGGAATCCACTTTACTCTTGGTAAAGCCCAAACTGGATAGAAAGCTGTCTATCCTACCATACCAAGTCCTAGGAGCTTGCTTCAAGACAGACAAGGCTTTCTTCAACCTACACACATATGACTCCCTGTCATGTGTCTCAAAATCGAGTGGCTGCTCCACATACACTTCCTCTTCGACTTCACCATTCAAGAAAGTTGTCTTGACATCCATTTGGTGTATCTTCCACTTCATCACTGCAGCTAGAGCAAGTAGTGTTCTGATGGAAGTGTACCTGGCTACAGGAGCAAAAGTCTCTTCATAATCTATTCCCTCTTTTTGGGAGAAGCCATGAGCCACAAACCTTGCCTTGTATTCCTCTATGCTACCATCTGCAACATGCTTGATATTATAGATCCACTTGGAAGTCACAACAGAATTCCCTTCTGGTCTCAGGACCACATCCCAGACATCATTCTTTATGATCGAGTGGTATTCCTCAATCATGGCATTCTTCCATTACTACATCCCAGATCCTGGGAACTTCAAATTCTTCAATATCTTCAATAGATAATTTTCTTTGAACTTCGTTGCTGGAACAAATGTTGTAGTCCTTCTTTTGTAGGTGATGGTACACGGTATTTCCTACAAGACAAGTTCAATTACATGATTAGAAACATCTTATATATTTCAGAACAAATTCTTACTCATAAAGACATATGTCATATAGTCATGCAATTATCTTAGCCAATGCTTCAATACAACATTTATCCATATCCCGTAACTTTCTAGATTCCTTCCATCTCTACCATAACATTGTTAAGAGTGTGCACAACTCCCAACATGTAAGCAAAGAGGTTTCATTCTAGATAAGTAGCAATGGAATGTTGTACAGTACCATAGGCCACTTACCCATTACTATATTAGTAGTATCTTGTTCATTAATGCAACCTTTTCTAAAATGCATAATATACATCCTAAATCTAGGAACATAAGTATGTACATGGCTGAACAAAATCATATATACAAGAAATGACAATTTAAATACTTATCTTTTTTTGGTTGTCGGGTGGACTCCCTCTCAATCTTTGCTTCGTTGCAGGAACTATTGAAGTGAGCTCCCTCTTGACCTTTTCTTCCTGGATTATCTGTCTTTGAACTTATATTCATCCTGGACCACTATGCATGCTTAAGTGTGCACTAGTGTCATGATTGTGTCATCCTCAAGATTTCATACATAGTCATACATTCATTAGTATAATCTCAATACTATCAAAACATTATGATTCTAAATAATCTTAAATATGTATGGTCATGATCATTTCATACATAGGTAATAAGCGTTAGTATTCAAGGTTTCAGGGAAGACTTCTTTTACTCATGCATATTCTTATTTGACCATAGGACTCTTATGGTTAGTCATATAATCAATCAAAGTAAGAAACATAATATGCATAAATCCTTGATTACTTAAACTTCTAACTTTCAAGAATAATCATTATCATTCATACAAAAGTATAAGATCCTAACACAAGGTAGGATTCTAACTTGATATAGGAAGAAACATAACTAGAATATCGTGTTAGCTAGTTATGTCTAACATACCCAAACAATGTCTTCTTGTTCTTAGTAACCTGCATATCTCATAAGTTAACCATTGTAGAACCAAATTATACATACCTTGTAAGTAGAGCTTCTATGTGATCCATGAGTCTTTGTCTTCATGTCACCATGGTCATATTTTCTTGATCTAGAACTTGATTTGTACCTTTAATGTTAGCGGACAACATCATCCACATACAATACCACAGTGCATTAGTACAATCATAAGTGTCATCACCCGAATCAATGAATGTCTTCTATCATTCACATGCATTCATACTTTTACTAGGGTGATAAGACAAGTCTAAAATTAATCAATATTGTACTAACCTCAATAATATAAAGACAAACATATCATGACCTTAATCATGAACAGATTTCAAAAACATACCTGTATCTCCTCAAGTCATACCTGTCGAGATTGCTTGTAGCATTCTTATGTAAGGCCTTAACCTCATCTCCCTCTGGAACTGGAACTTCTTTACTTATGCAGGTGTCCAATTCATTCTCTTATAGGATTAACCCAATCCACTTTGATTTGCTGAAACTGGATCTAGAGTTGGATTAGGGTTTGTTAGAGAAACCCTAAAAATTCAAATTTTGAATTTCAAACTTCTGAATGGATGGAAAGATGTGCCTTGCTGAGCTGATCAAGCTGGTATACTTCAATTTTGTAAACTGCAAAATTTGACCCTTCAAAATTGCCTTTGAAACTTCCGTATCTTC
Organism: Larix kaempferi; assembly: GCA_027924585.1. Lineage (NCBI taxonomy): Eukaryota > Viridiplantae > Streptophyta > Pinopsida > Pinales > Pinaceae > Larix > Larix kaempferi. The sequence continues at coordinate 34,866,501 of BSBM01000001.1, read as the reverse complement.
TAGACAGGATCCCGAACTAGGGTTTGATAAAGCCCGGTCTTCTGCCCAACCAAAAATTTTGATCTTGTAAACTAAGCTTTGATTTTTCTAAGGAGCTTCCAGTCGTGGTCTCAGATTCCAAAAATTTCAACTTTTGCAGAAACCTTAATTTTCCACCTTTCTGATAAAAATCTCGAACATAGGGTTTGATGATGCTCGGGGTTCTGCTCAACCAAAAACTTTGATCTTGGTCTCTAAATTTCTATTTTTCTAAGGATATCAATCCTATGCTGAGATCACTCCAAAATTCCACTTTTGTCAAAAGCCCTAATTTCCCGCAGCAGTGACAAGCCAAAAATGAGAATACTTAGAATCCAATTCTATTTCACAAAAATATGTTCCTTATTGTTTCTGGTGGATCTCTGAAATTTCGGATCCATAGGGTCTGAAACTTTGGCCTGTGGTAGCCTGATCTGTCTTCTTTCCAACCCCATAGGTCTGACCTCCAATGGATTCTCTGAGAGAGAGATATGCCAAATGTTGCAATGTGACCTGTTTATGGGATAAAACAAGATAGTGAACTTGTACGGATGTTATAGCTTGAAATGACACCTCTCCGTCCGTGACGACACTTGCTTCCCTTGGTCGCATGACGAAATTTCTTGAGATCAAGTTCAGTCACACAACAGGACATTTGTGGATGGAGGAGTCATTTGGGACACTAAAAATGGTTGAAATTACCTCATTCTTGACCCATTCGATGATTACAACCCTTAGGAACATTTTTCCATACCAAACCATCTCCTGAAAATGAGCAGAAAAGCCTATTTTTGGCCATTTTTTCACATGAGCGCTACTCTACCTTAACAAAATAGCATGTGTACCGTACTCTAGTGTAAAATAGTAGTGCTCAACCCTCTTGAGAGCTACTCCACTGTGAAATAGTAGCGTACACCCCTGTTTTGATCAAAATCTTGAAATTTGAGTAAGTTAAGTTGGTTGGGAAACCTCCTGAGCGGTTATAACTTCTTTTCCTCTTCCTCACTGACTATATAAGGGGGGTAGAAGGGCCATGTGAGGGGACCAAGCCTATAATAAAGTTATGTTGAAGGAATGGAGACCCTCATCCCCCTCTCTTGTGCTTCAGTTTTGGTAAACCCTAGCATAGTTGATTAGAGGCAGGAATCCTTGGAGAACGGAAGCAGGAGACCTTGAATCTAGGTTTCGTGAAGTGCCAAGCTTGAAAGAAGGTATAACTTTATGTACTTGCTTTCATTCATTAATAAAGATCAGACGTTCTTTCCTTTCCAAATATGACTTATTCTCATATGTCTCTGATTTTATTACTGTTTAATTATAGTTTGATGTCTTGTTATGTCATGGATATCAATCTTATATATGTATTCAAATGTGTTTGATAAAGGTATCAAGTTGTTTTGCAGGTCTAGACATTACGATACTGGATAAGCATTGAAGAGCGAGGGAGGCAAAGCTAGGATCAACCTTCTAAATGAGGTGCCTACATCTCTAAACCCTAATCTCTTCATTTATTTGTTGTACTTTCAGAATGCTTGTAAGTCTATATTTATCACTTTAAGTTGGTAGTTTCTCCGCTGAACTATAGGTGCATTTTCCCCACAACAGAATGGTGCCTCCACTGGGGACTGCCTAACTGCTTAGGGGTATCCAAGGTGATTTCTTTAGTCTTGTTTGATGGTATTTGTTCATTTTCTTGATTAGGATCAGTTAGTAGGCTCTGTTTGACCCTCCTTGGCTCTTACAGACCCTTCCCAGCCCTTGCAAACCCTTGTGGACCCAGGTGTGGGGGTTTTAACCCCATTTTCCAATTTTTTCCACATGTACGCTACTGTTTGTACAACAAAGTAGCGTCCATACGCTACTTTTCCTCAACAAAGTAGCACCCATCCTGCTATGGGCGCTGGTATGCCTCATACACAGTAGCACTCAAAATTTGGGTTTGAAATTTTTGAGTTTTTGGGTTGTGGACGCAAATCTGGGGGTTGTGGCTGCATTTTTTGGAGTCCCCGATGACCCTAGGTTTGAGTTAAACCACTGTAAGTGGTCTTCCATCCTTGTATTGATCCTACATTCATGATTTGAACCTCTTTTGATCAATTTGGGCTTGTTTGGAAAGTTTTGGGGCTTGTTGACCCAGGTTGGGGGGTTGTGGACTTGGTGTTTTGTACCCTAATTTGTGTCTGACTGAACCTGCTTACCCCATTTCCACTGTATTTGAAACCTCTTGAGTCTTCTTGATCCTGTTTGTATCTATTTGAGTGAAATTTCTCTTTTAGATTGGTTTTTTATCCTCCCTTATGCTTTTTAGTTTTCTTTTGTACTGAAAGATCAAGTGTTTTGGTTGTTGTTCAAGACCTTGTTTGCATTGTTTATGTGCAGACTTGACTTTACCAAACCATACTTCTTCATAGGTCATTTGCTTCATTTGGGTCTAAAAGTAGTTTTTGTACTCTTTTCCCAATGTTTGGCATGCTTACATCAATAAGAATTTGAAAGTCATTTTTGGTAGCTTTTACTGTTTCAATAAAAAAAACCTGAAAGTTTCTTTGCTTTGCTTTGATAGTTAGTTAGTTTCAGTTTTGTTTCTTACCTTTGGAAAGCATAAAGAATTTTGATTCAGTTTCAGAATAGATTACCTTGCAAGTGGCTTAAAAGATTTTAGAGTGCTTTGCATAAAAAAGAACAAGTTTTCTTTTGGATACTTATTGGTTTGAATAGCTGCATTCTTAGGTTTTGAGTTTAATTTTGTACATTTAGACTTTATTTTTACCTTTTTTGCATTCGAGAGATTAAAAATTGCATTTGCACATGCATTCTAGATCATAATTTTCAGACTTACATTGAAAAGAAAAATATTTGTTTGGTGGTAAATATTTCATTTTCAGTACTCTATCTCTATTATAACCACTCTCACACACCCACTACCTTTTTGAGTAAGCAAGTAACCTTTAAAATGAACCCTAATAAAATGTACTAGTAACATTTTCTTTTCTAGGTTACACTACACCAACTAGTCTTGGTTAGGATCTTGGGTTTAAAACAACTTAAACCACCCAAGATCACACATTACGCAAAAATTGTAGTTCGACTATCACAGGTAAACCCACTTCATTCAAAGCTTGCCTGGGATCTATGCAGTAGGTCTTGTGAGATCAAATTGTTGGGAATACACCTCCTACTTTTTGTTTTGAGCATATACTAGGATTGGATCACATTTGGGGACTCTTTTGAGTTTCGGGCTCAGTTACCCTTCCCACGCCTTCTGATTCGATCAGAGACTGTTTCCCCAGGAGTTTTCGGTGTGGTGGTATCCTTAGTATTTGACCATAGGTTCATACACAGGTGACAACGGAGGGTATATCTACTGTACCTAGGATAGACGTGGGAGGAAATCCCTTGCAGGTCTTTGGGAGGGCGGTTGGGTGATTCTAGCGCTTGCACCCGTAGTCATTGTATTGTGGACCCCGGGTAACTGTTCTTCATCCTTCGTTGATTTGTTTTGGTCCCTCATCATCCCAGACTCTTCTCTAGAAGGCATCTATTTTCCTGGTTTGATTTATCTAGGACCTTTTTTAGTGGTTTGCTCTTTGTGCTACTTGTCCTAGTTTTCCTTAGAGAACTTCTTGTTCATTTGAGTAGGAAACTATGTCTAGCGTTCCGGCGAGTGCCAATCAAGGTACCCCTGTTCCGAGGGATCCTTGTGCTGTTCCATTCATTGGAAACATTGGCACTCCCTTAATGGCTACCCTGAATCTTCCTGGATTCACCATAGGGCTTCCGGTTTGGTTGTTTTCCGCTCTGAATGCCTCGCATGCTCCTGATGCTTCTTTTGTAAGCACCTCAAATCAAGAGCATCAGAACCCTGTGCCTCCCTTGCCAGTAACATCTTCTCCTCCTCCTTCTACCTCATGTGGCGAAAGTAGCAATACTAGTAACCAACAGTCTAAAAGGAATAGACATAGGAAGAATGGGAGGAAGATGCCAAAACAAGGGGAAAGCAACCCAGCCTCTGTAATTCATGCTGGGGGCAAGGACCCTGCCTCTGCAAATCATGCCGGGGGCACCTACCCAGCCTCTAGAGGTCATGTTGGAAGAAAAATTTTAGTCATCAAAAATCACACTAAAAGTTTGTCTTCAATCACTGTTAGTCATGTTGAGGACACGTCATTGATCACTGCTAGTCATATTAATGACAAGTCACCAGTTCCTGTGAGTCATACTGAAGACACCAGATCAGCCACTGCAAGTCATGCTGAGGGAGTTGACATTGTCGACAAACCAAACAAACAAAAGCTTAAGTTCCTCTTAAGTTTTGCGAGGGAGATCACCTTACTTGTGCCCTGTACTTCCAGAAGTGCAAAAAGTGTGGTCCTTAGTTCAAAAGTCTTCTGCTTCTGAGCAACCAGCCACTGCAAGTCATGCTGGGGGAAAGATATCAGCCAATGCTAGTCATGTTGAGAGCACTGACATTGTAAATGAGTCTCAACCTATAGGACATAAACCAAATTTCCCTTGTAAACTTTGTAAGGGAGATCACCTTACTCACCGATGCCCTGCCATTCCAGAGGCACGAAGAGTGTGGTCCATGTCTGAAGGAACCTCTGTTCCCAAGTTGTCTATAGATTCCCTACAATCAGATCAACCTTTGGTTGATAAAGTGGTTGAACCAATGCAATCTTTGGTCAACCCCACTCTTCATTTGGAGAGTGAAGTGATCGAATCGATGCAATATTCAACCAATCCCATCAGTACTGCAAAAATTGATGCACCTACTGCGGAAGTCTTCTACATTACCAGTTTAGATTTTACTGAAAAAGGGGGCACTTCATCTGTGCCATGTGAACCCCTACCAAGCCCTAGGACCGTTTCCTTTGATTGGAATAGTCTAGTCGAGCCTCCTCTTCCTTCTTCGACACCTTTCCAGATAAAGGTTGATATCGAGAACCATACGATTGATCAATGCATTGTTGATGAAGGTGCTTCTGTTAGTATCTTATCAGCTTATGCTTGGAGAGATTTGGGTTTCCCTAATGTTATTCTAGTTGTTAATTGGCCGTTGACCTTCGATAGAAGACCTAGTGAAGTGATTGGATTCCTCCGTCAGGCACCTGTTACCTTGGGTGGAAAAATAGTCTTAGTTGATTTTATGGTTTTAAAGGACCCTATGGACTTTGATATGATCCTCGGGCATGATTACATTTATGCTATGCATGATTTGGTGTCTACGCTCTTTTGTGTGATGCATTTTCCTCATAACGAAAGCATCGTCACTATCGACCAGCTTGCGTTCGTTGATCCTCCTTATTACCCAACTATAGACCAGTCAGATCCCTCGTCATTAGGCACCACTATGTCACATGGGACTTATGTGGCATATTGTTCCTTGAGTTCAACTGCTACTGAGAAGAAGTATCTGAGTTCATGCTTACCTTCTCAAGACTTAGTCCCAGCTTTTGACCAAGTGACACCTCCATCTGAATGTTTAGATATGTATTCTAGCTGGGACGATATACTTCCTTTTGATGAATTTTTCCTAGAGTCCATAGTACAGTCTGCCATCCATTTGGATATTGATCCAGTCGTAGTCATGTCCAGCCCCGGTTTGACCTTAAAGTTTGTTAGGAACCCCTGTCTTTACTTTTTTAGTATGTTGTTGTTGGACGCATATGCTTTGTAAGTCGTCCCGTAGTATTTGTCGATCAATAGTTTATGTTATTGTTGTTGGCGCATATGCTTTGTAAGTCGCCCGTAGTATTTTTGATCCATAGTTTGTAACGGCCCATGGTTTTGACCCATAGTATTGGCGCCTAGAATTAGTATATAAGTGTGTGTTGAGACCTATGAAGCCACCGTGAAGTTAATTGTATTGAGCTTGCTCAAAGGAGGTTGCCCCCTTGAAGTGGCCTGTGATCAATATAAAAGTGATTCTGAGTTCTGTCATTTCTACTATTTCGCATATTCTTGTTAATTAATTGTTGCTGGTGCATCTCATCTGGTATCAGAGCACTTTCTTGGGCTCGCTGGGTGAAATTTTCGCCAAAATTTTTTTTCGCATCTGTTGCAGGTTCGGATTTGGGAATAATCCCTATCTGCTTAACTGTGGGAATTACTTGGGCATAAGCCCTAAAATCATTGTGAGGAGTACCACAGGAACCCCGAAGTAGCTGGCCCATTGAGAGGACCTACCAGCGAAAAGGGCAATGACCCCTACCTGATTGATTAGTTCCCACCCGTGAGGTAAACCAAGAGCTGTCGTTTGTGGCAAAGCGGTTATCGGTTTTACCTGAGATGTGGAGTGAGGGGTACTGCCCCAATACGCAAGCCGTCAGACAACATTGGTGGCCAAGTGAAACCCCTGAACTGTTAGTAAGCCGCACATACCTGGGGTCCATATCTACTTTCAGCTGAAGTATTGTCGATCACTGCTGTGCCGTTTCAGATCCATTTTGCAAGCCGTTCCAAATTCAACCATTTTCAATCCATTCGACGCTGTTCCAGATCCCTTTCGAGTCGTAGCCACTCCAGTCTAAAAAAAAAAAAAAAAGTATAAAATTCATTTTTTTCTCCATATCTCCCTTATTTTCACTCTGTTTCCCTTGAAATTTTTGGGGAACCCCTGTCATCCCATTCTGCATATTTCAGTCCTGAGGACCCTATCCCCAATTCCCCTTCCCAAAGCCCGAAATCCCACATTTGTCTATTTTTAGGGTTTGCCATAACTTCCTCAGATTTCACCCAATCACCTTCAAATTTTACCACAGAGTTCCTTTCTGAATTCTGCTTCTTTGTTCCCCTCTGCCAAAATTTCCCATTCTTTCACCCCACTTCTGAAATCCTCATTTTTGCTTCCCTGTCTATCCAACAGTGTCCAAAACCTAGTCAAACCCCAATTACCCTTCTGATTTTTTCCCAAGTCCAGATTTTCCCTTACTGAAGTAGTTTCTGTTTTTGTTTTCCTACCCAGTCAACCGAACAAATAAAAAAAAAAAAAATCCTGGTTATGGTTGTCACCCGTGCAGGAGCAAAAAACATGGAGGATGCACTTGCATCCATCCAAGCCAAACTCCAGGATCTGGATGAAAAATTTCTCGGTCTCCATCTTGAACATTCAGCTATGAACAACAAAAGGCAGTCCGAGTCTTCAGCAGACAATGGGTTCTCTTCTTCCAGCAATTTTCGTGGTCCGAAGCTTGATTTTCCTCGCTTCAATGGTACCGATCCAACTGGATGGATCTATCGTGCAGAACAATATTTCAGTCTGCATAATACTTTTGATGTCAACAAAGTTTTGTTGGCATCCTTTCATTTGGAACAGGAAGCTCTTCAATGGTACCGTTGGTACATCAAGGCTCATCCAGAGCCCAAATGGCCAGACTTTTGCCAGCTCCTTTTGCAACGATTTGGTCCTAGTGCTTTTGATGACTTCATAGGAGCCCTCACTAAACTTCGCCAAACTGGCATTGTGAGAGAGTATCAAACCGAATTTGAGAATCTAGCCAACCACACCGAAGGATTGTCTGATGACTTTTACCGGAGTTGTTTTATTAGTGGTCTAAAGGATGCCATCCGCTCTGAGGTCAAAATGTTCTGTCCCAACACAATGATGGAAGCACTAGGGTTGGCTAAGTTGGCAGAAGACAAGATTGCAGCCCAACAACGCTCCAAGCCCACTTTTGTTCCCTTCCGAAATATGGGTTCTTAGCGACCACCTATACCGTAGGTTCCTCGACCGACTCCTATCAAGCGTTTGTCTGAAACAGAGATGCAAGCACGCAGAGAAAAGGGGCTTTGCTATAATTGTGATGAGAAATTCACTCGGGGACATAGATGTGTTCAGCAAAAGCTCTATCTCTTGGATGTGGAGTCTCCGCCTGCCTTTGAAATTGGTGACGAAGATCCAGAAACACTGGATGCTCCGGTTGACATTCAGGAACCGCCTATTGACCCTCCGTCTCAGGATGACCAACCAGAGATATCTCTCCATGCTTTAGCTGGAATCACCACCCCCCAAACAATGCGGGTCAGGGGTTACTTCAAGAAGCTTCCTCTTACAATACTCATTGATTTTGGTAGCACTCATAATTTCATTGACCCTCGGATCTCCAAACAAGCTGATTGTTTTATCCATCCTTGCTCCAACTTTGAAGTCATGGTTGCCAATGGGGGCACCTTACCTTGCAAAGGGAAGTGTCTAAATGTGCGTATCTCTATGGGATATTATACCTTGCGCTCTGACATGTTTGCCTTGCCCTTAGGCGGATGTGATGTGGTTTTGGGCGCTCAATGGCTACGCACACTTGGCCCTATCTTATGGGATTTTGTTGAACTTTGGATGCAGTTTTCCCTCAATGGACACAAACACACATTGACAGGATTACAACCAGGTTCTCTCAGCATCAACAATTCACATCGCATGGAAAAACTCCTCAAGAAGAATTCACATGGTGTCATTGCTCAGATCCATTCCATCCAGATGCAACCATCAGCGGTCTCCACTACTCCTTTGGATCTACAACAAATTCTAGATCGATATATAGGTGTCTTTGCTGAACCAGTGGGATTGCCACCTTCCAGGCTAGAAGACCATCATATTCAGCTCCTTCCTGGCAGCATTCCTCCCAACATCAGGCCCTATCGCTACCCATTTCACCAAAAAACGGAGATTGAAATGTTCGTTCGGGACTTATTGAAGCAAGGTATTATTCGCCCAAGCACTAGTTCCTTTTCTTCTCCAGTTATTCTTGTCCGCAAAAAAGATGGGTCATGGCGCCTCTGCATTGTCTTTCGAGCACTTAATCACCTCACCATCAAGGATAAGTTTCCAATTCCTATTGTTGATGAGCTTCATGGGGATCACTTTTTCTCCAAGTTGGATCTTCGTTCTGGGTATCATCAAATTCGGGTTCATGAGGATGATATCCCTAAAACAACTTTCTGCACACATGATGGCCATTATGAGTTTTTGGTCATGCCCTTTGGCCTCACTAATGCTCCTTCCACATTCCAGGCCTTAATGAATAAAATATTTTGACCCTACTTGCGGAAATTCATTATGGTATTCTTTGATTATATCCTCATCTACAGTAAAACATGGGATGAACATCTCCAACATTTGGATCTTGTCATGCAACTTTTCTCTGACCATCATCTCCATGCCAAGCAGTCTAAATGTGTTTTTGGACAGAAGGAATTTGAGTATCTTGGGCACATTATCTCAGCACAAGGGGTTCGCGTGGATCCTGCCAAAATCGATGCCATGAACAAGTGGCCGCATCCTCAGACACTCAATAGCCTTCATGGTTTTTTAGGGTTGACTGGCTACTACCGCAAGTTTGTCAAGGATTATGGGAAGATTGCAGCTCCATTAACTGCTCTATTGAAAAAGGATGCCTTCACATGGACACCTGCTGCTCAGTGTGCATTTGACAAACTGAAACAAGCTATGTGTACTACACCTATGCTAGCTATGCCCAATTTTTCCAAGCCCTTCACTATTGAGAGTGATGCTTGCGGCAATGGACTTGGTGCTGTTCTCCTTCAAGATGAAAACCCCATTGTGTTCACCAGCAAAGCCCTTTTAGGTAAGAATCTATCTACCTCTACCTATGAGAAGGAAATGATGGCTATTTTGCATGCAGTACAGAAGTGGCACCCATACCTATTAGGGAATCATTTCTGCATCAAGACTGATCACCAGAGTCTGAAATATTTCTTGGACCAACGTGTCTCCTCCCCGGCACAGCAGAAATGGGTTAGCAAACTCATGGGTTATGACTATGAGATCACTTACAAGAAGGGTAAAGACAATATTGTGGCAGATGCTCTTTCTCGCACATTTGAGGCCCAAGGTTCTCTTTCAGCTATTTCTATGCCTATTCCAAATTGGTTGCAATCTGTTCAACAGGGTTATGTCAATGAATCCTCCTTATCTCAAATCAACCAATGCTTGACCGACAACCCTTCTGCTGTACCACATTACTCTTGGGATGGTGCTTCTCTGCGATATAAGGGTCGTCTGGTGCTGCCCCAGAGCACATATCTTCAACAGGCTGTCTTCTATGAACTCCATGCTTCTCCATCGGCAGGGCACTCTGGGTTCCTCAAAACGTATGAACGAGCACGACGTAACTTCTTTTGGCAGGGCATGAAAAGGACAATTCAACAGATGGTGGCCAAATGTGATACCTGCCAGCGCAATAAGGGTGAAACAACACTCCTTCCAGGATTTCTTGAACCCTTGCCCATACCTACACGGATTTGGACAGATATTTCTATGGATTTCATTGAAGGGCTTCCTAAATCTGGCGGGAAGACAGTGATTCTCGTTGTGGTTGATCGCCTCTCCAAATATAGTCATTTTTGTGCTCTCAGCCATCCCTATACAGCCTCCTCCGTCGCTCAAATTTTTCTGGACCAGATCTTTTGTCTTCATGGCATCCCTTCTTCCATTGTCTCAGATTTTGATGCGACTTTCACCAGTCATTTTTGGACAGAACTATTTCGCCACACTGGCACCAAACTGAAGATGAGTTCAGGGTATCACCCACAAACAGATGGTCAGACTGAAATTGTCAATAAATGCTTGGAAACTTATCTTCGTTGCTTCACCTTGAAACAACAACATCAGTGGGAAAAATGGCTCCCTCTCGCTGAATGGTGGTACAATACCTCTTACCACACTGCCTCTAAAATGACCCCATATGAAGCAGTCTATGGTCAGGCACCTCCAACTCTTCTTCCATACACCCCCACCAGTTCACCAGTTCAGGAAGTTGACACGGTCCTTCGAAACCGCGATCAGATTCTTCGCATTTTGCGGGACAATCTTCACATGGCAAGAAATCGCATGAAGCAACAAGCTGATCAGCACCGTTCTGAGCGCACTTTTCAGTCGGCGATATGGTTTTTCTTTGTCTCCAGCCGTACAAACAATCATCCTTGAAACTCAAAGGGAGTCATAAGCTCGCTCCAAAGTTCTATGGGCCATATCGGATTCTTCAGAAGATTGGGTCCGTTGCTTATAAATTGGAACTTCCTCCTTCTTCCCGCATTCATCCAGTCTTTCATGTCTCTTGTCTGAAGAAAGTTCTTGGCACCAACATCAGTGGACAAACGATTTTACCCGAACTGGATAATGAAGGATCCATCCTTTTGGAGCCAGAGGCCATCCTCAATCGGCGCACGCGTTAGCTTCGCTCTCGCTCTATCACAGAGGTCTTAATTCAGTGGCACAGCATGCAACCAGAGGATGCTACATGGGAACCACTCCTTCAGATTCAACAACAATTTCCACATCTAAAGCTTTGAGGACAAATCTTTTTTAAGGGGGAGGGGATGTTAGGAACCCATGTATTTACTTTGTTAGTATGTTGTTGTTGGACGCATATGCTTTGTAAGTTGTCCTGTAGTATTTGTTGATCAATAGTTTATGTTATTGTTGTTGGCGCATATGCTTTGTAAGTCGCCCGTAGTATTGTTGATCCATAGTTTGTAACGGCCCATGGTTTTGACCCATAGTATTGGCGCCTAGAATTAGTATATAAGTGTGTGTTGAGACCTATGAAGGAACCGTGAAGTTAATTGTATTGAGCTTGCTCAAAGGAGGTTGCCCCCTCGAAGTGGCCTGTGATCAATATAAAAGTGATTCTGAGTTCTGTCATTTCTGCTATTTTGCATATTCTTGTTAATTAATTGTTGCAGGTGCATCTCAAAGTCTGATCTCCCCACTGTTGAGTCTTTGGACTCTCCTATAGATTCGCAAATCGGTGTTCCTGCTGAGTTTGATTTTGCTTCTAGAATTTTCAACTCCCGTGATGATGAAATTGTTTCTATAGATTCCATCATATCCTTCAACTTTGATCTTCATCCTGAAGTCGATCTTGTTGATTGTAAGTCCTCGGGCTCAGGTACCATAGAGTCTTCATTTGAAAACTCTACCTTGTTTATGCCTTCTATTTATGATAGTGAAGTTGAAAGTATTTCTACCATAGTGACTTGTATCGGGTATTTCCTTACATATGTTTTAGATATGATCCTGGTACTAATGTTTCTTGGAGACAGGATTCTTAGCTGGATTTATACTCGCTTACTGGTCCTTTTCAACATCTTGTGCGACCACGTTAGGTATATTCGGAACCTTGCATATAGGTTTAGGCTTCCCCACTGTTATGTTGCATTTGAACCTTTTGCCATCCGAATTCGCCATAGGGTCGAACCTATTGGATATTGGTGTGTTAGCAATCTCTTTATGAATTGTGCATTGGTCCGACAGCAGAGCCTACCTAACATGGGTCACCCTAGTTAGCACCCTTATGCCATTCTGGTGCCCATGCTAAGTTTTTCTCATAGGCTCGGGAGCCTTTTTAGATTTACCATGACTTTGAGAAGAAGCCTCATATTTTTCTTCCTCATATATTTCTAGCCATCCCTGATAAGGCTCCCATCTTCGTGTTTAAGTTGCATATGCATCTGTTATGATCCCGCTTGCGCTAATGAGCCTGATGCCGGATTCCATGCTTTTAGCTTGTTGCATAAGCCTCCATGTCTGATCTCATTTCCGCTAAGCCTTGTATCATCTTGCCTTTGAAATTTGACACCTTTTACCTGGAGGAGACACACCCTGAGTGTCCTTATCTTGCTCATGTTCCTTGCATTAAGCATATCTTTGTTCCATGCACTTGGAGCTAGTTTCGCATGTCCCTAATACTCATCTCCTCCCATTTCGAGCGTTCTTCTTTTACTTCGAGCTCGTTAAAAACAGTAAGTAGATTACAAGCATTCTTCTACCTTTACTTTGAGCTCGTTAAGAATAGTAAGTAGGTTATGAGCAGTCTTCCACCTTCCCTTCGAGCTCATTAAAAACGGTAAGGAGGCTATGAGAATTTCTTTCATCTTCACTTCGAGCTCATTAAAAACAGTAAGGAAGTTGTGAGCATTTTCTGTATCTCCTTTGAGCTCGTTAAAAACAGTAAGGAGGTCATGAGTTTACTTTTTCGGACTCGTTAAAACCTTTACGGAAAAGATACCTATGGAGTTTTTTTAAAGCCCTTTTCAGACTCCTTAAATAGGAAAAGTTTGCCGAGCATAGTTGTCTTTTCAGGCTCGTTAAAATAACTGAACTGACATCCACTTAGGTATAGAATTACCCTTTTTCCAGGCCTTGGTGGATAATTTACGGAAAAGGTATACTCTTGTATGCGCTAGAAGAGTTCTTCTTCCATCATTTTAAACTTTTTCGGGGAAGGAGACTAACTTTACGAAAAAGGACCTTTGGAGTCGTCTTTAGGGTTTTCAGACTCTCGAAATGTGAAAACACCCAGCGAGCACTCACCTACTCGGGCTCGATGTGAAATACACAAGAGGGTAAATAGAGGATTGCTTAAGTTTTTCAGACTCTATAGACAAGAAAACACCGGCAAGCATTAATCTACTTGGGCTCGATATTAAAATCCACGAGTAGGTGTATAGAGGACTGTTTAAGTTTTTCAACTCTATAAGCAAGAAAACACCACCGAGCACAGACCAATCCGGGCTCGATATAAAATCCACGGATAGGTGTATGGAGCTGTCTTCTAGGTTTTTCAAACTCCTTAAATATGAAAATACCATCGAGCATGCTTTAGTTCTTTGTCAAGCTTGTTAAAAAATGAAAAAGGGAAGGGAAGGGAAGAATGTTAAAATATCTTTCAATATGATGGCAACAAGTCAACTATCGCCTTGAACAAAGCACCTATTTTGAGTCTATCAAACAAGTTGGGTTCCAGTGTTGGCCTTAGGGTAAACCTGATCTCAGAGTTCTTACTCCTCCGTTTGGTTAGTTTTCCAATCATTTGGAGAATCTGTTAATGTCTACTACATTGCAGATTTGTATCGTGGTCTCTTTGTGTTAAAAGCTGCCTAAGTCACTCTTGTGTCGTGCTCATTGTTCAAGGATATAACCTGTGTCGTCCATTCTACAGTTTCCTTGACCTTATGTGTCGGCCATTCCTTGGTGTCAGTATGTTTCATCATGTGTTCAGTCCTACTCCAAATCAGCTCATACCTGTTTGAGTGTTCCTCGTGTTGGATGATGGAGGATGCATTAAGGCCTCCCTTCCAACAGACATCTTCCCATCAACTTCAGCTCATTATGCTATGGGAATGAAGTTTAGAGTTTCGGTTATTACCTTGGGGATTGCAGTCATTAGTGGCAGTTTCCCTCGCTATTGGATAGATGGGAATACATCAATGTCTCCTATTCGATGGATTCTTCAAGTGTTCGACGGCAAGACCATTTATTCGCACTTGCTTGAATGTACTAGGTACCTTGGGTTCCATTTTCATTATTGGTGGACACCCTCGCGTTTGTTAACAGTATACATCAATGACCGATAATCAAACGATACCTCCCATGTTCGACATCAACTCATTTATTTGCATGGATAGGTTTGTACCTTAGGGTCCTCTATAAAATCACCTCATTTATGTTATCGCCCAAGTTGCGCAAGACTGAGCCACACTTTTTTGGGCTCTTGATGAGACATAAATCTAGCTTGTTCTCTATGGCTATGTTCTCCAGTTTTGACATAGATCCACCTTGTATTTATGTGGCTATGTTTACACTTATGTTCCTCATGGATCCACGCTTGTATTCTAGTGGCCATGATATATGCATCAGCATTTGGATCATTATTGTATCCTCTTGGAGGTCATGTTCCACCATTTGAACATGGACAGTTACCCCAAGGATGAGTTTGTCTGACATTGCCTTTGCTTTCAGGTACTTCATTTGAGCCTATGATTCTTGGTTTCTCCGTTTCTCCATGATTCAACTCTTTTTTATTTATAATATATTTTGGCCATCGTTTCCCGCACTCCCTCTGACCTCATACATTAGGGGGCATCTGTTATAGCTTGAAATGACACCTCTCCGTCCATGATGACACTTGCTTCCCTTGGTCGCATGACGACATTTCTTGAGATCAAGTTCAGTCACACAACAGGACATTTGTGGATGGAGGAGTCATTTGGGACACTAAAAATGGTTGAAATTATTTCATTCTTGACCCATTTGATGATTACAACCCTTAGGAACATTTTTCCATACCAAACCATCTCCTGAAAATGAGCAAAAAAGCCTGTTTTTGGCCATTTTTTCACATGAGCACTACTCTACCTTAACAAACTAGTGTGTGTACCCTGCTCTAGTGTACAATAGTAGCGCTCAACCCTCTTGAGCGCTACTCCACTGTGAAATAGTAGTGTACACCCCTGTTTTGGTCAAAATCTCAAAATTTGAGCAAGTTAAGTTGGTTGGGAAACCTCCTGAGCGGTTATTACTTCTTTTCCTCTTCCTCACTAACTATATAAGGAGGGTAGAAGGGCCATGTGAGGGGACCAAGCCTATAATAAAGTTATGCTGGAGGAATGGAGACCCTCATCCCCCTCTCTTGTGCTTCAGTTTTGGTAAACCCTAGCATAGTTGATTAGAGGCTGGAATCCTTGGAGAACGGAAGCAGGAGACCTTGAATCTAGGTTTCATGAAGTGCCAAGCTTGAAAGAAGGTATAACTTTATGTACTTGCTTTCATTCATTAATAAAGATCAGACATTCTTTCCTTTCCAAATATGACTTATTCTCATATGTCTCTGATTTGATTACTATTTAATTATAGTTTGATGTCTTGTTATGTCATGGATATCAATCTTATATATGTAGTCAAATGTGTTTGAGAAAGGTATCAAGTTGTTTTGCAGGTCTAGACATTGCGATACTGGATAAGCATTGAAGAGAGAGGGAGGCAAAGCTAGGATCAACCTTCTAAATGAGGTGCCTACATCTCTAAACCCTAATCTCTTCATTTATTTTTTGTACTTTCAGAATGCTTGTAAGTCTATCTTTAACACCGTAAGTTGGTAGTTTCTCCCCTGAACTATAGGTGCATTTTCCCCACAACAACGGAGTGCCATGTGTCACTAGTTCAACTTCAGTGTCATGTCCCAAATTTGGCATTGAGTCACAATGGCCTAATAACATCGGCCCTATTCATTAGAGTTTGTCAAATTTATGCTAAAGGTCAAATAATTGCCAAGGAGGAAAATTACTAGTTCCCTAGGTTTGGGGTGGAAGCTCTGGGATTTGGAATAATGGGGATAATAAATGATGTTTGAACATTAGAATGGCATAAATATTTAATAAAGGAGATAAATAAATATATACAAGTGAAAATCAAAGTGGCATTTCATCATGAAGACACATGGAGGAAGTGGGACCCACATATGGCTAGATTTCCCCACTACACTTGGCATCATTCTCTCACCAATTCGAATTCAAGGTGAATGGTAACATACTTGGGGGAGTCCAAAAGGTATTATTCATTGCATGACTCATCCAAGGTCGAAATATAGAGGAAGAGTAACTCCCATGGAAGAGGAAGAGGCAATTTGGAGCTAGTGAGACACTTGGGCTAGATTCCCTAGCTCTATGACAACAATGATGACGATGCTATGACACCTATGACACAAATCAGACCTGAAGGCTGAAATATGACATATATGACATGTGAGGGCTAAAAATAGACTCCAAGAGGGCGCTCAAGGGTGTTAAGGCAGCTAAGATGCTTCCACATGTGATTTGGTGGAAGTGGGAGACTAGGAATTGTTGTACAAGTGGTGTTCTTTGGAATCTCTTCCCAACTTGAGTTGGCATGAGTCTCTTGGAAGGAATTCGACTCATGGAGGACATTAGAAGTTTATAAATGTCAATAATAAAGAAGGAAAGCAGCTTTTTATCATTTGTATAATTTGCAATTGCATTTGTGAAGAGGAAGAGCTAGTGGATGACTAGTTTCTTGCCTTAGCCAATTTCGAGGGTGAAAGATTCCCATCCAAGTTGGTAATTGGAAAGGCCATTCAGACCTTTAATTTGGAGCTTTAATGGAGTCTTTATTTTCAGGTGTAAGCTACATGGCAGCTCATGGTTTCTTCTATTGCAGCTCACTCCTTCAACCATTTCCAGTTTTGATGGCATATTCTTGATCCTTGAGGGAGGGCATTTTTGGTGAGCTATTGTATTATTTGGGGAAGCTTTTAATGCCCCATTTATTTTTTAATATGAATTAAATACTCTTTTCTTCATCTCCAAAAAGTTCCAGGTCAAAATTCCAAGTAGAAATGTATAAATCTCATTTTTAATGGAAGAACAATGCCATTTCCCCACTACCTTGTTGTGAGCCAATGTATTGATGATGATTTCGAATGAATGGATGATTCTATGATATATTTGTGATCAATATACTTACATGGATGTATTATACAAGTTTCATGTACTGTACTTGAGCATTTGAAGCATTTTTACTCAGTTTAGTTGTATTGGGAGGTGAAATAGTGCCATTTCCCCAAGGGTCGAATTGGGGATTTTTGCAGTTGAATGGGAGAGGGTGAGAACAGCTGTAATAATCCATTAATGGTGCATATGAGACTTTAATAAAATACTTAACAAATTACATACCTCTGTTCATAAATTTGAGTGGGTTTGGAGGCATTTGGGAAGCCATTTTCAGTACTTACCTCAGGGGGATTTGAACCCCAAATTACTAGTAAAATTGCATACTTGGTCCAGAATCTTAAGAGAGTTTGCAAAGGTATTTTGGTGGACATATTTCATCCATAAACATCATATTCAAGTTCTAATATCATTCATACACCTTCCTTGAATATTTGAAGGCATTTGGAGTCAATTTGAGACCTAGAGACCAATACTAGTCAAAGGAAAATCACTAGTAAAGTTACCTACATTGATCAGAATTGAAAGAGGATTTGCAGAAGTATTTTAAAGGTCCAAAGGAATCCCTGAAACACATATTTATGATCTAATATCATTCATATACCTTCTCAGAATATTTGGGATCATTTGGGTCAAATTTGGGACTTAGAGATCAAAACTAGTCAAAGGTCGAACTAGGAAAAAAAGTGGAAAATTGCAATTTTAATAAAATTCCTCATAAGGGACATTACAGTGGTATCAGAGCATGGTCCTTGCACTTGTGTATTAGGTACATACATTCAAGAATAATTGGCAGCCATGTCTTACTATTATGATGAATCCTATGAGTACAATTCTTATGAGGAATATGCAGATGCTTATGAGCAATATGAAGCAGAATGTGAATGGTATGAGGAAGAGGTGCCATCATGCAACACTTCTTACAATTTCAAGAGAAATGAAGATTATTCTTATGACTTTAAATCTAATGAATATGAGTGTGTCACACCAACCAAGGATAATTCTATGAGTGAGTTCCAAAGATGGAGAGCAAAATATAAAACCTTGCCCCAACAATATCAAAAATATCAAGAATATCTTGCTTTTAGCAAAAATACACAAAATGCCATGTCTTTTGAGTACTATGCTGAACATGTTTTTGAAAATAGGCCCAAAAATGAAGATGTGTAGTTAGTGAAGAAAGGTTTATTCCCTTCTTGTAAAAACCCTTGGAGCGAGTATCATATATGTGTGCATGAAATGATGTCCTCCTTGAGGAGAGCTTTTGAGATTTATTCAAGAAGAGATTCAAAATATATTGATCCTAAGGAAAACAAGGGGCAAAATGCATCAGCTTGTTTTAAGGATCAAAAGGAAGAGACATCACAAGAGCATGAAGAAGATTCTATTGAAAATATGGAAGATCATTTCGAGACACCTTCTAGCTTAGACATGAACCAAAGAGAATCTACTGATGGATGCTTAAACTATGAAGTAGTACCTACTGATGGGTGTTCACACCTCTATGTTGGTGACATAGAGATCACTTTTGAAAGTGTTTCTACAACTACAAGTTTCATTAAGCATGATAATGAAGACCTTGTAGCAGTTGAAGAAGAACCAAGATCAACTTCTCCATCACCACTTGAGCTTCATGAAGTTGGTCAAAAAAAAAATGAAGAAGATGAGGAGGTTCATTTGCAAGAGCCTCATTTTCTTGAAGGGTCCTTAAAGATGAATGAAAAGAAGATCCAAGAGTCCCTCAACATTCTCCATGACACTCAAGCATTGGTGTCAAATTCTTGTTGGAGAGCTACTTCATTGGAGGAAACATCCTTCCTTGAAGACATGGAGAAGATTCAAAGAGCAATGTGCCACATCAAAGGTAATTTCATGTCTTTGCTTTTTGATAGAAACCATTTGTTTGAGCTTAATGAATTGTTACATGATGCATACTTGAAGAATAATGAGGATATTCATAAGCTCACAATTCAAAATGAGCAACTTCTTGAAAAGTTGCAAGATACTTGTTTTTCCTCCTATGTTTCAAATTGTCAAATGGTAGATTGTTTGGAGGATTCTCATGACATGGTGGATCATGAGAAATGTGAAAATTTGAATGTTCTTGATGTGTTTGAAGATGAACTTGAAGAGATCCAAACACTTGATGTGGTGGAAGAGGAACTTGAATTGTCTCTTGATGAAGGTTATGCAATTTTTAAAGAAGAGCATGATTCCTCTACATTGGAACCAAACTATGACAAAGAGTTCATACTTTGGAAGGAGCTGCATGATACTACCCCTATGGATCCTTCCCATGATGAAACTTCTGTACTTTTTTATCATTTGGGTGAGTTAGTTCATTCTCCTACATCCTACAATTCCATGTTTTGCAACATTAGTCTCAATGAAGTATGGGTGAAAGGGTTCTTTTTTATGGTGCCACATGAGGAGTATGGAACTCCTAGATTTAACTTTTATGATGACATGGTTGGAGCACATTCTTATTCACATTTGCAGCAGCATCATTTGTCACTTTATGATGATTCACATCTACATGGATGCACCTATGATATGGATTTGAGTAACTTGAAGACTCATGGTTTTTCTTGCTCAACACTGGGTTCATTTGATGTTAGAGGAACTTCATCCAACACTTGGGTGAATAGATTTATGATGGGAGAACATTTTTGTTGGAAGCCACATACTTTATTACATTTTTATGATTCTCACATTCATGGATGTATGGGTGAGACTTCTTTGAGTCATTTGAAGTCTCATTGTTTTTTTTGCTCATTATTTGGTTCAGTTTTTAGTGGAGATTATTCATTCACTTCTTGGATGAAAGAATACATGGTTAAATATTTTGATGCATATCACATCCTTTTGGAGCAGCATTATAGGACATGAGATCCTCACCTATGTCATTGGAGCAGATTTGATTGGTCACTTGAAGCTTGTATGCACTTGGAAAATGGTGGTCTACTTGCTTGGAGGTATAAGCACTTTCATGACTCTTTGATGAAGCATATCCTTGATGTACATTTTCATTATGTTGTTATGTACTTTGATGATATATATTTGGTACTCATGATGTTTGGAAGGATGCATACAAGAAAATGGGATCCAGGAATCCTCTTAACTAATGGTGTGGGTTGGAGAGCACTCTTAATTATTGGGGTGCAATACAAACAATGGGACCCTGGAATAATTTTTATCTCAAGCAATGGGACCCTAGAATAATTTTTATCTCATTGGTCTTAAATTTTTTGGGGAAACAAGCAGTATGGGAGATGGATTTCCCCACTTAATAAAGTGATTTTTATCAGAGTAGTGCAGCAGCAAGCATGGTGGTTCCTCTCTAAAATCTTCATGGAAACTCAAAGACTCAAGGTTAGGAAATTCAATGGCAACTTCAAAGAATTATACAGAAAGTAGGTTCTTCAGCACCCATGTTTAAAATTGCTTGAGGACAAGCAATATTGGGAAGGGAGGATTTGTCATGTCCCAAATTTGGCATTGGGTCACAATGGCCTAATAACATTGGCCCTATTCATTAGAGTTTGTCAAATTTATGCTAAAGGTCAAATAATTGCCAAGGAGGAAAATTACTAGTTCCCTAGGTTTGGGGTGGAAGCTCTGGGATTTGGAATAATGGAGATAATAAATGATGTTTGAACATTAGAATGGCATAAATATTTAATAAAGGAGATAAATAAATATATACAAGTGAAAATCAAAGTGGCATTTCATCATGAAGACACATGGAGGAAGTGGGACCCACATATGGCTAGATTTCCCCACTACACTTGGCATCATTCTCTCACCAATTCGAATTCAAGGTGAATGGTAACATACTTGGGGGAGTCCAAAAGGTATTATTCATTGCATGACTCATCCAAGGTAGAAATATAGAGGAAGAGTAACTCCCATGGAAGAGGAAGAGGCAATTTGGAGCTAGTGAGACACTTGGGCTAGATTCCCTAGCTCTATGACAACAATGATGACGATGCTATGACACCTATGACAAAAATCAGACCTGAAGGCTGAAATATGACATATATAACATGTCAGGGCTAAAAATAGACTCCAAGAGGGCGCTCAAGGGTGTTAGGGAAGCTAATATGCTTCCACATGTGATTTGGTGGAAGTGGGAGACTAGGAATTGTTGTACAAGTGGCGTTCCTTGGAATCTCTTCCCAACTTGAGTTGGCATGAGTCTCTTGGAAGGAATTCGACCCATGTAGGACATTAGAAGTTTATAAATGTCAATAACAAAGAAGGAAAGCAGCTTTTGATCATTTGTAGAATTTGCAATTGCATTTGTGAAGAGGAAGAGCTAGTGGATGACTAGTTTCTTGCCTTAGCCAATTTCGAGGGTGAAAGATTCCCATCCAAGTTGGTAATTGGAAAGGACATTCAGAAATTTCATTTGGAGCTTTAATGGAGTCTTTATTTGCAAGTGTAAGCTATAGGGCAGCTCATGGTTTCTTCTATTGCAGCTCACTCCTTCAACCATTTTCAGTTTTGATGGCATATTCTTGATCCTTGAGGGAGGGCGTTTTTGGTGAGCTATTGTATTCTTTGGGGAAGATTTTAATGCCCCATTTATTTTTTAATATGAATTAAATACTCTGTTCTTCATCTCCAAAAATTTTCAGGTCTAAATTCCAAGTAGAAATATATAAATCTCATTTTTAATGGAAGAACAATGCCATTTCCCCACTACCTTGTTGTGAGCCAATGTATTGATGATGATTTCGAATGAATGGATGATTCTCTGATATATTTGTGATAAATATACTTCCATGGATGTATTATACAAGTTTCATGTACTGTACTTGAGCATTTGAAGCATTTTTACTCAGTTTAGTTGTATTGGGAGGTGAAATAGTGCCATTTCCCCAAGGGTCGAATTGGGGATTTTTGCAGTTGAATGGGAGAGGGTGAGAACAGATGTAATAATCCATTAATGGTGCATATGAGACTTTAATAAAATACTTAACACATTACATACCTCTTTTCATAAATTTGAGTGGATTTGGAGGCATTTGGGAAGCCATTTTCAGTACTTACCTCAGGGGGATTTGAACCCCAAATTACTAGTAAAATTGCATACTTGGTCCAGAATCTTAAGAGAGTTTGCAGAGGTATTTTGGTGGACATATTTCATCCATAAACATCATATTCAAGTTCTAATATCATTCATACACCTTCCTTGAATATTTGAAGGCATTTGGAGTCAATTTGAGACCTAGAGACCAATACTAGTCAAAGGAAAATCACTAGTAAAGTTACCTACATTGATCAGAATTGAAAGAGGATTTGCAGAAGTATTTTAAAGGTCCAAATGCATCCCTGAAACACATATTTATGTTTTAATATCATTCATATACCTTCTCAGAATATTTGGGATCATTTGGGTCAAATTTGGGACCTAGAGATCAAAACTAGTCAAAGGTCGAACTAGGAAAAAAAGTGGAAAATTGCAATTTTAATAAAATTCCTCATAAGGGACATTACATTCAGCCTCTGAAAATAGGAACTATGAAACTACAGTCTGTGCCCTTACTTCTACTTTTTACAGAATTTAATTTGGGCCTTCCTAGCCCAAGTTGTGATCTTTTTTCCTAGGTCACCTGTTTATGATTGAGATCTGGAAGAGGCAGAAACCCTAGATTGTACGGATCATAAAACATAAAGTACATCAAATTAGATGATGTTATTTAGTCACAAGGTACATGGGGATGTTATCTTCTACCTGTAGAAGTTTCAGAACCTGAACCTTTCCCAAAATGGATTTATAGCGAAAGTGCCACGAGGACTGGTTTTTGCTATATCAAGCCCTAGCTTCCAATTTGTTGCAAGTGCAACACGTGTCATAAATGCCATACCATGCCTTCCTCAAGGATAGATCTGATACCATGTTAGTTTTTCATCATTTAATTCAATAGATCTAGGATCTTAACTGAAAAAACAATATGTACAACATATCAAGCATAAGAGACAAGAGACACAAAACGTTTCACCGGGGAAAACCAAGAAGGTGAAAAACCCCGCAAATTCCTCAGAGATAGAATAAGAACCAATACAAAGATCACAAAGATCAAACCCAACAGATAGATGACTGCAGCAACTAATCCTTCTCCACTTGTGTGCACTCCTCCTCTCTCTCACTAATGCGAAGTGAGTGAATGAGAGAATGTGTAAAATGAGAGAGACACACTCTCTATTTATACACTACTTCACTTGTCTTTTAACTCTAACTAGGTCGGCCCCAACTTAACCACTTAACATAATGTTGACTAGGCTGACCCCCACTAGGGTGGTCTAATATCCATTTAACCCACATGCCTCATATAGGGCCGACCCCATCAAGGTGGTCTAATAACCCATCAAGTATAAGTTATGACACTTACAATATAAGTTGCGACATTTGCAAATACAAATGACGACACTTCCAATCGGAGGAATAATACATCTCCATTGGGATACAATAAAGTACAAATGTAATACATACAATATACAAGTGAATATCTTCTGAAGTTACAAATACATCAACAAGGAGTAGGAGCCTCTGTCTTGATCCAAAGTTGTGAGTCTTGTTTAGTTTCATAATATCATATCATCTTTGTGGCCCTTTTGTCCTCATTCGCAAACCAAGAGCGCAAAAACCTAAGTTGTATATCCATTATATAGGGCGTTGGAGACCACCTATAAGGATG
This sequence comes from Larix kaempferi, assembly GCA_027924585.1. NCBI lineage: Eukaryota > Viridiplantae > Streptophyta > Pinopsida > Pinales > Pinaceae > Larix > Larix kaempferi. The sequence goes on along the minus strand of BSBM01000001.1, from coordinate 34,842,517 downwards.
GCGCAAGATGTAACTATGTAGGTAAAATTCACTTAATTGATATTTCCTCATTTCACCCATTCCTTGACAAGTATCAATGAAGGTCTTGGGGGTATCCAAGTGTTCATATTTTTTTTCTTACAATATCTTATATTGGTACCACAACCTTCGTTCTTTCAAGAACACATAATATAACCTGGAGGGTGGCCTACAACGTATTAGTTCATTCATAATATTAAAACATTTATTTATTTTTTCCTTCACTTCTGTCTTTTCCCTTATTTTGTCCTTCAATTCGGATTAACATGTTTGGAAGTCCTGGATCAAAATGAGATTCTACTCTATTAGCTGTTGATTATCTTTAAGGTGTTGCATTTTAAATACATGAAGTTTTTCTTCCAGTTGGTGTAGTTCATATTCCTAGTGGCTTTGAGATTTCTGAGTGGTTGAAGCCTTCAATGCTTCCATTGTGTGTGCGATATTTTTCCACTTTAAGATATCCTTCTCTTGTTCCTTCATTTGACCTTGCAACTTCAAAATTTCTTGATATTTATCATGTAATAGCTCATGAATGCTCATGTCTGTAGGAATGTGGTCCATGGAAATATCAAGAAATTTTACATGAAATTTTGTTTTCTACAACTTGTTCAACCTCAGGAGTTTCTGAATCTTCTTCAATTTGTTGGACTTTCAGAGTGTTCGAGTCTTCAATTTGTTGAAAGTTAGCAGTGTCTGAGTCTGAAATTGGATACTGTACTAACTTGCTTGGGCTTCGTTCATCTAGTTTTCTTTTCTTCAGGGTGTCGCTCTCACTCTCCTAGTTTGCAGATGCTGGTGACCTTATTTTGGGAGAATTTGGATTCGATTCACCATGTTGGATCAAGGTGTTTGCAATGTATTCTTCCTCTTCATTCTTCCTAGGGTCTTCTTGATTCCACTGCTCAATTATATTCTTTATCGCAACCCTAGTTCTTAGAGAGATTCAGTTGGTTTTTCTCTTCTCACTTGTAGAAGGGTCTGATTGGACTCTCTTTTTTTATGATTGTGCATATGTAGGAGGTGTGATATATTCAGATTGTTGCTTCTCATTATTCTTAAACACTTGTATTTTTACGCTACTATTCTTGATAAATGTTTCCCATGATAGAGGGGCATAACGTGTCTCCAGGGTGTTATAGATCAGAATCTCAACTAGACCATGATGAGATAGTGAATTTCATTTCCCTAATTGGTATTTGATGCTCATGGAAGTAAGAGACTTGAATAAAAACCATGGGAGACCGATGTTTTTCCCCATTCTCTACCACTGGATATTTCTTACGAGGTTAAAAAAAAATGGTAGGCATATATGAGGGAGTATCTCCCATCACAAGTAATATACTTCATTATGATAAGAGCAACTTCCCCCATGACTCTAGGAGTGAATCCCTTCTTACATTTTGGTCTCTCCATCATTTACACTTGTGCAAACCATCCTGATATTTCCATCATTTCTGCACATACTACCATTTACTCATGTTAACTGTCCCATCTGTTGTCCCATTTCCACTAATTATGGGTTTTCTATGTTCGAATCTTAGTGGCTGATTTGACTGATGTTGGATCCTTTGCATTCATGTGATTTGGCAATTCAAAACATATGTTTTAGCCAATATAAATTCTTTGATGATCTCTTCCATGCATATGGATGTACTTGGGAAACATGTGGTTGCATGCATACATATGTTTTGCATTTTATCCTCCCCCCAACTTATGTTCTTGATGTCCTCACTCAAGTTGATGAATAATTGCATGCAAAATAGTTTAGAAACATATGATATTTTCAAATTAAATATTTAAATGAGGAGTCTCACCTTTAGATAACTTATTGCTTATGTTGGTGTTGAAGTTGGGGTTGCTATGCCTCTAGTTTGATTAGGATGGTAGGATGAACAAGCTTTCAATCTAGTTGTAGAGAGTTATAGAAGGTTGTATAAATGCTACAATTTGTAGAAATCCTGTAGGTCTTATTCCTTGTTAGTTTGTTGTTTGATCCTGCATTTTCGTCAAGAAGTTGTTTGCCTGGTAATTTCTTCTAAAGTGTCTTGGATTGCAACATTATTAGTACTCAGATAAGATCATTTTTAAAAAAAAATATTTTTCTTCTCTCTCTCACTCTTATTCTACAGATTGGGAGGCTTCCTTATTTGAGGTTTTCAGTCTTCCAAGCCGTCTCAGGCACCTCAGCTGAAGTTTTCACCTGATTTTTATTATTTTTCTACAGGATGGTAAACTACCTTATGTGGGGTTTCCAATCCATTAATCTGTCTCAAACACTTCATGTGAATTTTTCATCTGATATTTTTTTAATTTATATATATATTTATTATTTTTGTTAATTTTTCATCTTTTCAAAATGATTTAAGGCAGATATGGGGCATTGCTGCCCTATATCAAATATAGTTCTATTGCCTTCAATGCTTTGGTGAATTCTGTTTTGGTCAAGGGATTCCTATAAAGATTCAATATATTCCCATTTACCAGTATTGGCACTTGATCCTCATCTATTGTTATTATCCTCACAGATCCATTATCATATATGATGTCAATATGATAGGGTCGCAACCATTTGGTTCTTAGCTTGCCTTTAAAGTCTTTAAATCTTGAATCATAGAGAAAGGGCCAGTCTCCCTCATTGAAATATTTTGTATTAATGTACTTGTCATGCCATGATTTACTATGATGTTGGATGATATATGTATGCTATAGGGCTTGATTTTTGAGCTCATCTAGTTTGATGATTTGCACTAACCTTTCATTTTGTGCTACTGATAGATCCATGTTAACATCTAATTTCGTTCTTAATGTTTTCAGTTCAAACTCAATGGGAAACATGATTTTATTTCCATAGAACAATTCATAATGTGTGAGGGATGTGGTGGTCTTCCATGCGGTGTTGTATTCCCATGCTGCTTCAAGAATTCTGTTGGCCTGGTCTCTTCTATGAATCTGGATTGTCTTCGTCAATATTTTATCTATCTCTCTGTTTGTCACTTCTAGTTGGCCATTTGCTTGTGGGTGATAGGAAGTTGAATTGCTATGCTTCACTTTATTCTTCCTAAGGAAGTCTTATATCATATTTGAGGTGAATTGGTCTCTCCTGTAAGTAATGAGTTCTATAGGAACTCTAAATCTGGTGAAAATATATTCAATTAGCAATTTTTCTATTGATTCTTCTTTTACCAGTTTCAATGCTTTGACCTGCACCCATTTAGTCAAATAAGTAGTACATGATAGTATATGGTTTTTCACGTTTGATGGAGGGTCAATAGGTCCAATGAAATGCATTCCCACTTATCAAATGTTTCCACTATAACTTGTGGATGGAGAATAATATCATCTCTCTTGCTCGGTTTTCCCATTCTTGGAGAATGCATTCCAAGGTTCATCATGGAATGCATGAAGAATGTCATGGAATTCATCTTCTCAGATGCATCTCCATAGGGTGTGGTATGGTCCTTGTTTGAACAAGTACCCCTAGATCCATGAAAAGGTGGTACTTTTCCTCACTATGTTGCAACGTTCTTTGTAAGCGAAATGTTGAGGAAAATTCCCTATAGCTAGGTAGTTTGATATGTTAGAAAACCATGAAGTATGTAAGAAATGGAAAATAGGTGTTCATCTAGAAATGTGTCATTCAAAAGCTCTTCATATGAAACATGTGTCAATCTTAACAAGAAATATGCTACTACATTTTGTTTTCCAGGCCTATCTAGGATTGTTATATCAAATTCTTGCAATAATAATAACCATCTAATCACCCTACAATTGACATCTGATTTTCTCATCAAATACTTAATTGCTAAGTGGTCAGTGTGGATAAATACCTGGTATCCTGTGATATAGTTCCTGAACTTGTTGATCGAATAGACCACTGCTAGGAATTCCTTCCCGTAACAATATAGTTCAATTCTTCTCCTACAAGGATTTTTCTTATGTAGTATATTGCATAGGGATTTTTGTCTTCCTCCTGTCCTAGAACTACACCTATTTATTTGTCTAATGAATCTAAATGGATGTGGAAAGGAATCTCCCAGTTAGGTCCTTGCAAGACAGGTGCCTACATTATATTTTTTTTTATGTACTCAAATTCCTTCTGACAATCACAACTCCAATCAAATTGCGCAGTCTTGGTTAGTAACAAAAAAATAGGAGCAACTATGTTGCTATAATCTTGAATGAATATTTGATGGTGGTCTTGTCTTGGTCTCTTGTATGAATTTGGATTTGATTGTAACTTCTAAATCCATCTAGGAAGGATAAAATCTTCTTTCCTGCTAGGGTTTCTAACACTTGGTCAATGAAGGGAAATGGGAAGTGGTCACTTTTGGTGGCTTTGTTGAGTTTTTTGCAGTCTATGCAGATTCTCCAATTCCCCCCTTTCTTTGGGACAATCACCAATGGTTCCACCCATTCGATATCTGAGATGGGGTATATAAATCCAACATGAAGGAGTTTTTGTAGTTCAACCTTAACAATGTCTCTTAGTGCTATGCTCATTATTCTCTGGGGATGCTTGACAGAAGTTGCATCTTACTTGATGTAGATATGATGTTGGAAAATGTTTGGAGATACTCCCTTCATCTCAAAATAGTCTCATGCAATAGATGTTTGGTACTTGATAACAAGTTGTGTGTTGGTTGTGGAGCCTGATTATCTTCCTGATTCATAGATTTTTTTGTCCATTCGTGTTTGTACCACAGTTTTATATGTTGTGTAGGTGGACTATACACTTGTCCCAGCAGGGGGGGCCACACCCCTAGTTGGGAGGTTCGGGGGTTTGGTGGTGAATCCCCCAAAATATTATTTCCTTGTAAAATGTTGTAATTTCATAGTCAATCTAAACCGTTCATTTGATCTCATATTTGGCAGTAGAATTTATGTTAGGGATTTTATCCCTAGAAGGGAACCCTCTTTATGTATGAGAGAAATGTATTGCGGCTGTAGAGTATTGTGCTAAAGGATTTATGTGATTGTGTGAAAGAGACTGTGAGAGAGTGAAGATAAAGTTGCAGCGGATGTGTTGCAGGTTCTATCCCTTCATTTGCTGGATGGTTTAATAAAAGGATTGGCAATTTCTACATGGACATAGCCCATATTGGGTGAACCATGTATATTGGTGTCTCTCTTGTATTGTGTTTATGTGTTTTATTTCTGAATATTATTTTATGATATTGTTATGAGATCTCGTTTTTCTAACAATTGGCATTAGAACCAAAGGCCTATTTGGCGCATAAATTCACACAAAAGAAGGGTTCCTAGTTCGAGTGGGAGCAATGGTGAAAGAAGGAAATTTTAGGGTCAATAAATTTAATGGCAAAAACTACCAGTTATGGAAGATGTAGATGGAGGACTATCTACATCAAAAGGATCTATTCCTACCATTGTGTGGAAAAGGAAGTAAGTCAACATCTATGAAGGACATAGAATGCGAGGTTCTTGACAGAAAGTCACTAGGAACAATACGAATTTGCTTGGCTTCATCGATGGCTTTCAATATTTCAAAAGAAAAGATGACGAAGGATCTGATGAATGCATTAGGTAAACTATATGAAAAACCCTCGGCTTCCAACAAGGTATTTATATTGAAGCGTTTATTTAATATGAAGATGTCAAAAGGTGGGTCTGTTGCTGGCCATTTAAATGAATTTAATATTGTTACTAATAAGCTAAGTTTTGTAGGAGTGAACTTCAATGATGAGGTTATGGATCTTCTAATATTGTGCTCATTGCCAGAAAACGGGAACGACTTGGTCATGAATGTAAGTAAATTTGTATCTGGTTCAAACACTCTAAAATTTGATGATGTTGTTGGCGTTATTCTTAGCAAGGAAATGCGAAGGAAAAGAACAGGTGAGACATCAGGTAATGCATTGACCATGGAGAGTAGGGGAATACAAAGGGAGTGAGGAAAGATCCCATTTAATTGTGGGAATTCTAGGAACGGAAGATCCAAGCCCAGAATGGGAAAAATAGAGTGCCAGAACTATGGGAAGAAAGGAAATCTGAAGAAAGATTGCATATCTCTAAAGAAGAAAGGATGTGGACAACAAGGGACTGCTTAGGAAGAAAATGTAGCAGGTGATGTGTTACAAGATGATTTGATTCTTGCATTAGATAATACTAGTGATTATTGGGTAGTAGATTCAGGGGCTTCATGTCATGCTACACCCCATAGGAAATTTCTTTATGATTATGTTCAAAGTGATTTTGGACATGTTTTATTAGGTGATAATGAACCATGTAAAATTGTTGGAATGGGTAAGGTAGAAATAAAGTTAAATAATGGAAATGAATGGTTGTTGAAAGATGTAAGGAATATTCCTGCTATGAAAATAAATCTAATCTCAACAGGGTAGTTGGGATATGCTTTCTATTTATCTATTTTTTCAAAAACGTGGTGGAAGATCAATAAAGGGTCGTTGGTGATATCAAAAGGATACATGATAGGTGCGTTGTATTTATGTCCTCACAATACTGACTGTTTTAACTCTTTAGCTTCCATAGGAACAAATACAACATTGCGGCTTCAAAGGCTTGGCCACATGAGTGAGAAGGGGATGCAAATTCTCCATTCAAGGAAGTTGCTTCCAGATTTGAAGCATGTTAGTTTAGAATTATGTGAGAATTGTGTTTATGGAAAACAAAAGAGAGTTATATTTCTTAGGGTTGGGAAGCAAAAGAAGAGTGAAAAGTTAGAGCTTGTGCATATAGATGTATGGGGACCAACTTAGGTACAATCTCTTGGTGTCTCTCATTATTATGTTACTTTTATTGATGATGCAACTAGAAAAACTTGGGTTTATTGCATTCGACATAAATATGATGTTTTTTCCACTTTTAAGAAATGGAAAGCTTTGGTTGAGAATGAGATAGGAAAAAGGTTGAAGTGTCTCGGGTCTGATAATGGAGGTGAATATTGTGGCAAGGATTTTGATAATTACTGTTCATAGCATGGATTCATAGAGAGAATACCGTCCCAAGAACATCATAATAAACTGGTGTGTCAGAAAGGATGAACATGACAATCATGGAATGTGCAAGGTGTATGAGATTGCATGCAGGGTCGCCCTTACAATTTCCGGAAGATGTTGTAGATACTATTGTTTACTTAATAAACAGAGGGACCTCAAGCTCCTTGGATGGTGGCATTCCAGAGGAGGCATAGACAAGTAAAAAGGTAAACTAATAATTTATGAGAACTTTTGATTGTGAAGCATTTTTCCATATTGGTAAAGAAAATATAACAAAGATTGAGGCTAAATCCAAGAAGTGTACCTTTATTGGATATATGGTTGATGATTTTGGTTATCGTTTATGGGATTATGAAAATCATAGATCATTATGAGTACATATGTGGTATTCAATGAAAATTTCATGTACAAAGATTAATTGTAGGGAAAGAAACATGAAAAGGAAAACATAGAATAAACAGTGCTTGATGAAATCAAAGAAAATGAAACTCCAAAGGTGCCTAAAAATGAAGAACAACAGAAGGTACCTCAAACTCCTACAAGTGTTAGAATATCTACCAGGTTAAGTAGACCCCCTGAACGATACTCTCCTTCATTGTATTATTTATTGATGAATAATTCTGGTGAACCAGAATGTTATGAAGAAGCAATGTAGGTTGAAACTAGAAAGAAGTGGGAGCAAGGCATGAATGAGGAGATGGAATCCTTGGTAAGAAACTAGACATGGGATTTGGTTCAGTTGTCTACAGGTAAAAGAGCACTGTAGAATAAATGGGTTTATAGGTTGAAGGAAGAAGATGGAGGCAAGAAGTGGTACAAGGATAGACTCATTGTAAAGGGGTTTGCACAAAAGAAAGGTATAGATTTTGATGAAATATTTTATCCTGTTGTTAAAATGAATTCAATTAGGACTATTTTAAGTCTAATGGTTGTAGAATATTTGAATCTTGAATAGTTAGATGTAAAAACAATCTTTCTCCATGGGTATTTGGAGGAAGAGATTTATATGTAGCAGCCACATGGGTATGAGGTCAAAGGGAAGGAGAATTTAGTATGCAGGTTGCATAAGAGCTTGTATGGCCTGAAGCAAGCTCCAAGGAAATGGTTTTTTGAAATTTGACAAGTTTATGACAGAACAAGGTTATAGTAGATGTCATTCTGACCACTGTGTTTATTTCAAGAGGCTAGATAATGGAAGATATATTATCCTGTTATTGTATGTGGATGACATGCTTGCTGTAGGGTCTAACATGCATGATATAAATGCGCTCAAAAGAAAATTATCTAATTCATTAGCGATGAAGGATTTGGGTGCTGCAAAGCAAATCCTTGGTATAAGAATAACAAGAGACAAGAAAAATCGCAAATTGACATTGTCTTAGGGTGAGTACATAGAAAAGGTGTTGGAGAGGTTTAGAATGCAAGATGCAAAACCAGTTAGTACAAATTTGTCGAACCATTTTAAACTAAGTAAGGAGATGTGTCCCAATACACATAAAGAGATAGAATACATGTATAAGTTTCCCTATTCATCAACAATTGAAAGGTACTACTACTCATGCATTATGTTTTGGAGGTTCAGACATTGTTCTATAGGGATATGTTGATGCAGATATGGTAGGTGATAAAGATAGAAGGAGGAGCACCACATGGTATGTTTTTACTGTAGGTGGAACAATAGTAAGTTGGATTTTGAAACTGCAAAAGGTTGTTTCACTTTCAACAATGAAAGCAAAGTATTTTTCTACTACAGAGGCTAGTGAAGATATGGTTTGGCTACATACGTTCATGGAGGAAATGGGTAAGAAGCAGGAAAATAACACATTGTATAGTGACATCCATATTGTCATTCATCTTGTAAATAACTCATCTTTCCATTCTAAGACTAAACATATACAACTCAAGTACTATTTCATATGATATGTTCTAGAAGATGAATTGTTGAAGTTGGAAATGATACATACTAGCCAGAATCTTGCAGACATGTTGACAAAGGTAGTCACTGGAGAGAAACTGAGTTCCTGCTCAATTTCAGATGGCCTTCAAGCATGAAGGTGAAGATGATAAATTTTATAGGTCCAAGGTTTGGAGCATAGTCCAACAGATGCAGTAGTATTGTAGTTGTTGTGACCAGTCTCTAAGTGGGAAATTATTGGTTGTGGAGGCTGATGATCTTCTAGATTCAGAGATCTTGTTGTTCAACCATGTTTGTACCCTAGCTTTATATGCTATTCAGGTGGAATGTACACTCATACCAGCTGGGGGGGGGGGGTGAAGGGGGGGCTTAGCCCTAAAAGAATTTTTTTATTTCCTTATAAAATGTTGTAATTTCGTAGTCAATCTGAATTGTTCATTTGATCTTAGATCTGACGGTAGAAGTTATGTTAGGTATTTTAACCCTAGAAGGAAACCCTCTTTATGTATGAGATAAATGTATTGTGACTATAGAGTATTGTGCTAAAGGAGATATGCGACTGTGTGAATGAGATTGTGAGAGAGTGAAGAGGAAGTTGCAGTGGATGTGTTGTAGGATTTAGCCATTCATTTGTTGGATGGTATAATAAAAGGACTAGAAATTTCTCCATGGACGTAACCCATATTGGGTGAACCATGTATATTGGTGTCTCTCTTGTATTTTGTTTATGTGTTTTATTTATGAATCTTATTTTATGCTATTGTTCTGCGATCCTGTTTTTCTAACATTGTGTTAGCTTTTCCTCTTGTTTAGGGAGTAAATTGTTGCCGATTTTTAGTGTTTTTCCTGGAGCAACTTCTATTATTTTAGTGGAGGCTTATTTTTCCTATATTAGGTATAGTTTCCACTAGAATGGCTCTTCCACTCCTACAATATCCAACTCCTGAATTGTGAAATACTCTCCTAGAATAATAGGGCCATTGTAAAGGTTCTGAAAGAAATTGGAAATGATGACATATTCTAGAGGATGTTTTAATGTTAAGGCAGTGTCAATAGTGACCACATGATAGAAAGGTTGGTCAAAATCATCCTCTCTTGCTTTCCGAAGAGGTTCTTTGGTATCCATATAAGGTTTGTCTAAGGAATAAAGGTTCAATGTATTCTTTTCTAGACCATTGGCAATGGTCATGTCCCCCTTCCTACAACTGATATGTGCATCAGTTGTTGCAAGCCAAGGCCTTCCAAGTGTAAGGGGGTATCCACTGAGCTTCGATTTTGTGTGGAGGAAAACAAAATCAACATGATATTTCCATGAGTCTATAAAGATCATTATATATTCCAGCGTGCCTCAAAGACATACAATATAGGTATTTTCTAGTTGTAGGATTATAGTGGTACACCTTAGGAGGTTTTGAATATTCAATTTTAGCATAATTTCCTTGGTCATAACATTTGTTTCTGCACATAAGTCAATGATATTTTTCTGGATTAGATTTCCTCTAATGTGTACATCTCCTATGGGATTTCCTAGATCATCATACTTTGGATTGAGAAATTTTCCTAACATCAAGTTTGCTAACTGACCTACTATGTTGATGGTGGAAAGGTGTTTTTTATTTCTCCCTGGCCTTTCTCCCTGTACTTTTTATACATGTATCCTTATTTAAATAATTATAGATCAAGATCTCTTTAATGGCTTGCAAGAGTGGTATTTTGACACAGATTTTTGAGTTCCCCCAAGAGAGGGATTTTCAGGATTCTCTACCTCTTTAGGTTGCAATATTTGGGGAAAAAGGGGAATAGGATATGGTGGGTATCCTATGTATTTCTCATGTTCTCCAAGTTGTTATTCAGGAGGAGGATTTATTTCAGGGGGAAGAAGAGCATCTGATTGTTCTGTGGTAGAAGATGGAGGACGATGTGTCACAAATTTTCCAGAACGTAGATTTAGTTTGTTTTCCTCTACTATATTTACTCCATATGGTCGATAGTTTGTCACCTCATTGTTATACACCTGATGATATTTCCTATTGTTTATATTTGGACTTGGTTGCATTGGCATATGTGTCCTAGGTGTTGATTGAGTAGAGTTTTGGGCCTGCTGCTACTAATTGGAGTTAGTTACTAGAGGAGTCATGAGAGCAGGATGCTGTTGGTTTTGTCTCCACCCTATAGGAGGGAAATTTTGTCCATATGCAATAGATATTGATTGATGGTTTTTCCATTGTTTTGGTAAATATGGGGCTTGTGCACTCGGTGTCCATTTAGGTGTAGAATAGGGTTGATACCCACAAGAATTCAAAAAATGCTACTGTCCATAAGTTTGCTGAAATGTTGGTTGGCCATAAGGTTGTTGATAAGGTGGCCACCCATATGGATGATAAGGTTTCTTCCCTTGAAAATTTTGGTAATATGGCTATCCATAAGGCTGCTAAAAAGGCCTTAGTGGCCCTGGACTCCTTGGGTTATATAGAAGACATGTTCTGTTGTTCCTTTTGGATCATAAAGAGTGGCCTTAAGAGGGGCCAGGTATGTGAAGTTGTTAGTGTCATGTTTGTCAAAAAATACACAACATTCAACAATGTTTGCACTAATTTGCATCAAGCCTAATGGGAATTCATTCTTCTTGTGCTTCATTTTGCAAGTGTGATAAAATATTGCTAAAGAATTATCTGATTCATCCTTCTTCATATTTGATTACATGGAGTCCATTTGTAGTGATAAGGAGTGTAGGATATTTGATTTCATATCATCCAATAGGTTCCCTATATTTGATTTAGTGACGGTAGAACTAGAATGTTTGGATGATTGAAAAGGAAGGCTTCTTCCCTTGGGCTTCTTCCCTATGGATCTAGAATGATTCTTAAAGATCTGCTTGATTTCATCATAGTCTAATTGGTATATGTCACTATTGGATAAGAGGTTCAATGTTTCTAGAAGTTATTCCCTAACTGGATTATGATCTTTAGAGACTCCTCATCCAAGTTGTAGCTATGAGCTCACTTGTAGCTCAACTGTAATCTTTCTTCATAGTCCTCCAATGACTCATTTTCTCCTTGAACCATTCTAAAAATTTAATCCATGGTTTCCATAGTTTTGTAGTAGTCCCTATATATCTCTATGAAAGTATACTTCATCTGATCCCAGGAAGTGATGCTACTGACTTCTAAGCTTCTTAACCATCTCAAGGAATAATCCTGTAAAGAAGAGGGAAAAAGTTCGAGTTTTTGGGCATCCAAGGTGTAATCATAGGTTCTACATACCACCTCAAATTCCAATAAGAAGGTGTCTAGATCTTCAGAGGTCAGACAATGGAAATTAGGTAGGGCAGTAGGGTTGATGTTTTTCATTCTTGCTTCATTATAATTTCTTTCCTTGATGGGAAAGATAAAGAATATGGGTTCTTTTTCTTCTTCCATTGGGTTCTCTCCATCAGCTCCTTGATCAATAGAAGAGACACTATTTTATTCACCTGAGGTAGAGCCAAAGAGACCAAATCCTCATATCATATGTTGGAAAGGAGGGGAGTTAGCCTTAGGATTGTCTTTGGTGCTCTCTTCTTCCTCTCTCCTATTGTAGTGCCCCTAGACATTTTGTAGACATTGAGGGCACCTGCTGAGTGACCCGGCCGATTGAAACATTAATCAAATAACCTTTTGACCTTATTTTTGAGTATGTGTATCTGAACTGTTGAGGTAAATGAATAATTGCATATGTTAAACGATTAGCTATGACTATGGAAAATTATGTTGATGGATAATGCTTAACGACTAGCTGTATGGTGATTATGAAATTGTCGACGAAATGTATATTTGATTAGATGAATAAGAAGTTGAATAAATCATAAATGTTTAACAATACTAGATTTAGAAATCGGATGATGATTATTGAGGACAGTGCTACTAATAATTTGTTGTGAGAAGTGTGTGTAGAAATAAGTGAGACGGTTCACCAACGGACACACAAAGGAACATGAAGGGTCGTAGAGTACGGGTAAATCACACACAGGGGGAGCGACGACGATGTCGACTTCTGACAAGAATACCACGCATGGGTAGATAAGCATTGATCCGCTTGCTCAAGAGGAATGCGTGAGGACGTACGAGGTGGGCCACGACGGAGCTGGTCACATACGAGTTGAGGGGCGCGCAGTGAGAACGAACTCACTCCTCAGCGCCATTAGTCCCTAGATAGCATGTAGACGGAGGATGGATGGTAACGATTCCTAAAATCCCTACAAGAGTTCCCACAAGTCAAAACGGAAATATGGTGGCAGAAGGGCCCAACGATGAGGTACCCTGTCGAGAACGGAAAGAATGGACGCAAGGATCCAACGAGGTGGTACCATGCCAAGGAATGGAAACCATGGATGATTGGACCCGACGGAGTGGTGCCATGTCAGTGAATTAAAAATTAAGGAACCAGGAGCCCAACGATGCGGCACCGTGATCCTAGTGAGTTTGATTGTTAAATTAAACTGCATAAAAACTTAAGAGAATAACCCTAGATTACTACTTAGCAAATGCATAACAATAGCTTAGACATTTGCACATGAATAGTTATTTTGTTGAGCATTTAAAATAATAGAAATGATTATTTAGGAGCAAAATAGATTAGACACCTAGTCAACTAAAAGCTAGGAGTTGATTAAAATATCTGGGGGACAAACTAGAGCAAACTTAGGGATGTAGGTGCACTTCCCAGAGAAACTGACACTTGGATGGGTGAGTGTTTTAATTAAATAAATAATTAAAAATATTTAATTATGCATGAAGCGACATGTGTCGCAGGAGATTTTCCTTTATAAGGAAGGATTAAGGAATGGGTAAGGGGCCCATAATTTGGATGATTGTAGTAATTTTCGAGTGCCTCAAAGACTTGCTGTTATCTAAGGGTTTGGCTAAGAAATCCTGGTGGGAGGGGAATCCCAAGCTGAATTTCTGAAATACATGTGTGAACTCTACGACCCGATTAGCTCGGGGGTCTGGAAGGAAGAAGAGTACTTCCAGAGTGGTTGGGTGGTTTACCGAGGTGTCCGCCGGTGAATTGTTAAGATCTCCAATAGCAGGACAGCGAGGACAGCTTCAACACTCCTTCAGAACTTCGTACGCGGCTGCCGGAAAGGTATGTACAGTAAATTATGATTTATATTTCTGTTATGCATTACTTTTCTGAGATACGTTATTTTTTTATCTCTGTCTGAAACATTCGAAGCAACAGAGCCGATCCATATTTCTGAGTATTTAATGATAGTTTAAAAGTATACTATTTGCAGAAAGTTTTAGATCTCGGTTATGCATTACTTTTCTGAGAAATGTTATTTTATCTTTGTATGAAACATTCGAAAGAATAGAGCGGATCCATATTTCTGAGTGTTTAATGATAATTTAAAAGTATACGATTTGCAGGAAAGTTTGATATCTCTGTTATGCATTTCTTTTCTGTTGAAATATTTTTTTTTTTTTTAATCTCTGCATAAAAATTTGAAAGTATGGATCTGATTCATGTTTCTGTGCATTCGATGGTAGTTTAAGAATATATGATTTGCAGGAAGAAATATGAGATCTCTGGATATGGCTATCAAAATCCTCTGCCTTGGACAATTTTACCTTCAAACCCAGATCTTGTAGACCTCGGCGTATTCTTTTAATTTTTGTCTTCTGGTGACAACCGCCCAAACTCAAGATTATAGATCTCTGTGCATTACATATTTTTCTTGATCATTCTGTGAGTTAGCATATTCAAAATAATCCTTCTGGTGCTTCTATCTTCGGAATTTCTGTTGGAACTGCAAGCGAATCCGAATCACGCCACCTTGTTTTTATTTTACTAGTAACGCCGTCGGCTCTGCACTTTTAATGGTAGAGTTCGATCAGCCAGTACCAATCTAAAAGATGATAACCAGAATATAGGCGCTTCAGTTTTAATCAGCGATCTAAGTGCTGAGTTCTAGGTTAATTTTTATATTCCTCTGGTTTACCCTCTGCACGTTGATACTTCAGCCGAGATCTGTAACTTGGCCATCCTTTTCATATCGGTAATTAAACCTAGATCTATAATTTTATTGATCTCTGCGTGCTGGCTTATCCACCAAGATCCTGACTTCTTATTTCATGTATGGTCCACCATTCCAACCTAGATCTAAATATTTTTATTAATCTCTGTAATTGTTTTTCAATGGCGGATTCAGATTGGAATTTTTAATTCAATGTGCGTTTCTGTTTGAAAGTTTTGGTTGAATTTTTAGCAGTTGTTAATCATTGGTAATTCCAGAGTGAAGGGTTTAATTTAAAATTTCATTAAATCTCTGCAGTTATTATTCAATAGCGAATCCAGGGTTGTGACATAGTTCGATTTTAGTTGGGCACCTTAGCTTCATATCAGAGAATGTGTAAATTATTTAAGAATCGACATAGCCCAATCTCACATCAAAACGATACTGCCATTTAACCTTTCCGAGATTCAAACTCAGTTGAAAACCCGATTCCATACCCCAATTTGATTGTAGTATTGATTCATTTAATTTGGCCTTGAATTTCCTTTTATTTCCTTACTCTGTCAAAGAAACCATTTGGCGTATCCAGAGCTGCATTTAATTTCTAGTAATGATAGGCGTCAGAAATAGGTTAGTAAATGATCTTTGAGGAATCCCTGCATTTAATTCCAGTAATGAAGGGCGTTTTGATCTAATTCGTATTTGTATCTCCAATTTCGGAATATCAGTATAATTTCCTCCATTTACTCCGTAATTCTGAAAGTACCATCGAAGTAGATCCACGTCGGTTTCATTGGACAAACTACAAGTCGTTTTTGTGAATTCACGCGGCATACAATCACTTTGGAAAGGAATCGCACAGTTTTTTTTTATAGACAAAAATTATATCCAGAGATTGGATCTTGAACTATGATAAAAGAATTCTTCTTGGATAGAGATCTATATGAGATAACCCTTGGTGTTGATAATTTTAAATTCATAGGTATTGAATTACAGGATTAGCATCTCTAGTTAGCTTCGAATTACTAATACTGTGCGTAACCGTGGCGTTTCTGATATTAAAATTCATAGTACAAAAATCCCGATTGGCCTTTACTGGTTTTGAAATCGTTCTCAACTGGCATTTTGAACCACGGTATTGATTTCTAAACTCAAGATCCTTCAGATCTAAATCTTTGCATGTTATTTCAAGGCTTTTAGTATTTAAATCTGTAGTAATTATTTTTCTCAAATCTTCGCGTTTTCCTTAAAATTGTCGGCAGAGATCCACTCTTGCTCCTCTCTGTTTTAACTTAAGATTTCAATCAATTGAAATGACTCTGTCGCTTTATGTGGAGGAGGAGTCCAGCCAGAGACCTTATTTTGGCCCACCGTTGATTCTATTTAAAGTCTCAACTCTGTGTATTAATTAACGTGTGAATGGATCCTCTGCATATTTAATTCGGTATCCACTGAGTAAATCCAATATCCCTGTTTATGAATTATCATTGCTATTTTCCATCCTCTATGCATCGAATTCGTATTAGCATCTCCGGAATGGTGAACGAATTACTTTATGTTTTCATTTCGAAATCCAAAGACTAATTGCTACCTGGAATAGTAATAATCAAGTTCTTTAATGGATAGGGTGCAACGGTGAAATTATAAAACTGCAACTTCATGTTTAGCCCATTTATCTTAAGCTCGGGTGAGCCACTCATTACCCTCGAACCAATGAAATTAATTCCATTATTTGGAATATGTTTTGAGTTAAAATAAAAAGGGTTTGTTAATATTATATAGTTATCCTCATATCGCATTTCTTAAAATATTGAGAATGACTTTAATTATTACTTGGTTGAATGTCTTAAATATTTGGCAACCTTTCTTTTAAATATAAATAATTTCCATAATCTATAAGTTGAGGAAATTATACTTCTATCCCATTAACTTTGTTGTATATCATTAGTTTATTATTTATTTGGGAGTCTTTTTATTTATGAACATTTTGCATAGATATAAAGTTTGAGGAATTTACATATATTCCCTTTATCATGATTGTAGATCATTAGTTTGAACGTTTATTTAGGGAATCTTGTATTGGCTTGAATTTAATGAGAATGTCTCCCATTATTGGATTGTGTATTGATTTAAAATAATGCTTTATTATTAATTTATTAATATTTTGTTAGGATTATAACGTGATTAAATCATAATTATTTGTTTTGGAAGGTATTGTGTTTAATTTATAATACTTAGTTTGAAAATGATTACAAGCAAGTTATAGGTTTAATGCTGAAGAAAAGAAAAGAAGATTGATGAGGCATAATGTGTAGGTTTATATTTTTTTTGTATTACAATAAATAGGTGGAAAGTCAAAAGTCTAATTGTGGGTATACTAATGAATAAGAAGAGATTTCAGATGTGTCATTATAATTCTATGGAGTGTTTAACAATAGGTATATATAATGCATCATGAGGATAATTGTACTATGTTCATTCAGAGGGAAAAGGTCTTCATAGATCGTCGATTAGTGTTACGCGTCTCATGCCTAAGGATCTATAAGTTATAGTTAGCTTTAGTGAAATTTCTTTGGATTAAAAAAAAAAAATAAAAAAAATTCACTTGCTCATTTTGACAGACCTTACACCTATGGCTTGAATTTGGGTTGGTCTAAATGGGAGTCCTTGGAAAAAATAGACCAAATGCGTCCCTAGCTCTAGGCATTCATGCTATGTAAAGCATGCCTTTTCTCTTTTTAGATTTTTTAAAGGATTTTGTGGGTTGGTTTTATAATATTTTTTAGTCTTTTATGAAATAAGTGTATAATATCCTTCTGCAAACTGAAAAAAAATGAAACTGAATTTATAAGGAAAAGGAGAAACCTACTTGAAGTGAATGATTTTCATGCTACTGTTCTCCTTCTCCAGCCACAACCTGTTAGTATGCAAACAAAAATAAATTGGGATAATCAATATTTTCAGTTCCCCTTGTGGTTTGGAATGCAGCCCGACAAAAATGCCAAAATTTAATGGTGGGATCTAATATCAACAATAATACCATATCAAGTTTATACAAGACACCAACAAGAGTGATGTATATAAACATTTACTATTAGTTGTCAACCTGGATATTCGTGTAAACTTATGAGGGTCCTACAAAATATATGCAACTACAAAAGGATTGAAATGTTAAGTAGTATAACAATCCTACTTTAACCAATGGAACAATCACAAAAAGGAAATGCTGAAATAAATTTTAACTAAGGGTTGCAAGGTCACAAGACTCAAATTCTCTACATGGCACTTAGTTCTTTATCAAGCCTATCGGAGACAAGCACATAGTGATTGTACATTCAGTTTATAACCTTTGGTCAAATTCCTCCATTACTCGGTCTTTATTTCATTGAATATAGACATTTAGAATCCATGGGTTCCATTCAAGTGGTCACAACAAGCATAGGGTTTAGGATAAACCAAGTATTGATGATGATATCATATGTATGAAGGAAATGGAATTTTTAACTTAAAATTGCAACTAAGGAAATAATCCTAAAATAATTCTATGCATAAACAACTAGAAACAATGATCTATAATCAAATCTGGGAATTTCTACAAAACACAAGAATTCTACAACAATTAATCTTTTTAACTGAAAATGACATAAAGAAAAAATATACTCTAATGAAACAAGTTGCTATAATTTCCCTTGGATGTGCCCTTATCCAAGGTCATACATGAAAAATAGATTACTCATATATAAGATAGAATAAGTACTTCTTCCATTCAAATGTAGAAATTGAAAACATGCATAAAAAATATCTTTTAACTTGTCACTTGTTCATAGTAAATATGACAATATCATATCAAAGGGTGCCCACTCTACTCAAAGAGCACATAACTAGTTAGACCATTGAACTTAAATACAAAAAATTATTAACCTACTTCATAGTA
This sequence comes from Larix kaempferi, assembly GCA_027924585.1. Classification (NCBI taxonomy): domain Eukaryota; kingdom Viridiplantae; phylum Streptophyta; class Pinopsida; order Pinales; family Pinaceae; genus Larix; species Larix kaempferi. Next base: position 34,823,681 of record BSBM01000001.1, on the reverse strand, counting down.
AACTCCCAGTCTACTCAAAGAGCACATCATGCACTGTGTTGAATACTCAACGCAGTGGATGAATGGTGATAGTTGTTGGGTGACATGTGGATTTCAAGGTCTAGGCCTCCACTTGTTTGGACTTGTTCATCATCGAAACCACTAACTGCCCGTGCCAAATGCAACTGCCATTTACTATGCTACTAAACTGTGCTGATCAAAGAGTGAACTGTCAAAACTGCGACTATGCCAATCAAGGAGTGAACTGGACCGTGCTGAGTAAGTTGGAAAAACTGATACTGTGCCAATCAAGGAGTGAACTAGACTTTGTTGGGTGAGTTGGAAAAAATGCAACTTATGATTTAGTCATAAAAAGAAAGACTACATCAGATAAATAAGTAATTGAAATCTACATACATTTATAACTAAAATTCACATTCATACATCAAATTGTTTACATAATATCCCCTTTTTGGTCCCGAATGTTTGAAATAATGAAGAAAATAGATGGCTTTCTTACCCAAATGTGGGAGCCATCAATATTGAAGGTTTTTTTTGGTTCTCTTAAATTTATAATGCACATTGGTGCGCTTGTTATAAATAATAAGCACCAGTGTGTATACACGTTGTCAACATATCGATGCGTATATTTCAATATAGACATACATGTTCTTACATTATATTGAAATCGCATTGGTGCATTTTATTATATATGCACCATTGCGTATACCATTCTAACAAGCACCGGTGCGTGTAACATTTACATCAACACGAGTGCATCTTGTATTATATAGAAGCACTAGTGCATTTTAATATATAAACACACTGGTGTTAATGTTGTAATATATATTCACTACTACTTGTTTTGTATTATAAAAATGGTGCATATATCATCCCCAAAAAAGCACTGGTGTGTAAAGTTTATTTAAAAGCATCGGTGTGGGAAGGTTTGTTTAAAGGCGCATATTTTGTAAAAAGAGTAGATGCTTATGCTTGGAAAAGGGCAGGGACGGGTAAAATTTGGTATGGTTTAGTGGTGAATTTTCCATGCTACGGATTTGCAAATATAGTTTCTTCTTTTTCATTTTTACAAATTTTCAATTAATCATTCGAGAATCAAATATCTTTTATAATAATATTTATTTTTATAATTTATTTATTACATTTGGATATATAATCCAATTACACATATGTTCATTGTAACCATGAAAATTATTCATATATTTAGCATTTGAATTAATTATCAGAAAATCACTTTTTTTTTAATAATAATATTTTTATATTAATTATTGTATTTCGATAAACGTGTCGATTCCACCTTTGTTCATAGTGACAATGTAAATCATTCATATATTTATTCAATAAAAGAATTTTGTGACATTTGAGAATGTTATAGAAAAAGAAACCCATTTTATTTTATACAGATACGAATATAAAATATGGGACAACATAAAGGTCCTATATAATCAAAATTCCATTTTGACATTGTTACATTTTTTTTTGTAAATAATATTGTACCTTCTATTCATAGATCAAAACTAGAAAAATAACAAAGTAGGTTTATATGCACCAAATAGGAGCCATTGAGTAAACTGGTGGTTAAGCTATCCAAAATTGACAATAAGAGAATAACCCTCATGTGATCAGGAAACCGAGTATAGGGATGAAAGACTAGAGATACTTAGTTACATATTTGTAGAAATGTTCAAGCCAACACATGAAGGAAAATCAAGCATACATGGAGAATGAAAAGTGCAGCTCAAAATTCCACATAAAACCCAAAAAACAAAAATCAATGAAGTTTCCCAATCTTACCCTCCATGATTGTGTCTGGAGCTAGATTCCCTAGCATGTTTGGTGCTAGCACCATCCCCAACTAGTTGATAGATTGCATTCGTAACCTATATCATATTGTCCAAATTCTTATGGATTCCATCTAAGTCGTCACGGATATCATGAACAAGTTGTAGTGTAGTTCTCTTGAGAAATTCCTGGTGCATTAAGACACGGGCCATGATCTTTTTGGTTGGCGTTGCTCTTGAAATGAGTGTTATTCCATTGCTTCTATACTGTATTGTATGTGAGGGGGGATGTACTATAAAACAACTCGTGGATTAAAAAAAATTTGATCCCTCCCAGTGCGATTATGGTCCCCTCTTTTGCTCCATGTTCTTTGATGAGGATCCACGAGCATAACCCTTAATAAAAAGCCACCTCTTGTATTCCTCCATAGCTCCAAATGAATACAACAAACTAGATTAGAGAACCCATTTGTAGACACTACAAGAAAGAAAACGAACACCATCCCTTATCATTTACTTTTTATCAGGGGTTTTCCCCGCATGGAGAGTTATGGAGTGTACGCTTCAAGTCCTTTCATCCTCATTCATGTTGACATTGTTCTAGATATCATCCAGCTGCAAGCTCGCTGTCTTGGCCTTCCTCTCATACCGGTTTAACAACCTCATCCAGTTGCTTCCCTCCGCCATGAATGCAGCATTGTCCTGCCAAATCACAATGCTATCCTTGTCCTCATTATTTCTCCATAGGTCGACAGATCTCTTAACCATCCCCCACCATTTCCATGCGAATTTAAATTAATGCATGTATGCAGCCAATCCTGGGTGGTGAATGGGAGTTAAAGAAACTACGTCCTCCCTCTCACCATGCATCTCATGCCATGTGTGCATGGTTTTTCCTAAGATGTTTCTCCTCCTCTATTTACATCCGCATCCATGTCATTGTTACAATTATTGATAACTTATCCTCATCCAATTGGGATGATATGTACACATTGAACATAATGCTTGTCTTTCAAAGATAAAAATTCCAAAATATACAACTTGCAGTAACAACATTCAAATCCTCATTTGTTCATCACCTTCATGAGATATTTTTCTTGATTTATTTGAAATTTTATTTGACTCACTTCATTTCATTCCATATTTTTATGTTCCATCTACAAGCATAAAAATTAAATGTGATGAGTATATCTACATTTATAGATAATATAATATGCATAATTGCATAAATGAAAAAGTGTACCAATTCAACGAGTGAAACATAAACCTCACACATATTTTTTAAACCATTCCTCATGCCATGTGTCAATAAATCCTTTATTGGATCTAGTCCATACTTTGTTTACTGTGAGTTTCGTATACCATGAAAAAATATAGATACAATTAAAGTTTTCTTATTGTTACATTAATTATAAAATAAGGGAGGTAAAACAACATAGCTACTTACAATTTTTTCAATTAACCCTTGATACACCAACATATACTCACAACCCTTACTTAATCCAATGTCAATCAAATGATCAGATGAATCTTCACTATTTGTTAGCACTTATTAGAAAACATCCATGTGCTATCTTAAATTAATTAAGATATAAACATCACACCAAATATGAAATATGAAGAAAAACACAAGTATCACAAACTTTGCGACCAATCATTTTTTGCTTTGTCGTCCCATCTTATGTGCTAAATGGGTGCCATTTTATTTTCTTTTCTGCAACAAAAAAATGCTTTAAAATTACTATTTTATGCGATAATTAAACTCTTTGTACATTATAAATAAAGAAATGATTACATACATTTGATGCACGTTGTCATTGGGATGGCTCCCCCTATTATGTGGTTATGTTCATTTCTTTGAAAATCTAACGGTACACCTTTTTCGACATCCCTACAGGCATATTTCAGATATCACGTCCTTCTTCCTTTGAAATTTTAGCAATCTTCCTCAGAAATGAACAATACAATGAAAAAATCGGTTAATACTTATATGAAGATAAGCATAGCAAAACCATTAAGTAAATTCTTTGACTAGTATATACATATTATAGAAAAAAAATAATTTAGCAGTAATATTTTTTTAATGATTCCTTTTTGTTGTTGTATGTTTTTGTCATTGCAAGCCTCATTGGTCTTAGTGCCCACTACTTCAGAAACTCTTCCTATTGTTCACTTATAGCTCAATTCTTAGAGTCATTGGATTGATTTTGTATTGTAAATGAAAATTACATCTATATTTTCTTACTGCTATATCCCTCAAAGTTTTATAAAACTATTTCCCCGTTTCATTAAATTCCAACACCACTCCAATTGAACTCATGACCAATTCATCATCATTTACATTCTTCTTAATTTTTATCTTCTTAGGGTGTCCTATTTCCTTGTTGTTTGTCCCTGCACAACATTCTACAAATCTAAAATCCAAAGTTTGAAACATGTTAACAATTATTGTTGAGAATCATTGTTAGTAAGAATTCAAACAAAACCTCATATTTATCACCTTTTAATCCACACAATTCCTCCTTTTCTAATAATTTCTTAATTTTTTTTTCTCTTCTTCTCTTAGATTATGAACAATTTTATAGAGTTCCTTAGGTTTTTTCTTTGCATGACATGTATAAACCAATAAACATCATTTAAACATACATATACTTCAAATTGTTGGAATATTCTCACCATCTTATTTTGGTCTTGCATGCTTTGCATGCATCCATGCAGCACTCCATGCATCCATGCATTCATAGTTGAGTCTCCTATCACCTAGTCCCTACTCTGGGGAGATATTATCCTTTCCTCACTCATATTCTCAATGTCTTCTATTTCTAATTCTGAGCAAGATATGTCAGTTACTAATCTAGAAGTTGAAGCGAGTTTCGAATTCTCTACTTCCCATGAGTCTGTTGGTGTGGAGAATGATGATATATTGGATGTTAAATTAGAGTTTGGAGGTGATGCATTCGCCCTCCTTGATCACATGCTTCCTATGAAATTCTATTTGATCATTGGAACATGTTCTCAGAGTTTCATTGAAGATGGAGGGCACTACCATTCGCTTGGGTTCAAGTCTCAGGCACATTTTGGTGATTTTGGTTTTGATCTCACCCCTGCTGGTTCAAAGGAGATCACAAGAAACCATCTATCAATTCTTGGATCTGATTTAATTTCCACTGATCAGAAGTTCAAGTTTCAATAACATTTAGATTTGTTTGGAGCTAATCCTACCTCAGTTTGTTCAAATTATAGGTTCCAGGATGATCTTCATATTTTTAGATTTGTTCTCACCATGTTTGGTCTGAAGAGCAAGTTCAGAAATCCTTCAGATTTGCTTGCGTCCATTGAAGGATAATTCAAGCAAATTTTTTTGGAGCATGATCCACTTCTTCCCAAGAGGAAGATACCTCCCTGCATTGAATCAAGCATCACACCTACTTGAGTCTTGAGCAACAATTTTTGGTGTGTTTCAGTCTATCTTGAGGGTTTTTGTTTTCCCACTGGGTTTTCCTTCTTTCCTCACTTTTTTATATTGTTGTACGGGGTGACCTTTGGTATCAGTAACCAGGGCCCTAATTTTCATTTATTTTCCCTCATAGTTCAGATTAAGGGGGGGCGTTGGAATATTCTCACCATATTATTTTGGTATTGCATGCTTTTCATGCATTTTGCATGCATCCATGCATTGGCAGTTGAGTCTCCTAGCACCTAGTCCCTACTTTGGGCCCCCCGGAGCTTGTTTTTGGCCATCATTATCCCTCCTATCCACTCAGAGCACCTTGTTTACATCACTGGAGTTCCAATGCGCCCTCATGCACAGATTTAGGAGACTACACAATTAGTTCCATGATATGGGGAGCCTCGTCCCCTTGATTACTCAGTTAACTGACTAAAACTCCTAGTTTGACTACTATTGAGTATAGGAGCGCCCTCTTTGACCACTGACAGATAGTTATGCGCCCCTTTGGAGTCTCCTCCCCTATTTTGGTGCCCACATGATTCATTTATGCTCAATTCTACCTCATTTAACTGATTATTCATCATCGGTGGCCACTGAACCTTATCAGGAGATGGTTCCAATGAAAACTAATCCTATACTTGAGGTGAATTCAAATCCTCCCAGAAGTATTGAATTCATTCTCTTGTAACATTCTTTGATTGAAAAATTACAACTGATTAGTGTATCAACAACAGTTTTTCATGTTTGTTTCAGTTTTATGAGTGAGTTGATCCATTTCTTTGTCTAATTCTTCTCAGTAATAACATTGTGAAATTGTGAGGTTTGTTCTAGCTCAGTGATCTATCCCTGTGGAATTTCACATGGTATTAGAGCTCATGAGATATTTTGAGTGTATCCATTGCAACAGTTCCAACAGTAGATTGAGCAACTACTTTCAGTAGAGCACCAAAAGCCTCTAGATTTCCACATCAAATCCTGGTGCCATTGTGTTGAATTCATTGGAGAAATCCTTTGAGGTCTATCCAGGCATGAAGGATCCGGATAAAAGTACCCACCGTCCTAAATAAGTGTTCAATAGATTCAGTAACAATCCTCCAAATAGTTTTCCATTGTTTTTGCAGGTATTCTACAATATCTTCCATGAATCTGAAAGCAATTCCTCCTCTCTCTCCATTCAACTATGATGAGTGGAAACCAAAGATGATAGCATATATGAAGAGACAAGGTATTTTTGATATGTGTATTGTTGTCATGATAGATTTTGCTTCCTATGAAGAAGAGAATGATTGGATAAATGAATGTGACAGAGCCTTTGGAACAATGTGTATTGCTATGTCTCCTAGTATGCGCTACCTCATGGAAACTGTTGAATATCCAAGTGATATATGGGCCCAACTGGACAAAGCGTTTGGAAAGGAGAATGAAGAGATTGGTGCAAATTATTTGGAGAACAAGCCCAGTGATACCTCCTTAAGTTTTCTCTCTAATTATGTCTCAGCCTCAATAATATATCATGATTAAGTTCTTCAAGATGAAGAAGAAGCTGTAGATTCAACACCGAAAGTTCACATTGAAGACATTCCTTCCTCTGTTGCTCTAGAAGTTGAAGAGAGTTTTGAATTGTCCCCTTCCCATGGAGACGATGCAGATGAAAGTGATACAACTAATGAAGATGATCCTTTTGGAGATATTATCCTCTCCTCACTCATGTTCTCAATGTGATCTATTTCTAATTCTGAGCAAGATATGTCAGTTACTACTCTAGAAGTTGAAGAGAGTTTCGAATTCTCTACTTCCCATGAGTCTACTAGTGTGCATAATGAAGATCTATGGAATGTTTTGGAGGTTAAATCCAAGTTTGGAGGTGATGCATTCGCCCTCCTTGATCACATGCTTCCTATGAACTTCTATTTGATCATTGGCACATGTTCTCAGTGTTTCAATGAAGATGGAGGACACTACCATTCACTTGGGTTCAATTCTCAGGCACATTTTGTGATTTTGGTTTTGATCTGACCCCTGCTGGTTTAAAGGAGATCACAAGAAACCATCTATCAATTCTTGGAGATGATTTAATTTCCATTGATCAAAAGTTCAAATTTCAAGAACAATTAGATCTATTTGGAGTTGATCCTACCTCAATTGGTTCGAATTACAGGTTCCATGATGATCTTCATATTTTTGGATTTGTTCTCACCATGTTTTGTCTGAAGAGCAAGTTCAGAAAGCCTCCAAATTCACTTGCATCCACTGAAGGAGAATTCAAGCACATGTTTTTGGAGCATGATCCACTTCTTCCCAAGAGGAAGATAACTCCAGGCATTGCATCAAGCATCACACCTACTTGAGTCTTGAGCAACAATTTTTGGTGTGTTTCAGTATATCTTGAGGGTTTTTTTTTCCCACTGGGTTTTCCTTCTTTCCTCACCTTTTTAGATTGTTGTACTGGGTGACCTTTGGTCTCAGTAACCAGGGCCCTAATTTTCATTTATTTTCCTCATAGTCCAGCTTAAGGGGGGTGTTGGAATATTATCACCATCTTATTTTGGTCTTGCATGAATCCATGCATTCCATGCAGCATTGCATGCATTCATGCATTCCATGCAGCACTGCATGCATTTTGCATGCATCCATGCATTCCATGCAGCACTGCATGCATCCATGTAATGGAAGTTGAGTCTCCTAGCACCTAGTCCCTACTTTGGCCCCCCTGAAGCTTGTTTTTGGCCATCATTATCCCTCCTATCCATTAAGAGCACCTTGTTTACATCATTGGATTTCCAATGTGCCCTCATGTGCAGATTTAGGAGACCACACAGTCAGTTCCATGATTTGGGGAGACTTTTTCCCTTGATTGCTTAGTTAACTGTCTACATATCCTAGTTTGACTACTACTGAGTATATGAGCGCCCTCTTTGACAACTGACAATTATTTATGTGCCCCTTTGGAGTATCCTCCCCTATTTTGGTTCCCACGTAATTCAGTTATGCTCAGTTCTACCTCAATTAACTGATTATTCACCATCAGTGGCCACTGAACCTTATTGGGAGATGGTTCCAATGCAAACTAAGCCTATACTTGAGGTGAACTCGAATCATCATGTGCATATCGAATTCATTCTATTGTAACATTCTTTGATTGACATCTTACAGATGATTAATGTATCAACAACAATTTTTCATGTGTGTTTCAGTTTTATGAGTGAGTTGATCCATGTCTTTGTCTAATTCTTATCAGTAATAATAGTGTGAAATTTTGAGGTTTGTTCTAGCTCAATGATATATACTTGTGTAATTTCACACAAATATAGTACATTTATATTAAAAAAAAAATATTGTCACGTTCTTTGTTTTAGATGTGTTTCCCTCACTCCCTTCCCAATGGTTTTTACTCCATGATTTTCTATTGGCCATTTTTTTATCAATAAATACCCTGCATAATGAAACACAAATTATGCAATAAAGAATTTCAATTAAAAAAGCATTCAGGTCAATTAGTGCACACAACAAAACAACTCAACACCGATGCACCTTTTATGCAGTAATGCAATGCTGCTCTTTTTATGTAGCAATGCACCGGTGTGCATATTCTATAGTGCATTGCTAAATATGTTAAAATTTTAAAAAATCGAATCTAAATGGTGTGTATTTCATAGATAAAAGCATCGGTGTGTATATCCCTTAATATGTGCATTGATTAAATTGCATTATTTTTAAACCTACAACAATGTTTCACATGACATGAATAAATCCACCGGTGTGTCTATTTTTTGCAGTGTGCACCATAGACTGTTGGGCCATAGAATTGTAACTATTTTACATCCTCTTTTCCCTATTGTTAATCCTTGTTTCTTACCCATAACCTTTTATTATCCCATATTAATGCTTATAATCGATATTTAGACCCAACCATGTTTCCATTACATTTATTTAGTATTTCATGTGAATTATGATTAAACATTGGAAAAATAACATATTTTGCATTTATTTTTGAAACATGGATGAGTTTGATAATTTTTTACAACTAGTTCCAAGCCACTTGCTATTACTCTAGGACATTTTCCGCAAATTGTATAATCGGAGATCCATGAAGTGGATACTTGAGATTTTTCATATGAGGCATTCTTAAGACAATATAAGCCTATCCTCAAAATATTTCAAAAACCCATATCATACTTTGTGGGAAATTGATGTTTTACTATTTGCTGTTACTTATGCTTGTTAGATTTTCATCACTTAATTCAATATGATCTAGGATCTTAACTGAGAGAACAACATGTACAACATATCAAACATTAGAGACAAGAGACACAAAGCATTTCACCGGGGAAAACCAAGAAGGTGAAAAACCCCGCAACTTCCTCAGAGATAAAATGAGCACCAATACAAAGATCACAAAGATCAAACCCCAAAACAAGAGATAGCCTCCTAACATCTTCTCCTCCTCCACTTGTGCGCACTCCTCTCTCTCACTAATGTGAAGTGAGTGAGTGAGTGAATGGATAAATAGAGAGGTGCTCCTCTCTATTTATACTTTACCTTTACTTGCCTTTTACTCTAACTGGGACGACCTCCCTTAGCAGAGTCTAATAACCCATTACCACTTGTCACTACACCGACCCCACTAGGGTGGTATGATAACCCTTTAACTCATATTGGGATGACCCCTCTAAGGTTGTCTAATAACCCATCAAGTATAAGTTACGACACTTACAATAATAACTTGCGACACTTGCAAATACAAATGACGACACTTCCAATCAGAGGAATAAAACATCTCCGTTGGGGATAATAAAGTACAAATGTAATACATGCAATATATAAGTGAATATCTTTTGAATTTACAAATACATCAACACTCCCTCTTAACTAGGAAGGTATTCTCTTGACACAAGTCATCAATACATATAGGCACAAGTCCTTAATACTGGAGTTGGATCATCGTCATTGGATCACAGAGCATCATCGTCACTGATGTTGTACTCGTCATCTCGATCACTGGTGCTATCTCTCAATTCTTCTCGTCATAGGAATTTTTACAGAGCCAACCCTTTTTCATGTCGAATGTAGGCCTAGCCTCCTGTAGGTCTTCATCATCTCTGCGAGCGAGCCATCCTGTGGAATTCTCAGGGCTGATTATGTGCGTCAACAAAATCTCGAAAGAGCATCCCAAGACTGATTACGAGCTTACTGCTCAACCTATAGGATCTCCCAGGGAGCTATTACATGTGACCTCCACAAAATCTTAAAAGAGAATCTTGCGATGTGCAATATCTCTAAAGAGCATCCCAAGACTTTTACGTGCCCAACAAAACCTATGGGATCTCCAGGACTGATTACATGTGAACTCCACAAAACCTTAAAAGAGCATCTTGCGACCTGCAAGATCTCTAAAGAGAATCCCAGGACTTTTACGTGCCCAACAAAACCTATGGGATCTCTAGGACTGATTACATGTGAACTCACAAAACCTCGAAGAGCATACCAGGTCTGATTACGAGCTTACTACTCAACCTATAGGATCTCCCAGGGCTAATTACATGCTTTTGCACAATCTGTCCACATCCACGGAGTATCATCCTGATACTCATGATCACACTGATCATCTTTGCATGGAGCATCATCCTGATGCTCATGATCATACTGATCATCATCATACAGTGCATCATCTTGATGCACAGCATCGTCACATGATGATCCTCATCATCATCATATCATAGCATCATCACATGATCATCCTGATCATCATCATAGCATCATCCTGATGCATATAATAATCACATGATCATCCCGATCATCATCATACGGAACATCATCTGGAGCATCGTCCTAATGCTCATCACACAACACTTACAAGCACAGCCGTGGGAAGGATCCTCCTACCACCATGCTTGGAATGGCTCCTGAAAATGTGTCCCATCACTTCCTCCTCGAAGTATCTTCTATATGAAGAACACCAACCCTCTCTCTGAAGTACTCAAACTTCACTCTGGCGAGTGGTTTGGTCAACACATTTGCTATCTGCTCGTCCATCGCAACATACAGGAGCTTCACTGCTCCTCTCTGCACCATATCTTGGATATAGTTATATTTGATCTCGATATGCTTCGACTTGTCATGCAACACCGGGTTCTTGGATAACTTCACACAACTCTGGTTGTCACAGAAGATACAAGTAGAATCCAACTGGAGATCAAATAAATAAGACAGTAGATTCCTAAGCCATACTACCTCACAACTGGCCAAACAAGTTGCAACATACTCTGCTTCGACTGTACTCTGTACTACGCAGGACTGCTTCCTGCTAAACCAAGATATCACCCCTGATCCCATACTGAAGCAACACCCCGAATTGCTCTTCCTATCTGCAGCACTCCCTACCCAATCTGAATCAACATAACCCTCCAGGTTAACCTTTTGATTCGAATCATACTTGAGCCCATAATCAATCGTACCCTTCAGGTACCTTTTGATTAACATTTTAAAAAATCGAATCTAAATGGTGTGTATTTCATAGATAAAAGCATCGGAGCGTATATCCCTAAAGATGTGCATTTATTAAATTGTATTATTTCTAAACCTACAACAATGTTGCACATGACATGAATAAATCCACCGGTGTGTATTTTTTGTAGTGTGCACCATAGACTGTTGGGCCATGGAATTGTAACTATTTTACATCCTCTTTTCCCTATTGTTAATCCTTGTTTCTAACCCATAACATTTTATTATCCCATATTAATGCTTATAAGTGATATTTATACCCAACCATGTTTCCATTACATTTATTTAGTATTTCATGTGAATTATGATTAAACATTGGAAAAATAACATATTTTGCATTTATTTTTGAAACATGGATGAGTTTGATAATTTTTTACAACTAGTTCCAGGCCACTTGCTATTACTCCAGGACATTTGCCGCAAATTGTATAATTGGAGATCCATGAAGTGGATACTTGAGATTTTTCATATGAGGCATTGTTAAGTCAATATAAGCCTATCCTCAAAATATTTCAAAAACCCATATCGTACTTTGTGAGAAATTGACGTTTTACTATTTGTTGTTACTTATGTTTGTTAGATTTTCATCATTTAATTCAATATGATCTAGGATCTTAACTGAGAGAACAACATGTACAACATATCAAACATAAGATACAAGAGACACAAAGAATTTCACTGGGGAAAACCAAGAAGGTGAAAAACCCTGCAACTTCCTCAGAGATAGAATGAGCACCAATACAAAGATCACAAAGATCAAACCACAAAACAAGAGATAGTCTCCTAACATCTTCTCCTCCTCCACTTGTGTGCACTCCTCTCTCTCACTAATGTGAAGTGAGTGAGTGAGTGAATGGATAAATAGAGAGGTGCTCCTCTCTATTTATACTTTACCTTTACTTGCCTTTTACTCTACTCGGGATGACCTCCCTTAGGAGAGTCTAATAACCGATTACGACTTGTCACTGGGCCGACTTCACTAGGGTGGTATCCTAACCCTTTAACTCATACTGGGTCGACCCCTCTAAGGTGGTCTAATAAACCGTCAAGTATAAGTTACGGCACTTACAATAATAACTTAAGACACTTGCAAATACAAATGACGACACTTCCAATCAGAGCAATAAAACATCTCCGTTGGGGATAATAAAGTACAAATGTAATACATGCAATATACAAGTGAATATCTTCTGAAGTTACAAATACATCAACACTCCCTCTTAACTAGGAAGGTATTCTCTTGACACAAGTCATCAATACATATAGGCACAGGTCTTCAATACTGGAGGTGGATCATCGTCACTGGATCACAGAGCAACATCGTCACTGATGTTGTACTCGTCATCTCGATCACTGGTGCTATCTCTAAATTATTCTTGTCATAGGAAGTTCTATAGAGCCAGCCCTTTTTCATGTTGGATGTAGGCCTAGCCTCCTAGAGGTCTTCATCATCTCTGCGAGCGAGCCATCCTGTGGATTTCTCAGGGTTGATTATGTGCATGAACAAAACCTCGAAAGAGCATCCCAGGACTGATTACGAGCTTACTGCTCAACCTATAGGATCTCACAGGGAGCTATTACATGTGACCTCCACAAAACCTTAAAAGAGCATCTTGCGACCTGCAAGATCTCTAAAGAGCATCCCAGGACTTTTATCTGCCCAACACAACCTATGGGATCTACAGGACTAATTACATGTGAACTCCACAAAACCTTAAAAGAGCATCTTGCGACCTGCAAGATCTCTAAAGAGCATCCCAGGACTTTTATGTGCCCAACAAAACCTATGGGATCTCCAGGACTGATTACATGTGAACTCGCAAAACCTCGAAGAGCATACCAGGGCTGATTATGAGCTTACTACTCAACCTATAGGATCTCCCAAGGCTGATTACATGCTTTTGCACAACCTGTCCACGGCCATGGAGTATCATTCTGATACTCATGATCACACTGATCATCTTTGCATGGAGCATCATCCTGATGCTCATGATCATACTGCTCATCATCATACAGTGCATCATCCTGATGCACATCATCGTCACATGATGATCCTGATCATCATCATATCATAGCATCATCCTGATGCATATCATCATCACATGATCATCCTAATCATCATCATAGCATCATCCTGATGCATATCATCATCACATGATCATCCTGATCATAATCATACGGAACATCATCTGGAGCATCGTCCTGATGCTCATCACACAACACTTACAAGCACAACCATGGGAAGGATACTCCTACCACCATGCTTGGAATGGCTCCTGCAAATGTGTCCCATCACTTCCTCCTCGAAGGATCTTCTATATGAAGAACACCAACCCTCTCTCTGAAGTACTCAAACTTCACTCTGGCTAGCGTTTTGGTCAACACATATACTATCTGCTCGTCTGTCGCAACATACAGGAGCTTCACTGCTCCTCTCTGCACCATATTCTGGATATAGTGATATTTGATCTCGATATGCTTCGACTTGTCATGGAACACCGGGTTCTCGGATAACTTCACACAACTTTGGTTGTCACAGAAGATACAAGTAGCATCCAACTGGAGATCAAATAAATCAGACAGTAGCTTCCTAAGCCATACTGCCTCACAACTGGCCGAACAAGCTGCAACATACTCTGCTTCGACTGTACTCAGTGCTATGCAGGACTGATTCCTACTAAACCAAGATATCACCCCTGATCCCATACTGAAGCAACACCCCAAATTGCTCTTCCTATCTGCAACATTGCCTACCCAATCTGAATCAACATAACCCTCCAGGTTAACCTTTTGATTCAATCATACTTGAGCCCATAATCAATCGTACCCATCAGGTACCTTTTGATTAACATTTTAAAAAATTGAATCTAAATGGTGTGTATTTCATAGATAAAAGCATCGGTGCGTATATCCCTTAAGATGTGCATTGATTAAATTGTATTATTTTTCAACCTACAACAATGTTGCACGTGACATGAATAAATCCACCGGTGTGTCTATTTTTTGCAGTGTGCACCATAGACTGTTGGGCCATGGAATTGTCACTATTTTACATCCTCTTTTCCCTATTGTTAATCCTTGTTTCTTACCCATAACCTTTTATTATCCCATATTAATGCTTATATGCAATATTTAGACCCAACCATGTTTCCATTACATTTATTTAGTATTTCATGTGAATTATGATTAAACATTGGAAAAATAACATATTTTGCATTTATTTTTGAAACATGGATGAGTTTGATAATTTTTTACAACTAGTTCCAGGCCACTTGCTATTACTCCAGGACATTTGCCGCAAATTTTTCAATCAGAGATTCATGAACTGGATACTTGAGATTTTTCATATGAGGCATTGTTAAGTCAATATAAGCCTATCCTCAAAATATTTCAAAAACCCATATCGTACTTTGTGAGAAATTGACGTTTTACTATTTGTTGTTACTTATGCTTGTTAGATTTTCATCATTTAATTCAATATGATCTAGGATCTTAACTGAGAGAACAACATGTATAACATATCAAACATAAGAGAGAAGAGACACAAATCTTTTCTCTGGGGAAAACCAAGAAGGTGAAAAACCCCGCAACTTACTCAGAGATAGAATGAGCACCAATACAAAGCTCACAAATATCAAACCGCAAAACAAGAGATAGTCTCCTAACATCTTCTCCTCCTCCACTTGTGCGTACTCCTCTCTCTCACTAATGTGAAGTGAGTGAGTGAGTGAATGGATAAATAGAGAGGTGCTCCTCTCTATTTATAGTTTACCTTTACTTTCCTTTTACCCTAACTGGGACGACCTCCCTTAGGAGAGTCTAATAACCCATTACCACTTTTCACTAGGCCGACCCCACTAGGGTGGTATAATAACCCTTTAACTCATACTGGGATGACCCCTCTAAGGTGGTCTAATAACCCATCAAGTATAAGTTACGACACTTACAATAATAACTTGCGACACTTGCAAATACAAATGACGACACTTCCAATCAGAGGAATAAAACATCTCCGTTGGGGATAATAAAGTACAAATGTAATACATGCATTATACAAGTGAATATCTTCTGAAGTTACAAATACATCAACACTCCCTCCTAATTAGGAAGGTATTCTCTTGACACAAGTCATCAATACATATAGGCACAAGTCCTCAATATTGGAGTTGGATCATCGTCACTGGATCACAGAGCATCATCATCACTGATGTTGTACTCATCATCTCGATCACTGGTGCCATCTCTCAATTATTCTCGTCATAGGAAGTTCTACAGAGCCAACCCTTTTTCATGTTGGATGTAGGCCTAGCCTCCTCTAGGTCTTCATCATCCCTGTGAGCGGGCCATCCTATGGAATTCTTAGGGTTGATTATGTGCGTCAACAAAACCTCGAAAGAGCATCCCAGGACTGATTACGAGCTTACTGCTCAACCTATAGGATCTCCTAGGGAGCTATTACATGTGACCTCCACAAAACCTTAAAAGAGAATCTTGCGATCTGCAAGATCTCTAAAGAGCATCCCAGGACTTTCACATGCCCAACACAACCTATGGGATCTACAGGACTGATTACATGTGAACTCCACCAAACCTTAAAAGAGCATCTTGTGACCTGCAAGATCTCTAAAGAGAATCCCAGGACTTTTATGTGCCCAACAAAACCTATGGGATCTCCAGGACTGATTACATGTGAACTCACAAAACCTCAAAGAGCATACCAGGGATGATTACAAGCTTACTACTCAACCTATAGGATCTCCCAGGGCTGATTACATGCTTTTGTACAACCTGTCCATGGCCATGGGGTATCATCCTGATACTCATGATCACACTGATCATCTTCGCATGGAGCATCATCCTGAAGCTCATGATCATACTGATCATCATCATACAATGCATCATCCTGATGAACATCATCGTCACATGATGATCCTGATCATCATCATATCATAGCATCATCCTGATGCATATCATCATCACATGATCATCCTGATCATCATCATAGCATCATCCTGATGCATATCATCATCCTGATGCATATCATCATCACATGATCATCCTGATCATCATCATACGGAACATCATATGGAGCATCGTCCTGATGCTCACCACACAACACTTACAAGCACAGCCATGGGAAGGATCCTCCTACCACCATGCTTGGAATGGCTCCCGCAAATGTATCCCATCACTTCCTCCTCGAAGTATCTTCTATCTGAAGAACACCAAGCCTCTCTCTGAAGTACTCGAACTTCACTCTGGCTAGTGGTTTGGTCAACACATCTGCTATCTGTTCGTCCGTCGCAACATAGAGGAGCTTCACTGCTCCTCTCTGCACCATATCCTATATATAGTGGTATTTGATATCGATATGCTTCGACTTGTCATGGAACACCGGGTTCTCAGACAACTTCACACAACTCTGGTTGTCACGGGAGATACAAGTAGCATCCAACTAGAGATCAAATAAATCAGACATTATCTTCCTAAGCCATAATGCCTCACAACTAGCCGAACAAGCTACGACACACTTTGCTTCGGCTGTACTCAGTGCGACGTAGGACTGCTTCCTGCTAAACCAAGATATCACCCCTGATCCCATACTGAAGCAACACCCTGAATTGCTCTTCCTATCTACATCACTGCCTGCCCAATCTGAATCAACATAACCCTTCAGTTTAACCTTTTGATTCAAATCATACTTGAGCCCATAATCAATCGTACCCTTTAGGTACCTCAGAATATGCTTTACAGCAATCAAGTGAACATGCCTAGGATCCATCAGGAACTGGCTCAAGGTGTTCATAGCAAAGCAAATGTCTGGTCTTGTGTTCATCAGGTACATCAAGGACCCAATCATCTGACAATATATTGTGGCATCAACCGACTCTGATGAAGCATCACTTAATAGCTTCAGGTTCAATGCCATAGGTGTGGCCATGGCCTTGCATTCCATCATCCCGAAACGCTTCAGGATCTCTACTGCATACTTCCCTTGTCCAAGGAAGATTCCATCTACACTTTGCCACACCTCCATGCCTATAAGGTAATGCATCATACCCAAGTCCTTCATCTCAAACTCGGCAGCAAGCTACCTCTTCATGTCAGCAATCAACCCATCCTCACCTGTCACAAACAGGTCATCTACATACAATAGGAGTATCACTGGATTTCCTTCCTCAACCTTGTAGTAAATCTTGTAATCCGCTTTACTCTTGGTAAAGCCCAATCTGGTTAGGAAGCTATCTATCCTGTCGTACCATTTCCTGGGTACTTGTTTCAAACCGTACAAGGATTTCTTCAATTTGCACACATGTGACTCCATGTTATGTGTCTCAAATCCGAGTGGCTGCTTGACATACACTTCCTCTTCGACTACACCATTCAAGAAAGCTGTCTTGACATCCACTTGGTGTATCTTCCACTTCATCACTGTAGCCAGAGCAAGTACTGTTCTGATGGAAGTGTATCTGGCTACAAATGAAAAAGTTTCTTCATAATCTATCCCTTCTTTCTGGGAGAAGCCACAAGCCACAAACCTTGTCTTGTATATTCTCTATGCTACCATCTGTAGCATGCTTGATCTTGTAGATCCACTTGGAAGTCACGACAAACTTCCCTTCTGGTCTCGGGACCACATTCCAGACATCATTCTTCATGATCGACTAGTGCTCCTCGATCATGGCATCCTTCCATTACTGCATCCCTATTCCTGGGAACTTTAGATTCTTCAATATCTTTAATAGGTAGTTTTCTTGAACTTTGTCGCTGGAACAAATGTCGTTGTCCTTCTTTTGTAGGTGATTGTACACGATCTTTCCTACAAGTCAAATTCAATTGCATGATTAGAAACTTCTCATAGTTTTCAGAACAAAATATTGCACATAAGGGCATATGTCATACAGTCATGCAATTATCTTAGCCAATGCTTCAATACAACATTTATCCATATCCCGTAACTTTCTAGATGCCTTCCATCTCTACCAGAACATTGTTAAGAGTGTGCACAACTCCCAACATGTCAGCAAAGAGTTTTCATTCTAGATAAGTAGCAATTGAATGTTGTATAGTACCATAGGCCACTTACCCATTACTATATTAGTAGTATCTTGTTCATTAATGCAACTTTTCTAAAATGCATAATATACATCCTAAATCTAGGAACATAAGTATGTACATGACTTAACAACATTATTTAAGTAATCATATATACAAGAAATGATAATTCAAATACTTATCTTTTTTTAGTTTTTGGGTGTCCCTCTCTCTCAATCTTTGCTTCCTTGTAGGAACTACTGGAGTGTGCTCCCTCTTGATCTTTGCTTCCTGGATTATCCGTCCTTGAACTTATATCCATCCTGGACCACTATGCATGCTTAAGTGTGCACTAGTGTCATCATTATGTCATCCTCAAGATCTCATACATAATCATACATTCATTAGTATAATCTCAATACTATGAAAAAATTATGATTCTATATAATCTTAAACATGTATGGTCATGGTCATTTCATACACAGGCAATTTATCACAAGCATTAGTATTTCAAGGTTTCAAGGAGGACTTCTTTTACTCATGTATATTCTTATTTGACCATAGGACTCTTCTAGTTTGTCATATCATCAATCAAAGTAAGAAGCATAATATGCATAAAACTATCATTACTCAAACTTATAACTTCATGAATAATCATTATCAATCATACAAAAATATACTTATATAAGATCCTAACACAAGGTAGGATTCTAACTTGATATAAGAAAAAACATACTTGGATTATCATGTTTGCGAGTTATGTATAACATACCTAAACAATGTCTTCTTTGTTCTCTTCAATGATTTAGATACCTTGTGCTAGTAACCTGCATATCTCATAAGTTAAGCATTGTAGAACCAAATTATACATACCTCGTAAGTAGAGCGTCTATGTGATCAATGGCTATGGATGAGTCTTTGTCTCCATGTCACCATGGTCATATGTTCTTGATCTAGAACATGATTTGTCTTTCTTGATGTACCTTTCATGTTAGCGGACAACATCATCCTCATACAACACCACAGTGCATTAGTACAATCATAAGTGTCATAACCCTAATCAATGAATGTCTTCTATCATTCACATGCATTTATACTTTTACTAAGGTGATAAGACAAGTCTAAAATTAATCAAGATTGTACTAACCTCAATAATATGAAGACAAACATATCATAAACTTAATCATGAACAAATTTCAAAACATACATGTATCTTCTCAAGTCATACGTGTCGGGATTGCTTGTAGTCTTCTTATGTAAGGCCTTAGCCTCGTCTCTCTCTGGAACTGGAATCTATTCACTTATGTAGGTGTCCAATTCATTCTCTTCTAGGATTAACCCAATCCAATACACTTTGATTTGCTGAAACTGGATCTGGAGCTGGTTAGGGTTTGGTAGAGAAACCCTAAAAATTCAAACTTGGAATTTCAAACTTTTGTCTGGACAGGGAGATGCATTTGAATGAGGCGAGAAATATGGTGTGCTCATATTTTGAAAACTCCAAAAATTAACCCCTCAAAATTGACTTGCGAATTTCGGATTTGCAACTTCTGTCAAAAACTGGTTTTCTAGTCCAAAAACCCGAACTAGGGTTTGATAGATCTCATGGTTCTACCTAACCAAAAAATTCGATCTTGGTATCTAAATTTCAATTTTGCTAAGGAGAGAAATCTTATGCTGATAGAACTCCAAAATTCCACTTCTGTCAAAAGCCCTAATTTCCCACAGTAGTGACAAGCCAAAATTGAAAATGCTCAGAATCCAATTCTGTTTTGACAGAAATATATGCCATATTGTTTCTGGTGCATCTCTGAAATTTAGGATCCTCAGGGTCTGAAACTTTGACTTGTGGTAGATTGACCTATCATCTTTCCAACCCACATATATAAGCTTCAATGGATTCTCCATGAGAGAGATATGACAAGTGTCGCAACACGACATTTTTATGGGATGAAACAACATAGCAAACTTGTACGGAGTGCCACGTGTCATTGTTTCAACTTCGGCCTCTAAAACTCGGACCTGTGAAACTAAAGTTCATTCCCTAACTGAAACATTTTACGGAATTCCATTTGGAGCTTCCTAGCCCGAGATATGAACTTTGTTCCTAGGTCACCTGTTTAGGGCTACATTCTGGAAGAGGTCGAAACCCTAACTTGTAAGGATCATATCTCACAAAGTAGAACGAATTTAAGGCTGATATTCGGACACAAAGTACATGAACATTTCATATTTGGCCTTTAAAAGTTTCAGATCCTGAAACTTTTCCAAAACGGATTTATAGTGAAAGTGCCACGATGACTAGTTTTTACTATATCAAGCCCTAGCTTCCAATTTGTTGCAAGTGCAACAAGTGTCGTAAATGCCATACAATTCCTTTCTTCATGCTAGATCTGATACCATGTTATATTTTCATAATTTAATTCGATATGATCTAGGATCTTAACTGAGAGAAGAACATGTACAACATATCAAACATAAGAGACACAAAGCATTTCACCGGGGAAAACCAAGAAGGTAAAAAACCCCGCAACTTCCTCAGAGATAGAATGAGCACCAATACAAAGATCACAAAGATAAAAACCCAAAACAAGAGATAGTATCCTATCATCTTCTCCTCCTCCACTTGTGTGCACTTATTCTCTCTCTCACTAATGCGAAGTGAGCGAGTGACTGAATGGATAAATAGAGAGGTGCTCCTCTCTATTTATACTTTACCTTTACTTGCCTTTTACTCTAACTAATCCGACCTCCCTTAGGAGAGTCTAATAACCCATTACCACTTGTCACTGGGCCGACCCCACTAGGGTGGTCTAATAACCCTTTAACTCATATTGGGCCGACCCCTCTAAGGTGGTCTAATAACCCATCAAGTATAAGTTACGACACTTACAATAATAACTTGCGACACTTGCAAATACAAATGACGACACTTCCAATCGGAGGAATAAAACATCTCCATTGGGGATAATAAAGTACAAATGTAATACATGCAATATACAAGTGAATATATTCTGAAGTTACAAATACATCAACAATGCTGCCATTACTTTTGTTGCTTTTACTTCTGCAAGTAACAACAATCTGTGAACAATTTTGAAAATCCATGAAAAATCCATTTTTCAATTATGAAAGATTTATCTTGGATTGAGATTTTGGATGAGGAGAGAATATTGGTACAATACATGGAGATTAGTTTGGTTAGATTTGAATAACTAGCAAATATATTGGGATTAGATTTGAATTGATTTTGAGATCCAAATTATTAGTAATTTGTTGAGAATATTTTGGATCTTCATGAGGATATTTTGGATTTCATTTATTATTTGTTATGGAGAACTCATGTATAACTAAGAGATTCTTCTCCATTTTAAGAGGAGGACTTTTAGATCAACCGTCCAAGTTATGATGGAATCGAATTATATTTATTTTGAGATCTTTTGTTAATGTAGATTGTAGTTCTTTAATTCTTGTATTTTGTAAATAGATTAACTTGTTTATATTAATTTATTTCATTTTATTTTCACAAATGTAAATTTTTAATTCAAGTCCTTTAATTATGTAAGTGTATCTAACTTCATAGCTTAATGTGGTTGCATCCATAGTGTAATTTACTTTCCTGTAAGTGTGAGTGTGTTTCAATTCATGCAAGTGTGAGTGTATTTCAATTTATGCAAGTGTGTTTTATGCAATCGTGTTCAATCAACGAACAATGGTTGCCGAGGGGATCCAGTAGCTACTTGAGTAGAGATCTCCCTGCTTACCGTGAAGATTGCTTTTCATTTTTTCAAGAGTGGGTGTGTTTTGATTTCAATCATAGTGTGTTTGCTTTATTTGCATTTCTTTGATTGCTTTAAATTTTTGCAAGTGTTTCAATTATGCAAGAGTGATTTAGGATTTCAATTATGCAATTAGTCCTACTGCACATTGATGGGGTTGCTTCAAGAGATAGTTGATTCATACTATTGATACATGTAGCTAGTGTGAGTTTACTTTTCCATACATAGTGGATTAGTTTTAGTATTTACCTTCTAAAGTTTACCTTTATGTTGTGTGATGAACTATAACTTGACATAGATAAACCATTACTAGCAGAGGAAAATGTAGCTTGCATATATTTTGCATGATAAACTTGAAACAACAAGGTGTACCCTATATTGATAATTAATGTTTGGAGTTGATTATTTTCATAAGCATTTAATTAGCCCAACACATACCACGAAAACAATTTTGAATTTTTTTTGATAGCCACAGTCTAGATAAGATGGATTCGAATCACATCATGATATCGGACCAAGAGTGATCCAAATCCCCATATAATAATATATATATAACCAATAACTTTATATATCCAACAATCAAATCTTATTGTTAAAAATAAAGAGATATTAAAAACAAAAGGAAAGAAAGTAGAAGCCTAAGGTTTGTAGTAGTGAAGGTAACTCCGAAGGAAGCAAAACATAAGGGTTTCCAGCATTGAAGATAACTCTTATATCCTATATCTTCTTAAAAAAATATAAAATTTATGCCAATTTTTAAATATATTGAGGGAAAAGTTACCCAAAATATCTTCTCTACAGATTTGTTTGTGTCCATGGTGATCCCTTACAAAATTTCTCTTCAAAGAAATCCACCTCTCCAAACTTTTCAGTGTTAAATCTCACTTGCATAAGTATATCCTCAAATTTTTGGAGAAAAAATATTTAGGGATTAGGGTTTTATTTTATTTATAAGATCCTTGTCTTAAAATTAAATTCTTGCTCTTTTTTTTATTTGATATTTCGGTCACTTGATGATAATGCACACATCTTTATTTTAAATCAGGATTACAGTGCGCTAGCTAGAAATGAGTGCACCAGTGCAATTTATTGACATAAGAACAATATATAGACAGTAATACAAGTGAAAATATAAATTTTCAAATTTTTAGGTCGGGATTCTGGTGTACTACTCAAATAATAGCGCACTGGTGCATTATACTGATATAAGCGCACTATATAAACATCAAGGAAAAATGAATTATACATTTCCGTAAGTTTTGGTTGGGATACCAGTGTTTTAGTTAGATAATAGCGCACTGGTGCCTTATGATAATATAAGAGCATTGGTTATACAATAAGAAAAAAATGAAAGTGATAACTTCAACAATTAATACTTTTAGGGAGTTTGTCCTTTGTGGAGGTAGTTGTAGAGGTTTCAATCGAATCACATTTGGAAATGAACGCACCAGTTCCCTTACCATGTTAAGGTGCACTAGTGCATCAATGCATAAAATGATGGATTGTTTACTTAAACAAAGGTAAGATGTTTGTTTTCCAATTTTTATTTTAAGAATGAAGACATGTGTTGATTATATTTTTGACTCAAATGTAGGGGTGAAAAGAGTGATAAATCAAATGACCGATTATTCATATTTGATCTCATTCCCTATCATTCCAAGTTTGAGTTCTCCTTTACCATCACTAGTAAGTCCATATTTATTTATTTTTTGATTATCTAATTGGATTTATGTTGTCTTTGCACGTGGATTTGAATAATTGCACATTGAATTTTGTAGGATCTTTATGAACATGATATTCAACCACTCCTGAAAAGCCACAAGGTCTTATCAAGAGCAACATACCACTACAGCTGGAAGATGGTACATGAAAATGGAAGGCCACTTTACCCTGCCAACTATAACATGCCATCATCTAGAAACCATTATGGATTAATGGTACTTCAACATGAATTAGATCTCTTTTATGACACCCATTAGTATGCGGTTGTTCCAAATATAAAGGGTTGAAGGGGAACCCTAAGCATGTAACACTATCCCATTATATCCATGACCGACTACCCAAAGTTGATGGTCTAAAACTGTAATATCCCCTAAGTTAGAACTTATTTATTTTAACTATTGCATTTTTTAAACTTAATTGTTAAAATATGAAAAATGTACTTATGAGACATGAACACCAAATTATTTTGGTGAAAACATTTTTATGATTTGAGAAAGTGACCATATGTATTTGCATATTTGATTAGTTTAAATTTTAGGATATACATTGGACATATCACCAGAGTAATCAATTCTTACAACATGAGGAAAAGAAGGATGAATAAAAATATTCTCAATCTACCACATGTTGAGCTCAACAAATTATTTCATTTTCAAATATAAATTATTAACAAGAACCCCAATAAAAATTAACTTCTTCTCCATTCAAGGACAAAGGAAGAGGAGAGGTTAAAAAAAAATGAAGGGACACCTTCAAGGGGTCACAACCAAGAAGAACTAAGAGGAAAGTGTGAGGCACATTTCTGTGCAAAATGGTATACTGAGAAAACACCATTGAGGGTGTTGGGTATGAATAGAAGATAATCCTTTAATAAATCCTCAATGGTACGAAGAGCTCAAGGGTGGTCATTGCTGTGAGAATGTGCCTATGGTTGGGTGGATAGTGAATCGATGCTAGTGGTTTCCCAATGCTACACGATTGAAGATATATGCTAAATTTTCTATCTTTTTCATATGCTGAGCATTTAATAAATTCGTATGGAATGTTTCCCTCTATTTATTTATTTTAAGTTGGTCATTGAACATTTACAGTTCGAAGTTGTCATTTCTTGCAATAATTATTAACTGTAAATGCCATTGAAGGGACTATAATTATTATTCACAGATGGAAGTTATATTTTTAAATTGCAATAAAGTGTTTCTTTTTATTTAGAATAGTAATTCGATCTTTTTGTATTAGGACACATGGAGTTTTTTATAAAAATATTTAGATTTCCTCTAAGTAGAGAAAATGTCATATTATAATACATAGAGATTAGTTACATAAACATATTTTATACAGAGAAATATTTTGAAAGGAAAAATGCATGAGTTTAACTATTTCAAAACTATCGAATATTATTTGTGAAAGGAATAGAATAAATCTAAATAGAAACATAGAGAGAATCCTTGTCAAGAGTGTAGATTTAACAAATTTATACATTTGTAGAAGTACAAGAGGGATGAACTTGACTGTTTAACTACGTAAACAAATCAAACACCCATAAGATTTCTTCAACAATTATTTTAAAAAATACCAGTTTATCTATTGAGAAGAACAAGCATAAAAAATGGATTAAGAGTAAATCCTAGGTTCTTGAAACCCTCATCAATATAATCCTCAAGAATCCTTACATTGCCTGGATATTATATACATTTCTCGAACAAAATTAAAGAGAAGAAGTTATGGATTGTAACTATGGTGTCTTTATATTAAGGTCATAGATAAAATCGGTTGAATGGAATTTAATCAACATAGAATATAATTTTATAATTGCATACAGTGTCTATGTTTCCATGCAAAAATTGTAAATAAGCAAGAAGGAGGATAAAGGTCAGGGGTAATATTTCATCCTCATACATCAATATCCATGCCTAGTTATTGTATGAATTCATAGGAAGAGCTATAAGCTTTGAACCCTGGAGTCAAGTTCATATTAAACAAGGTGGTTGCTAAGCAACAAGTCCCTGCCCTAAGTTCTTGCATTCAAAGTGTCTCTAGGAGAGACAACTTATTTGATGACTTAGAGCGATGGAATCAGAATGATGTTAGCCTTCTAATAGTTCAATATTTGTTTCCTTCTCCAACCTTGTATGCTCTTCAACTTCACGCATTCCTTTTCCCACAATTCCTTCAATGATACCAATGTTTCCATATTTGACGACTCTTTTAAGAATGTTTTTTTTAATGCTTAACGCGTGCTCATTAGAGATAGAAATAGGTCCTAAACAAGAAAAAAAATTCTCTATACAATGCTTTCCTTTCTACTGACTTGAATAAATAAACCGTTTACATGGCTTTAATGAGTTTGCCACATCGGAAAAATGTGACAAACTGATCAATCAATCCATTAACCCTTAGACTAAAAATATTGAACTTGAAACGAGCTTAGAAAAGAGTTTCGAGTGAGCACAGTTGATGAAGGGAGCATCCAAAGGAAGAACAAGAAAAGGCACAGTTAAGTAAGCATGTAATTAACCAAACTCTTTCAAAAAGAAAGCAAGGAATACCCCACTTACCAAAGAACAAGCCTTACCCAAGCAAAAGAGCTAGTACTTTTATTTAATGAATTTGAAAAAAAACTATTTTTTAATAACTAAAAACTTTAATTTGATATTTTAATATATTATGAAACATTTAGAGATAATATAAGTAAAAAATATTAGAATTATATTAATATTATATGTCATTAAATTCCATTCATTATGTTATGAACTACCAATGACACTGCCTTCAGTAAACAACAATAGTGCAAGCTCGTGGAATGAGCCTCCACTGGAATAATGCTAGTACATCTGCTATTTACAATGATGTTAGTATTGTTGTTTACAATAGTATCCAACATAATTACACCTATATTTGAATTTTATAATGGAGATTTAGTGGCAAACTGTGAGTGTTTATTGGAACAAACTGGAATTGACACTTCGGGATTCACTTGAACTTGAAGCTAGAGTGACCGACAACTTCAGTGAGTTGGAGATAACAATTCGCAACAATAGTTTCAATTCAACTTAAAATTCAAAAGTAACGAAACTACATAGCGAGTTGAACTTGACCTTGAAGCGAAAACTCTAACTCGCAGTAAGGAAGTCCAGATTTTTTACCGTGAGTGTTTGGAAGCAGACAACATCCACCTGAACGATGAGAATAATAGTGTATTTATTGAAGTATAGTTTACCTTTTTCATATTTCACAAAAAATAAGAGACTTGTTTATATATAAAGTTGGGGTTCAAATGATTGAGATTTATAACACTCGAGTACTCACACAGGTGAGAGTAGGCCATTTGGAATATGTGCATGTAACTCGCACTTCACTTAATGATATATGGAATATTTGCATGTAAGTCATTGATATTAAAAATTAAAATGAGACAAGATAAAGCTAGTATTGAACCATGCCATTTGGAATCCATGCATGTGCATGTAATCTGTCCCCAACACACTTGGAATTACTCAGATTCTCTAGGCCACATCATGCATATGCCTCACCTTCGACAATGAAAGAGGCACCATATTCTATAAAAGCACTAGTTTAAGCAGCATCTTAACTAGATTATGTCAATTCTGGTGATTTTGGTCAGTAAGTACCCATGACTTATCCAAATTTTGAACCCGCTAAAGAACCAGTTCCATATCCACCTTAAAATATATTTTGGTTAGTACAATGTTACTTATTAATTTGAATGCTTCAACATTTAAGTTAATTTCCTTTCTTCACTTTTCTAAAGATTTGCATGAATATATGGTTATGCGCATGATTAAATAGAATAGAAAACACATGACCTACTCTGTCATTCATTAGAATAGAACAAAACCTTTTCACATGTTCAAAACAAAATTTATCTTTAAGCTTGCTCGAACTTGAACTAGAAAACTATGGATTTAAATATTTGGCACCGCCAAGACTTGGAATTGAACACAAAACCGTTCTCAGTGTTGAATTCAAAACAAGGCAACTTGAACTGGAGACCTGCAGATTTGAAGATTTAGCGCCGCCTGGACTTGGAATTGAACAGAAAACCATATCTGAGTGCTGAATTCAAAACAAATATTAGTTTTGTTGAATTAGAGACCTTATCTCAGAGCTAAATTCAAAACAAATTTCAGTTTTGGCGCCGCCTGGACTTGAACCAGAGACCTGAATTTATAAGATAAATTCATTGATTCTACAATTAAAAATTAAGTGAAAGAAATGTTCAGGAAAATGTGTCGGATTTGTACTAGTTCATATTTCAATTATGCATTTGCATAGGTTGGATTCAGCTCTGTAAAGAATGGCTTGCACTATGTTTAATGTGTTCATGCCAACAACAACTTCTACCTGTTCGAATGCAATATCCCTTGGAAATGGAGTGCTTTTTACCACCGAAAAAGTGCCTCCAGTCGAGTTTGCAGTTGAATTCTCCTTTCAATCAATCGTGTGCAAAAGGTGTTGTCGTGAGAGAAGAAAGCAGTGGAGAAGGCACCATAGATGTGCATAATACTAACACCAACAAAGTTACTGACCAAAAGCCCAGGGTCATCATACTCTGAGTCGCAGATATTAATTGTGGTTATGGAAAATATCTAGCTATAAAAAACAGTAAGAAGCATGAAGGACCACACTATTATACCATCGGACGAAGAAATTTCTTACTAGCTATATGGAGCATAGAACTCAAGATAGTGTTGTTAGCTGCAATGTACAGTAGAAAAAAATTATTTCCTCGGAGCATATGGTGAAAGGGCTTGCCGATGCTTCCAGTGACATGTATTCAGCTTCTCTGGTTTCTTTTCTAAACAAGCACAATAACGAGTAAGAACTTGCTCTTTTTTTATCTTAGGTTCAAGGTAGATCTCCTTACATTTGAAATTATGAATAACTGTAGGCATTCACAACATTTTGGACAAAAACTCTCAGTTGATGAAGGGACTCACTTGGAGGGATGTTTTCAAATCCTGAGCATGCATCCAACTGCAACATGCTCATGTTTCTCTTCATAGCAAGTCAATGGCGTTTTCCCCAATTAACACACAGAACCAGAACCGCTAAAATCTATAAACTCATCATCCAAATCCGCCAAAAATCAGTCGAGCCTCGCACATTCTTCGTCGATTCTGAGTAGGGATTTTCATAGGAAGTCGATTTCCTCCATGAAGAATGAGTGGCTATGTTCTATGGTGTCCAGTGGCATGGTGCATGCAGGTGGTGTCGAGTGGGCGACATAGTGCATGTAGGTGGTGTTGGGTGGGTGTTTCCCATCATAGCACACAAAAGCATGCGCTCAACAAATGGGTTAATCACCTCGCTTGGAAAACTGTTCCCAACTAATATAATTTGATGAAATCGATTCCTATAGTCCCGTTGAAGCCTCAAATGTGTAGGTTGCTGGAATGGGTTCTAAGGCTAACAGTAGAGGGTGGAAACCCAGACTGAAATGCTTCAAAAGGATCTGCGCAAGAGCAATTCTATCCCCAGCCTATTTGGTGTAGTTAACTCCCACGGATACAAAGGCCTCCGCTGGCACTTATGGGGTTTGATCCCAAAGGATCAGTCTTCTTGTGAGGGAATATTAAAGTGTTCTAACTCTGAATGGATCTAAACCTAGAGAAAATCTACCTTGAAGGAAAT
The DNA here is from genome assembly GCA_027924585.1 of Larix kaempferi. NCBI lineage: Eukaryota > Viridiplantae > Streptophyta > Pinopsida > Pinales > Pinaceae > Larix > Larix kaempferi. The sequence goes on along the minus strand of BSBM01000001.1, from coordinate 34,793,754 downwards.
CTAACTAAGTCAGATCTAATATAAAGGAAGTGTAATGTTTGTGCGCAGGATACCTTGGTTTGATTTTTAATAAGTTAATTCACCAGCTTAGCATAAATGTAAAATTGTATCATTACTTATTACTTCAAAATATAATAAGGCAAAGAAAATTACTGATAACAATTTAAAGATTGAGCATACACAAGGTTACCCTGTTGTTCTTATGCTAATTGAAAAATTAACATGAACTTAATAGTTTCTTTGAATCCTTTGGATGTGGGTGACAACAGCGGACATGGCAGAACGCAGATGGGTGAGAGCGACACTGGTTTCCATGCACCCCTCCCCCATGGAACTGGATGCCACATACCTACACCATATGTCAATATCGAGCTCATTGGAGGCACTCACGATACCGTGGAGGCCCTTCATAACTGTGAAGCGACGTCAAGTCGCCAACCTCATTAACTCCTTGTCCCTCGACGTCCCCTCATGTAGCCTGTCCAGCACCAGCCTTGGTACAAAAGAGAAAACCAAATGAAGACAAAGCAGAAAAGAAAACAAACCACACTTTATGTACATCAAGTGAATCTGCTCAATAAAAAAAATACTTTTTGAGCAATTGCACATTCACTGGATAGGTGTCTATGATACCTTCTAGTGTCTGCAACCGGATAGTACTAGGACCAAGCTTTTCTGTAACACTGAATGGTCCTAGCCATAGGCGTTGGAACTTGGTGTAATCATTTGTATCTTTATGTTGCTTATCCCACTTTAGTACCAAGTCCCCCCCAGTAAACTCCTTGTCAAATGAGGACTTCTCATCAAACCACCTCTTTACTAACTGTTGATGTTGATACAACCTGTTTTGGGACTTCTCCCTATCTTCTTCTGGCTTGAGCAACATACCAATTATGTGCTAGAGAGGGGAAGAATCATCCTCTAGTATAGACTGTCTCAACTGTAGTGAAGGGATCATGAGGTTGGATGGCAAGATGGCGTCCTTACCATAAACTAAATAGTAAGGGGAATTTCCTATAGCTTCCTTTGGGGTGGATCGGTTTTCCCAAATAGCATTGTATAGCTAGGTGTGCCAATATTTATGGTGAGTAGCAACTGTCTTCTTCAAAATGTTAATCATATTTTTGTTAGAAGACTCTGCTAGTCCATTCCCTTGTGGATAGTAATTGGCAGAAAACTTCAGTTTTATCCTTTTTTCAAGGGCATACTATGTAACATCAATGGAAGAAAAATAAGATTATTTGACTTTCAAGGAAGGAGATCACTTGGTTTGTATTGCATTATCTAAGGGGGACTACCTCTACCCACCCGGTAAAGTAGTCAGTGGCTGTCAATATGTAGTTGTGTTGCAATCCACTATGTATGTCTGACAGGGAATATAATTCGTGCTGCCAGTAATATCTCAAGATCCTTCTTTACAAAGGGTTCCATACTGGGATGCATCTTCCTTAACTTCTACTGATAAGGATTTACTTCTGGTTTCATTGGTATATTATGGTGCATGATACTGGTGTCAAAATTTTTGAGTTCATCATATGTCCATGCAAAACCATCTTTGAACTCCTTGCACAATTTGATAAAATCGCTATTTTCCTCAGCAGAGCAATCAACCCCTAAATTGATGAAACGAGGATTCTATTTTGTTCCTAGGTCGAGAGGCTCATAGTTGAGGGATGAACTCTAAGTTTTACAGTTGGTCTTTTGCTTGAACTTATCTTGTAGGTCATAATACTTCTCCAGGTTGATGACTGATTTGGGGATCAGGTTGGAAGGATCAGACAAACATTTCTCATGCTCAGCCTCATCTATTGCCACATCTTGAAAAGTATCTCGGGCTGTGATGAAATCTAATATTTGTTGGTCATCATCAAACACCTTCCAATTTGTCAAATTATCGGGAATAGAAGGCTTGTACATAAGTTCAATTGAAAAAGTGTTAGGGGAAAAACCTTTTGGTGGAATCAACCTAGATGCAGTATTAGCCACTAAATCTGCATCAAAATTCTGTGATCTGGGGACCAACTTGATGTTAAATGTAGAAAAAGAGTTAGTGAGATCTCTTACCAACTTTTGATAGTTAATCAAATGAGGCGACAAACAATGTATTTTGTTTCTCACCTATTTTACTATGATCTCAGAATATCCATAGCATTCAATTACCTGGGCACCCATATCAATGGTCTTCTTGAGTCCCTAGACCAGGGCCTCATATTCAGCTATATTGTTGGTACATTCAAACTCAAGTCTGTAGGCAATCATAGTTTTGGTCCCTTTTGGATCAATTAGGACACAACCTACACCAACTCCATGTTTAGATCTAGAGCCATCAAAAAATAGAGTCCATGCATTCAAATCTAAGCTAAAATTTGTATTTACATTATATACATTATGGACAACAGTACTTGAGAATGGAACAGAAGTGAGATTGACAATTTGGGACTGATTTTGTATATTCTCAGCTGGTGACAAATCTGCAGGAAGATCCCCAAAGAAAGTATCAAAAGTGTAATGTTCCACATGTGAGCTAAAGTATGCAGCAGGCTCACTGGGATCATTCAAGACTGTGACAATCTGTTTCATATAAGGTTCTCTGTTGATTTTAATTCTATTGGTCTCCCATTGTAGGGAAGCCATAAGTGAGACCAGTCGGTAGCAAAGTAGCCTTTGAGCTTCTCTGACCAATCTTTGCGGATACACATGCCATACATTTTTGGAATGCCAACCACAATAATATCCACTGTCTGGTGGATTCTGGGGTCAACAGATAACGTTAACAAGACATTTTTTAGTTCTCCCACTACCATAACTTTGGATCTGTCAAGTTGGACAATTTGAGTAGGGTAGGGCTCCACAGAGGAATTCAATTTCTTACAGACAGATAGAGGCATCACGTTTGATGAAGCCCATGAATCTATCATACAATTATGGACATTTCTATTGATGACTTCAAAAGTAAGCAAGAAAGGAGGTGTCTTCTTACTACCTGACTTCTGATTCCCAGGTTTAGAGTATGTTTCCAAATTGTTGTTCTAAGCCTCCCTGGGTTTGTTGACAATCATACTCTTGGGTAGACTATCTCTCATTGCAGGGATTCTCAGAAGTTCGAAAAGGGAAATATTGGCTTTTACTCTTTTCAAGTCCTCAATCAGACTATATTCATTTCAGGAATTAAAGTGTCCTTAACTGCTGGTGCTTTAACTCTGTTTGGCGTGGGAGTTGAAGTTGAAGCTTCTTGAGTGGGATGTCCTTTACTCCTTGTATTGTAGGGGTGTTGGAAATTAAAGACTTCCTCAGGCTCATCTTCCTCTTTGTCCATGGGAAGTTCTGAAAAGAAGCTAATTGTGTTTATCTTATGATCTTCTACTTCAACTGGTGGTTCAGGATCTTGATTCTCTTGTGGATTTTCATCTTTCTAGTCAGGAGAATTATGTGATTCTGAAACCAAATCCTTAAAGATAGAAATAATTTCTTCTGAGTTCAATACTTCATCATGATTAGGTGGGACTTGGTTTTGTGGAGGTTGGTAAGGTCTTTTGAAAGGTTGTCTGTTGAAACCCCTGTTATTGTTCTGATTTTATGTGTTTCCTTTCTTCAGGTCTACTATTTCATTTGAGATCTTTTGGAGGAACTTATTCATGTCAATCATCTCAAATGGGTCTTTGTTTTGCACTGTGGGTTTCAGAGGAGTTTCTTTCTTTCTTTTGGAGGTTGAAGGTTAATCTGATGCAACATCAGGATTATCCTTTAGGAAGAATATGTATTTTTCAACCTCGATAGCCTCTACAAAGGGTTCTTGCAAGTTTTCTTTTCGTGCTCTTTTTACCCACATAGCAATGGGGACAGGTAAACCCTTAACATAATAAGCAACCAGCAATTCTTATGCAGGGAGAAGAGTAACAAGGATTCTATTTTTTAAATATGAAAACCTTTGATTATAATCTTTTACCCTCTCCTTGCCTCTAATTTTCATTGAGGATAAGTCTAAAACCAAGTCTTCTGGAGTCTTATCATCTCCAAATGTCTGGATAAACAATTTTTCGAAGTCATCCCATGAAGAAATGGATCGGGCTTCTAGGGAAAAGTACCATGTGGATGCTTTTCCCTCGAAGGTGTATGGGAACAATCTACAAACTACATCTTCAAGAACGACACTCCTAAGCCTAATGGCCTACATGAAAGTTTTGATGTGATCAAGCGCAGGTGATTTGTCATCAAGGTTAAACTTGGGGATCCATTTCTCAGGGTTTTTGGGTAGTCTGTGTTGTTCACCAACAACGAACACAACATTCTGGTCCAGCCAGGGTCTGTTTCCACCTTCTGCAATGGGAAGGTCTTCTGAATCTGAACTGGATGATGAATCACCACCATATGATTCATCAGATGAGGATGATGACGATGAAGGGGGTGTCGGTGGTGGTCCACCTGTGGCAATGTTTGGTTGTTCTAGTTCTGTTTCACCGAATAATATATCAAGGTTGAAATCAGGAAGTAGATTGTGGCGAGGTGAATTGTGTTGTTTAGGGTTTGGGTGATATGAATTTTGGTTATCTGAGTTATTAGCTTCCGGATCGGTGTTCTGGTGATGAATTGCTGCTAGTCCCTGATTACCTTCTTCAGCGATCCTTCGTTGTAACCTAGCAACACTATCAGAAGAACCTTTGAGTATTTGCTCGAGTGTGAGGGGTCCCCTAGTGGGTGATACGAAAATAATGTCACCCCTTCTGGTTTCCTGCTCTATCACAGGGATAGCAGGAATGATGTTTGTATCTTGCACTGGTTGTTCAACAGAGGTAGATGCCTCTCTGTGACTACGGGTGACAATCGGTATTCTTGCTGGAGGAGGTCTATTCGTATTCTGTTTAGGCATATATTGCTTATGGCCCTCTTTCTAGCGCCATTTGTTGAATCCTCATATGTGTAGGTTGCTGGAATGGGTTCTAATGCTAACAATAGAGGTTGAAAACCCAGACTGAAAGGCTTCAAAAGGATTTGCGCACGAGAAGTTCTATCCCCAACCTGTTTGGTTTAGTTAACTCCCACAGATACAAAGGCCTCCGCTGGCACTTATGGGGTTTGATCCCAAATGATCAGTCCTCCTGTGAGTAAAGTGTTCTAACTCTGAATGGATCTGAACCTACAACAAATCTACCTTGAAGGAAATCTAACTAAGTCATATCTAATCTAAAGGAAGTGTAATGTTTGTGCGCAGGATACCTTGGTTTGAGTTTTAATAAGTTAATTCACCAGCTTAACAAAAATGTAAAATTGTATCATTACTTATTACTTCAAAATATAATCAGGCAATGAAAATTACTGATAACAATTTAAAGATTGAGCATACACAAGGTTATCATGTTTTTCTTATGCTAATTGAAAAATTAACATGAACTTAATAGTTTCTGTGAATCATTTGCAAAAATAGATAAAGATTTTAATTAAATAAATTCAATTAAAGCATAAATACACCTAAACCATGAATTAAGACAAATCCAAATCATAGATCAATGCATTAATGATTGGATGCAAAATCAACAGTATTCATCCAATAATTAAGGTGAAGAAATCAATCATCAAAGAAATTTGATAACATAAACAAAGAAGATGCCAAAAGAAACTAACTTTGATTCATTGGTCTGCAAAAAATTACAAGATCACAAGTGAAACAACATTTCTCCAGTCCTTCTCTGGTGATATTCTCCCCCCCACCTATGAGACTTCTACCTTTTAAATAACAATTACAAACATAGTTACAAAGGATAGCCATCCCATGAAAACAAGGATGTACAAAGTGATGAGAGGAAATCCGCAGATGAATTTTTAAATTTGACAGTTTCAAACCTTTTAAGCAGGTTCATCCTCAAGAGAAGCAAATCTCACTCTTTTTAGCACGGGGAAATGAAGTATAAATATTGTTTGCTTAGTTTTTAGGGTTAGGGTTTAGCATAGTTGTTTTAGTCTTAACTAGAACATGCCGGTTTAGTTTTTAGGGTTAGGGTTTAGCATAGTTGTTAAAACATCTTATTAATAATTTGAAAAAGTTCTTAATAATATTAATTTATAAATTAAAGGTGTGTAGATATATTAAATAATTTGACTATTAGTTTTTAGTATAGTGTTAGGATTATTAATAAATTCAATGGCATATTAAAGTGTACTTAGAAATAAGTGTTTATTATTCATCCATCCTATTTCAATGCTTATTAATTTAAGTTGCTCTTAATTGTTTCATAATTGTATATGTCTTGTTAGATTTATCCAACTTAACTTGTTTTAAGTTTATGAATTACAGGTTTCCATGATTCTTTTAGTTTGAAGCCATCATCCAGGTTGAAATTCCTTCTACATTTCTCAATTTCTATGGCTTCGCGAGTTTTTCTTCTGTGATATTGAGAAAAAATGGCTAAGACCTTAGAGTCTTCTAAGCAAATATGATGTTTTGTGTTGTGAACATGTTCAGCCATGGCTGAGTTTTTTATTCTTACATGTCATAGGTCTGAGCTATGTTCCTTTAATCTAATTGCGATTAATCTACCAATGTCACCTATGTAGGCTTCGCCACATGAGCATGGTGTTTTGTATACACCTTTTTGGTTTTTGGGATCGATGGGTTCCTTGGCTTTGTCAAGCATGGTTCTCAAGGAATTGGGAGGAGCAAATGACACATAATGTTATTCTTTTTTAGAACACTCACAATCTTGTTAGTGGTGCCATGTATATATGGAAGAGTAATTCTAGGGTGGTTTATATCAACTTCTTTTTTATTGATTTTATTTTTGTTCTTCTTTTTTATGTTGCGGAAGACTTTATCAATATCTTTACCTTTATAACCATTGTTTATGAGGGACTCTTTAAGGTGCTTTAGCTCATCTTCTAAGTGGTCTTGATTTGAGACTCGCCATGCATGTGTATCTAGGGTGTTTGTAATACCAACTTTCTGGGATGGATGATGGTGTGAATCGGCATGGAGGTATCTATCCATGTGATTTTTCTTTCTATATACTTGGTGAGAAAGAGAACCATCCAGATTCTTTGTGATAAGAACATCCAAGAAAGGAAGGGAGTTATGTACCTCCTTTTCTATGGTGAATTTTATACTTTCACATTGATTATTCATATGGTTTAAGAACTCATTCAGTTTATCCTTGCCATCTGGCCAATTACTAAAAACATCATCTACAAATCTGAGCCACCACTTTGGTTTATGTGGAAATGCATTGATTGCTTTATCTTCCAGATCTTCCATGAAAAGATTAGCAACAATGGGAGAAAGTGGTAAGCCCATGGCCACCCCTTCTGTTTGTTCATATATTTCTCCTTGAAAACAGTGTGAAAATCCTCACAGTGGATCCAAAGATATGATGTAAACCTCAAAATAAAAGAATTTAGGAAAATAGAAGAAGAATAGAGCAGTAGAACATAGATCCAATGGAACTCAGATAGGAGCAAAATATTCACACATGTTTCATTAATCTGAATAGTAAAACAATAATGATACAATGCACAGGATTCGAATACCAAGGGTGTAATTCGAATTAGCCTGCATGGAGAGATCAAAATATCACTGGAGTGTCATCAAAGCACAACTAGAAGTCCTCATCATCATCGGTGGAGTCATCAATGCACAAGTAACTGTCAACCAGATGTCAAACTAAGTCTAACTGAGTGTGGTAGGTGTAACTGGCACATGGAGGCACTAACTGAATGAAGGAGGCTCAGTGGAGGGCGCATGCAGAGCTAACTAGAGTCAGAATGGGCAGTCTAGTCTCACTGGAGGTCCATCGGAGTGATATAGTCAGTTGAGAGTCAGTCTAGCCTTAAATCAAGGAAATAACTAAAGATAACTCAACTAACAGAAGTACAACTAAGTGGTAGGTGAAAGAGAGCGCCTGGGATGCATGCAATTTCATGTAGGGCGCACTAAGCACAAGGAGGGATAAAACTGATCAGTGAGAAGCTCCCGGGGCTAGCTAACTGAGGGCTAGGTGCTGGGATTGATGACTGGGATGCATGCAAAATCATAACTGCATGCATGAATGAAAATGCAAAAATGGATAATGCTGGTAGGACTAGGATGGAGTATAGGAAAATCCCAACACCCCCCCTTAATCCATCATGGGCCTTGGTAACTAGGACCAAAGGTAACCCATACAATCAAATAAATGATAAAAAATAAGAACTGTCCATAAACTGAGGAAATGGGGAAAACCTCATGGGAAAAATACCCCCCCTCAAAAGAATAGTAAAATAACTCAAAGAACCATCATACTAAGCAGAAAAGGAAGAAGCTTTCCTCAGTGAAAGACTTTGCAAAAAACTTAGCAAGCTGATCCTCTATAGGATGCCAATGCAGGCACTAGATCTGGATCCGGTCTTCTGATGTGCCTCCCACTGTGTAGAGAATGTATTGGACGAAGCAAGTCTTTCAGGAAACCTTTCTACCACTGGAACAAATGGATCATGATGAGTCTTCCTAAGGGATGGAAGAGTGAACCCCGCCATCATGTTGCATCTCTCAGGAAGAGGTAGATGGAATAATGCAAGGTTGGCATGATGCTGAAATCTAGTAGTTCTATGTTCAGATGAATCCTCAACTGTGTTCCCAATAGCTGCAAGGACTGTGTGAGCCTATATTGGCTTGCTTCTGGATGGAGAACATGTGTTGGTTCTGGATCTGAATCTGAATGTTCTTGAACTTTGATATCAACATCAAGATCTTCATCTTCATCTTCATTAGAAGAAGAGTCACTCGGATATTCATTAGATTCCGAAGGAGTAGGAAGAGAGAAGGGTAGGAAATGTGAGAACTCATATGCCTTGGAGGCATGATTTGCCAACCCTTTCGCTATAGTCTTCCCAGTAGAGATCTCTGTAATCTCAAATGTGTTGAGACCAAAAGTCACCTTCTTTGGTGATCCGGTGTGAGTCATCTGATATATAGACAACAAATTTGCTATCAAGGAGGGATCAAATAGAACATTCTTGAACTTTCCATGCTCCATATGTACTGTACCCAACCCTTTGGCAGAGATCTGAGAGTTCTCTCCCATGTGAATAGTAGGCCCATCTTTGAGATCTAAAGAAGAAAATGATTCTTTAGAGGAAACCATGTGGTTGGAGGCTCCAGAATCTATGAGGAGGACCTTTGATTTTGAAAATCCATCCATCAATGCATGGCAATCCTCATGACCATCAGATCCACTTCCAAAATTAGACATTTTTGCATCTTTTGGAATAGCAATTTTGTTTTGTTCAAGAAGCTTGGTTAGTTGATATATTTTCTTGTGCATGCAAGATTTCTCTGGATGGTTTCCTCTCTTGTAGTAGGGACACTTAGATCTTTTATGTTTGTCCTTCTTGGAGCTGGAGGCTCCTTTTGATGGACTGGACTTGTCATTCAGCTTGGATTTAGATGGCTTCTTGTCCTTACCTTTTTGCCTCCCTTTCACATTCGTACTATTTTCTTCTCCAGCTAGAAGAGATAGATCTTGGGAGGCCTTGATGGCACCCATTTGAATCAATTTGTCTTCTTCTTGAATGAGAGCTGCAGTAAAAACTTCTAAGGTTGGCATCTTCCATCCGGGGATTGGCATTCGTCCAGAGTGGAAGGTAGATACAAAGACATAAAATTGAGATCCTAGCTTACTCAGAATGGAGAGCACCAATTTCCATCCTTTTTCTCAATGCCACACTGCTTGCATTGCATAACTAAGGCTTTAAATTTCGAGAAGAATTCTTCAATGTTCTCAAAATCACTTGGTTGTAAGGCAACCAATTCATTTTCCAGAGCATGGCCTCTTAGCTCATCTTGTTTGCCAAAGAGGCCTTCTAATTTCAGCCATAACTCTCTTGGAGTCTTCAACCCTTCGAGATGAAATAGTAGATCTCTAGAAATATGAAGGCACATGTAACCAAAGGCTTCATCTAATCGATTTAGATGCTTGGCTTTATCCACATCTGAATTTGGTTCGGGTTCTCTTCCCATTGTTATCCTATGTAGAGATTTATTTCTCAGATGCATTTCCATATCATCCTTCCAATCAAAGTAATTGAAATGAGTGAGGATTCTAGGAGAGAGGGGAGCATTCGAATTGGTCATCTTAACTGATGGAGCGAATGCAAAGGTGAAACTGCTGGTACTGCTGCTACAATTGCTGGAACTTCAAATTACCTGCAAAAAAATCTCAAGAATGGAGGTAGAATATACTCTCAAATGGCTATGATACCATGTGAAAATCCTCATAGTGGATCCAAAGAGATGATGTAAACCTCACAATGAAAGAATTTAGGAAAATAGAAGAAGAATAGAGCAGCATAACATAGATCCAATGGAACTCAAATAGGAGCAGAATATTCACACATGTTTCATTAATCTGAATAGTAAAACAATAATGATACAATGCACAGGATTCGAATACCAAGGGTGTAATTTGAATTAGCCTGCATGGAGAGATCAAAAGATCACTGGAGTGTCATCAAAGCACAACTAGAAGTCCTCATCATCATCGATGGAGTCATCAATGCACAAGTAACTGTCAACTAGATGTCAAAATGAGTCTAACTGAGTGTGGTAGGTGTAACTGGCACATGGAGGCACTAACTAAATGAAGGAGTCTCAGTGGAGGGCGTATGCGGAGCTAACTGGAGTCAGAATGGGCAGTCTAGTCTCACTGGAGGTCCATCGAAGTGATACAGTCAGTTGAGAGTCAGTCTAGCCTTAAATCAAGGAAAGAACTAAAGATAACTCAACTAACTAAAGTACAACTGAGTGGTAGGTGAGAGAGGGCGCCTGGGATGCATGCAATTTCATGTAGGGCACACTAAGCACTAGGAGGGATAAAACTGATCAGTGAGAAGATCGTGGGGCTAGCTAACTGAGGGCTAGGTGTTGGGACTGATGACTGGGATGCATGCAAAATCATGACTGCATGCAAAATGCTTACATGAATAAAAATGCAAATATGGAGAATGATGTTAGGACTAGAACGGAGTATAGGAATATCCCAACACCCCCTCTTAATCCATCCTGGGCCCTGGTAGCCGAGACCAAAGGTCACCCAATACAATGAATAATAATAGCAATTAATAAACCAAGGAAATGGGGAAAACCTATTGGAAAAAATACCCCCCCTCAAAATAGACTGTAAGGCACACACAAAAAATAAATGCTCCAAACTCAAGCAAGTGTGATGCTTGGTCAGATGTCTGGAGATATCTTCTTCTTGGGAAGAAGTGGATCATGCTCAAAAAGCATGTGCTTGTACTTTCTCTTCAGATCGAATGTGATGAGAACAAATCCAAAAGTATGAGGATGATCCTGGAACATGTGATTCGAATCAGCTGAGGTAGGATCAAAACCATGAATGTGTAGATAGTCTTTTGTTTTCTCCTTCGAACCATCATGGGTGAGATTATTCCCAAAAGAAACATCAAATGTCAGTGATTGCTTGGAATCCAAATCAAATCCAAGACTTGAAAGATGGTTTCTTAAGATCTCCTTTGAACCATTATAGGTGAGATCTAAACCATGAAATGCATGAGAAATTATCCCAAGTGAATGGAAATGGCCTTCATCTTCAATAAACTTCTGAGAGCATGAAAAAGAAATCTTACAGTAGTAAATAAGAGGTGATTGATCAAGGAGAGTGAATGTATTACCTCCAATGGCTGATTTTACCTCCGAAACATTCAATAGATCATGATGCAAACCAATAGACTCTTGTGCAAGAGAGGATTTAGGAACCTCTGCAGTTTCTAGAGTGTGAGCTGGCACATAATTCAAAATAGAAGAAATTTGGAGCATGAGTGTAGACTCTGCAAGTTCTTCTTCTTTGTGGACAACTTCAATATGAGATATGTTTGATATTGATTCATGATCAGAGAGATCATCAAGGAGGGAGAATGCAGCAGTGGGATTGCTCTCGAAATGGTTTGGACCAATACCTTCATTCTATTTGCCAAATATTTCATCCAGATGGGCCCATATCTCTTTTGGAGATTCAACAGAATAGAAGTGGTGTCCCATGCATCGAGACATATTAATCATCATGGCTGCAGAGGCTTTTTCACCTTCATCTAACCAGTCATTCTCTTCTTTAAAGGATTCAAACTCTCTTTCAAAAAAATAATCAAAGAGACCATGTATCTTCAAATGTGCTATCATCTATGGTTTCCATTCATCATAGTTGAATGGAGAAAGAGGAGTAATTCATTCTGAATTCATGGAATCTATTTCAGAAGACCTGCAAAAACAATAGAAAATGTCTGCAACTGCTATTGCTGCAAAAGTGCAAAAACCGTTGCACTCAAAATCTTGATAATAACCTGCAAAAAACTCTGAGGAATGGAGATAGACAATACTCTCAACTCGCTTTGATACCATGTGTTATCTCTAAGGTTTCTTTGTTAGACCAGTACAACCTTTACCTAGTTTTCATTCACTTTTTACCTTAGTGTTCTGTACCATTTGCCTAGTTTATACATTCCCTTTATTTTTCTTAAGTTTTATATTATCCTAGTCACATTTTCTCATATTTTCATAATTAAAATAGGATAAGGCTCTTGTTCATATTTATTTTCAAAATAAGGTTTTATTTATTAGTTCAAAAAGTATTTCAAATGTTTGGAAACATTACAATTCATCCATTTGATTAAAATGATAAACTGATAGCATATGCCAAAATTTCAAATGTGAAAATGTTGTCAGTACTGTAAAAATGTTGTCAGTATCGCAGAAATATGAAATAATGATTTAAACAGGGGTTTAAGTTTGTAATTATAATTTGGATTTATTATAATTCGAAATGAATTATGAATATTCATGCATCAGACAAAGTAGAATGGTTTGTGGGTGGAGAGTCCAGGGAGCGATGATGGTCTCTACTAGGGTTTCGCAGGAGGGGCCTGCAAAATCTTCAGGCTTTGGAAGTAAGGGTGGCGGTTATGGATTCCTCCAGTTTTGATTGGGTTGTCACAGTTTACTGGCCCCTAGGGAGAGTACGGGACTATAGTGACAGATGGTTATTGTGGGAGGTGTCACGTTTATCTTTCTGCAGTGGACAGGTGTTTGATTCACTGACTGGTCCGGTGGACGGGCCATGAATTTGCTTGTGGGTGGGGCTTCACCCCATTCTTGTCATTTCATTGAGTTGGAGTCTGAAGTTTTCCCTGCAACCCTTTCCCCATCTGCTCGTCGGTATGGGAGAAACCCTAACTTGTCTAGTGAAAAAGAAAAGTGCAGACGGAGGGCAAAAACACTCAAGGCCCGAGAGGGTGTGGAGAGATTCATAATTCCTGCGGATGCAAACTTGGACAGGGTCAAAATGTTAGTGGACAGAGCTTTGGTTGGGCGTTTGGAGTATGCATCTGGCTCAAAGGTGGAGATTGTTGAGTGGGTCAAAATCAATTGGACGCCGCTTGTGGGTAATACACCGAGGATAAATTTGCTGGTAAATCAGTGGATACTGTTTATTTTCCCCTCTGCGGAGGCTATGTCACGGATTCTTGAGGGGACCTGGTTGTTTAAGGATGGGTCATTGAATCTTAAGCATTGGCACGTAGCATTTGACCCTATTCATGAGTGCCAGGGTATTCGCCATCTATGGATGATAATGCCCGGTCTCCCTATTGAAATTTGGACGGAGGACATTGTGGCTGGGCTGGCAAATTATGTGGGTAAGTGCATCAGGGTAGACAAGAACTCTATCTTTGGAATTGATAGGCGCTATGCGAAGGTTTTAGTGGAAATTGATTTGAGGTTGGGCTTGGCGGCTGCTATAGAGATTGTATGGGGCGAACGTAGATGGACTCAGCTGTTGGATTTCTATAGGATATCGTTTCGTTGTTTTCTCTGTAGGGAGGTAGGTCACATTCGAGCTAAATGCCCTTATCGTCTGTCTTTTCCGAAGGAGTCGGACCGCCGGGGTACTGTGAACCCTTCTCTTTTTGCTTCGGCTTCCCAGAAGTTGGCTTCCCCGAAGACTCCAGTTACTGGTAAGTTGAATCTTTCCCTAGAAGCCGCATATTCTGAACTTTCTAAAGCAGATTTAGATTTTATCTCTGACAGAGAAGTGGATTTAGATAGGAGGATATCTTTGGGGGTTGTTCAGTTAAGGCATGGTTTGTCCAAACCTGTGACAGCTCCTGGGTATGATATGGTTGGTTGTTGTCCTGTTTCTGCCGCTGGGGTCGATAATTGCCCTCCTAATTTGTGCCCTAGCACATCTTCGGATGTTCTTATATGTGGGGATACCCAGAATATTTCGGACTCTTCTCCAGTGCTTCCTGTGTGTGAGTCGGTTGTCAACCTTTCAGAGAAACCTGTGGATGTTGTTGTTTCTGCTTGTTTGGATGATAGTGGTTCCAGGGGGGCATGTGATTTGGTCCCTCTTGATATTTTTTCAAAAAACCCTGCACGGGACTCCAATGTGCTGTCTATTCCTCCAAAGTTCCAGAATGTGACTATTAGAAAGGGAAAGAAAAAGAAAAAAGTGCCTGATCTAGGGCCTTTGCAGATTGAAGGATCAGGTGATGGTGAAAGTGGTTTTGAGGGTGTTAAAGGTTTGGGTCTTAGAGAACAGAATCCCACTGTGGATATTTCTTAATGTCTATAATCTCCTTGAATGTACATGGGTTGGGTGGGGTTTTGAGGGCTAGGGCCCTATCCAACCTTTTTCTTGCTACTAGACCTGGCATTGTTTTAATTCAAGAAACTATGTGTTCTGGTTCTGATGTTGTTTCAAAAATTGGTAGTATTTTGCCTTTTTGGGAGATCTCTGTTGTGGATGCTTCCGGTCTGTCTGGGGGGGTGGTAGTTGCTTGGAATCCACAGTTATTTACTTTCAAAGCTTTCAGGACTTCCTGGGGGATTCTTTTGAAGGGTTATTGTGTTGGCTTGAACCTTTGTTTATCGGTTTTTAACTGCTATGCTCCTTATTCGAACAGGCAGATATTTTGGGAATCACTTTCAGGTTCAGGACTTTTGAATGATGAGTGTAATGTCCCCTCCTACCATACAGCGGGATAGAGAGGACGTGGTGCTCAATCCGGGCAATTAGCCCCATATCCATTAATTAAGTCATTGACACAAGACATGCATATGTGCAGGCTATAGAACACAACGGAAATTAAATAAATCCTGTTGATATCTAACATACATTCAAACTATTCTGTGACATCCATTAAATAGAGACCTTTGCAGAATTATACAAGATCATATGGAAATGCATAAACTTTTAAAAACATAGCAGAAGTAAATTCGTTTAATACATCCACATACATTCATAATATTCATCAAATGATAATTGCCAATTTACACAAGAGAATACTTATCTCAATAAGGCAGTTCCAAGCAACTGGCTATGCATCTGCAACGTTCCACCCAACCATAGTCCAGTGTGCTCCTCAATCTCTCAGCACCACTGCCACCCCCGAGCTGGGCATGATCTCTACAAGGAACTAGGGAACAACAGACTCACACATAGCCAAGCATACACCAAGATGAGCCAAGCCAATCTGCAATTGGGTTTATCAGGCTGCTAGGACATGGAAGGGAAGAATTGCTAAGCTAGTGAGCTCAACCACAGAGCTATGGGTACCTCTCCCAGATCTATTTAGCTTGGCACTCACAATGCCTACACACCTAATCCAGGAGGATCCAAGAAGGCAAAATTTTTGAAGTCTTCCAATCTCAGCAAAACCAACACTAGATCGAAGGGCTCGTCGAGATGATTCCAACGGCGTTCGTTTCACCTCAAACGGACTCCGTATGAGAAAGTTATCGCGTTCTGTTCTACAAGGTCAACA
Organism: Larix kaempferi; assembly: GCA_027924585.1. NCBI lineage: Eukaryota > Viridiplantae > Streptophyta > Pinopsida > Pinales > Pinaceae > Larix > Larix kaempferi. The sequence goes on along the minus strand of BSBM01000001.1, from coordinate 34,777,953 downwards.
GGCAAAATTGGCAAAAAGAGGTGCCACGTGGCACCACTGACAGGGTGACACGTGGCATCCGTACAGTACGGATGGATGACATGGCAGTTGTACGGATAGACAGGTGGCAGTACGATCCAATCAAGATACGACACGTGTCATGTACGGACGATGAAGTGGCAATCCAGTCAGCAGTACGGAAGGTGATGTGGCAGTACGGAATCCGAACTGGCGGTACAAGTGGCCCAATCATATCGCGACATGTGGCATCCCCAAACTGTCTCAATGGTTGAACAAAAAGCATTATGCTATCCGTCGGGTTTGAACCCCTGACCTCCTGTATATAGCTCTATCGCCTTTACCAACCGGGCTACGGTGTTGCTTGGTATAGACTTGGCAGATGTTATATTTAAAGTTGAGACAGTGATTATTTGGGCGTAAAAAGGGGTTGGGGCTAACCCCAACCCCTTGTCCATTCTCTGCACACAACTTGGAGCTCCGACCGGCCCATATAACATGGTAACAGCACAACGTACTACAAGTGGATGGGCCACTAGCCCCGTGGAGCCCACGACCTATTCGACATGTGGTTTAAAGGTGGGTTCAACAAGCTATACAATGTTATAACGAATTTATTGCCATTTGCCATAATTCGGTTGGGTATTAAGTTACATTTAAATATAAAATGCCATAATTTGTCTATAGTTGGTATAGTTTTCAACTTACCAACTATATGACATAAAAGTTGCATTGAAATAGAAACCCAACTTATTTGGAAGTTGTAACTCCATGCCAAGATGGGCAAATTTGTTGTAACCAAAGAGAACATGAGGAAAATGTGAAGAGGGGCCAACCAAGGCTATATAAACCCCTCTTATTTGCCTTTGAGCTCATGCTTTGGAGTAGAGACTTTGTAGCTAAAGGAGAGAAGGGAGATTGTGTAGCTCTGCAGGAGGAAGGTATGAGTGTTTATACTCGTTTTACACCGTCTTCAGGCTTCGGAGTTGCTGGAAGCAGTCTTGTTGTGTTTTGGGAAACGGTTCTCGTCCTGGCCATTGTCGCCAAGGTATCATTGTATCATTGCCATGTATTTTGCCTTTATGCTGAGATTATAGATCGGCCCTCCTATTGAGAAGCAGGCCCGGAGACGTAGTCCATCCTGGACGAACTCCGTTATCAACTTGTTGTCTTTATGTGTGTATTGTCTATGCTGTTTGGTTCTCTTCTTATGAATTTGTGAGCTTCATTCATGCTCTTTATGCAATTCATGTTAACGTCATAGAGTAGCAAAGATCTTGTTTTCGGATCATGTGGTATCAGAGCAGGTCTATTTGACGTTGGATTGTGAGTGTGGATGCTCACGAGGGCTAAACTGCAAGCTGGTGAGGGTACATTAGAGCCTTACAATTCCGAGATCGGACGTGCACACCGAAGGAGGAAGATGGATGCTAATGATGCCCGCATCGAGATGGAGGCAAACTTTCACAAGGTCTTCTATATGATGGCTGACAAGGTAGACAAGTTGTTTGCAGACTATGAAGAACGCATGGCAAAAGAAAGAAAATGTAGTGAAGTAAAGAAGGAAGACAAAGAAGTGAAGGACGAAGGCAACGCTTCAGTTAACCAAGGGGAAGGTGGTGAAGAGCCTCCTGAGCCTCCCTCTTCACCTTCAGCTTCAAGCACAAGTTCAAGTGCTTCTTCCTCATCTCATTCTCAACATTCCAAGGTTCCTCACAAAGAGCCTCAAAAGAAGCCCTTATTGAAGCTCGATGTGAAGTTTGATTTGCCCATGTTCAATGGGGAAGCGAATGCAGAGAAGTTAAACAATTGGATAAGGCAAATTGAGGTCTATTGCCGAGTCCAGCAGATCGAAGAAGAAGATGTGAAGATTCAGTTGGCTTCACTTCGGCTGACAGGTACCGCACTTGTATGGTGGGAAAGCAAGCTTCAGCAAGGTAGCAAACAAATGGGTAATCTTCTCTCATCGTGGTCTGCTTTTATTTCTGCTTTACGTAAGCAATTTTATCCGTTGGGTTATGTTCAGAAGGCAATGATGGATTGGAAAAGTTTTAGACAAGGCAAGGGTCAGAGTGTTCAGAGTTTTACTGAAGAATTTAGAAAGAAAGCTTTAGAATTGAATATTGCTTTAGATTCTCCTGACACTCTTTTGAAGTACATTGGTGCTCTTCATCATTATCTACGCCATACTTTGCTGTTGTTGAATCCTACTAGTGTGGATGAAGCAAGTGTTCAGGCTACTCATCTTGAGAGCAGGGGGAATCATTTGCAAGAAGACCATCAGAAGAAGCCTTTCAAGCACAACAACAACCACAAGTTCAAGGAAAAAGACAAGAGCAAGAAGACAGCTACTGCCAAGAAGGAAGGAGGAAAGCTCCATTGCAACCATTGTGACACTGATGGGCATGATGAAGAAAGTTGTTGGAAGTTGCATCCTGAACAAAGGCCAAAGCATTTTGGAGGCAAAAAGAAGAAAAAGACTGTTGCAACAGCGCAACAAGATTTGGGTTCCAACTCAGGTGATGAAACCAGGATTACAGCCGTGGGAATGCAAGGTAACAAAACTCCTCATACTGGTTCAAGTTCTACTCATGTTTCTAAAGAAAATGATAAAAGAAGAAGTGAGTTGTTTCACATCAGAGTTGTGTCTAAGCATACAAAGATTGAAACATTATTTGATCCGGGTTCTCAAGTAAATTTGATCTCAGAATCAGTTGTTAAGAAGTTGGGCATACAGACTAAACCTCACCCCAAGCCTTATCCTCTTGGATGGGTATGTGATAATGCTAAGTTGCAGGTGACTAAGCAATGCAGGTTAAGGTTTGCTATTGCTTCAAAGTTGATTGATGAGGTGGACTTAGATGTTGTTCCTCTTGACATCTGTGGTATCGTATTGGGAAGCCCATACTTGTATGATCGAAAAGCAGTGTTCTTCCGTCATGAGAACAAGTACCATCTCACCAAAAACGGGGTGGAGTACATTGTGAGAGCTCACAGTATGAAGGCTAACACCACTCTGGTTAGTGCAGGACAGATGAAGCGGCTCATCAACACTAATAAGAGATACATGCTCATGGTTGTGAGAGCAAAAGATGCTGAGGCATCCGATGCTTTCAAAGGTTGTGATCCTTCTCATAAAAAGGCTATGATTGATATTGTGGCTAACTATGATGAAATATTTCAGGAACCTACAGGTTTGCCTCCCAAAAGGGAGATTCAGCATGAGATCCATCTCCAGCAGGATGCCCCTCTTCCTAATGTGGGCATGTACAGGTTGTCCACAGTTGAAATGGCAGAGATTAAGAAGTAGGTTCAATACTTGTTGGACCAAGGAGTGATCCGACCCAGCTCCTCTCCATGTGGTTCACCGATTGTGTTGGTGATGAAGAAAGATGGCACATGGAGGATGTGCGTTGACTATCGGGCTCTCAACAAGATCACGATCAAGAATCGATACCCGCTTCCTCACATAGATGACTTGCTCGACCAATTGAAAGATGCTGTGTTCTTTACCAAGTTGGATTTGCGCAGTGGCTACCACCAGATCAGAATTGCAGAAAGTGATGTGTGGAAGACGGCCTTCAAGACCAAGCAAGGTCTATTTGAGTGGTTGGTGATGCCCTTTGGGCTTTGCAATGCACCTGCAACCTTTATGCGGGTAATGAATGATGTTTTCCGGCCATTCTTAGATGATTTTGTCATTGTATACTTAGATGATATATTGGTCTTTAGCAAAACTTGGGAAGCACATGTGGGGCATGTAAAGCAAGTATTAGATACTTTGAAAAAGGAGAAATTGTATGTAAAATTGTCAAAGTGTGAATTTGGCAAAACTTCATTAGTTTACTTGGGTCATATTGTAGGAGGTGGAAATTTAAAAATTGATCCTTCAAAAGTTGATGTAATTGTCAATTGGCCTAAGCCTACTAACGCTACTGAAGTGAGAATCTTTTTAGGAGTTGTTCAATATTGGAGGAGGTTCATTCAGAACTTCTCATACATAGCATCTCCTTTGCATGCCTTAACAAGTGTGAAGAAATCCTTCCAGTGGGGAGGAAAGCAGCAGAAAGCCTTCGACACATTGAAGGGAAAGATCAGCACTGCCCCAGTCCTAGCCTTGCCTGATTTGCAGCAGCCATTTGAGATAGAGACAGATGCCAGTGGATATGCCATGGGGGCAGTATTGATGCAGCACCGCAAGCCTATTTGCTACCATTCAGAGACTTTTACTCAAGCAGTGATCAACTACCCCACCTATGACAAAGAGTTGTATGCTTTGGTTCAGAGTGTCAAGAAGTGGAAGCACTACTTGATGGGTAAGGAGACGATCATCCATACCGATCATCAGCCCTTGCAGTATCTCCAGTCCCAGACTAAGCTCCAGCAAGCTCGTCATTTCAGGTGGATGGGATTCCTTCAACAATTCCATCTAGTGATCAAGTACAAGAAGGGTACTAGTAACAAAGTGGCAGATATGCTCTCTAGACCTCCTATTGTTGCATCTATTGTTTTGAAAAATGCTTCTTTGTCCCATGAAAGTTATATTGAGCAGTATGCTACTGATGATGATTTCAAGGAGATTTATGAGAAGCTAACCAATGGCACACAGGTGGAATACTACTATTTGCAGGGAAAGTTTCTCTATCATTTGGGCAAGTTATGTGTTCCTATCAGTGAAAGAGTCCATGTAATACGAGAAGCTCATACTTCTCTTGTATCAGGGCATTTTGGGGTAGGTAAGACTTTGGCTCATTTGCAAAGACTTGTGTATTGGCCTTGCATGAAAGACATTGTAACAAAATATGTAAAGGGGTGTGTGATGTGCTCTACTTGTAAGCCCACTAATAGAAAATTGGGGCTGTACTCACCACTTCCTGTTCCTTCCCATCCTTGGGAAAGCATTTCCATGGATTTTGTGGGGGGTTTGCCTATGTCTAGGAGGGGTCATGACTACTTGTATGTGGTTGTGGATAGGTTTAGCAAAATGTGTATTCCTATGCCATGTAAAAAGCAGGTCACTGCAGAGCAGGCTGCTTCTCTTTTCTTTCAGCATGTATGGGTTCACTTTGGACTCCCTACATCCATTATCTCGGATCGAGACTCCCGATTCCTTGGAGAGTTTTGGACAAAATTATGGTGTATGATGGACACCAAGCTAAAGAGGAGCACCGCTTTCCATCCACAGACCGACGGACAGACAGAGGTAGTCAACAGGACAGTTGTCCATTTGCTTCGAGGCTATTGCAACAAGCATCCTAAGTTATGGGATGAACAGATCCAGTATGTGCAGCATGCCTACAACAGGGCTATGCATTCTTCCACTCAGAGCTCGCCATTTGAGACATGCTTTGGGTACTTTCCAAAGACTCCATTGGAATTGACTTATGGGAGAGAGGTTGATTCAAGCACTTCCAAGGATGAAGACAAAGCCCGCAGGTTCATTCAGAGAGTTCAACAGGTACATCAAGCAGTGCAAGAGCAGTTGGAGAAGAGTCAAGCCCAGTACAAGGCTCGCCATGACAAGCATAGAGTTGATCATCAGTTTCAGGTGGGAGATCAAGTGTGGCTTCACATCAGCAAGGAGAGGATGAAAGGAGAAGGCAAGAAGCTCAAGCCCATTAGATATGGTCCCTTCACCATCTTGGAGAAGATTGGGACAAATGCTTTTCGCTTAGAGCTACCGCCATACATGCAGATCTACTCAGTGGTGAATGTGGAGAACTTGAAACTCTATGAGCCTCCCATGATCATGGATGAAAGGGAGAATGTCTCATTGCCATAAGTTGATGAATTTGCTCCTGAGTACATGGATGAGCTAAAGGAAGATGTCATCTTGGACAGAAGGACAAGGACTTCTCGCAGAGGTGATGTTGATTATCTTCGAGTGGGCATCAAAGGCACTCATCCAAGCAAAGCCAAGTGGATCGAGAAGGAGAAAGTGAGGGAGCAATTCCCTCACCTATCTGTTGATTAGTAAAGGCTTTTGGAGGCCAAAAGCTTCTCAGTGGGGAGGAATGATCCAGGAGGATCCAAGAAGGCAAAATTTTTGAAGTCCTCCAATCTCAGCAAAACCAACACTAGATCGAAGGGCTCGTCGAGATGATTCCAACCTCAAACGGACTCCGTATGAGAAAGTTATTGCGTTCTGTTCTACAAGGTCAACAGGCAAAATTGGCAAAAAGAGGTGCCACGTGGCACCACTGACAGGGTGACACGTGGCATCTGTACAGTACGGATGGATGACATGGCAGTTGTACGGACAGACAGGTGGCAGTACGATCCAATCAAGATACGACACGTGTCATGTACGGACGATGAAGTGGCAATCCAGTCAGCAGTACGGAAGGTGATGTGGCAGTACGGAATCCGAACTGGCGGTACAAGTGGCCCAATCATATCGCGACATGTGGCATCCCCAAACTGTCTCAATGGTTGAACAAAAAGCATTATGCTATCCGTCGGGTTTGAACCCCTGACCTCCTGTATACAGCTCTATCGCCTTTACCAACCGGGCTACGGTGTTGCTTGGTATAGACTTGGAAGATGTTATATTTAAAGTTGAGACAGTGATTATTTGGGCGTAAAAAGGGGTTGGGGCTAACCCCAACCCCTCGTCCGTTCTCTGCACACAACTTGGAGCTCCGACCGGCCCGTATAACATGGTAACAGCACAACGTACTACAAGTGGATGGGCCACTAGCCCCGTGGATCCCACGACCTATTCGACATGTGGTTTAAAGGTGGGTTCAACAAGCTATACAATGTTATAACGAATTTATTGCCATTTGCCATAATTCGGTTGGGTATTAAGTTACATTTAAATATAAAATGCCATAATTTGTCTATAGTTGGTATAGTTTTCAACTTACCAACTATATGACATAAAAGTTGCATTGAAATAGAAACCCAACTTATTTGGAAGTTGTAACTCCATGCCAAGATGGGCAAATTTGTTGTAACCAAAGAGAACATGAGGAAAATGTGAAGAGGGGCCAACCAAGGCTATATAAACCCCTCTTATTTGCCTTTGAGCTCATGCTTTGGAGTAGAGACTTTGTAGCTAAAGGAGAGAAGGGAGATTGTGTAGCTCTGCAGGAGGAAGGTACGAGTGTTTATACTCGTTTTACACCGTCTTCAGGCTTCGGAGTTGCTGGAATCAGTCTTGTTGTGTTTTGGGAAACGGTTCTCTTCCTGGCCATTGTTGCCAAGGTATCATTGTATCATTGCCATGTATTTTGCCTTTATGCTGAGATTATAGATCGGCCCTCCTATTGAGAAGCAGGCCCGGAGACGTAGTCCATCCTGGACGAACTCCGTTATCAACTTGTTGTCTTTATGTGTGTATTGTCTATGCTGTTTGGTTCTCTTCTTATGAATTTGTGAGCTTCATTCATGCTCTTTATGCAATTCATGTTAACGTCATAGAGTAGCAAAGATCTTGTTTTCGGATCAACACCCAACACAAGGAGGTATTCTCTTCACTGCCACACAGTCCCTCAAGCCATACCTTCCTTTCTAGTGCTCTCAGGGTGTGCATAGAAAAGTAGCCAGCCCTCTTAATCTTCTTGAGAGGATACTCCCTACACTAGGTTTATCAAGCCAATTCTGTCTACTACCATTCCAGTTTCTTTCTCATGGGTTCCAAACAAAACAGGGATGCACCTCACAGCAAACTACACTTGCTGAGCATGAGAAAACGTTTCCAATAGTGGGATGCATGAGATGGGGTTTCTTGGACTTCAGAAAAACGTGGGTAGACTCAAAATGTATTGGCACTTGGAAATTCGACTGGGGAAGCAAAACCCATTCCAGAAAAATGCCACAGGGCAAAAACGACCTCTCCCTCAGTCCCAATTCGCGCCCCTCCTTCCCCAGCTGTTGCACAATCCAAAAACGAGTTCCTGGGCATGGAAAAACGCAGGGTTATGGTGAAAAACGTGAGGATAACTTCCTGTGAGCTCAGTCTGCGTGAGAGGAAGAACGTAATGCATGAATACTTGCCTTAGGAAGCATTTCGTGGGGGTTTTCTTGCCCAGCAAGCCAAAAATACGATTTTCAGGTTGGTAGCTTGCCCATGCACGAAAATTTGACTGCCATACCTCTCCCATCCCAAGACATTAACTGCCTTAACCAATTTCTTGGAAGAATTAAATGATTGGGTGCATGAGACAAAATGGGTAGTTGGTGGTTTTTATGGGTTTCCCCATTGACACATGGATTAATACCATTGGCTCAAGGGTTTGAGTAATTTCCCTCCCCTTTTTCCTTGTAGAGTCATGCCCCGTCTCTTTTGTTGCATTGCATAGCCGGTTGTGGGTTTTTTCATTAAAAATTCGTAATTACATGATGTCTTATATACATTGTGCCCATCTCGCACAAGAACCATAGGCGTCTATTTTTTAATTGCCGATACATGAAACGCTAAATCAATGGTGGGGCCTTGGCCTTAAGCTCCTCACCATGATTAAATTACAATATTTACATCATTTACGATTTAATACAAAGGGGGGCAAAATGGGGACATTACAATGAGAGACTTATTTTCGCAGGTGACTTAAATTTTACAGAATCACCTTCGGAAATATGGGGAGAAAAGCCAGACTTGATCCCATGGCGGATTTCTTCAGTAAATTATTGATGGACCATGAGTTTATTGATGTTGAGCCTTCTAAATTATGCCCTTCCTGGAGTAATGGTAGAGGGGGTGACGATGGGGTCCATAAGCGACTTGATCGTTTCTTGGTTAAGGCGTCATTGCTGGAAAAGTTTCAAAAATATCGTTCCTGGGTTCATGGGCATAAGGTTTCTGACCACTGGCCCATCTTTTTTCAGTTTGATGATTATGGGGTGAAATCCAATGTTCCTTTCAAATTTAACCATTCCTGGCTGTGGGAGGAAGATTTTTGCAAATTGGTGAAAGGTTTTTGGATTTCTGCAGATGTTGAAGGTGATAATCCATTAGATATTTTCTGTAACAAAATGCGAAGCCTTAAAAGAGTTGTGATAGGTTGGGTTAAGCAGAGGAAGGAAGATGATAAGAGAGATATGGCTATTCTTGAAGATGAGATTCAAAGGATTAATAAGGAAAATATTGAGGGTGAGCTGAGAAAGGAGGATTTTGAAGTGGTTAAGCAGCTTGAGAAGAAAAGAGATGATATTCTTCTTAAGGAGGAGATGGAATGGAGGTTTAAAAGTAGGGCTTTGTGGATTAAACATGGTGATCAAAACACCAAGTTTTTCCATTCTTTTGCATCGGCTCGTCGAAATCTGAATTCTATTTGGGAATTGTCTGATGCTGATGGTAATATTTGCTCGGGTGACGAGGCTTTAAAATTGGAAGCTGTTAAACATTTTGCAAATATTTATAAAGATGAAGGTAATTGTGATCTGAGGGAACAGATTAAAATTGCAGAACTCTTCCCCTGGTTTTTCAATGATGACGATGCAGCTGCTCTCAGAAGGGAGGTTACACTTGAGGTGGTGGAGAATACTCTGCAACTTTTTGCTTGTGATAAAATCCTTGGTCCCGACGGGTGGCCCGTGGATATTTATACTCATTTCTTTGAGATTATGGGGCCAGAGTTATTGCGCATGGTTGAACATACAAGGCTGCAGGGTTTCACTTCCGGTGCTTTGAATTCTACCTTTGTTACGCTGATACCTAAAAAGGGTAAGCCTGAATATTTTGGTGATTATAGGCCTATTGCTCTTTGCAATTTGGCTTATAAGTTAGTATCTAGAATTATTGCTCAAAGAATTAAATCGGCTCTCTCAGATCATATTACTGCAGAACAGTTTGGTTTTTTGCATAATCGACAGATACATGATGCCATTGGGGCTTCTCAGGAACTTCTACATTCCATTAAGAGTCGTAGACTCAGTGCAATGCTGCTTAAATTAGACTTGGAAAAGGCATATGATCGGGTGAATTGGACTTTCTTAAGGCTTATTTTGATCCAAATTGGGGTGCCCCCTCTTGTCATTAATTGGATCATGTCATGTGTCTCTTCGGCTAGCATTGTTATCTTGATAAATGGCTCGCCTTCATCTTTTTTTAAGTGTTCGAGGGGAATCAGGCAAGGATGTCCCTTATCTCCTTTATTGTTCCTTTTGATTGTCGATGCTCTTAGTAGAATGTTAAACTTTGCTAAGCAGGATGGATTACTTAAGGGCATTGAACTGGGGATTGATTGTGTTATTACACATCTAATTTTTGTGGATGATGTGCTGCTGGATGGTTTGGCTATTGTTGCTGAGTGGGGGGCCTTCAGGAATATATTGAATTTCTTCTGTCATATTTCTGGGATGAAGGTAAGTCTGTCAAAGTCAAGCTTCTATTTTCATAATGTGGATTCTGATGAAAGAAAGGGTATTGCTTCTATTTTGCCTTTCAATTGCCACCCATTAGATGAAGGGCTCAAATATTTGGGTTTTTTCTTGAGACCCAACAACTCTCAGATCAAGGATTGGTGGTGGCTAGTTCGGAAAATTGAGGCTCGGATTTCACACTGGGCATATAGATTGCTCTCTGTGGGAGGCAGACTTACTCTGATCAAGGTTGCTCTGCTGCGAGTTCCTGTATATTGGTTATCTCTCCTCGAGATCCCTGTATATATTTTAAATGTTATCAGAAAACTGATGTTCAACTTCCTGTGGTCCAGCGGTTTAGACAGGGCCTCTTTGGTGATGACGGGGTGGGAATCGGTCTCCATACCTGAACGTTATGGTGGCTGGGGAATTAAGGATTTAAAATCCTTCAGTATGGCACTCAGGGATAAAATCCTTGGTACAAGATTGCCTTTGTGAAATATATTAATATGAATTTGGTTGAATGGATCAGATTGAATATGCCTTCGAGTCCTGGTTGTTCTCCTTTATGGCGTGGATTGCTTAAGGTTTCAGGTTGGATCAGTGGCGACTTGAGGTGGAAAGTGGGTAACGGGAAGGCCATCAGGGTTGGGAAAGACTATATTTTGGGTATTAATGAACCTGTTTGTCTTACAAATAAGATACTGGATTATTTAAAAATATATGGTCTATCTTCCTTAGATCGTATCAGGAATTTTTATGGTCAGACATATTGGTTACAATCCTTTGATTTGGGATTGAGTGGTGAGGACGCCATCACTTGGGATTCCTATATCAGCACTCTTGGTTTGGCTGGTATTACTTTATCAGAACATGAAGATAGGTTGATGTGGATTGGGAATGAAAAAACTGGAATTGTCACAGCAAAAACAACATATGACAGAATTATGCAGGAGAAGTATATTTTTCCACAGCACTGGTGGTATACAAAGATTTGGAAGTGGAATATTGCTTTAAAGCACAAGTGTTTTTTATGGCATGCCTTACAGGGAACTTTGAAAACTTGGGATAATCTCACAAAGCATGGCTGGAGTGGTCCAAATTGGTGTATCTTATGCAAGGAGAATTCTGAATCTATCAATCATCTATTTGTTTTTTGTTCCTTTGGTAAAAAAGTTTGGTATTTTTGTTGTTCAAAGATGGCAATCACAAAGGTATGGGAAAATGTTGATTTTGGTGAGGCTATGCTGAATTGGTCTCGTTCTTCCAAAGAAACATTACAGGTTCCTATTTTTATTTCTTGGGCACTTTGGTATTTCCGGAATTTGATTACCTTTCAGGATAAAGTGCCGGATGTTGTGACCTGTGGACTTATTGCCACAAATTTAACACAACAATATTCTGCTAAACTCATTTCAGCAGAGGAGAGAAGGATTGGACAGTTTACCTTTGTTGTAAATCAACCCATACTGTTCTTTGATGGGGCTGCTCAGAACGGTATTTGTGCTGCTCGTGGTGTTATATATCTGAATGAGGGACATTTTTATACTCTTCGTCTCAACTGTGGAAATGGCAATAATATGAAAGCAAAACTTTTAGCTGTGTGGTGTATTCTGAAATGTGCCAACATTTTTGGGCTGGTTAATATTAAGGTTTATGGTGATTCGCGTGTTACTATCAAATGGGCAGCTAAAGAATTTTAATTAAATGTTATTGCACTTTCCCACTAGTGTAGGCGTGTTAGATTGGAGATCGATATGCAGGAACATATCTCCTTTTCACACATCTTTCGTGAACACAATGGACAGGCTGATGATTTATCAAAGCAAGCTTTACTAGGCACTGAAGGTTTATTATTTTGGGAGGAATGGATGGATTCCAGCAAGCTGGAAAGTGGCGAAGTTTTTTTCTTCTAGAATGCCTAAGTCAAGGTTTTTGTTGTGGAACAACATGCTTTTTGTAAGGACTTTGTCTTTTCTGATATATATAGTCTAGCATGGACAATGATGTTAATTGGAGGCAGTCTGTGGGACCACTATCATGATTTTGTAGAATATATATTTTTTGCAAAAAATGTGAAAAATCTTTATACTATTTGATTCAAGGAATAGCAATAGTACGTTTTTTTTTTGGTTGAAAAAATAATAATAATAATAATAAGTATTAGTATTTTAGAATAATAATGTTTTTTTAAATATTTTATAAAAATAGTTATTTTATAATTGTAATTAATAAATTATAAATAATTTATAGTACTAATTAATTATTTAATAACAAATATTATTTTAATTATTTTATAAAAATAATTAGTTTATAATTATGTTTAATAAATTATAAATAATTTAGAGTATTAAATATTTTGTAATAATAATAATTTAATTATAATAATAACCATTTATTATTATTATAAAATAACAAATGTTTAAAATAGTTTATTATTATTATTATTATTATTATTGTAAAAACACAATATTCTATTATAATAATAATTATTAATATAAATAATAAAATATCATCATATTAAAATAAGAAAAATAATAATAAATAAAAATGATTTATAATAAGGATTGGCAATATTAATAATAATAATGATAATTTATATTTTTTTTATTCTTTATTATAATTATAATAATAATAATAATTATTATTATTATTTATATAAAATAATACTTTTTAAAATATTTTATAATAATCAAAATAATTATAAATAAGAAAATAAAATTATAATAATTATAAATGAAAATAAAAAAATAATGAAAAATAAATCTAATAATGTCTAATAGTGCTAATAATGTCTAATAATAATAATAATAATAATAATAATTATTATTATTATTATTATTATTATTATTATTATTGTGAATGTCTAATATCTAATGTATCATGTTTAGTGTAAACTAATGTCTAATGCTTAGTGTAAACTAATCGTATTAATGTTTAGCATTGCATAATGTAAATACATAGTTTCTAAAAATATAATGTTGACTAATGTTTGTAGATGTTTAAATATTTATTAATGTTTAATGTGTAAATTTAATGTTTATTAATATTTAATGTTTATTAATATTTAATGTTTAATGTCTAAATTTAATGTTTATTAATATTTAATATCTAATGTGTGATGCTTATTAATGTGTAATGTCTACATTTATTAATGTTTATAATGCTAGTAAAGACAATCCTAATGTCTTTGTTAATAGTTTCTAATGTTTATTAATATTTAATGTCTAATAATGATAATCCTAATGTCTTTATTAATAATTTCTAATGTTTATTAATATTTAATGTCTAATGTGTGATGTTTAATAATCTCTAATATACATTAATGTGTAATGTTTACTTTTTTTTTTATCTTTATAATGCTAATAATGCCAATGTTAATGTCTTTATTAATGTTTTTTAATGTTCAATGTTTACTGTTTATTGATATTTAATGTTTAATGTTTTCTAATGTTTAATGTCTAATGTCTAATGTAAACTAATTTTACTAATGTTTATCATTGCACAATATAAATACATAGTTTCAATTATTTTGAAAATGTAATGTTGACTAATGTTTGAAATAGTTAACCATAAGCCACGCATTTAGACCATGTTGACTAATGTTTATGAATGTTTAAATGTTTATTAATGTCTAGCAAGCCATATTAATATTAATAATATGGCTTAGAGTCGATGTGCAGAGAAGGATTGTTGAGTTTTTATTTTTATATTAACTCTTATTATAAAAATAAAATAATTAATAATAATAATAATAAGGATTATTGGGTTTTTATTATTATAATAATTAGCAAGCCATATTAATTAATAGTAATAATAATAATAGCCAATGGTCAACCAATAGTCAATCATTGGTCAACCAATGGTAAACCAATTGGTCAACCCTTGGTTCACCATTAGTCAACCAATGGTTAACCATGGTCAACCGATGGTAAACCAGTGTAAACCATGGGAAACTAATGTCAACCATAGTCAACCATGATCAACCGTTGACCAATAGTCAATCAATCAACCATATTTGACTTTTTACTATGATTGACTGTGGTTTTCTTTTGGTTAACCCTGGTCAACCATGGTTGACCATGTTCGACTATGGTTGAATTTCATTGGGTATAATTCACTTTGGTTTATTTTGGTTGACCATGGTTAACTAGTTGACCATATTCGACTATGGTTGACTTTGGTTGGCCATAATTGACTTTCGTTTACTATGATTGACCATGATTGACTATGGTTAACTTTGTTTGGCTATGGTTGAATTTGGTTGATTAATTGACTAAGGTTGACTATTGTTGACTTCATTTGGTTGTAATTGACTTTTTGTTGATCTTGTTTCACTTTTGGTTTTGGTTGACTTTGGTAAACTATGGTTGAATTTGTTTAGATTTTAAATGTGTGGCCATGGTTGACTTTTGTTGACCATGGTTGACTTTGGCTGTTTTGACATGGTTGGATTTGGATCCTTGGGCATGGTTGACTTTGGTTGTTTGAGCATGGTTGGATTTGGTTCCTTGGGCATGGTTGGTTTTCGTTGAATTTGGTTTACATTGTTTGGTTGAACATGTTTACATTGTTTGATTGACCATGTTTACATTGTTTGTAACATTGTTTTCTTTGGTTCACGGTGATTACATTGTTTACAATTTTTGGTTGACAATGTTTAGTTAACCATGATTTTTAGATTCGGTTGACTTTGCATTTCCCATGTGGTTGAACATGTAGATTTACCATGTCGTTGACCATGTGATTTTACCATGTGGTAGACTTTACATTAACCATGGGTTGAGTATGCTTAGCTATGGTTGATCATGGATTGACTATGGTTGACCATGGGTTGATTAAGATTAACCATGGTTGATGATGGATTGACTATGGTTGAACATCGGTTGACTATGGTTGACTTTGTGTTTAACATGGTAAAAAATAGTAGGCCATGGCTTGTCCATCCTTGATAATAAGTTATTCTTGGTTCACCAAATTGGATGGTTAAGCATGTATTGAGCAATTACAAATATTTAATTAACCATCTATGGATGGTTATATTTTCATTCTTAAAGGTGAAAATATATATATATAATTTTAATATATTGAAAAAAAAAATATTTACTTTTTATTTTAAAAATATATTATTATTATTATTATTATTATTATTATTATTATTATTATTATTAAATAAATAAATAACATGTTTTATTTCAAATAATAATAAATTTATTATAAAATAACATATTTTATTTGAAATAATAATGATCAATTATTTATCCTATATTCAATCATTTTTCTACAAATTTTATTTTTTTAATTATGGAATTTAAATAATAAATGATCTCATATAATAAATATAAATTTTACTCTATTTCCATTTTAAATTACAAATTATTATTATTATAAATAATTTTATCTTATCAAAATAAAAACATATTTTTGTATGGTTGGGCATAGATTGACTATGGTTGTCTTGGGTTGGGCATGGTTGGCCATAGTAGACCATGGCTTGTTCATGGTTGATAATGGGTTAGTCTTGATTCACCAAAATGGACAAATATTTAGCTAACTATGTATAAATGGTTATATTTTCATTCTTAAAAGTGAAAAGATATATATAATTTTAATATAGTGAAAAAAATTATTTACATTTTATTTTAAAAATAAATTATTGGGCTTCTTATTCTTATTATTATAAAATAAATAACATATTTTAATTCAAAAATAAATATATAATTTATCTTATTAAAATTTTACCTTATTAAAAAAAATTATATTTTATTTCAAATAGGAATTATCAATTATTTATCCTATATTCAATCATTTTTCTACAAATTTTATTATTTTAATTATGGTTGTTTTGGATTGACTATGGTTAACTTTATGTTGAGCATGGTTAGCCATAATAGACCATGGCTTATTCATCGAGACCATGGCTTATTCATTGTTGATAATGGATTACTCTTGGTTCACCAAAATGGATGGTTACAAATATTTAGCTAACCATGTATAGTTGGTTATATTTTCATTCTTAAAAGTGAAAAAACATATGATTTTAATATAGTAAAAAAAAATATTTACATTTTATTTTAAAAAATAATCTTCTTCTTATTATTATAAAATAAATTTATTATAAAAAATATATATTTTAATTCAAATAATAATGATCAAAATAAATTTATTATAAAATAAATAACATATTTTAATTCAAATAATAATTATCAAAATAAATTTATTATAAAATAAATAACATATTTTAATTCAAATAATTATTATCAATTTTAAATAATAAATGATCTCTTATAATAAATATAAATTTTATCTTAAATTTTTATCTTATTAAAATAAAAACATATTTTGTAGTGTAAATGTTTCATAAGAAAAAATATTGTAAATAATAATATTTATACTTTATTTTAAATTATAAATTATGATTATTAAAAATAATTTTATTTTATATTGTGAATATTGTAGTACATTAAAAATAAATAAAAAATCTTATTAAAATAAATCATAAACCTACTTTGTAGTGTAAATATTTTAAATCCTTTAAAATTTGTTAAAAAAATTAAAACTAATATTAATAATAATAAAAACATTAAAAAAATACAACTTTTTTCTTTAACCTATTATCCCATATCGTTGACACCATATATAGCTGACACCATTAACTAAATCGGAGATGGATTGTATGTTAAAATGATATTATTATTAAAGTTTTATAATATAGATTTTTCTGCTGTAAAAAGGAATTTTCAAATTCATTTAAATTTTACATAAAAGGATATCGAAACAAAGAAAAAAACACAATGCTATCAAAATGAAAAACTGTACATCGCAAATTTCTAAAACAATTAATGCTAGCATAAAGACTATCTGGTTTGTTTGGAATTTACAAAATACTTCATTTTTCAGCTATAAACCATACTACATATTAAGAACCAAAATTTTACTGTAATTTCAAGTAAAGAAGTAAAGCACCATAGGTAGACTTTTGTAGTGAAGGCATACAATAGATAATTTTAAAATTTCTGGGGACATGATGATTTAGATGGGTGTTCCTCAATTCTTCACAAAACTTGTGCATGGTCACTTTCATACCCTTACCCATTGTCACTTTCATACCCTTACCAATTGGGATACCCTTTCTGGTGGATGAATATGTTAAACACTGTGCATTGGAACCATTTACAGGCTTACAACCTATAATTATGTTATAAAGAATACACGCATGCCTTAACAGAGCCCTAACAGAGCGTATGTTATGCACGCCTTCAACAAAGTGGCATCCTTTTTTTTCTCAAGGATTGCCAAAAGGAACTACCGAAGTTGAACCTGTGAGAAATAGTAATTAATTATGTTAGCTTAGCTTTAGCTTTAGCTTTTATTTTAGTTCCTATTTAGACGTTCAGTTAATAAAACATGCAACAACATGCTTTACATGCATGCGAAAGCTAGGTTAGACTTTTTAGGGTTTCCATAAGTGTTTAAATACACATTCATATTTGGTTTGTAAGGTATTAGTTGATCTTCCGTTTATCAATAAAGATTGAAGAGTCGTAGCTCATTCTGCATAATCTTGGTGTTTATTTATGCCTCCAACCTTCAGTTTGGTATGACAGTTTGGAAGAAGATCGATTGATCAGAGCAAGGAGAAGTCGTAGCTTCAAAGAAATTTGAAAAAAAAAGTGCAGAAATTTTTGCGCCCCTCTCCTGCATAGAGGCGCGAAATATTCATGAGAGGCGCAAAAATTATTCCATGAAAGTGTTTTTTGTTTACTTTCACGAAGTTATTTTTTTATGAGATGCTTTAAGTAAGATTATTTTTACAAAAGTCTTTTACAAGAGTAGAAGAGATTTTTTTTACAAAAAGTCTTTTACAAGAGTAGAAGAGATTTTTTTTACAAAAAGTCTTTTTTCTTTTTAAGGAAGTGAAGAGGAGTCATTATTATTAAAAAAAAAAAAGATTGTTTTTTTAAAGAGCCATTGAAAGACTCTACAACATCTATGGCTTCTAGCAGCAACAACCAGTCTTAGATTTCTCCTCTTATAGGGAAAAAGGACTATGATGTCTAGGCCACGAGGATGGCGATTTATCTCAGATTAGAAGATGTGTAGGAATATGTCGTGAATGGCTATTCCAAACCAGCAGATGACGCAACTTATCAAGCCCTATCAAATGGAGAAAAGGATATCCTGCGAATTCACAGGAAGAATGATGCAATGGCATTGCATCACATAATCAACACTTTGGATAACAATGTATTTCCAAAGATGTCAGTTTCATTACATGCCAAAGCAGCATGGGAGACCTTGGCGACCAGTTATCAAGGTGTTGGTAAGGTACAAACAGCTAAACTCCAAAACCTAAGAAGAGATTTTGAAGATTTGAAGATGAAAGAATCAGACTCAGTAGATTATTTCATGACCCAAGTCATGGGGATTGTTAATCAGCTGAATACCTATGGTGAAAAGATCGAATATCAAAGGGTGGTTGAAAGGGTTCTGAGATCCCTACCCCACAAATTTGATCTGAAAGTTGTAGCGATTGAAGAAGCAAAGGATATGAGTACTCTCTCTATAGACAAGTTGACCAGATCGCTATGATCATATGAATCCAAAATCAACAAGAATGAAGAGTCCTCTCTGGAGAGTGCTTTCAAAGCACAAGTCTCGTTCTCAAAAGGTAAAGGAAAAGGCAAAGGCAGAGGAGCATCAAGAGGAAGAGGTAGAGGTGGCCGAAGTAATGGCAAGGAAGATCAAGATCACGATCATAATCATGAAGGCAGGAACTATGACAAAAAAATGTCAAATAAATCTAATATTAAGTGTTATTATTGCAATAAATTTGGCCATTATGCCCATGAATGTAGAAAGAAAAAGTATGATCAGGAAAAACAAAATCCTAATGTGACTAATACCTCTGAGAATAAAGAAGATATGTTATTTCTTACATGTCATGCTGCACACGAAAGCCCAAAGGGACTTTGGATTTTAGATAGTGGCTATAGTAACCATATGATAAGTGATAGAGGTCTAAATTCAGACCTAGATGTATCAGTGAAGACAGAGGTCAAAGTCGGCATTGATGAGGTAGTTCCAGTTCTTGGCAAAGGAGTGGTCAACATTCTTACCAAACAAGGCCAACAAAAGACAATCACGGATGTATATTATGCTCCAGGATTGAAGCATAATCTGCTTAGCATTGAGAAACTTACTGAAAAGAAATACAGACTTATCTTTAATAGATCAAACTATGAAATCTATGACAAACCCCCAAATAGACAGTTGATCATCAAAGTACAAGTGACTAGGAACATGGTGTATCCACTAGTTATGAATTGCAGCAGCAAGGTAAGCTCTTTTGCTCAAAAAGCCACATGCATGGATGATTATTGGTTATGGCATTTCATATATGGTCATCTTCACTTTGGTGGTCTCAAGTTGTTGCAGCAGAAAGAGATGGTAAAAGGATTACCCCCTATGAAGGAGCTAGCAAATAGTTGTGAGTGTTGCATCATTGCAAAGTAGCACAGGGATAGCACATGCACCTCTAGAACTTATTCATACTGATCTGTGTGGTCCAATGCAGAAACAATCAATTGGTGGAAGTTGTTGTTTTCTTACATTTATTGATGATTTCAATAGAAAAACATGGGTGTATTTCCTTCGTCAAAAGTCTGAAAATTTTGGCAAGTTCAAGGGATTTAAGGCTCTGGTTGAAAAACATAGTGGTTATCAACTCAAAGTATTGAGATCAAATGGAGGGGGAGAGTATGAATCAAAGGAATTTCATGATTACTACAAATACCATGGAATCAAGAGGCAATTCACTACAAGATATACACCTCAGCAGAATAGTGTTGCAGAACGCAAGAACATAACCATCATGAATATGGCAAGGAGCATGTTGAAAGGAAGAAACTTGTCCCATGATTTTTGGGGAGACGCAGTGGCTTGTGTTGTTCATGTGATAAACAGATCTCCTACCAAAATTGTGAAGAACAGAGTACCAGAGGAAGCATGGACAGGTATGAGTTGTAATATTTCTGATTTTAGAATATTCGGTTGCGTTGCTTATGCTCATGTTCCTAAACAGCTAAGAAAAAATCTAGCTGACAAGAGTGAGAAATGTATCTTTCTTGGATACAGTGAAGAATCTAAATCCTACAAACTGTATAACCCTATTACCAAAAAGGTTATCTTCAGCAGAGATGTGTTGTTCAAGGAGGAAGAGTCATGGAATGGAACCATAGACAATGTTGTGGGAGATGCAATACCCCAACTAGAAGATGAAGAAGAAGAGGAGATGATTGGATAACAGGGTCTAGTAGCATCTTCACCAGTAGCAAATACTCCAGCAAGAACACCTAGAAACTCAGTTCGAGGTGAAGCATCAAGTCCGCAATCAGGTAATGAATCTGATCATAGTAATAGAAAGACTAGAAGATTGGAAGATATTCATGATGAATTGGATGCAAATACCAATTATGCTTTTATTGCTAGTGAACCTGTGTTTTATGAAGAGGCAGTAAAAGAAGAGCATTGGGTAAAAGCTATGGATGAAGACATAGATTTCATTGAGAGAAATGGTACATGGGATCTAGTTGATCTGCCAAAAAATAAGAAACCCATTGGTGTGAAGTGGGTCTATAAGACCAAACTCAATGAAAAAGGTGATATTGATAGGTACAAGGCAAGGTTAGTAGCAAAAGGTTTCTCGCAGCAACCAGGAATTGATTTTGGAGAAACTTTTGCACTAGTGGCAAGATTGGACACAGTAAGAGCAGTCCTAGCAATAGCAGCCCAGAACAGATGGAAAGTGTATCAAATGGATGTCAAGTCAGCATTCTTGAATGGAATTCTTGAAGAAGAAATTTATGTGGAGCAGCCACATGGGTATGAAATCAAAGAACACGAAGAGAAATTTTACAAGTTGAGGAAAGCTCTATATGGGCTCAAGCAAGCTCCGAGAGCTTGGTATAGCAAAATTGATTCTTATCTGATAAAAAATGGTTTTAGCAGAAGCAGCAGCGAACCAACACTTTACACAAAGGTAAATCAACAAGGACATATTTTTATAGTTTATTTATATGTCGATGATATGATTTTTACAGGTGACTTGTCAGTAGATGAGTTCAAGGCAGCTATGAAGAAAGAGTTCGAGATGACAGACCTTGGATTAATGAAGTTTCTTGGTTTAGAGGTAGAACAGTCAGAAGAATAAAAAAAGGTATATTTATTTCTCAAAGTAATTATGCTAATGAAGTTCTTAAGCGATTCAGAATGCTTAATTCAAACCAACACCTACACCAGTGGCAATAGGTACAAAGTTGAGCAAAGAAGATGACAGTCCCAAAGTAGATCCAACATTGTTTAAGAGACTTGTAGGAAGTCTCATGTATCTCATAGCTACGAGACCAGATATTATGTATGTTGTCAGCTTGATTTCCAGGTTCATGGAGTCTCC
The DNA here is from genome assembly GCA_027924585.1 of Larix kaempferi. Classification (NCBI taxonomy): domain Eukaryota; kingdom Viridiplantae; phylum Streptophyta; class Pinopsida; order Pinales; family Pinaceae; genus Larix; species Larix kaempferi. The sequence goes on along the minus strand of BSBM01000001.1, from coordinate 34,756,193 downwards.
CAAAGTAGATGACAGTCCCAAAGTAGATCCAACATTGTTTAAGAGACTTGTAGGAAGTCTCATGTATCTCATAGCTACGAGACCAGATATTATGTATGTTGTCCGCTTGATGTCAAGTCAACATTCTTGAATAGAATTCTTGAAGAAGAAATTTATGTGGAGCAGCCACATGGGTATGAAATCAAAGAACACGAAGAGAAATTTTACAAGTTGAAGAAAGCTCTATATGGGCTCAAGCAACCTCCAAGAGCTTGGTATAGCAGAATTGATTCTTATCTGATAAAAAATGGTTTTAGCAGAAGCAGCAGCGAACCAACACTTTACACAAAGGTAAATCAACAAGGACATATTTTTATAGTTTGTTTATATGTTGATGATATGATTTTTACAGGTGACTTGTCAGTAGATGAGTTCAAGGCAGCTATGAAGAAAGAGTTCGAGATGACAGACCTTGGATTAATGACGTTTCTTGGTTTAGAGGTAGAACAGTCAGAAGAAGAAAAAAAGGTATATTTATTTCTCAAAGTAATTATGCTAATGAAGTTCTTAAGCAATTCAGAATGCTTAATTCAAACCAACACCTACACCAGTGGCAACAGGTACAAAGTTGAGCAAAGAAGATGACAGTCCCAAAGTAGATCCAACATTGTTTAAGAGACTTGTAGGAAGTCTCATGTATCTCATAGCTACGAGACCAGATATTATGTATGTTGTCAGCTTGATTTCCAGGTTCATGGAGTCTCCCAAAGACTCGCATTAACAAGTTGGAAAAAGGATATTACGATATGTTGCAGGGACTTCAAGCTATGGAATTTTATACTCAAGCACTGAGTATGATATTTTGACAGGTTTCACTGACAGTGATTTTGTGGGAAGTGTGGATGACAGGAAGAGCACTTCCAGTCTTTTTTTCATCTTGGATCAGGGGTGATTTCATGGGCATCCAAGAAGAGCCCATTGTGACACTTTCATCAGCATAAGTAGAGTATGTAGCAACAACATCAACAGCATGTCAATCATTCTGGCTACGCAAAGTTTTAGAAGGTCTTCAACAGAAACAAGAAGGAGTAACAACAATCTATTGTGGCAACAATTCAGCAATCGCTCTATCCAAGAACCATGTTTTTCAACAAAAAAGCAAGCACATTGATACCATATATCACTTCATAAGAGAACTTGTGAACAATGGTGAAGTTCATGTTGAGCATTGTAAATCGATTGACCAATTGGCTTACATATTCACAAAGCCATTGGAAAAAGAAATTTTTGAAACCCATAAAGATAATTTAGGCATTGTAAAATCTATAGTAGTCAGTAGTAATTAAGAGGGAGTGTTAGAAATAGTAATTACTTATGTTAGCGTAGCTTTAGCTTTAGCTTTTACTTTAGTTCCTATTTAGAAGTTCAGTTAATAAAACATGCAACAGCATGCTTTGCATGCATGCAAAAGCTAGGTTAGACTTTTTAAGGTTTCCATAAGTGTTTAAATACACATTCATATTTGGTTTGTAAGGTATTAGTTGATCTTTTGTTTATCAATAAAGATTAAAGAGTCGTAGCTCATTTTGCATAATCTTTGTGTTTATTTTTGCCTCCAACCTTCAGAACCCATAATGGTGTAAACCTATAGTGCACGAAAGCATCCATAGGGTTAATGCCTCGACCAAGGTCACAAAGAATACCAATAAAAAAAGCAACAAAACTAATTAATAAATGGTTGGTATCGAATTGAGTAACTCAATAATTATGAAGCCCACATTTATTAAACACTTACAAGATAGAACCCTCGATGGAGATAAGTGAGTAGATTTCTATTCAATTTCATCATCTGCGCAGAATGGAAGATGTGAGAGAGTGACCATTTTCAAAGCCAAAATAAAATGTCTATATAAAATTATTTATAATTTTAAAATGATGGATGAAGTATACTTACCATTATCCCTGTGATTTGATGAAATGTATTTGTTATTTATGGCTTTCAATTAACATGAAAACATTGATCCATAATCTATACATATATTTTATGAATAAACCTATGATATAGTTACATAGGGAACAGAAAAAACCCTAAACAAATAATCTAGCTCATAAGTTGAAGACATCAATCATAACAAGGAACAAGAAAACCTAAAGAAAAGCCGGGTCGATAAAACATTTAGAGAAATAGCGAAAGGAATAAATTTACCTACAAAATCTGGTTCGTGTTTGAGTTGAACCCAGAATGGTGTATACTTGGAGTGTGGGAGAGAATCCATAAGGTTAATGCATCGACCAGGGTTAGGGAGAATACCAATAAACAAAACAACAAAAATAATTAATAAATGTTTGGTATCGAACCGAATAACTCAATGATTATGAAGCCTACATTTATTAAACACTTACAGGGTAGAACACTCGATGGATATAAGCTAGTATATTTCTATTCAATCCTCTATAAATTTCATCATCTACTCATAATGGAAGATGCCATAGACTGATTCTCAACACCATTTCCTGCACTCAACTGATCCAACTTGTGGGTGTCGGGATAATATAAATGCCCTCAAGTAAATTGATAGTGGAGACGAAACGTTTGAGTTTCAGGTGCACTTGGTAGCCTGTATGTACACACCCACGCGCACCACAACGCTCCAGGTGACACTCAACTCATGCCCACCACTTCATTATTAAACCATTTGGAATACATGGGATGGGACACTTGGAATAGTTCTAGCAATGGTTTTCAAGAAATAAAGGCAGAGAGCGTTAAGCATGGGGCTCGAATATGGGCATTTGGAGAGTGGAGAATAGACCAAGCTATGCAAGGTAAACGTGGCAGGAGAGGTAGTGGAGAAATGGATTGTCATATCGATTTAAATAACTTTATTTTTTTTATTAATTATTGTGTTGACACTTTGATTCAGTTGTCATTGATGGTTGGAAAGCAACAATTGAGTTTTTAAATACAAGAAAAGAATGTTGTTAGACAAGCTGTGACTCAGCAACTCACACAAGCTATAACTCAGACAAGCTGTGACTTAGACAGCTGCAACTCAGACGGCCATGACTCAGACGGTTGAGACTAAGACGGTCGTGACTCAGATAAGAACACAGTGATTCGTGTCTCGATTTGCGGGCAACTGAAAACGAATCTCGAAAATATGAGACATGGGTTTTGTGCGCAACGACCTCATTTAATAAACTTACAAGGAAATCGCCAAACAAAGCTATGGTTTGAGCTATACAAGTGGTTCTCTGAACATGTAATTTTCAGATTTACTGTTGCGACCAGTTTTTACAAATTAGCAATTGGTTGAAACAGCTGTGACTCAAACAGCCGTGACTCAAACACGCTGCAACTCACAAACATATTTTTAATTAGTCAGTTACAGCGTGTAAACTCTGGAATTCAAATAGACAGTTAAAATGTCAGTTACAGCGTGTAAATTCTGGAAGTTAAAGAGACAGTTTCAGTTTTAGAATTGGTATATCTGGAAGTTAAAGAGACCGAGGCATATAACTTCAGCATTTATAAAAAAACAATTGATGAGAACAAAATTAATGTGAGATTTGAGAGGATGAAGAGGAGTGGTTGCTGATGAAGCTGTGATTCAAAGAAAACATTTCAGAACAGAAATGTATGGCTCAATTTAATGAATAACAAAATGCCCAAAAACTCAAGCTGTAGCAGCACAGAACAAAAAATAAAAAGGGTATGTACTAATATATTTGAATCAGTGTTATATAATTGACTGAAAAATTCTTACCAATTCAGAAGAAAAATGTGTGGCTCGATTTAATGAAAAATAGAATGCCCAAAAACCCAAGCTGTAACAGCACAGAACAATTCATAAAACTCCTTATGAATTGTGGTTTGGAAGACCTACTTCAATCAAGTATTTTAGAGTTTTTGGAAGTAAATGTTATATCAAAAACAATGATGAACATCTTGGAAAATATGATGATAGGGCTGATGAAGGTATCTTTCTGGGGTATGCTACAAATAGTAAAGGATACAGATGTTACAATAAGAGTTCACGTAAAATGGTTGACAGCATTGACATTAAGATTGATGAAGGTATGCCTGTAAAAGATATTCATATAAACGATGTTGATACAAAAGATGCAGCTGAAGACGAAGAAGAACAAGTCCAAGAATCAGAAAAGGAAGACTCTGAGTCAAAAAATGAAAGTATAGGTACACAGCAACAACCAGTAAATCCTTCTTCAAGAATTATTCAAAAGAATCATCGTGAAAATCAAATTGTTGGCAACAAGAATGAAGGTGTTCAGACAAGAAGTAAGTTACTTAAGAATTCAGAACAGTCTCACATTATTTTTTTATCTGTCATAGAACCCAAGAATTTTAATGAAGCCAGTGAAGATGAAGATTGGATAAAAGCTATGAATGAAGAGCTTGATCAGATTGAAAAGAATAATACTTGGGAACTTGTTCCTAGGCCAACATACAAGAATGTGATTGGTCCAAATGGGTTTTTAAGAATAAAATGAATGACCAAGGACAAATTGTCAGGAATAAAGCTAGATTGGTCTGTAAAGGATATCCTCAAGTTGAAGGACAAGATTTTGATGAAACCTTTGCACCTGTGGCAAGAATGGAAGCTATCAGAATATTTCTTGCTTATGCCTATCACAAGAAGTTCAAAATTTATCAGATGGATGTCAAGTCAGCATTTCTCAATGGAGATTTAAAAGAAGAAGTTTATATGGAACAACCCGAGGGATTCTCTCTAACAAACAATCCTGATCATGTTTTCAAATTGAAGAAAGCTCTATATGGATTGAAACAAGCACCAAGAGCCTGGTACTATAGATTAGATAAATATTTACAAGAGAAAGGATTCAAGAAAGGCAATGTTGATAGTAATATGTATATCAAAACAGAAGGTGATGACTTATTAGTTGTTTTGGTTTATGTTGACGATATCATTTTTGGATGTACTAATGCTTCTTCTGTTCAATGGTTTGCTAATGCTATGCAATCTGAGTTTGAAATGTCCATGATTGGAGAACTGTCATACTTTCTTGGTCTTCAAATTAATTAGAGTTTTGAAGGACTATTTATCTCTCAAAAGAAATATCTACAAGAGATGTTGAAGAAATTTCAGATGGAGGATTCTTCACTTGTTAGTACCCCTATGATTGCTGGATGCAAGCTTAGCAAAGATGATATTTCACTAGATGTTGATCAAAGAACATATAGGTCAATGATAGGAAGTCTTATGTACATTACTGCAACTCGTCCTGATATTATGCATGTTGTTGGAATGGTAGGAAGATTTCAGTCCGCTCCCAAACAAAGTCACTTGGTAGCTATGAAGAGAATTTTCAAATACTTGAAAGGCACAATGACTTATGGTCTCTGGTATCCTACGAATCAAAAATTTCAGTTGATTGCATATTCAGATGCTAATTGGGCAAACTGTTTAGATGAAAGAAAGAGCACTAGTGGAGGTGCATTCTTCTTAGGCGATTCATTAGTAGCATGGATGAGTAAAAAGCAAGGTTCTATCTCTCTATCTACTACTGAGGCTGAATACATAGTTGCTGCAACATGTTGTACACAGGTATTATGGATGATACAAACTCTTGCTGATTTGGAGGTAAAATATTCTAAACCTATTCCTATTCACTGTGATAACATAAGTGCCATTAGTGTGTCAAAGAACCCTGTTCTTCATTCCAAGACCAAACACATTCCAATCAAGTATCATTTTTTAAGGGAGCAAGTTACAAACAGAGTAGTCCAATTACATTTCATTCCTTCTAAAGAACAGATTGTGGATATCTTTACTAAACCCTTATCCAAAATCCAGTTTGAATATCTACGTCAGAAGTTGGGTGTCATATCTTGTTCCAACTAACTTGTTCACGTTGGCAAGGGGAGTTTGTGCTTATTGTATATCTGATGTAATTCTGAGATGGTTTCAGAATGTTTTATTTGCTGATTTCTGAGTTAATATTGATAGGGGAAGATGTATTGTCATGATTTCTTTGACATTGATGTCAAAGGGGGAGAAGTTCAGGTAGTTGCAGATATCAAGCAGTCAGTGCAACATCATAATTTTCAGGTTTCCATCAATGCCAAAGGGGGAGATTGTTGGCACTTTGATTCAATGTCATTGATGGTTGGAAAGCAACGACTGAGTTTTTAAATACAAGAAAAGAATGTTGTTAGACAAGCTGTGACTCAGCAACTCAAACAAGCTATAACTCAGACAACTGTGACTCAGACAACTGTGACTCAGACAAGCTGTGACTCAGACGGCTGCAACTCAGACGGTCGTGACTCACACGGCTGAGACTCAGATGGCCGTGACTCAAATAAGAACACAGTGATTCGCATCTCGATTTTCGGGAAACTGGAGATGAATCTCAAAAACATGGGACATGGGTTTTGTGCGCAACGGCCTCATTTACTTGACTCAGGAGGAAATTTCCAAACAAAGCTATGGTTTGAGCTATACAAGTGGTTCTCTGAACATGTAATTCTCAAATTTACTATTGCGACCGGTTTTTACAAATTAGCAATTGGTTGAAACAGCTGTGACTCAAACAAGCTGCGACTCACAAACATATTTTTAATTAGTCAGTTACAGCGTGTAAACTCTGGAATTCAAAGAGACAGTTACAGCGTGTAAATTCTGGAAATTAAAGAGATAGTTTCAGTTTTAGAATTGGTATATCTGGAAGTTAAAGAGACCGAGGCATATAACTTCAGCAGCTATAAAAAAAAAATGATGAGAACAAAATTAATGTGAGATTTGAGAGGATGAAGAGGAGTGGTTGCTGATGAAGCTATGATTCAAAGAAAACATTTCAGAACAGAAATGTATGGCTCGATTTAATGAAGAACAAAATGCCCAGAAACTCAAGTTGTAGCAGCACAGAACAAAAAATGAAAAGGGTATGTACTGATATATTTGAATTAGTGTGATATAATTGACTGGAAAATTCTTAACAATTCAGAAGAAAAATGTGTGGCTCAATTTAATGAAAAATAGAATGCCCAGAAACCCAAGCTGTAGCAGCACAGAACAAAAAATAAAAATGAAAAGAGTATGTATTGATTTATCTGAACTAGTGTGACATAATCGACTGAAAAATTATTGCTGGGGTGGAAGGGAGGTGCTAGGGAGGATTGTTGTCCTCATATTTCAGTGGGTGCTGAAGAAGAAGAGTTGGTGCTCTCACAACAAGAAAATCCATCTTTTAGCACCACAAGTTAGCACCACTTATGTTTTGTGGTGCTAAAGTAGTGGTAGTAGCACCAGTTATAGCTTTGTGGTGTTAATGTGGCGGTATTAGCACCACTTATATTTTGTGGTGTTAATGTGGTGGTATTAGCACCACTTATATTTTGTGGTGTTAATATGGTGTTAATGTTTATTGTTATTATTGGAAATTGAGCTTTTCTTCATTTATCTTAAAAGAAATGCCTTGTTGGAAAGTACCATGAAGTGGTGCTACGCTACTATTTGCCACATGGACATATACAAGTAGGATTTAATTATGAAGGTTTGCACCATAAACACTACAACTTCATAAACAATTATTTTGTAAATATCTCAATTAAATTATTTATATTTTGTTTTATTCATTCAAATAAATTATCAAGATTAGTTAATGAGTTTTTGCAACACAATTACAACATATTAAATTATTTTTTATAGTATTTAAACAAACAAATTTGCATGATTCATTTCCTAGGCTTTTCACCACTAACACAACAAGTTTACAAATAATTATTTTGTAAATAATTCAATTAAATTATTCATTTTTAATACTATTTAAACAAATAGATACCTAAGATTTTTAATAATGACAAATAATTAAAAACAAATGATAGTATTTTTATTAATCTTATTAATTTTTTTGATGGACATTAGTATAATTATTTGGTTTTTAGTAGAACACATGAAGTTAGGCTAAAGGAATCCTAAGGCTAGAGGAATGCTAGGTTGGAAAGTGCCATATAGTGGTGTTAGCACCATAAACACAATAACTTCACAATTAATTATTTTGTCAATAACTTAATTCGTTTTTTTTCATTCAAATAAATGCTCAAGACTAATTTATAAGGTTTTACACCACAATCACAACAAATTCAATTATTTATCTATATACTATTTAAACAAATAAATTCACATGATTCATTTATGAGACTTTGCACCACAAGTCAATTATTCATTTTTAAATATTATTTAAGCATATAAATACAAATGATTATTAATATCAACAAATAATTAAAGTCAATTATTTTTAATTTATTACTATTATAGAATAGTAATAAAAGTGTTTTGAATTGAAATTCGATTAGCTATATACGTTTATTAATCTTATTAAATTTCTCTTAGACATGATTGAGGGAGGAAACCTTTACCTTGGGCCCTAAATGACGGTTTTAGGAATCTAGGATCAAGAAGGATGATCATCACACATGTGTTCATAAGAATATTCTTAGCTTCTATGTGTGGTAATTGTTGCCATTATAAGGTTTTGATCAGTAGTGAGAGGTCTACTTTTCCTTGACCTAGTTAAGAGAAGAAAACTAGTCCCTGGGATAAATGAAGCTTCTAGGCATGTAGCGATCATAATGATGTGTTGAGACAACACAAATTACTTTTTGAGAGGATCCATGGCATTATAATAGGGATATAGAGGAGAATTAGAGGACATAAAAATAGGTATATGTCTTCGGGGCATAAACATGATTACAGGAGCAAACCCAGGCCTTTGACATTAGGCGAAACCTATAGAAATATTAAATTAACAACTATACCCTGAAACACCACATAAGACCTCTTAAGGATATCCTTTGCCTAATATTGGAGGTATAAATGTCACTAAGGGGTTTTAAGCACTATATATGGGTTTCAAGTCCCTTCTCATGTTTGAGGGGGGAAACCCAAGCCTTAGCCCCTAATAAAATATTTTTTGCATCCAATGCCAAAATAAACACCTCAAATAACTACACATGGCCTACTAGGGGTATTATTTACACCTATGTGAGGACATGAAGCCATTATGAGGTTTTTACAAACTTATATATGGATCTCATGGTTTTGTATAATTTCATAGGAGGAAACATGGGTCTTAATCCCTAAGGGAGGCTTTGAAACATGCTCAAGAATTGCCAACATTACCATTGGCATTTGAGTATTGATATAAGTGACACTATATATGGGTCTTAGAACCTTGGACATATTTGTGGGAGGAATTCTCAAGACTTAAGCCCTAAAGGAAGGTTTTAGGAAGCTTGAGATAAGAGAAATGACTCAAACTATCACATAGGAGATCATGCAATGTGTAAGAGATCCTTATCCTTAAAGTGGAATATGGGTGGCAATATGTAGTTTTCTACACTAAGGATGGGTCTTGCACCATGGTTGGGGAAAACATTGAGGGAATTATACCCTAACATAAGATTATTGGCGTAATGAGAAATTATTAAGGCCATGAACTATAAAATAAACCCATTAAAGTGGATCTTTTCCATTAAAGTTGGATATGGGCACAATCAAGGGTTTTTTCATAGTGGGATGGATCTCGAGGCCTCGAATGGAGTCATAGGAGGAAAGAAAGATCCTTATGTAGGTGTCCTAGCCCATTGGGAATGACATTCTAGGGAAGAAGACCATGTATCTGGCCCTAAACAATACATTGAGGCGTACATATCCATGAACAATTCCTTGAAGCACCATGCATGACTTCACAGGGGTATCCATGGTGATACGTATGTAGGGCTTGTGATCTTAGTTCCTTGGACATGGACAATGCAGGAGAGATAAATCTTGGGACCTAAAGGAATCTTTTGGGCATCGAAGGCTAAGAGGGTTTCCTCCACCAAACACACATGGCCTCTTGAGAGTAACATTAGCCTATGATTGAGGATGTCGGTTCCATTAGATGGTTTTGTTCAATATGTGCATGCCTTAGGGTCTTAGGAATTATTTTCTAGGTCTAAGGAATATTCTAGCATCCAAGGATAAGAATGCATCCACCATTAACACATGGGCTCTTGAGGGTATCATTGGACTATGATTGATTATATATCTTCCATTAGGTGGTTTTGAGCAATATGTATCTATCCTAGGGCCTTGGGACCATTAAGACATCGAGAGCCATGAAACATTTCTCAAAGCACCACGCATTACTTCACAAAGGTATCCAAATAGAATAGAAAATGAGAAATATGTCCAATATTTTTGGTACCTAAGCCTCCCCAACATAGTTTTTTCTCTAGATAAGGTTTAGCACCAATTGGGCTATGTCGATCAAGCCCACCTCTTATTACTTGTGAGTAAAGTAGTTTGATAATGAGATCCATTGTACTATGTATCTAAGTCTTGTGGCCTTGGGGCCTTCAACATGGTTAGCGGGAGATACCTAAATCTTTGCCCTAAATGAAGCTTGTAGCCATATAGGGATAAGAAGTTTTCCTCCACCAACCATACACAACCTCCTAATTGTATAATTGTCCTATGATTGAGGATGTTGTTACCATTAAGTGGTGTTAAGTAGTATGTGCATGTCTTAAACCCTTGGGAATCATGTTCCATGGAAGAAGACCGTGTTTTTGGCCCTAAAGAAATCATTTAGGCATTTAGATCCATGAACACTACCTGAAAGCACCATTGATTACTTTAGAGGGGTATCTATTGAACTATGTATCTAGTTCTTGTGGCCTTGGTCCTTTACACATGGTTAGTGGAGGAGAACTCAATCTTGAGCTCTAAATAATTATTCTATCCATCCAAGGCTAAGAAGATTGCCTCCACTAGAAACACATGGCCTCTTGAGGGTATCATTGGCCTATAATTGATTATGCCATTGCCATTATGTGGTTTTGAGTAGTATATACATGTCTCAGGGCCTTGGGAATGGTTTTTAAGGGACATCAACCATGCCTTTGGCCCTGAAGAAATGATTGGGGAATCTAGAGTGTTGAACAATTCCTGGAGAACCATGCATGTCCTTGCATGGATATCCATGCCACTAGGTATCTATGTCTTGGGGCCTTGGACATGTTCAAGGGAGGAGACTTGAACCTCTAGCTCCAAAGGAATCTTATAGCCATCAAAGGATAAGATGATTGCCTCAACCAACCACGCATGTCCTCTCAAGGGTATCATTGTCATATGACTAAGGATATTATTTCCATTATGTGGTTTTGAGAAGCATGTAGGTGTATTAGGAAGGTTGTATCCACCAACAACACATTTTCTTTTGAGGGTTATTGGCCTATGATTGAGGATGTTAGTGACATTAGGGTATTAGAGGGGTATGTACATGTATTGGGGTGATGTGAATGAAGCCTAATTCCATTGGAATACTTAACATGCCATAGATCAATGTTATGTGATCGATTCAGGCATCGTTCATTGCCTTGATCCCTAAATTCTTACTTTAGAGCCTAAGGATTAGTTTCCTCTATTGACCATCTCTATTTCCCTAAAACCCATAAATAGTGCTCAAATCATCCAAATGGCACCCATATCCCTTCTTAGATGCCAAAGATAACCTAGATAGATTCAATGTCATGCATCGTGCTTTGAGGCAATGTACATGGCTTTGAATGCCTCGACAATTTATTTAGGGACAAAGGCATGGCCTTTTTCCCTGGAACATCATTCCCAAGGCCATGAGACACCTACATACTACTCAAAACAACTTGTTATCATTGACATCCTAAATTGTAGGTTAATAATGCACTCAAGCGGCCATCTATAGTTGGTGGAGACCACCTCATTATCCTTATATGGCTAGAATATTCCGTTAGGGATTGAGGATCAAGTGTCCTCTGCTGACCATGTCCAAGGCCCTAAGGAAAAATCCTAGATACTTAGTGCCATGGATACCCCTACGAAATTATGCGCAATCCCTTCACACATTGTTCATGGCTCTAAATTCCCTCACAATTAATTTAGGGTCAAATACATAGTCTTCTTTGCATGGTATCCATTTCTTTAGGGCTCATGACTCTCTCTCTCTCTCTCTCTCTCTCTCTCTCTCTATTCGCCCCTAACCCCCCATCTACCCCCATCTGTCAAATTCATCCATTGATTAGTCACATGCAATTAATTTGGATTTATCCTTTAATTTTTTCAAAATGGCAATTGGATGCATTTGACATTTATTCAAATGAATGCAAATAAGGTTGAGATTACAAAAGTAATAATGCTTTCATTGCTTCCCTCTGAATTTGATATCTATGAATCAATTGACATCATAAATTGGTCTAATTGTTATGATTTCATTCCAGTTGGTCCAATTGCTATGAAAATTTTAGGGGAAAAATTTTGCAAATGGGGAAAATTAAGGGTTTTGGAATTTTCCATGGGAGAATGATGCTAGAAATTATGATGATGTTGATGTTGATGTTATTATATGATGATGATGACTACAATCATGATGTCGACAATCTTCGATCTCTTCTTCTGACTAGGACTCCTATCAATCTTCAATCCCTTCTTTTGACTAGGATGAGAGGAAGACGAGGAGGGATTTTCTCCAGTGGATATATCCATTCCCTACCTATTACAGGGATTCGGATGACTCACAAAGAAAGGCATGCTTGAACACCGTATTCATGTCATGTCCGAAGCGAAGGCCTAGATCCGCAAAGGATCCATTAACAAAGAGCCAATCAAAGGTGCAATTCATTTCTTCACTCTGAACACATGAGTTCACATACCCCGTAGGAGTTATGACACTACCCTCGTCAGAGAAAAACCTAGATCTAACATCCACATAAGATACACATATTTTGACTTATGACAATGTCTTTGGAGAAGTCTACTATTTGGACCTCTGATTCCATTACTACAAAGAACTTGACAAAAATATGAGGTGGCAATCACCCCATTGAAACCCTAATCAACATATTCTTCTTGTTGAAGGGATCTATGCTAAAATTATGTTTATTTTTTACAAACCATTCACATGCAGTCTACTGGAACATTAAGAGATGCATTAAGTGAAACCCTTCATCATTGTTGAGTGATGTTGAAGATCCATGAACAACATGGAGTTATTGTTGTCAACTTAAAAGATAAACTTGTCAAGCTTCGCAAGTTATTGGAGGACATGTAATGTTGAGTTTGACACACTAAATAATTTTTTAATGCAACTATAAACGTCCTTATTCTATTGAAACTAATAGAAGCATAAATTTTATGAAAAGAAAGCCATGTTTTATAATAGAGGGGGAAATTCTATGAGAGGAAATGCCTTCTATAACCAAAGCAAAAGTACTCAAGTCCACTTTATTTCCTTTTAATAAAATATTAAAATAATGATGGTCTCTTTTCTTTAGCTTTCCCGATTCGACTTTGGGCATCTACATTTATCTTCCATCTTCACAAGTGTGGCTGAGGCTATAGGGGTTTTCCCTGTTCATAGGTGCGACTGAGGCTATAGGTGTTCGCCATCTTCATGCGTGCGGTTGAGGCTACAGGGGTTTTCTCTCATTATGGGCACGACTAAGGCTACAAGGGTTTTGCTCCAGCAACTAGCTAGAAGGGAGGGTTGGTCCTGAACTAGAATATGAGGGTCCTAATCCTCCCCCCTACCCTTGAGTGACACAGGCTCACATGCACAACATAATACATAGGTAGATCATCGCTTTGTAACGAAGCAACCAATACAAATAGGATATTTCCTTATACAAGCGTTGTCTTACGGAGGAAAATACTATCGTATAATTAAATAATGGACACTCAGGAATGAGACACTAAGGTCCTCTCTAGCTCAAGGTTCCTATTACTAAGGTTCCTAATCTGTAGCTATCCTAAAGTCGAGGAACGCATACCTCTGAGCTGATTTATGATGTAACAACTTCCTATTTTTTTTTCTTTTGAAATCTAGTACCCATCCAGGGAATCTAACTTATACTTTCCATTTACATCTTCTAACTCAAAAAATCAAGGTCACTCTTTCTACTTCTATTGTTTGTAGACTTTAAACTCTATGGAAAATATAGTTCTTCCAAAAGAAGTTCAAGTGTTTATAATGAATGGATATCATTTTACTTAGCTTAACAACTAACACTCTTCGTCATATTTGACAGGTCCATGAGGGTAAGTTCCATGGAATTCTTTGACCTTCCTCAATTGCTGAGCAATGAAGGATGGGCTATGAACTTCTTTAAGGTATCTGAATTTCTAAACTTTGCATACTCTATGGAATCTTTTGTTGTTTCTCCAACATAATTAATTTAAGGTCCAATCAAGATTCTTTCATAAAACAATTATTAACACATAATTTTTACATGTCTTAAAAGATAATCGTGAAGTTGTATAATCCTATTCATTTATGTATGTAGCTGTCATAATCAACTATGAAACGTTGATATCAACACTTATGTGTCATGCTAAGGGAATCATGGACTTCAACTAGAATTTCCAAGACTTGGTAACTCTTACGCTCTTCAAGGTTAACCCCTGCATTCGCTTTACCAAACAAGAGGTCATCAACAACCTTAGCCAGCTGGAGGGTTAGGTTCGGAAGCGGGAAAACTCTTAATTGAAAATCTAACCCTTCGGATAGAGAAGGGTTCTGTCATTGTAAGGAACACAGGTGTCTCCGGACATTCTTCTTTAATGCACTGGTGGTTCAAGTAGACTTACAACAGTGCCGACATGAGCTGATGGGGAGGGTAATAAAGGATAGCCTGGTTGGAACAACAGTACCTATAGTGGTTCGAGATCTTTCTTTGCCAGGCAGAAAGCTCTGCTAACAGTTTTTCCTTTGTCACCTTCCGTCTCGGTTCCATGGACTCTATTCTATAGGAAGTTAGAGTCCTTCGAACCGGGAGGTCTCTTCAATTTCTTTGCAACGTTTCCTATGGTGGTGAGATGAATGGTGTTATTATCATCCTTGTTTGCAGGTTGGCCGGTTAAAATGAAATTCTATCTCCTGAGGTAAGATATGAGTTTTCTTCCAGTCTCAGTTTTTTTCTTCTAACAATTTCATGAGAAGACGTTTCCAAGACCTTACTCTCATTATTTGTTTTTACATATATGGATTTCGAACTCCAACAACTTCGACAGAATCGAGCAGCCGAGAGATGAAAGGGTAACTGATACTCCTTCCAAGATTGAACCTCGGTTTTGGATTGAACCTTAATTTTTCCATGGAATTCCAAGATTTCTACTATACCGCCGAATTAATGGCGCACCCACCTGCTCAGGGTTTCTCTTTGGAGATAAGGCCAAATATGAGGTTTCATGCCCCGAGACAGAATTAACATCTCAGTATTTGATTTAAAGTTTTACTTTCGGATCACAAGTTTATAACAGGAACTAAACTTTGTATTTAAATATTCTCTTATTACCAAGCTGACTAACTGTTTTCTTTCAAAAGTACAAGACTTTACGGATAATAGGATATTTTCTCTTTTGTAGAATCAGTCGGGGAGGCCTGAGAGACAGTGGTTTACCTTGCGACGGATGTCAGTGTTTCAAGTCCGCTTATCTCCAGCCTATGATCCTATTGCACTCGATTTATATTGTTTCATTGAAGGTTCCACCTGCACTAAATGACATATTATAATCACGGGGCCTTTTGAAGACATGGGCTCCTACGTAAACAGATAAAATGTGAACCCGGATTGAAGGTCCTGACAATGGAAAAAATATTGGTTATAACAAAAATTGGCTGCTGATGACATGGTGAAGCAAAAAGAGGAGGTTTTAGTAGCAGCCATAAGGGAAAGAGACAAGCTGCGGTATCGATCTAGATCTTCCTCTGATGTTGGGTCTCTTTTTTTTGTATATAACTACTGGGTCTCGATCTATAACAGGAAGGGATGCTTCTAGACAAGGTAATGGCCATGGACCACTGGGTTCGAACCATACAAGTGGTCCATGGCCATGGACCACTTGTCTAGAAGCATCCCTTCCTGTTATAGATCGAGACCCAGTAGTTATATACAAAAAAAAGAGACCCAGCATCAGAGGAAGATCTAGATCGATACCGCAGCTTGTCTCTTTCCCTTATGGCTGCTGCTAAAACCTCCTCTTTTTGCTTCACCATGTCATCAGCAGCCAATTTTTGTTATAACCAATATTTTTTCCATTGTCAGGACCTTCAATCCGGGTTCACATTTTATCTGTTTACGTAGGAGCCCATGTCTTCAAAAGGCCCCGTGATTATAATATGTCATTTAGTGCAGGTGGAACCTTCAATGAAACAATATAAATCGAGTGCAATAGGATCATAGGCTGGAGATAAGCGGACTTGAAACACTGACATCCGTCGCAAGGTAAACCACTGTCTCTCAGGCCTCCCCGACTGATTCTACAAAAGAGAAAATATCCTATTATCCGTAAAGTCTTGTACTTTTGAAAGAAAACAGTTAGTCAGCTTGGTAATAAGAGAATATTTAAATACAAAGTTTAGTTCCTGTTATAAACTTGTGATCCGAAAGTAAAACTTTAAATCAAATACTGAGATGTTAATTCTGTCTCGGGGCATGAAACCTCATATTTGGCCTTATCTCCAAAGAGAAACCCTGAGCAGGTGGGTGCGCCATTAATTCGGCGGTATAGTAGAAATCTTGGAATTCCATGGAAAAATTAAGGTTCAATCCAAAACCGAGGTTCAATCTTGGAAGGAGTATCAGTTACCCTTTCATCTCTCGGCTGCTCGATTCTGTCGAAGTTGTTGGAGTTCGAAATCCATATATGTAAAAACAAATAATGAGAGTAAGGTCTTGGAAACGTCTTCTCATGAAATTGTTAGAAGAAAAAAACTGAGACTGGAAGAAAACTCATATCTTACCTCAGGAGATAGAATTTCATTTTAACCGGCCAACCTGCAAACAAGGATGATAATAACACCATTCATCTCACCACCATAGGAAACGTTGCAAAGAAATTGAAGAGACCTCCCGGTTCGAAGGACTCTAACTTCCTATAGAATAGAGTCCATGGAACCGAGACGGAAGGTGACAAAGGAAAAACTGTTAGCAGAGCTTTCTGCCTGGCAAAGAAAGATCTCGAACCACTATAGGTACTGTTGTTCCAACCAGGCTATCCTTTATTACCCTCCCATCAGCTCATGTCGGCACTGTTGTAAGTCTACTTGAACCACCAGTGCATTAAAGAAGAATGTCCGGAGACACCTGTGTTCCTTACAATGACAGAACCCTTCTCTATCCGAAGGGTTAGATTTTCAATTAAGAGTTTTCCCGCTTCCGAACCTAACCCTCCAGCTGGCTAAGGTTGTTGATGACCTCTTGTTTGGTAAAGCGAATGCAGGGGTTAACCTTGAAGAGCGTAAGAGTTACCAAGTCTTGGAAATTCTAGTTGAAGTCCATGATTCCCTTAGCATGACACATAAGTGTTGATATCAACGTTTCATAGTTGATTATGACAGCTACATACATAAATGAATAGGATTATACAACTTCACGATTATCTTTTAAGACATGTAAAAATTATGTGTTAATAATTGTTTTATGAAAGAATCTTGATTGGACCTTAAATTAATTATGTTGGAGAAACAACAAAAGATTCCATAGAGTATGCAAAGTTTAGAAATTCAGATACCTTAAAGAAGTTCATAGCCCATCCTTCATTGCTCAGCAATTGAGGAAGGTCAAAGAATTCCATGGAACTTACCCTCATGGACCTGTCAAATATGACGAAGAGTGTTAGTTGTTAAGCTAAGTAAAATGATATCCATTCATTATAAACACTTGAACTTCTTTTGGAAGAACTATATTTTCCATAGAGTTTAAAGTCTACAAACAATAGAAGTAGAAAGAGTGACCTTGATTTTTTGAGTTAGAAGATGTAAATGGAAAGTATAAGTTAGATTCCCTGGATGGGTACTAGATTTCAAAAGAAAAAAAAATAGGAAGTTGTTACATCATAAATCAGCTCAGAGGTATGCGTTCCTCGACTTTAGGATAGCTACAGATTAGGAACCTTAGTAATAGGAACCTTGAGCTAGAGAGGACCTTAGTGTCTCATTCCTGAGTGTCCATTATTTAATTATACGATAGTATTTTCCTCCGTAAGACAACGCTTGTATAAGGAAATATCCTATTTGTATTGGTTGCTTCGTTACAAAGCGATGATCTACCTATGTATTATGTTGTGCATGTGAGCCTGTGTCACTCAAGGGTAGGGGGGAGGATTAGGACCCTCATATTCTAGTTCAGGACCAACCCTCCCTTCTAGCTAGTTGCTGGAGCAAAACCCTTGTAGCCTTAGTCGTGCCCATAATGAGAGAAAACCCATGTAGCCTCAACCGCACGCATGAAGATGGAGAACACCTATAGCCTCAGTCGCACCTATGAACAGGGAAAACCCCTATAGCCTCAGCCACACTTGTGAAGATGGAAGATAAATGTAGATGCCCAAAGTCGAATCGGGAAAGCTAAAGAAAAGAGACCATCATTATTTTAATATTTTATTAAAAGGAAATAAAGTGGACTTGAGTACTTTTGCTTTGGTTATAGAAGGCATTTCCTCTCATAGAATTTCCCCCTCTATTATAAAACATGGCTTTCTTTTCATAAAATTTATGCTTCTATTAGTTTCAATAGAATAAGGACGTTTATAGTTGCATTAAAAAATTATTTAGTGTGTCAAACTCAACATTACATGTCCTCCAATAACTTGCGAAGCTTGACAAGTTTATCTTTTAAGTTGACAACAATAACTCCATGTTGTTCATGGATCTTCAACATCACTCAACAATGATGAAGGGTTTCACTTAATGCATCTCTTAATGTTCCAGTAGACTGCATGTGAATGGTTTGTAAAAAATAAACATAATTTTAGCATAGATCCCTTCAACAAGAAGAATATGTTGATTAGGGTTTCAATGGGGTGATTGCCACCTCATATTTTTGTCAAGTTCTTTGTAGTAATGGAATCAGAGGTCCAAATAGTAGACTTCTCCAAAGACATTGTCATAAGTCAAAATATGTGTATCTTATGTGGATGTTAGATCTAGGTTTTTCTCTGACGAGGGTAGTGTCATAACTCCTACGGGGTATGTGAACTCATGTGTTCAGAGTGAAGAAATGAATTGCACCTTTGATTGGCTCTTTGTTAATGGATCCTTTGCGGATCTAGGCCTTCGCTTCGGACATGACATGAATACGGTGTTCAAGCATGCCTTTCTTTGTGAGTCATCCGAATCCCTGTAATAGGTAGGGAATGGATATATCCACTGGAGAAAAATCCTCCTCGTCTTCCTCTCATCCTAGTCAAAAGAAGGGATTGAAGATTGATAGGAGTCCTAGTCAGAAGAAGAGATCGAAGATTGTCGACATCATGATTGTAGTCATCATCATCATATAATAACATCAACATCAACATCATCATAATTTCTAGCATCATTCTCCCATGGAAAATTCCAAAACCCTTAATTTTCCCCATTTGCAAAATTTTTCCCCT
Organism: Larix kaempferi; assembly: GCA_027924585.1. Lineage (NCBI taxonomy): Eukaryota > Viridiplantae > Streptophyta > Pinopsida > Pinales > Pinaceae > Larix > Larix kaempferi. The sequence goes on along the minus strand of BSBM01000001.1, from coordinate 34,736,775 downwards.
AAAATTTTCATAGCAATTGGACCAACTGGAATGAAATCATAACAATTAGACCAATTTATGATGTCAATTGATTCATAGATATCAAATTCAGAGGGAAGCAATGAAAGCATTATTACTTTTGTAATCTCAACCTTATTTGCATTCATTTGAATAAATGTCAAATGCATCCAATTGCCATTTTGAAAAAATTAAAGGATAAATCCAAATTAATTGCATGTGACTAATCAATGGATGAATTTGACAGATGGGGGTAGATGGGGGGTTAGGGGCGAATAGAGAGAGAGAGAGAGAGAGAGAGAGAGAGAGTCATGAGCCCTAAAGAAATGGATACCATGCAAAGAAGACTATGTATTTGACCCTAAATTAATTGTGAGGGAATTTAGAGCCATGAACAATGTGTGAAGGGATTGCGCATAATTTCGTAGGGGTATCCATGGCACTAAGTATCTAGGATTTTTCCTTAGGGCCTTGGACATGGTCAGCAGAGGACACTTGATCCTCAATCCCTAACGGAATATTCTAGCCATATAAGGATAATGAGGTGGTCTCCACCAACTATAGATGGCCGCTTGAGTGCATTATTAACCTACAATTTAGGATGTCAATGATAACAAGTTGTTTTGAGTAGTATGTAGGTGTCTCATGGCCTTGGGAATGATGTTCCAGGGAAAAAGGCCATGCCTTTGTCCCTAAATAAATTGTCGAGGCATTCAAAGCCATGTACATTGCCTCAAAGCACGATGCATGACATTGAATCTATCTAGGTTATCTTTGGCATCTAAGAAGGGATATGGGTGCCATTTGGATGATTTGAGCACTATTTATGGGTTTTAGGGAAATAGAGATGGTCAATAGAGGAAACTAATCCTTAGGCTCTAAAGTAAGAATTTAGGGATCAAGGCAATGAACGATGCCTGAATCGATCACATAACATTGATCTATGGCATGTTAAGTATTCCAATGGAATTAGGCTTCATTCACATCACCCCAATACATGTACATACCCCTCTAATACCCTAATGTCACTAACATCCTCAATCATAGGCCAATAACCCTCAAAAGAAAATGTGTTGTTGGTGGATACAACCTTCCTAATACACCTACATGCTTCTCAAAACCACATAATGGAAATAATATCCTTAGTCATATGACAATGATACCCTTGAGAGGACATGCGTGGTTGGTTGAGGCAATCATCTTATCCTTTGATGGCTATAAGATTCCTTTGGAGCTAGAGGTTCAAGTCTCCTCCCTTGAACATGTCCAAGGCCCCAAGACATAGATACCTAGTGGCATGGATATCCATGCAAGGACATGCATGGTTCTCCAGGAATTGTTCAACACTCTAGATTCCCCAATCATTTCTTCAGGGCCAAAGGCATGGTTGATGTCCCTTAAAAACCATTCCCAAGGCCCTGAGACATGTATATACTACTCAAAACCACATAATGGCAATGGCATAATCAATTATAGGCCAATGATACCCTCAAGAGGCCATGTGTTTCTAGTGGAGGCAATCTTCTTAGCCTTGGATGGATAGAATAATTATTTAGAGCTCAAGATTGAGTTCTCCTCCACTAACCATGTGTAAAGGACCAAGGCCACAAGAACTAGATACATAGTTCAATAGATACCCCTCTAAAGTAATCAATGGTGCTTTCAGGTAGTGTTCATGGATCTAAATGCCTAAATGATTTCTTTAGGGCCAAAAACACGGTCTTCTTCCATGGAACATGATTCCCAAGGGTTTAAGACATGCACATACTACTTAACACCACTTAATGGTAACAACATCCTCAATCATAGGACAATTATACAATTAGGAGGTTGTGTATGGTTGGTGGAGGAAAACTTCTTATCCCTATATGGCTACAAGCTTCATTTAGGGCAAAGATTTAGGTATCTCCCGCTAACCATGTTGAAGGCCCCAAGGCCACAAGACTTAGATACATAGTACAATGGATCTCATTATCAAACTACTTTACTCACAAGTAATAAGAGGTGGGCTTGATCGACATAGCCCAATTGGTGCTAAACCTTATCTAGAGAAAAAACTATGTTGGGGAGGCTTAGGTACCAAAAATATTGGACATATTTCTCATTTTCTATTCTATTTGGATACCTTTGTGAAGTAATGCGTGGTGCTTTGAGAAATGTTTCATGGCTCTCGATGTCTTAATGGTCCCAAGGCCCTAGGATAGATACATATTGCTCAAAACCACCTAATGGAAGATATATAATCAATCATAGTCCAATGATACCCTCAAGAGCCCATGTGTTAATGGTGGATGCATTCTTATCCTTGGATGCTAGAATATTCCTTAGACCTAGAAAATAATTCCTAAGACCCTAAGGCATGCACATATTGAACAAAACCATCTAATGGAACCGACATCCTCAATCATAGGCTAATGTTACTCTCAAGAGGCCATGTGTGTTTGGTGGAGGAAACCCTCTTAGCCTTCGATGCCCAAAAGATTCCTTTAGGTCCCAAGATTTATCTCTCCTGCATTGTCCATGTCCAAGGAACTAAGATCACAAGCCCTACATACGTATCACCATGGATACCCCTGTGAAGTCATGCATGGTGCTTCAAGGAATTGTTCATGGATATGTACGCCTCAATGTATTGTTTAGGGCCAGATACATGGTCTTCTTCCCTAGAATGTCATTCCCAATGGGCTAGGACACCTACATAAGGATCTTTCTTTCCTCCTATGACTCCATTCGAGGCCTCGAGATCCATCCCACTATGAAAAAACCCTTGATTGTGCCCATATCCAACTTTAATGGAAAAGATCCACTTTAATGGGTTTATTTTATAGTTCATGGCCTTAATAATTTCTCATTATGCCAATAATCTTATGTTAGGGTATAATTCCCTCAATGTTTTCCCCAACCATGGTGCAAGACCCATCCTTAGTGTAGAAAACTACATATTGCCACCCATATTCCACTTTAAGGATAAGGATCTCTTACACATTGCATGATCTCCTATGTGATAGTTTGAGTCATTTCTCTTATCTCAAGCTTCCTAAAACCTTCCTTTAGGGCTTAAGTCTTGAGAATTCCTCCCACAAATATGTCCAAGGTTCTAAGACCCATATATAGTGTCACTTATATCAATACTCAAATGCCAATGGTAATGTTGGCAATTCTTGAGCATGTTTCAAAGCCTCCCTTAGGGATTAAGACCCATGTTTCCTCCTATGAAATTATACAAAACCATGAGATCCATATATAAGTTTGTAAAAACCTCATAATGGCTTCATGTCCTCACATAGGTGTAAATAATACCCCTAGTAGGCCATGTGTAGTTATTTGAGGTGTTTATTTTGGCATTGGATGCAAAAAATATTTTATTAGGGGCTAAGGCTTGGGTTTCCCCCCTCAAACATGAGAAGGGACTTGAAACCCATATATAGTGCTTAAAACCCCTTAGTGACATTTATACCTCCAATATTAGGCAAAGGATACCCTTAAGAGGTCTTATGTGGTGTTTCAGGGTATAGTTGTTAATTTAATATTTCTATAGGTTTCGCCTAATGTCAAAGGCCTGGGTTTGCTCCTGTAATCATGTTTATGCCCCGAAGACATATACCTATTTTTATGTCCTCTAATTCTCCTCTATATCCCTATTATAATGCCATGGATCCTCTCAAAAAGTAATTTGTGTTGTCTCAACACATCATTATGATCGCTACATGCCTAGAAGCTTCATTTATCCCAGGGACTAGTTTTCTTCTCTTAACTAGGTCAAGGAAAAGTAGACCTCTCACTACTGATCAAAACCTTATAATGGCAACAATTACCACACATAGAAGCTAAGAATATTCTTATGAACACATGTGTGATGATCATCCTTCTTGATCCTAGATTCCTAAAACCGTCATTTAGGGCCCAAGGTAAAGGTTTCCTCCCTCAATCATGTCTAAGAGAAATTTAATAAGATTAATAAACGTATATAGCTAATCGAATTTCAATTCAAAACACTTTTATTACTATTCTATAATAGTAATAAATTAAAAATAATTGACTTTAATTATTTGTTGATATTAATAATCATTTGTATTTATATGCTTAAATAATATTTAAAAATGAATAATTGACTTGTGGTGCAAAGTCTCATAAATGAATCATGTGAATTTATTTGTTTAAATAGTATATAGATAAATAATTGAATTTGTTGTGATTGTGGTGTAAAACCTTATAAATTAGTCTTGAGCATTTATTTGAATGAAAAAAAACGAATTAAGTTATTGACAAAATAATTAATTGTGAAGTTATTGTGTTTATGGTGCTAACACCACTATATGGCACTTTCCAACCTAGCATTCCTCTAGCCTTAGGATTCCTTTAGCCTAACTTCATGTGTTCTACTAAAAACCAAATAATTATACTAATGTCCATCAAAAAAATTAATAAGATTAATAAAAATACTATCATTTGTTTTTAATTATTTGTCATTATTAAAAATCTTAGGTATCTATTTGTTTAAATAGTATTAAAAATGAATAATTTAATTGAATTATTTACAAAATAATTATTTGTAAACTTGTTGTGTTAGTGGTGAAAAGCCTAGGAAATGAATCATGCAAATTTGTTTGTTTAAATACTATAAAAAATAATTTAATATGTTGTAATTGTGTTGCAAAAACTCATTAACTAATCTTGATAATTTATTTGAATGAATAAAACAAAATATAAATAATTTAATTGAGATATTTACAAAATAATTGTTTATGAAGTTGTAGTGTTTATGGTGCAAACCTTCATAATTAAATCCTACTTGTATATGTCCATGTGGCAAATAGTAGCGTAGCACCACTTCATGGTACTTTCCAACAAGGCATTTCTTTTAAGATAAATGAAGAAAAGCTCAATTTCCAATAATAACAATAAACATTAACACCATATTAACACCACAAAATATAAGTGGTGCTAATACCACCACATTAACACCACAAAATATAAGTGGTGCTAATACCGCCACATTAACACCACAAAGCTATAACTGGTGCTACTACCACTACTTTAGCACCACAAAACATAAGTGGTGCTAACTTGTGGTGCTAAAAGATGGATTTTCTTGTTGTGCAAGAACAACGACTATTACTGAATCAGAAGCTGCTAGCGATGATGAGGATCAAGTTGCTTTCCAACTTCTCTGGTTCAGGTTCAGATAGTATGATCTTTCTGTAGAAAATGAACAAAAATGACTGAATGATTTTGTGAAGAGTTAATGACAAACATAAAATGATCAAAACATTTTTTCAAAACATTTTTTCTTGAAAGGCTATGAACAGTCCATATATGTTTGTTGAAAGTTGAAAATGAGAAAATAACGACATAAGACTGATGCTCTAGGCTGCGAAATATTTTCTTCAGCGTCTTATTTCTGTATTTCAGTAAATAACTTCGAAAGCAAATAGTTTTTTCAATTTATTATTGTCGTGAAAACTTCATATATCGTTTTATTGCCATCCTTCAAAGTTGCTTAGGGAAAATATTTGTCATCCTTCCAATTGTTTTTAGGAAAAAATTCAGCCATGATTCCTATTGTTTGATTTTTATTTGCGTAAACATGCATGAAATTCTCTAGGGGAAATATTATTGCAGGTAGCAGTATGTTTGAATTCATTTGTATCAATAAAGAAAGTTTTGTTGCAAATAGTCCATACACATGGAATTGACTCTTTAATAGAAAGTACACAATAGATATCATTTAGTGTGTCTCTGTTGTAGGTAATTATAATTTTATGCTATAAGTATAAAGTAGAGAGGTAATAGATTTAACTTACAAAACTAGAGAAGCTGTAATATATAAATTATAGATAAAACATAAGTGAAGAGCTCCAGCAATCTGATCTGGTCTAGTATGCGTGCTCTTGATCTGCTCTAGTGTGCTTGCTCTTGAAAATTTGATATGCTCCTGTATGCCTAGGGATGGACTTGGAATCTGGTCATACATATATAAAAAGGAAGAGAACCCGCGGGTGGACTTGGAATACCAGCTTGAGCTTGGCTATCAAGTAAGTTTAAGGATCTGATCTTTCGACTTATTTAATTAGTATTTAAATGTTATGAAGATCAACATTTACTTTGAATAGTTGTCTGGATGTTGAGGATTGAAGAGGAAGCAAAGGAAACTGCAGGGTTTGAATTCAAGATGTCGGTAGAAGCACTCACTGTCATGGAGGTCTATATTTTCATGTCCGTTTGTTCCTCTCTACCTCTATTCCTCCTCGTCCTCATACCCTTCTTCCTCTTCTAGGGCTTGAGAATACTGGCAATTTTTTTTTTAAGCGCTCCAAGGGTTCTGTGATAGTTGCGTAGTTGTGGATGCATAAGCATTCTGTGATAGTCGCATAGTTGCATGAAGTATTTTTGAAATTACTATGAGTAGCATTGACGAGTGGCATATGTATGCCAGCTTGTGATTTATGTCTGACAGCTTGGGACTAACACAACTGCTGCATAAAATATACAAGGCTATGCACCAACTTGCATAGATCGGTGCACCAAAGGGAAGAGAACATATTAAAACTTTACATTTAATGTTAGAAGAAATAATGAATTAATGCTAGAGTAATTTCTAGTATAATGCTTGGATTCATAAAAGTACCCAACATCGACCACTTTAACCTAAGGTTTTCTAAGATAGATGAGTACTTTGCCTCGAGTAGGAAATGTGTGATTAGGTGATAAAAAGATCTTTGCATTTTGGTTCAATCTTAAAAAGTGTTTTTCATAATATGTAAAAACTTAGAAGAAATGTTTAAAATATGTTTTGGTACTCGTGCATATTAATTGAATAGGTGGCAAGACGATTCATAAAGTACGTCATAGACTAAAGGCAATGACTAATAATTTTAAGATTTTTCAAAGTAAGATTAACTTTCTATAGAATTCCCTTCTAGGATTCTGTAGAGTAATATTAACTTTGAGGATCTATAAATATGCATTTAAAAAGTTCTATAGAATTCCCTTTTCTACATTTAGCTTTATCATAAAGTTATACCTGCTTTACCTTTCAGCTCATTTACGTAATGTTATAAAAAGACGTAGTGTCTCCTTGATTTTGTATTCCCCGCAGCTGAAATGCTACTTTTCTTATATTGACGTCGGGCTATCCATGATTGAAAGCTGAACCCTCTAAAATAAACCCTTCGCACTTAAATGCCCTGCCGTCATATTTTCATTATTTATTAACATGTGCAAATTAATGAAACTTGTTTAATGTTATCCGAAATAGCAACTCTCTTTTTTCTTAGCGAGAGGAATCTACAAAATTGCACATCAAATTTTGCATTGAGCCTTTCAGGTTGGGGCTAACGCTGACGTTGAACAGAAAACAATCAAATAAGAAAATGTTGTTAACTAGGCATCCACAGTAACAACTTCATTATCATACGTTGTTCTTAGAAGGGTAAAAAACCCTAATTGTCAAAGTGAAAATGCTACCATAACAGCAAGAAGCCATATTGATTAACTTAAACAAATAATAAGTTTCCTCCTCAAAATAACTAAATGTTTTAGAACCCTTTACCATTTTCAATGGTAAATTAAGAGCCAAGAAAATACAGAACAAGCAATGAATCTCCTTATCTCTCAATGAGGTCATATCCAACCATACTAATAGTACTAGACCAGAGATGGAGCACCGGCTTACCCGTGGAAACATTGCCCTAACCCTTCCCAAATTGGATGCCATCGACGAACACTTTATGTATATACCTGCAAAACAGGGAAAGGGGAGTTTGATATTAATAAAACATATATATTTATATGAGCTCAATAATAATTTCTAGGCGTGGTTTTGCAAGAATTGTAAGAAGAAAGGAAGTAACCCATTTTGGACAGGTGTATCCAAACCCTCAACAAGCGACGGGAGCCAAAAGATAAGACAAATATTCATGTTTTAAATAGCCAAAAGATTAACCTCTCCATAAGGTACTCCCTGTGCGATAAGAGAAACTCATATTCATAGCAGAGTACGACACATCTAAAGACAAATGTAATGGGAAAAAAGCTACTCAAATTTCCATCAAACCAGTGACCCAAGGTAGACACTCAGAGGTACCCTCTATCATGTAAATAACCAAAGCGATATGACTCATAAGCCTACACAAGGTCAATGCTCAAAAAATGAACGTTGTAATATACTAGTTCCCTTACAAGCCATTTAAGCAACCGATTACAACAACCATGGTGGCCAAACTAGACCAAGCTAGGTGGAACGAATCAAGTTGCAGAACCCCATTAATAATCAGCCTTGAGACGTCAACCCTTACTAGAGGAAGGTGAGCCATAAATGGCTATGAGCTTACTAGAGGATTTGTAATTTTGTTGTGCTACTCCCCCGAATGTCAATAGCCATATCCAGACTCAGATTAAACTGCAACATAACTTGTTGCAATCAAAATAAATTAAACAGCCACACCATTCACCAACTCAGCTACAACATCAAAATATTGCAGTGTTCAATCACGGGCTCGACCTTTCTCTTCAAACATGGGCACGAACACTCTTGAAAACAATTAGGTTTATGGAGAGAGTCTTCACAAAAAATGTGCACCAGTTATGAAGAATGATTTCTCTAATCTTCAAGAGGATGTAGGAGATGGCAGAGAGAAAATAACCAGAACGCCAAGCAAGATGGGCATATTGATTGCCTTCTCATTATTAAACTCAAATATTTATGGTATCATATAGACTCAAAACCATTGGCTGATACTATGGGCCAGTGAATACCATGGGACTATGTCCTAATCAACAACTAACTCAACTAACTTAACCAACAACGACACATGAGATTACCACTCTTAACACACCCCCTTAATCTTAAGTGAGATGGGATGGTGTGGTCAGCACTATCAATGCCTAAGTGCTTCCTCTGAAACTCAAATGAAGATGTACCCAAAGGTTTGGTAAACATATCAGCTAACTATTCCTTAGAGCCACAAAACATCAAATTAATCTCTCCATTATTGACTAACTCACATATAAAGTGATAGCGAGTGTCAATGTGTTTACTAGATTCCTATGAAATACATTATGTTTAGACAACTGTATAACAAAACTGTCGTCGCAATAGATGGTTGTTGGTTCTTTTTATGTATATCCCATGTCCTTCAAGAGTCTTCTGAGCCAAACTGCATGGCATGGTGTTGTAGTTGCTGCAATATATTCTACTTCTGTTGAAGACATGCTCACAATGGGTTGTTTCTGAGAAGCCCAAGAAATAAGACTGGTACCAAAATGAAAAGCATAACCAGATATGTTTTTCCTATCATCAATACTACCTGCAAAATCACTGTCTGTGTACCCTGTGAGAGTACGGTCCTGTGAATGAGTGTACCAAAGTCCATAATCAATTGTACTAGCAACATATCTTAGAATTCTTTTTCCAACTTTCCAGTGAGAGTCTTTGGGAGACTCCATGAATCTAGAAATAAGGCTGACAACATACATCAAATCAGGTCTAGTAGTAGTCAAATACATTAAACTGCCTACTAATTTTTTGTAAATTGTAGAATTTATAGCTGGTCCTTCATCATTCCTGCTTAATTTGGTTCCTGTTACAATGGGGTGTCTGCTGGTTTACATTTATCCATTTTGAATCTCTACAGAATGTCGGTAGCATACTTATGCTGACAGACGAAGATCCCATTTTTATTTTGATCAACTTCCAGACCAAGGAAAAACTTCATAAGACTAAGATCAGTCATCTCAAACTCCTTTTTCATGATTGTCTTAAACTCTTCTAGCATCAAATTTCCAGTGTAGATCATATCATCAACATAAAGACATACAAGTAGAATGCTACCTCCCTGATCTGTTTTGACATATAGAGTGTGTTCATTGCTGCTCCTATTGAATCCATTTTTTATGAGGTAAGAATCAATTCTGCTATACCAAGCTCGTGGAGCTTATTTGAGACCATACAAAGCCTTTTTCAATTTACATACCTTGTGTTCTTGACCTTTGACAGCATAACCAGGTGGCTGGTCTACATACACTTCTTCCTCAAGTATGCCATTGAGAAAGGAAGATTTCACATCCATTTGGTAAACAGGCCACTGGTTTTGAGTTGCTATTGCAAGTATAGCTCTGATTGTGTCCATCCTTGCTACTGGAGCAAAGGTTTCATCATAGTCTATACCATATTGTTGAGAAAAACCTCTTGCAACAAGCTTTGCTTTGTACTTTTCTATCTTTGATTTTTCATTCAACTTGGTCTTATAGACCCATTTTACACCGATGCAAATTTTATTTGATGGGAGATTAACTAGATCCCAAGTCTGATTCCTCTCAATAGAATCAATCTCTTCATTCATTGCTTGGATCCACTGTGGATCTTTTGCTGCTTCTTCAAAACATGTTTGCTGACATGAAAATAGAGCATATTGTAGTTGCTCATCAATGACAGGAGTCTATTCATATAGCTCCCTTAAGCTTTTGTTTCTCTGGTTCTGTGGTGGATTGTCCACTGATGTCCCATCTTGTCTGGGCATTCTGAGTGGTTCTAGTGGTACTGAACTGTATGTCTGTTGAGTGTCTGTTGTATCACTCCAGCATTTATCTTCAATAAATTTGACATCTCTGCTCACCATTAATTTCTTGGTGACAGGATTATATAGTTTATAAGCTTTCCGTTGTTCACTGTAACCTATGAAAATACACCTTTCACTCTTCTTGTCTATATTATTTCTTAACTCATCAGGTATGTGTGCGAATGCAACACATCCAAATATCTTGAGATGTGAGACACTAATCTGAGTACCACTCCATGCTTCTTGAGGTATCTTGTCTTTGACACTTACTATGGGAGATCTGTTTAGTAGATATACTAAACATGCAACAACTTCTACCCAATATTCATCTGATAACTTCTTGTATGACAGCATACTTCGGGCCATGTTCATGATGGTTCGATTCTTCCGTTCTGCAACTCCATTCTGCTGTAGAGTGTATATGGTGGTGTACTGGTGTTGGATTCCATGCTGCTTACAGAACATTGCAAAGTCATGAGAGACATACTCACCTCCACCATCTAATCTGAGTATTCTTATTGGTTTACCTGACTGCTTTTCAGTCAATGCTTTGAACTCTTTGAATTTGGAGAAGGCATCTGACTTATTTCTGAGAAAGTAGATCCAATATTTCCTACTATAATCATCAATAAATGTTATGAAATAGAGACTACCTCCTATAGACTAGTTTTGCATGGGTCCACATAGGTCCGTGTGAACTAGTTCAAGGTGTTCTTTGGCTCTAGATGTGGAAGTGGGGAAGTTGTCCCTTTGGTGTTTCCCTAAAATACAATCTTCACAAGAACTTGATTGTTCATTCATGACTGGTAATCCTTTGACCATGGATTGTTTTGCGTATGAATCGGGCTTTGAAAGGGTAGATGAACATACCTACAATGCCACAACCAGGTTTTGTCTTGACTGGAGACAGTATGAGCACATGACTATGACAAGATAGAACTCTTCAGGTTGAGTGGGAAAATTCTATTCTTCGTAATTTCTACTTTGGCTAGGAGTCTTCTACTTGGGTCTTTATCATAGACAACACAGTAGGAATCAATGAACCTAACATCATACTTGTTCTGAATCAGTTGACCCACACTGATCAGATTGACCTTGAGATTTGGAACATAGAATACATCATTTATGCACTTCTTTTCATTTTGTTTGGTAAGTACAGGTACAGTACCTTTTCCTTGAGCAGGAACGAGATAGTGATCACCCAGTTTGATCTTTGAATTAATAGATGAATCTAGGTCAGAAAACAATGATTTGTTACCTGTCATATGATTGCTGCATCCACTGTTGAGCAACCATACATTTGACTGATGTTCTGCTTCAGCCACTTGGTATGACAAAAACATAACTTCTGACGAATGTTCTTCAACATTGGAGACATTTTCTCTACCATTGTTCTAATCTGCTTGCTTCTTTCTGCAGTCACGTTCATAGTGGCCATATTTCTTGCAGTAATTACACTGGAAATTGGACCCGTTAGTTTATCTCTTGCCTCCTCTTCCTCTCTGGTTCTGAGGATTATGACTGTGCTCAAAGTGAACTGTGTGTTCATGGGCAGTTCTATCCTCTGTGGAATTAGAACTCCTTCCTCTTATGCCTCGTCCTCTTCCTCCTCTACCTCGACCTTTGTTGAAAGAAGTCTGAGTGTTGAATGCATGTGACAGAGACTCTTCTTCATGACTGAGTCTAGCTTCGTGAGACAAAAGGGACCCTGTTAACTCTTCTAAAGTAAACTTCAACAAATCCTTAGATTCTTTTATGGCAGTAACTACCATAGAGAATTTCTTAGTGAGGCATCTAAGTACCTTTTCAACAATAGCCTTCTGCTCTAAGGCTTCGCCATAGTTTTGGAATTGCGTGACAATCCCCGAAACCCTAGTCATAAACTGATCGATAGTCTTAGTTTCCTTCATCTTAAGACTTTCGAACTAGAGTTGAAGGGTTTGGAGTCTTACCGTTTTGACTCAATCTGTACCTTTGTATGCAGATTGAAGGAGATTCCATGTTTGATGTGCGGTCGTTGCTCCAGCGATCTGCCGGAAAATGGACTCCTCAATGCAAATTTGGATCAACCACTTCGCAGTGAGATTTCGATCTCCACTTTCATCGAGGGCCTTCTTATTTACGTTCGACATAGCAGCGACAGTAGCTTCATCCGGTTCCATGAACTCTTTTTCAACCATATCCCAGCACTTGTTGAGCTGTATAAAGGTCTGCATCTTGATAGACCGGAATTCATATTTGTTGTCGTTCAGCATTGGACCTGAAATCAGCTTCATGTTCAGAATTGCCATGACTTATGACACCTTTTAAACTGAATGGCACAACTTTTCAGCTGACACAATGCACCTCCAAGGTGCGCCGGTCAAAACTGACTGGCGCAAATTTTTAGCTGACATAGTGCACCTTCAGGGTGCGCTGGGAAAAACTGACTGGCGCAAATTTTTAGCTGACACAGTGTGCCTTCGGGCTGCGCTGGGAAAAATTGACTGGCGCAAATTTTCAATTGACACAGTGCACCTTAGGGGTGTGCCGAGCAAAACTGACTGGCGCAACTTTTCAGCTGACACAGTGCGCCTTTGGGGTGCGCCGGGCAAAACTGACTAGCGCAACTTTTCAGGTGACATAGTGCGCCTTCGAGGTGCGCCAAGAAAAACTAACTGGCGCAACTTTTCAACTGACACAGTGCGCCTTCGGGGTGGGCCGGGCAAAAATTTATAAAGTAAAGGAAGACCGGCACATTTTTTCCTTCATACAAGTTGCTCCACCAACTCAGTTTTCCTTCATACAAGGTGCACCACCGGCTCAGTTTGCCTTCATCCAAGGTGCACCACAACTCAATTTTCCTTCAGCCAAGGTGCACCACCGGCTCAGTTTGCCTTTAGGCAGGGTGCGCCACCGGCGCAGTTTTCCTTTAGGCAAGGTGTGCCACCCAGCTCAGTTTTCCTTCAGGCAAGGTGAGCCACTGGCTCAGTTTTCCTTCAACTAAGGTGAGCTAGCTCAGAATGTGGCATAGTTTTCCTTCAGCAAGGGTGCGCCAGGGTTTCTTCAATGGGGTTTTTATGGGTGCGACTATGTCGGATCGTGGGCAAAAAAAATTTAAAAAATGTCGCGGCCCGAGTGCTCCGTCTCCATCCTGTACTGCAACTTTATGTCATGTCTTTGCTCTCCAACTTCTAAAGAGGCTTACCCCAAAAACAAGGTTTAAGGATCAGGCCGTCAGCTCTGATACCATGTTAAAATATGGAACACAGATAAAAGAGGAGAAACACAATGGGAAATGACTTGCCTTCTCATTATTAAGCATGAGCTTATATAGCATTACATCACACCAAAAACACAGGTAAATACTATGGGACAACAAGGTGTCCTAGACTCCTAGTCATACTTAACTAACTAATGACTTAACTAATTAATGCACCAATAACGGTTAGTGGACCGGTGAGATTACAATTCTTAACATACCCCCTTAATCTCAACCGGGACAATATTCAACACTATCAATGACTAAGTGTTGTGCCTGTTGGTCTATGTCTCAGCTAGGCATACATTTCATTCAAATAAACTTAAGCTTTACTTTCTTCCTTGGTGTGTACTTGGATTGCTTCTTCTTTGTCTTCTTGAACTTGATACTAAGTAGGTGTTCTTCAACATCTTCTTTGACTTCTACAAAATACATAATTTTATTTATTTTCATTGGTACTGGAACATAGTGTAAGTATTCTTCTTCTTCTTCTTCTTCTTCTTCTTCTGTTTCAACATATTGTATGTTGCTATCCATTTTACCTGCACACTCAAAAAATTTGTCCAAAAAAAAAATGAATATATTTCAGCTCTTCTGGGAGAGCATTCATATCTTCCTCTTCTCTTGTTTCAATTATTTTCAGCTCTTCTTGGAGAGCAATCACTTCTTCAAGCTCATCATCTTCGTGTTATTCATCTTCCTCTTCTGTTGTTTCATCTTCTTTTACATCATATTCCTCTTCACTATTTACTCTGCTTTCAATATATCCCATGCTTCTTTTGGAGTATAAACTTCTGCAGTGTTATGATAGATGGAATAATCTATACTATTTTGTAAGAGACTTAAGGCAACAACTTGTCTTCTTTCTTTTTGATACTCTGTCAAATTCTCAAATGCTTCTAAATCACTAGGATCTACTTCAGCTACAAAATGCCACAAATCTTGAGACCTTAACAAATTCCTTGTTTTTAAAGACCATACATCATAATTGTCTCCATCAAAGGTTTTCCATGAACCTATTGAAGTTAACAGATTTCTTACCTCTTCGATTTCTTCTAGTAGCTCTTCTAGCACCATCTTCACGCTTTCAAAGGAAAAATAAAAAAAATATTTAATGTGGCCCCAAAGCTGTGAAGCTACTCCTCCACGTCGATGTGTTCCATTTTGATCTACAAGTGTGTGCTTTCCACTATGTGAAAAGGCTTACCCGACGACAACAGTATGGATCAGGCCATACAATCTGATACCATGTTAAAGTTTGCAAAGACACAGAACAAGAGCGGAAACACAAAGGGCATATTGATTTCCTTCTCATTATTAAACTCAGATATATATAGTATCATATAGACTCAAAACCACTAGCTAATACTATGGGCCAGTGAATACCATGGGACGACTAATGTCCTAGTCAACAACTAACTCAACTAATTTAATCAACAATGACACATGAGATTACCACTCTTAACAAGAAGAATGGCCAGAATGCCAGAATTGAGAGAAACATGAATTATGGCCTCGAGAGGATGCCACCCCACCACACATGCACAAAGATAACCGGAGGCCTGGAGAGAATGCCACCACACTGTGCACGAGAGAATGCCACCACACCACACATGTTTGCAATGGGTGAGAGGAGCCGCGACAACATACCATCGTAACATACAACATATAATATACTGTTAAACCTTAGCACCTCGAAAGGAGGCCAAATAAGGCTCCAAATCATGTGATTGGTCGAATATGGTTTTATAAAAAAAAACTTAGGATAAACTGCTTTGTAAATTGTGCCAGATTAATAGAATTATAAGAAATCGATTCCTATAGTCCTTACTGCTCTACACAAAGAGACTGTAATGTCCCCACCCTTCTATCCAATGCAAGGGAGGGAACATGGCACTAATATCTAGGCTTTTAAAACAACTCAGACCATCATTAGATTCATACACATAAACTCAAGTGTGTGCAGATACAAATTAATCAAATATGCACAGCATAATTAAAACTCATCCCCACACATTACTCATGCACACAACATATCAACAATCATCAAATTAATACATTGCAGAAGTAAAATACACATAGAGAATACTTATCTTCATTGTGCAATTGTCCCAAACAACTAGCTATGTCGCTACAACGTTCCACCCAACCGTAGGCTCTTCGACGACATATACTCAGTCTGTCCGAAGGCCACCCCCGAGCTGGACATGATTCTACTAGGAAAAGGGAACCCTCAAGCTCAACTCAGCCCAAAGCAATGGATAACCAACTCAACCCCAGCATTCTCTTGCACACCAAACTCAGATATGGGCTTGGAAACACACTTTTAGCAATGGGACAAAGAAGCTAGATGGACATGGGTTTTTCCAAAAACGTAGGCACACCAAAAACGGATTTGTGGGAAGAGGGAATCAATCCCAGAGAAGAAAACCAATTTCTCCCACAGATGTATGAGCATTCAGCGGGCCAAACGGCCTCAATAAAACCCCAAATCGTTTTCCCTTCTTCCCCACTGTTAGACACCACAAAAAATGCCCTTCCTAGCTAGGAAAATGAAGGTAAACTCAGCAAAACCAGTGAGGAAACCTCTCAGGTAGCTCCAAATTCGTGAGAGAGACCAACTCCCTCATGGATAATGGTTTGGGGAGCAATTCATGGCTCTTTTCTTGCCCAATAAGCAAAACGCGATTTCCCATGCAGAGTGGCTTGCCCATACCCAAATTTGAGTAGCCATACCTCCCATTCCCCAAGGCATTAACTACCTCAACCAACTCTTGGGAGAAATCAATGATTGGGTACAAAAGTCAACCTGGATAGTTGAGGGTTGATTGGGTTCTCCCATTAACACTTGGCTTAGCTTGATTGACTCAAGGGTTTGAATATTTCCCTCCCAATTTCCTTGTAACATCATGCCCCCATCTCTTGTTGCATTGCATAGCTAGTTGTGGGCTTTTATATTAAAATGCATATTTACAATTCCAATGGTTCTCTAGCACATGGGTAGCATAATTTCAAATACTTGTCTCTTCTAGATCGAGTGTTCACTAGCAGGGCCTTGGTCTTGAGCTCCACACTAGGAATCATACATAATATGCATACATTATTTACATTGTAGCCCAAAATATTACAAGGGTCAAAATGGGGGACATTATAGAAACTAATAAAGGTAGATGCACACTCCTTTCAACCTTATCATTGACTAGATAGTAAGTCTCTCTTAGTCAATAATAATTTATATGTGTAAGCTGTAAATAATCACATGCTTATTGTCTTTCTTCACAACAGCCAATTAGCTTTTGCGCTTTCTTAAGCTCTTCTTCTTAAATATGAGCCAGATCCTCGTATTAGTGGGCAGTAAGGAAAGGTTTTCGCTCAGCCTTAAGGACTATCAAACAATCCTCTTCATAGACGTGGAACAAACAAGGTGTTATGTGTAATAATTCTGAAGCTTTATCCAAATTAATGTCTATAAATTTGTAACCAATTGCTTACCAAGAGAGAACAAAATGGCTATAAGATCCAATGTCCAAGGAAGGAAGTGGTTACCGAGAAATGACAACATATAGCTTTTAAAGATGCCTCTTTCTAAAATATGAAACCATTTGACCTACTTTCTAAAGAACATCAGCATTATTGTAATGACAAAGCGAATAACTATTTTGAACTAAAGCTGCCAAAAAAATATTAAAAACAAACAAAAAGCTTTAAAAAAGAGCCATTAGGATCTTTGGGAACTGACAAAATATAAAAAAGTTTAGACAACAAGATATATACTGGTACGGGCCTTGGTGCAGAATTTATAAACATACATGTCAATATTAATATTCTCATTGGTTTGAGCCAAATAATGACAGTGGCAGTAAGCTATGTTCTGCCCATTTTCTTTCTCATGGTTGTGTTCGTCCTGCATTCATGTCAAATAGTTGTCGCTGCATCAGCAAAAAATACAGACAGAAAGGTGATCATTTATTGAAACATATTATCCCTTTTATCATTCACAACACCAATTACAGTATTCTCCTGACACTGCAGTTTTGTTTTTTTTGGTTAATTGTGAAGATTCATATCGTCTATATGGGAGGAGTCCCAACTCATGAAGCTGGCGACTTGAAGGAAATTGCTGCTATGGCTCACCATGATATGCTGGAATCCGTTCTAGGAAGGTTAATGGTCATGTCCTTTCCAATTTCCTCGATTGCAAACGATCTTGAATTTTTTAAGTCGTATTTTCACATTCGAGTGCATGTTATATTCACTGATCTTAAAAAATGTTATTGCCAGTCATGATGTAGCAGAAAAGGCATTGATTTATAGTTATGGGAGAAGTTTTAATGGATTCGCAGCAACCCTTTCGGCTTCGGAGGTAGACGCTATTTCGAGTAAGTCTGTAAAATTGAGTAACAGATCCTGGTTTTGTATTGTTGTATTCGGGGATATAAGAATTGTTTGTCTACAGGTTAATTCAATCCGTTGAGGTTCATTCATGTTTGATTCTGTGAAAACCGATCGATGTCGGTTTGAAGTCTTGGGTGAAAACTGAACATATCTGGTTGGTGAAATGGATAGGACAGAAATTAAGTGTCACAGTAAGTTATCGTCTCTACTTGTTATCGATGGTTAGTTAAATGAATTATTTGTTGTGCTATTTGTTCTCTATATATAAGCTACCCACACTTGTGCCATCCTTTTTCCATCTAGGAAAAGCATAAATTACAGTCCAAACACCTATCCTTGTAATTGTTGATTTGGATACACTCATCTAAATCCACAAATATGGAAAATCATCTCTAAATTTTTTTTTCTGAAATATAATATTTAATTGTTTGCATGGGCTTTTGAATGGCAGAAAAATTATAGGAGGTCATATCTATAACAAAGGAGCCGATATTGAAGATCCTTCAAAAGAGTTCATGTCTCCAAGAGATTTTGATGGGCATGGGACGCACACTGCCTCTACAGTGGCCGGAAACGTGGTGAGAAATGATAGCCTTTACGGATTAGCAGAAGGAAGTGCCCGAGGTGGGGTGGAGTAGTAGGTTCAAGGCTTGCAGTGTACAAAATTTGTTGGGGAGGTTATTGCTGGGAAGCAGATATTCTTGCGGCATTCGAGGACGCTATCCATGATGGGGTGGATATTGTTTCTCTTTCCCTGGGGCCTGTTCATATTCTTGATTACTTTAACAGTAGCATTGTCATTGGTTCATTTCATGCAATGAAGAAGGGAATTCTTGCAACTTTACTGGAAACTCTGGCGTTGTGGGAAGCATTACCAATTTTGCTCCCTGGTCTTTCACAGTAGCTGCAAGTACCATGGATCGTACATTCCTAGGCAGATTGGTTCTGGGAAACAATAAGACTTTATCAGTAAATTGACTTATTGATATTTTCTCCATACTATTTCCGTTTGTATCTGTTGATGCGCTATTTTCGAATGGCTAGTCGCTTTCAGATCATTGTTGGGTATTTTTTTTTCTAACAAGGGAATGTAAAAGTGACCTGAATCAGATCGAATGAAGGGTTGTTGAAAGTGGTTCTTCTTTTGTATTTGGTTGTTTTGTTTTGTTAGGCATCAAACAGAATTATTGACATGTCTATTTTAATTTTAGGTTGTATATGTTTATTAAATAATTAGCAACAAACTTCACTGCATGTTAATGCATGTGAAGAATAAAATAAGTTTGCAGAATTATACAGCAACCTAATAATGTTTTTATTTCTATGCAATGTAATCTCTATATAAATATGTCGTTGTGCAAATCTAAGATCAATGGGAGATAAATAATAAAAGGTTTTCTTTTCTTGTGTTGAATAAAAGTCTTTCTCTTGTTTTCTCTGTTGTTTTTCTTTGTGCTATTGTAAATTTGGCTATTTCATAATCTTTATTTGGTATCAGAGCAGGTATTTTGTTTGGATTAAGTTCATAATGTCAAATTCTAATTCTTTGCCCATTCCAGAATTTGATGGAAGTGATTATGATTATTGGTGTATCAAGATGATGATCTTTTTGACAGGAAAAGATTTGTGGGAGATTGTAAAATCAAGTTATGAAGAGCCAACTGATTGGAACACCCTTACAGGCAATAATAGAACAACTAAGAGATAAGCCAAGAAGAAGAATGCCCTATTGGGATGTGACAACCAATTGATGGTTTAGGTCAAGGTGGTCTCACCAACTGTATAATCGGTTATGTGTAACTGAAGGATTGCTTAAATATGTGGCCCATTGAGGCAGATATTGAGCTGGGGCTTTAATCCCTCTCCCCGATAGTTTGTAAACTATTGTAGATGTTGGAATAAAGACTGCTTGCCCTTGTCCCATGGATGTAACCCACTTTCAATGGGTGAACCATGTAATTATGTGTCTCTCGTGTTATTGTTGTTCTGTATAAATCTTCTTCTGTTTTCTGTTGTTACATATTTATGATTTGTGTGGGCTTAATGCCCAACAAGTGGTATCAGAGCTTGGTGCCTAACCAGAGAGAGACTACAGAGAGAGACTGCTGAGGGAGATTGCGTTGGAACTGTCCTGGAGAGCCGTCATCCCTGCTTGCTGGCCTGGTCGAGTGACTATGCGGTGGAGGTTGTCACCAAGAGAGCTGCGTGAAGCATTTCGTGGAGGAGTCCACGACCATCACCGGAAAGGCTTTCACCAAGACTAGAGCGAAGGAGGATTTTGCTGATAGAGAGAGCCCCGTTGGAGAACTGCATCTAGTGGGAGAAAGGAGTCTACCACATGCTGGACTACCTCCGAAAGGGAGTAGCGAGAGGACGCATAGGTTCACACCGTGGAAGAAGTTTGCTGAAGGAGTATGCAGCACGCCGAGAGAGAGAGGGCCATCCGCAGTGGAATCCCGAGAGCCCGAGAGGTCGCAGCCAGCAGAGTCTGCAGAGGTGGAGAGCTGCCGATTGGAGGAAGAAATCCCATGAAGACGTTGTTTTTCTGTCTGAGGTGGAGAGCTGCCAATTACAGGAAGAAAGCCTATGGTCAGAAAAGGTTTGTGAGACCAGTTCATGCTAGAGGGGAGTTTGTGCATGAAGATCTATGTCCATCTGTTGTTATCATTTTCCATTTGTGTTGAAGACTGTGCGTGAAGTAGAACCAGCTGCCAGTGGAAGAGCGAGCAGAAGATAGCCGTTGTTCGTGTTCTGTGTTGAGGAGCAAGAGTCTTGGAGACCTGCGTGAACTTCCAAGGTTGTGCGAGAGCCAGTCGTGCAGGAGCAGACTTGCGTGGAGGAGCCACCGGTCGTGAAGGAGGAGAGCGGCCCGTCCTGCTAGAGATCCACTGATAGAGAGGGAGCTGTCATTCTTGGCAGTTGTGTTGCAGGGTGGAAGTTCGAGAGGTTGCGGAGAATGAGCACACGCTATAGTGGAGGTTGTTGTGATCATGGTGCTGCTTGCCGGTGCATTCCAGAGCATGAGGTTGCTTAAGAATAAGAGACCGTGGATCCATTGCTAAAAAAAAACAATGACCCAACATTGGGGGTGTGAGGCACGCACTGCCCAGGAAATGTTGAAGAAAGGGCCATGTGATAGAGATGTTGCCATGGTAAAGAAATCACTGGTAGGTGTTGGTGGCATTAGTAAGGGAGGGGTTAAAAAGAGCAATGGTAGAAAAATTATTATTATTTTTGGAGTTGTAAAATTTAATTTTTTACATGTAACTGGACATATGTCTGTAAGACCTGAAATGGCATGCATACCCTAGGTTGTTAGTTACCTATGAAACTAGACATAGATTTAGGTAAACTAAAAGAGGTAGGGCATGAGTTGGTTGTTGTGCGCTTATGTTTTTTGCCCATGAGATTACATGTAATGAAGCCTATTTTAAAGGCTTGGTTAACTCCATTGTAAAGAGACCTAAAGGTGAGCGGTAAAGGCTCATTTGGTTGTCTTGGCCGGATTTGGCTAAGGTCTTCGAATACAAAGTTCGAGGTGGAGCATAGAAGGTGCTCAAGATTGCATAGGAAGATTTTGTTTGCAAGCTCAAGGTAATTATTGTATGGCTTGAAGAGTACACTCAAGCATTTGGTACAAGATGTTTTTCCTTCATGGTGAACCAGGTTTTACAAGGAGTCTGTGTAACCATTGAGTTTATGGTATTCACTATCTTGGTGTTTTGGATTGTTGGCGTTATACTTGAAACAAGCACAAGCATGGATAAAGATCAATAGGTTGGTTCGGTTGGACATTCAAGATGAAGGATCTGGGAGCAGCAAAACAATCTTGAGCGTAAATGAACAAGAGATAGATTGATGGTAAGTTTTGGTTATCACAGCAAGAGTACATGGTAATGATACTCAGGAAATTCGATGAAATCGTTAAACATCATAAGCTTTCTTCAGGTTGATGTCCATGTAATGAAGAAAAGGGTTATATGTCTCGTGTATGGTACGCTGGTGTGATGTATGCAATGAGATTTTTTCACATGCGGTTGGTGTTGTCAATGGATACACGGCAAATCCAGGTGAAGCAGTGAAATGGGTGCTTTGGTATTTAAAAGCACAAATGGACAAGGGCAGGGCATCAAATAAATTGTTGTCAAGGTGGAGATTGTTGGGATGTGACAACCAATTGACAGTTTAGGTCAAGGTGGTTTCAGCAACTATATAATCAGATATGTGTAACTGAAGGATTGCTTAAATATGTGGCCCATTGAGGCAGATATTGAGTTGGGGCTTTAAGCCCTCTCCCCGATAGTTTGTAAACTATTGTAGATGTTGGAATAACGACTGTCCGCCCTTGTCCTGTGGATGTAACCCACTTTCAATGGGTGAACCATGTAATTATGTGTCTCTCATGTGATTGTTGTTTTGTATAAATATTCTTTTGTTTTCTGTTGTTACATATTTATGATTTATGTGGGCTTAATGCCCAACATGCCCAAGCTTTATTTCATATTCAAATATCTCTAGATAAGAGCTTATTTCCAAGAATTGCAGGAGCAAAGTCAGCTCAGAATGCCTGGAAGACTCTACATGAAGCTTACCAAGGTAGTGATCAAGTTAAAGTTGTTGAGTTACAGACATTGAGGACAGAATTCGGGAATTTGAAGATGCAAGAAGGTGAGAAGGTGAGTGATTATTGTGTAAGAGTAAATGATGTTGTCAATAAATTGGCTACTCTAGGAGAAACTATTGATAAAGAAGTTGTGATTGAAAGGGTGTTGAGGTTTCTAACACCAAGATGGAACCATATTGCTATAGTCATTGAAGAAAGAAAGGATTTGACTAACCTTCACTTTGACCACCTAGTTGGATCTCTTATTTCTCATGAAGACAGAGTGAGAGATTCATTTGCAGAAGGTGATGAGAAAGCTTTTTCCACAAAGCTACAGATTACAAAGAAAGAAGATGCTAGTTCTACCTTCAAAAGAAACCAAGCCCAATGTAAAGTTTAGAATCAATTTTTTTCAAGAGGAGATAGAGGAAGAAGAGGTGGTTTTGGAGGAAGAGGTAGAGGAAGATTTGATAAGAGAAACATCCAGTGTTATCATTGTCAAAGGTATGGTCATTTTGAAAGGGATTGCAGATTAAAAGAAAACAAAAGTGTTAATTATGCTCAAGAGGGTGATGATGCTTCTCCAAATAATTTGTTTGTATCTTATGGCAAAACTGAAAATACACTTAAATATGTTTGGTATTTAGATTCAGGTTGTTCTAACCACATGACAGGAAATTGCAAGCTTTTCTCTACAATGGATGAAAGTTTCAAATCTAATATCAAACTTGGTGATGAAAAAACCTTAGAGGTTTCTAAAAAAAGAGATATGACAGTCCATACAAAAGAAGCTATGAAAAGTGTCAAAGATGTTTATTACACTCCACAGTTAAAGCATAATTTATTAAGTGTTGGGCAGTTGTGTGAAAAGAATTACAGAGTAGTGTTTGATGATAGACAACGCACAATTTATGATAAGAATCAAGGCAATAGGGTGGTTACTGTTGTGCCTATGTCAAAGAATCGAATGTTCCCATTGAATTTTGGAAAAACTAGCATCAACCTTGCTAATATGGCATATGAGGATAAAAGGTTGGTTGTGGCATCTCAGGTATGGTCATTTGAATTTTCATAGTTTGAAGCTTCTAAAAATCAAAAGAATTAGTTTATGGTTTTCCTAAGGTTGAAGAGCACAAGGAGGTTTGTGAAGGATGTGCTAAAGGAAAACATGCAAGAAAGAAATTTCCTAGAGGCAAGGTATGGAGGGTCCATTATCCACTTCAGCTAGTTCATTCTGATATTTGTGGTCCTATGCAAACAAAAAGTTTGGGTAAGTCAACATATTTCATTACTTTTATTGATGATTACTCAAGAATGTGTTGGATTTTTTTTTTGAAGAGAAAGGGTGAAGCATTTGAAACATTCAAGAGATTTAAAGCCCTTGTCGAAAATGAAAGTGGTTACAAAATAAAATGCTTAAGGAATTATCATGGAGGAGAATTTTGTTCAAGAGGTTTTCAGAATTTTTGTGACATGAATGGAATTAGAAGACAATTCACCACTGCTTACACACCTCAACAAAATGGGGTAGTTGAAGGAAAAATCGTACAGTGGTGGAAATGGCAAGGAGTATGTTACATACCAAAGGATTAAGCAATTCTTTTTAGGGTGATGCAGTTGCTACATCAATGTACATTCTCAATAGAAGTCCCACTAGTGCACTTCACATGATGACTCCTTATGAAGCCTGGTATGAGAAAAAGCCTAATGTTAATCATTTCAAAGTTTTTGATTGTTTATCCTTTGTTCATGTAGCTGATTAAAAGAGACAAAAGTTGGATCCAAAAAGTGAACCATGCATTTTTGTTGGATATAGTGAGAAAAGTAAGGCTTACAGGTTGTATAATCCTCTCACCAATCGCATTGGTGTGTCAAGAGATGCAATTTTTTATGAAGGGGGAGTTTATGGTCATCAAAAAGACCATGTTGAGAAATCAAAATCTGGTTTGGATGGTGATATTATTGATGATATTAATAATGAGAATCCCACTAATGTTTCAGTTCCAAATGCTACAAATCCACCAAGTAGCCACTCATCTAGTTCTCCATATTCAAGTCCAAGTACTGCAAGGAAGGTGAGAAGCTTGAATGAAATTTATCAAAGAAGTACAAATCTGACACGTGAAGAAAATCCAAGAGGTGAGACTGTAAATTTTGCTTTACTTTCACAAGTTGATTTTGAACCATCAAGTTTTGAAGAAACTTCTACTAATGAGGTTTGGGTGCAAGCTATGCAAGAAGAGAGAGATTCAACTCATAGGAATGATACTTGGGAGCTTACAGATCTTCCACATGACAAGAAAAAAAATTGGTACTAAATGGGTCTACAAGACAAAGTATAACAGTGATGGGACCATTGAAAGACATAAAGCAAGGTTAGTTGCTAAGGGATTCACATAGAAGTATGGCATTGATTATGAAGAAACCTTTGCACCTGTAGCAAGGCAAGAGACTATCAGAATGTTGATTTCACTGGCAGCACAAAAGAAATGAAGCATTCATCACATGGATGTGAAAAGTGCCTTCTTGAATCGGTACTTAGAAGAGGAAGTCTTTGTGGAACAGCCACGGGATTTTGAAGTGCAAGGAAAAGAAGGCTTTGTATGGCCTAAAGCAAGCACCAAGATCCTGGTATGCCAGGATTGATGGATATTTTCAAGAGAATGGCTTCAAAGTCTACAAGTTGAAGAAGGCTTTGTATGGCCTAAAGCAAGCACCAAGATCCTGGTATGCCAGGATTGATGGATATTTTCAAGAGAATGGCTTCAAAAGAAGTAAGAGTGAACCTACCATTTACTATAAACAAGAAGGTAATGATATTCTTATTGTCAGTTTATATGTTGATGATTTGTTGTATATGGGTAGCAGTTCTAAGATGAAGGATGAATTCAAATTTGCTATGATGAGTGAGTTTGAGATGAAAGATTTAAACCTCATGCAATATTTTCTTGGAATGGAAGTTTATCAAAGTGAAGATGAAATTTTTGTTTGTCAGACAAAGTATGCAAAGGATATGTTGAAGAAATTTGATATGGCTGATTGCAAACCATCTCCTACTCCAATTGCTCATGGAGTTGTGTTGTGTAGAGATGATGGTGTTGAAATGGCTGATGAGACAGTTTACAGAAGTATTGTTGGAAGCTTAATGTTTCTAACACACACAAAGCCTGATATTGCTTATTCAGTTTCACTTGTTTCTAGGTATATAACAAAGCCATCTGAAATGCATATGAATGCAGCTGAAAGAATTATGAGGTATGTGAAAGGAACTCCAAATTTTGGCATTCATTACTATACTTTAAAAGTTTTGAATTGGTTGGATTCAGTGACTCTAATTGGGGAGGTAGTTTGGATGATAGAACATCTACATCTGGTAACTGTTTTTCTTTTGGTTCCGGTTTGATCACTTAGAATTCAAAGAAGCAAAGTATAGTTTCTCTTTCTTCTACAGAAGCAGAATATGTTATAGTCACCTCAACAGGCACACAAGCATTATGGCTTAGAAAAGTTCTGGAAGAAATTGAAGAAAAACAAATTCAACCTACAGTAATATTTTGTGATAACATGAGTGCCATAAAATTGGCCAACAATCCAGTACACCATAGCAAGACAAAACATTTTGACATGAAGTATCATTTTATTCGAGATTTGGTGCAAAAGAAGCAAGTGGAATTGAAATACATCAACACTCAAAAACAACTAGCAGACATCTTCACTAAGGCAGTCTCAAAGGCCCAGTTTTTTAATCTCAAAGATCTTATTGTGAGCCCTCTCAGCATCAAGGGAGAGTATGTTGGTAACTGATGCTGTGCAGAGTTATTGACAGTGTCTATTTTAATTTTAGGTTGCATATGTTTATTAAATAATTAGCAGCAAGCAAACTTCACTGCATGCTAATGCATGTGAAGAATAAAATAAGTTTGCAGAATTATACATCAACTTACAACTAACTTTACCGCATGTAAAAATAATGTTTTTATTTCTATGCAATGTAATCTCTATATAAGTATATAGCTGTGCAAGTCTAAGATCAATGGGAGATAAATAATAAAAGGTTTTCTTTTACTATGTTGAATAAAAGTCTCTCTTATTTTCTGTGTTGTTTTTCTTTGTGCTATTGTAAATTTGACTCTTTCATAATCTTCAAGCAATGCTTTTTCTAAACTTACACCTAAGGAACGATCTGCTTTACATTTTCTGATCAAGGAAATCCAATCAATACATTTTCAATGGAGAAGCCATGGTCTCCTCTAGTCTATGGAGGAAACGCACTAACTGTCTCTACAGGTTTTACTTCTGAAAAATCCAGGTATCCATGATTGCACATGATTATGATTATGATTTTTTCTTAATCACGCATGCTATTCATAGCTGACATGAGAGCTAATCTGTAAAAATTGAACAGATATTGCTTACCAAATTCATTAGATAGCAATAAAGTGGCTGGAAAAATTTTAAAATTGTAGTCTGTGAAGATGGAGGTGGAGATGGAAGCTTCCTGGCTGGAGGGAAGGGCGTTGTCAGGATATTTAGCACTCCTTGCGACGCTTCGTATTCTTCCATCATTCCTTCATTCTGGATACAAAGCAATCAAGCATATGAACTCAGAACCTACATGAACTCCACCAAGTAAAGAATGATAATTGTGCATATTATTGGCTTGTGTTAATTGTACATATTTTTCTACAATACAATTTGGTGAAATTATTGTCTTTAGAGGGGCAGTTTTTAGAATTTGATGCTCTTGTTTCAAGAAGTACAGTGAACTGCGCGGGGTGGTGGTGAATAAAATTCACATCTATCTGACTATAAAAATTAATTACAATTAATTAATTTTTAAATGATAATAATAAATGAATTCACTAATATGCAGTATGGAGGAATCAGTTTTTATCATTTTGATCTGAGATTTCTGAATTATTGAGTAATCTAAATGCAAACTTTTCCTATGTTTCTGCACTATCACCTCTCTGAAATATTTAAACATGAACGTTATGTGTAAATATTATAACTTTATAATGTGTAGAATTCGGTGATTGAAATTTGGAATGGACGAGCATACACTGATTTATTTACTGAGAATAAAGCATTGGATAAGGACTCAGATTATGACAGAAGAAGATGAACATTTTACAGACTCCAAGCCTGTATGCAACACAGTGCACTGTTTTAAAAGCCTGTATGCATAATTAAATGTTGTTTTAAAGAAACAAAAAACTTATTTGTTTATTTAAAAAGTATTTGATTAGTTTAATGTGTTGTTTTACTGAGCACATTTGAAATATACACTTTAATGGCAATTTCATTAAAAAACAACATAAAATACATATTTAGTATATCAAAATAAGAAATATTGATATGAAATTTAGAAAATAATTAAATATGTTGGGTTTCTAATTAGGCATTGTAAATATATATAGCAATTAACGTTTAAATAAGCATTCAATGAAGTTTTTAAAATAGAATTGAGTTTTATAGATATTTAGGTAAGTATTAAATAAAGTTTTAAGGTAGAATTAAGTTGTATATATGTTTAGAATGAATGAAAGGTAGTGATATGTCAAGTAAAAAGGAAAATAGAAACTCTTTAATATGGTAAGGAGTACTCTTTAATATGGTAAGGAGTACAGGCTTGTTAGAGAGTTATTAGGAAGGTGTATATATGTTTAGAATGAATGAAAGGTAGTGATATGTCAAGTAAAAAGGAAAATAGAAACTCTTTAATATGGTAAGGAGTACAGGCTTGTTAGAGAGTTATTAGGAAGGTTTATAATGGGTTCTTAAAATAGATAAGATATATAGATAGAAAGTTTTAATTAAAATGTAAAAAAGATATTATATATATATATATAAAAAGAGAGGAGCTTTTGTCTTTTTTTAATATTAACTCATAAAATTAAAGAAAATAATATGATTTTCATAAAACTTTACAAATTCCTTAATGATATGGCCTCAAATCTTTTCTATAGAGGAAGAAATTTTTTCTTTAGAAGGAAATATGAAAACTTGGTGGGCCTATCCTTATCCACAAGCTCTTCAATTTTAGAAATCAAGAAAGGTTTCCCTCAACCCTAAACCCAAAGCCTAATTGTTCATATTTTTAAAAGTTAAGTTAAAAACTCTCTCCCCAATTATAAGACCATTATGGTTAGCCCTCTCTTAGCCAAATTATATGAAATTATTCTAAAAAAGAAAATCAACATATGGCTAGAATTATGTCACAAAAAAAGAGCTAAATGATAGGCTAGATTTAGGAGATAGCATAAGAGTGTCCTAATAATAAAACCAATCTTTTGTGTTGCTTTGTTGACTTTACAAAAGCATTTGACAAAATCACTCCAACTAATCTATGGAATAGATTATAAGAGAAAAAGTTCCTTTCAAGTTGAGAGTTGTTATGATAAGGTTGTGAGACAATGTTATTGCCAAATTTGGGAACTCTCAGGGCTAATAAGAAGAAATTAATTGTAATATAGGATCCAAACAAGGTTGTCCCAGGTCCCTATCCTTTTTGGCTTATACATGGACAAGTTAGAGGGTTGTTTGGTTATTTTTAAACATTCAATAATTTTGACCTAGTCAATTCCAAGGAAAATTTTAAGGATTCATAATTTTATTATTTAGTGCAGAAATCTTGGTGAATCTTACCAATTCTTCAATTTCCCGCCATAACATATTGGACGATATTTTGTAAAAAGATTCAAATTTCTAAAGATTTTATATAGTTTATAGAAAATTTTAGCAGACTGAATGTATCAATTTGGAAGGTAATAATGTCCACTCATATATAAAAAAAGTTATCCCACATGTATTATATAAAGGTCTGATAACTTCCAAGCTTGTTATTTTTACCAAACTTAATCTTATCTTCCGACGCTGATATCTTGTGATCCATGAGTCCCTTTTACAGTCATTTTTTTTTTTGGTTGAGTGTTTTGTTGTTGTGGGTGTTTTTCTACGTACGGCGTTTTTTCCTTCTGTGTTGGGTCCTTTCCTTCTCTGCGTTTTCTGTCATAGGTTATGGGTTTGCCATAAGATGTGGTTTTATGTTTACATTCATCGTGGTTTTATTTCCTCTTCGCCGGATTTTTGGGTTTGATTTGTTTGTCGTGCGTTTCTTTCTTATGGTATAGTGAGTTGTTTTTTAAATTTGTTTTAATATAATTAAAGCATATGTTTAATAAAATCGTTTCCATGAGTTAGTTTGAGTTTGTTTGATTGTGAAACATTTCAAATATTAAATTTGTTTTAATATTATGTGTTTTAATTTCAAAATTAAACTTTTTTACTATTTGTTTAAAAAAAAAAAAATTAATTTAAACTTTTAATTAAAAATAGTTTTTTTTTATTAAGGTTTCTTAATATTAATGGGGAAATTTTGTATATGCTTTTGGTCATTATTGTCTTTGGTTATATTAGAGATTAATGTTTTAGTCTATTTTACTTTGTGATATTTTTAGAGGTTATTTCTCGTTCATAATTATTTTTCACTATCTAATTTTTGTGGTAGATTTTTTTTTGACATTTTAGGAGCATGCATTTCTAGCTTTCTCATGATGAGAGCAAGAAACCATCCAATGTTCACTAATCTAATAAGTTGCTCAGTGGCTAATTTTTCCTATATATTATGTGATCAAATTTCTTGAGTAAAATCATGTTAGGATATTTAGACACTTAGGAGTTAGTTAAGATCAACTTATGTAATATATCCGTTAGGGATAGTGTGTTTCTTTAGTATGCATTTGTAAATACTTAATCCGACGGTCACGATATGTTCTCGACATAGAGTGATCCGACGGCTCAACTTCTCTTAGATCAAACATAACCTTGATCCGTGGCTTAACACCCGATTGGTCCATGATTTCTAGCATGGAGGATCATTGTTTAGTTGATCGATTATGAAAAGCTCATTTGTAACTTTCTTTCTTTGCATATAATAAATTGTCTCGTAGAAGCTATTTGGCCAGGGCCGTGGAGTGTTTCCCTCAAGAGGATTTAAACCACGTCAAAACATCGGTGTGTTGATCTGTGATCTGTTTGTGTGAAGTGGTTGCTCTTGGTGTTCGGTCCTTTGGTAGTACCCTGTGTACCCAAACATGGTATCAGAGCTTTTATGAAGTGTCGCTTCCGGTTATGATCTAGATCTTGAACTGTTATTGCCGAAACTCGAAAGGGTTTCTAGTTCTGGTATTTCTGTGCATTTCTAGGCTATGGGAGGTGTTCCATTGCATTCGGAGCATCGTTTCCATTGGGAAATATTTTTCGTTTGATCGAAAACAGTTCCCGGTTACTCCAGAAACACGTATTTCATCAGATCTGAAAGTATAATGTTACAGTGACGCATTTTTTTATTTTCTGTTTTTAAAAGAAGAAAAAATCTCATATTTTATTATTTTTTACTGTTAGATTTTTTGGGTTCGGATTGTTGCTTTCCCGTCTGCATATGTTCTTTGCCGTGCACCTTGAGCGATCTCGGCAAATTAGAAACAGAAAGGGAAAGGGTTTTTCTCGGCTGCGTATGCTCTTTGCCGTGCACCTTGCGCAATCTCGGCAAATCAGAAGCAGAGAGAAAACGTAAACTTTCCGGGCAAGCTAACGAAATCTAACTCCACAAGTATGGAAAAGTTTTTTTTGTGTCGATTTGTGGTGTGTTTTACAGGAAAAAGGGCAAGTACACAAATCGAACAAGAAGAGTAAAAAAAAAAAAAAAAAACCCTTCCTCATTCCCATATTTTATATATATTTTAATCTAGCTCACTTGGTTCAAAGTTGTTTTATTCCTCAACAGGTCTTGAGTTCAAGTCTTAGGAAGTTACTTTTAAAATAAAAAGTGCATACAATTTCTATTTTCAAGTTACTTTATTGTAAAAGTGCATCTCACTTAAATAATAAAAAATAAAAATACAAGTGAGTCACTCAAGTTTTTTTTATTGTTGCACTATTTAAAAGTAATATCATTGTAAAAGTGAAATCACTTATATTACAAAAGTGATTCACTTAAAGCAACTTTCTTGTAAAGTGATTGTCAAAATGTTCATCTTGGGAAGAGGGGGGTTCCATTTTTTTTTTGCTGAACATTCTCTAGCTGCCACGTCACTATTGGAGACATCTTCAACAGTTTCTTTGTTCAAGCATAACTTCATCATACAGAGTCAGTTTTCAGTGCCGTTTTTTTTAAACCGCCTATTTTTTCAAGTTCTTCACATCCAAACTATCGGTTTCTGCTTTTACAACCATTAATTTACAAATATGGCCTCCCCTTGTGATATTCTACTTAACAGTTCCAACTATTTTTCATGAAAATCTCGTATGGAGGATGTTCTACAAAGTAGGGGACTTTTCAGAATTGCCTCAGGGAAAGAAACAAAACCCTTTTCAGAATTACCTCAGGGAAAGAAACAAAACCCACTGATGATGATAAGAAAATAAAATGGACAAATAGATGTGATGAAGCTAGTGGATTGATTGGGATGTCAATCTCTACTGATTTGTGATTCCACATATCTGGAATTGATGAACCTGATGCTGCTTGGGACAAGTTGGAATCTGTGTTTGGTAAACACAATGAAATTCGAGGTCACCAACT
Source organism: Larix kaempferi (assembly GCA_027924585.1). Classification (NCBI taxonomy): domain Eukaryota; kingdom Viridiplantae; phylum Streptophyta; class Pinopsida; order Pinales; family Pinaceae; genus Larix; species Larix kaempferi. Next base: position 34,704,394 of record BSBM01000001.1, on the reverse strand, counting down.
CGAAAATGAGTTGATTTCTTTAAATCCAAGTGACTTTTCATGCATTCAAGATTATTTATCTAAGTACAAAACTCTTAAACTCTTATGTACAGAATGTAAGATTAAGAGGGAAGACAAACAATGTATTTATCATATTCTTTCCAAACTTGGACCTACATATTCTGTTTTTGTATCTACATTTTACTCCATGAAAGAATCCTTGAATGCAGCTAGCTATCAAGAGCCTATTCTTGAATCATTTTGTGATTCCTTGATTAGAGAACAAGATAAACTCATTTATCTTGGAATAATCAACAATGCAGATACATCTGGGAAAGCCTTATTGTCCTAACAGAAAGAAAAGTCCAAGCCTCCCAAGAAACAAAATTTTCGCAATAATAAGTCAAACAAGGGTCCCAAACCCTCTCAGTCAGCTCCTTCTTTAAAAAATGAAAAAAGATCCAAGCCAAAAGGCAAGAAGATTGAGCGTCATTGCAACTATTGCGGAAAAGATAATCATGATGAATCTAAGTGTTTCAAGAATATGGCAGCCTTGGAAGCAGCAATGAAGAAGCACCACATCAACCTAGATTCGCCTTCAGAATTTGTCTCTCATGGACATGCACTTTGTGTTTCTGGTTATTCTTATAATGCATCTTCTTCTTCTACTTCAAATGAATGGCTCATTGATTCTGAAGCATCTTATCATATGGCTAAGGATCAAGCCATCTTTTCTACTATGCATGAATGTAACACCAAACAAATATTTGTTGGTGATGATAGATCTCTAAATGTTGTAGGAGCTGGAATAGTTCCAGTAGATAATTGTCATTTTAGTGATATACTATGTGTTCCAAGAATTTTCTGCAATTTGTTATCAGTGTATCAGATCACTCATTCTGGTGAAGGTAAAACTATGACCTTTACACCTCACCAAGTTGTAATCAAGGATTTTAAAGATTCTCAACAGGTCCTAGCTACCGGAATTGTTGATGATATTACCAAGTTGTACAAGTTTAACAACTTTGGGTCATCACCTTTCCCTTCAGTTTTTGATGCTCATAATGATAACTTGGGCAAACTTTGGCATGAGTGATTTGGTCACTTAAATTATCGCTCATTGCAACAACTATGTAAAGAAAATATGGTGACAGGTCTTCTAATGGTATCTTGCAGAGATAGTGTTTGTTTCGGTTGTGTACTCGAAAAACATCATCGGGACAGTTTTGACAAACGTGCCTCTTGGCACGCATCGGTTCCCTTGGAGCTTGTGCATAGTGACTTGTGTGGTCCTCTTCCATGTGCTTCATTTTCTGGTTTCAAATATTTATTAACTTTCATTAATGATTACACCAGACGCACTTGGGTTTATTTCCTAAAACTTAAGAGCGAAGTATTTAACATGTTCTTGGCCTACAAGGCCCTTGTTAAAAAAGAATCTAGTCATCAAATTATTAAGTTAAGATCTGATAATGAGGAGAATATGTTAACAAAAAGTTCACTACTTTCTGCACTGAACAAGGCATCCAACAACAACACACTGTTCCATATACACCACAACAAAATGGTGTAGCTGAGCGGAAGAACCGCACTTTAAAAGAAATGGTTAATTGTATGATCCAATCTAAGGGACTAAGTCTTCAATTTTGGGCTGAAGCCATAATTTGTGCAAATTACATAGTTAATCGCACCCCCACAAAAGCATTACAAGGTATAACACCGGAAAAAGCATGGAGTAAAACTAAACTTGATGTAAGTCACTTTTCGTGTGTTTGGTAGTGAAGCATGGGCTCACATTCCAGATGAAAAACGGAAAGCATTGCAGCCTAAAAGTGAAAAGTGCATATTTGTTGGATATTCTGAAGATGTAAAAGGTTATAGACTTCTTCAACCACGTTCTCATGATATAATCATTAGAAGAGATGTTAAATTTGGTGAAAATCTCTTGGCCTACGAGCTTAACTCGGCGATTGTGCCATCTTTGGCCTGCGAGCCTGATTCAACGTTTGTGCTTTCTTCTTCTTCTTCCAACTTCCTTGATAGGTTTCCAACTCCAGTTTCTAATAATGACAATGAGGATGAAAATCCACCTCTGCCTGCTCATGTTCCTCTAGTTGCACCAGCACAAGTGCTTCCTCGATGGGTCCATTCAACATGTGAAGCAGCTGGTGATCTTGTCGGTGATCCTAGAGATCAACGTCGAACACGTTCTTAGTTTCAGCGAGCCTCTTCTCTTTTGGCTCAAGTTTCCGAGAATCATGATCCAGAAACTTTTGCAAAAGCTTCAGGGAATCTAGATTGGGCTACAGCCATGGATGAAGAATATCGTTCCTTAATGGCGAATGATACTTGGGATCTTGTACCTCTTCCAAAAGGAAGAAAACTTGTTAGATGTAAATGGGTCTATAGAACTAAGTATGCATCAGATGGAAGTGTTGAAAGACTTAAGGCAAGGTTAGTTTCCAAAGGTTTTTCCCAAGTTGAAGGGATTGACTACAATGAAACCTTTGCTCCTGTCACAAAAATGAACTCCATCAACCTTGTTCTTTTCCTTGCAACCTTACATAACTAGGAAGTCCATCAAATGGATGTCAAGTCTACCTTCTTACATGGTGATTTACAGGAGGAAATTTACATGGAACAACCTCCTGGATATGTTCAAGATAACTCTAGCCTTGTCTGCCGCCTTAAGAAATACTTATATGGCCTTAAGCAAGCTCTTAGAGCTTGGTATGCCAAAATGGATAACTTTCTCCTTGACACTGGTTTTTCTAGATGCCATTCTGACCCCAATGTCTATACCAAGAAAGTAAGAAACCATCTCATCATACTTGTTCTATATGTTGATGACCTTATTCTTATTGGTAGTGACCGTAAGCTTATAACCCATGTGAAATCCAGTCTTAAACAAAATTTTGAAATGTCAGACTTAGGACATTTGCATTATTTTCTTGGTCTCCAAGTCTTACAAACCAAAGAAGGAATATTTCTTTCTCAGTCTAAGTATGCTTGTGACTTTCTTCGTCGCTTTCACATGGAAGATTGTACACCAACCCCTTCTCCCTTTCAGTATGGAGTCAAACTTTCTGCCACTTGTACTTCACCTGAAGTCGATGCCACCTTATATCGTCAGCTTGTTGGTAGTCTCTTATACTTGACTCATTCCCGTCTTGACCTTTTCTTTGCCATTGGTCGTGTTTCCTATTATATGCAAACACCTCATGAAAGTCACTGGAAAGCAGCTAAAAGAATACTTCGATATATTCGAGGTACGGTTCAGTTTGGGATTCATTACAGTACAGGGAGGATCCTTTGTTGGTTGGTTTCACTGATTCAAATTAGGTCGGTGATCTTGATGATCAAAAGGCTACTACGGGTTATGTTTTCAGTCTGGGATCTGGACTTATTACTTGGGCTTGTAAGAAACTACAAACTCTTGCTCTTTCTTCAGCAGAGGTAGAATATCGAGCAGCAGTTAATGCCAGTCAGGAAGCTTTATGGCTTCGACAGATCCTTTCAGAGTTTGGATTCAAGCAAGCAGCATCCTACTCCACTTTGGTGCGACAATCAAAGTGCCATCAAGCTTGCTAAAGATCCAGTTCTATGTCAACGCAGCAAACGCATTGAGCTACATATGCACTTCATCAGAAATCTTATTCATGATTGTGTTCTTGAAGTGCTCTTTATCCCTACAGATGATCAAGTTGCAGAGATCTTCACCAAGTCTCTTACAGAAGCAAAGTTTTCTAAACTTCGATCTATGTTAGGAGTTCAGGAACTTGTCATTAAGGGGGATAGGCTCTAATGCCTCCTTCCTTCTCCTATTAGTGTCACTTTTGTAAATCCTTCAATCCTATCCCAAGTTGTTCTTAAGGAGGGATGTTAGGATATTTAGACACTTAGGAGTTAGTTAAGATCAACTTGTGTAATATATCCGTTAGGGATAGTGTGTTTCTTTAGTATGTATTAGTATGCATTTGTAAATACTTAATCCAACGGTCACGATATGTTCCCGACATAGAGTGATCCGACGGCTCAACTTCTCTTAGATCAAACCTAACCTTGATCCGTGGCTTAACACCCGATTGGTCCATGATCTCTATTTAAAAAGCATGGATGGTCATTGTTTAGTTGATCGATTATGAGAAGCTCATTTGTAACTTTCTTTCTTTGCATAATAAATTGTCCCGTAGAAGCTATTTGGCTAGGGCCATGGAGTGTTTCCCTCAAGAGGTTTTAAACCACATCAAAACATCGGTGTGTTGATCTGTGATCTGTTTATGTGAAGTGGTTGCTCTTGGTGTTCGATCCTTTGGTAGTACTCTGTGTACCCGAACAAATCAATCTTTAAATCTATATGATATCATGTTTTATATTGTATTGGCTTGTCATTTCTTAATAGGGTTTAGTTTCTTTATCTTGTATTACATAGATTGCTTCTAGTTCCTGTGTGTTGCTTGTCTCTAACGTTCCTATATGGAAGCATTAACATTTCCAGGGTGTTCATCTCTAGCATGTTAACATGATGACAACAAGAAAGTAACACATGCTTAATGACTAGTCATTTCATTTTATAAGTGATATCATGATTTGATCATAATTTGCTGTATGTTGATTATGTTAAACATTTTGATCTATCTTCATATATATCATGTCATGGTTTATTTCAATAATCTTTTACTCAATATTTATACGTTCTTGAGCAATCTCATATTATAATTTCATGGGCTTATCATGTTTATTATATGTTTTACTCTTGGAAATTCTGTATGCAGATTAGCTCTATGTTTACTTCACTTCATGTCTATTTGTGAAGAGTTGTGGGGTAGCTTGGTTCTGGTATTCCTTCTTATCTTAAGTATATGTTGTGATTATATCTGTTCTTTCAGCATTGTTCCTCGTTGATCGTCTTATCCATTGCAATAAAGTGTGATCCAATTTGTTTCTTTATCTTGGATATTTGAAGTTGTCATTCAAGGGGGGAATGTAATGTAATATCAATCACCATATTCCAGATATAATGTAATGAAGCATCATCTTCTATTGTTAACGTCATGGTGATTATATGCACGATATCATTTTCGATGGTAGAACATTGGGGTCTTGTATTCATGATGAGGTCTATTACAGAGTTTTATTGCATCTTTCAACTTGGTAGTGAAGATTGTATGCATGATATCATTTCCGAAGTATAAACCATTGGGGGTCATGTATTCGTGATCAGGTCTTTGGAAAAGTTCTTTCAAATATCAATTGATTTCCAATTGCGATGACTGTTGTGGTGCTCTAGGCACTTGGTGGTTGGATCTAGTAGCCATCATGGCTTCGCTTTTAGATCTAGGAACTTTTCTATTGGATCTATTGCCACATGTTCTAGGCAATTTTCTGTTAGATCTAGTAGCTACTAAGGCTTCTATTTAGATCTAGGGAATCTGTAGTTGGAGCTTTTTGACACATGTTCAGTTGTATTGGCCATGCATTGTTGTGGTATTTTACAAAAGTTAATCATACAACTTGGTTTATGTGCAATTTCATAGTTTAGTGAGAGGCGGTTGTTATCTTCATCTACTCCATGAGGCGAAGTGTGTTTTTATTTGCATTATATGGACATTCTAGAAGTTGTTGTCAAGGGGGATGTTATGTAATGCCATCTTCCTTCATTTTTATTCTATCTCCCAGACATCATTAAGGGGGTTTTGGAATATGTAATGATGATTGAATTTATTAATTTGGAAGGTAATAATGTTCTTTCTTATGTAAAAGAGTTATCCCACATGTATTATGTAATAATTTACTCTCGTTATCATTTATTACATAAAGAGGTGAAATTACATTTATCCCACATGTAATATTGGGATGTAATTCCTCCTTACCCCTTGGTATATAATAGACTTAAGAGCGTCTTATCAAGAGACATAGACACAATGAAAGACATCTAATGATCATCTTGTAGACAAACTATGTGTATTGTTGTGAAGATGAAGTGTGATGTGTGGGAGCTCTCTATTGTTTTTCTGGTGTTCTAATTTTCTCTCTTTTTCTCTTTTCTTCTTGTTCTTTCTATTTGATTATTTGTTGTTGAATGGATAGGAGACTAGGCTAGTTATGCTTTTATTATTATGTATTATTATATTTTATTCACATATTCTCATATTCTAACAATTTATAGAGTAAAAATAAATTATCCTCAGAATTTGGGCAAATAAAATGAGAAAAAATGGAAATTGGTGAATTTCTTTTTGGAAAAGAAGGTAAAAAATTAGCCCATGGGATAAATTTCACCTGTAAAATTTTCCTTTGTCAATTTTGACTAGGTCCAAAGTTCATTATAAGACCCACGTCGATGTACATTATAAATATTAAAACCTAATATATATGGTGACGATTGTTGAAAAATGTAGCTCAAGAAAAAACATCTTGCACTGTGTTTCGGGGGGGAATCCCCCTAATGGATATGGGTTAAAGCCATCACAAAGAAGTAACCGACAAAGCAAACTTTCTATAAATAACAATTTCAACATTCAATCATCCATTGCATCTTTCATTAAAAACATAAACTAAGATTTTGAAGGAACTTACCCGTGGTCCAACATTTGAAGATGTTCCTTTATTCAAGCTTCAAAGCTTCACTATTACTTGTATTCCTTGTAAACGAAATCAAGAAAACTAGAAACAAATAAAAGAGTACAAGACAGTAATGATCTATTACATAAAGCTAAAAGATTGCATTAAATTAATAATATTGAAAGAACTGACAATAAAGATTCAATACAATATAATTGGGATGGAAAAGAGAGTTCTTTGTATTGATTAAACAACAAGTACATGGATAGAATAAACATGTCTTGTTGCAACAATGTTTCAAAATTGAGGCCTCAGTTCCTACACTCGAGCCGTACAATTGCAAATATCGAATTTAACTCAAAGGATTCGCCCAAAGAAGAAGTTTGATATCTTCTCAGGTATATAGGGAATGAAAAACTAATGGAAATAATATTTCTAGGCATAAGGGACAAGATTGCAGTCAAGGGAAATAAGGGGTTTGTGGAATTAGAGAAATAATGGTAGCATAAGTATACTTCTACTCAAATTGTTTTTCTCACTTTCTTTCTCTTTAAGGCTAACCTCTTTCCTTTTCCTCTACCCATTTTATAGTTCTTTGAGTAGGAAGTTGAAGAAGTTCAGGTAGTTACATACATGAAACATGAAACAATAATTGTAATTCACGTACACAGTTCCTGATAAATATTTATTTTTGACCTTTAAATAGGTGCATACGAAAGTAATACACTAGAATGGAGCATATACACAGTCTAGTAATGCATAAGACACATATGAGGGGGAAAATGAATTTTTTAAGGGATTTCTCTAGGAAACATCTCTAACAAATGGTCCGCAAAGGGTCAAAGGGAGCCTACAAAGTGGGTAATATGACAAATAAGGTCAAGGTATAAGTATCAATGCAACCGATGCTATAACACACATGTTAGGTGTGAACGTGTGAGAAGAATTTCGAGACAACTTCTTAATAACCACTTAGTAAAAGTGGGGAATAATACCATCTTGTAATTTCATTTAATAAATAAAAGTGAAAGTCTAAATTCCTTTAATATTTTAGTCTTAGAAATCTAAATTAAATATTCTAGGGATTGTAGAATATTAGTGGGTTAGATTTGATATAATCTTAGACATGCACCTAATTGTTGAGATAAGGTGGTTGTTATGATTAAGGAGATTAATTGATATTGGTTGATAGAATCAAGGAGTTGGTTGTTAGAACCAAGAAAGTTGGTTTCTAGAATTGAGGAGATTAGTTATCTCTCTCAAAGCATAAATAGGACAAGATGGGAGTAGAAGTTGAGTACAAGACACACCAAGGAAGTTGTGCACACACAAGTGAAGCCAAGGAGGAGAGAACACAACTAGCAAGAAGAGGATCAACTAGCAAGGTGGAAGACTACAAGGGTAGTACCATACAGTGTCATACGAAGTACAATAGTTTCTCATATTTCTATATAGGCATATTGTTTCTTTTGCAACAAGATGTAACCTCAGGTTGAGGTTTCCTTGTAAGTTTTGATTATTAAATGATTAGCTGATTTGAAGGAAAAAATTCCATGTTTATGCTTATGTTATTCATTTTCAGGAATATGTGTGATTATTGCATGTTAAAAAATATGTATTTCGGTGATTGTTCAAATTTGATTCGTTTAATTAAATATAATCATAGTGTAGTAGTCACCTAGGGCCTAAAATATTACATTGTATTAGAGCTCGGTTCTCTAATTATGATTCTCAGGGATTTGCAATGGTAAAAAAAACTACCAGAAAGGACCAACATTTAGATGGTTTCTTTATTTCTTTCAAGGAATAATTTTCATATTTGGGAATTTGTGCATTATATCATAGATGTCATTAGCAAGCTTTAGGTTTGAGGACAAATTGGATAAGGCCTCAAATTTCCTTTCATGGAAAGTTGGGGTAACTCTTCTATTAGAAGAGGATGACCTCTAGGATATTGTCAAGGATGTGGTGATGTAATGTCCCCTCCTATCATACCAGCATGATAGAGAGGATCACTGTGCTAGAGCCGAGCATCTTGCCCCATACTCAGTAAATAAGCATGCTATTTAAAAAGAGGATGAACATATGCAAATTCATAAACAATTTGAAAACACAGCGGGAGCAATTCATTAGCACATCCATCATTCATTCCAATATTCATCCAATGATAATTGCAAATTTAACACAAGAGAATACTTATCTCAATAAGGTAGTCCCTGAGCAACCAACTACGCTTCTGCAACGTTCCACCCAACCGTAGGCCAGTGTGCTCCTAGATCTCTCAGCACCACTGCCACCCTCGAGTTGGGCATGATCTCCACAAGGAAAAAGGGGAAACAGGCTCTCACATAGCCAAAGATATGCCAGAATCAGCCAAGCCAACTAGCAGTTGGGTTTCTCAGGCTGCTAAGAGATGGGCAGAGGTGAATTACTAGGCTAGTGGCTCAACCATGGAGCTATGGATACTTGATTGGGCTCATCAAGCCAAATCTGTCCTCTTCCACTCTTGAAGCTCCTGCTCACAGGTTCAAATCCAAAACGGGATGCACTGAACAACAAAACCACAATTACTGGGCATGAGGAAAACACTTTCCACAGTGGGATGCATGAGATGGGGTTTCAACTCACTCAGAAAAACGTGGGAACACACAAAAACGAAATGGGAAGATGGGGAACAACCCTGGGAAGCCAATCCATTTTTAGAAAAACGTCCTTGGACATTCGGGGGCAAAAACGACCTCCATACAGTCCCCAAATCGTGGCCCTTCTCTCCCAAGCTACTATAGATGCAAAAACGAACTCCCAGGCATGGAAAAAATGCAGGATTTTGGATGAAAAATGTGCAGGGAAAGACCCAGCTAACTCCAACTGCGTGAGTGAGAGAAGACTGACTGTTCCGAATGGATTTGGGCACCATTTCGTGGGTGTTTTCTTGACCCACAAGAAAAAAACACAAATATCCAAGTTGATGGCTTGCCCATGCATGAAATTGGCTGCCATACTTCTTCATTTCCAAGGCATTAACTGCCTTAACCAATTTCTTGGGAGAATTAAATGATTGGTCCATAACCCAAAATGGGTAGTTGAGAGTTCATGGGATTTCTCATTGACCCATGGATTAAAGCCATTGGCTCAAGGGTTCAGTTATTCCCCCCCCCCCCTATTCCTTGTAAAGATCATGCCCCCATCTCTTTGTTGCATTACGTAGCTGGTTGTGGGTTTTTCATTAAAATTTCATATTTACATGATATCCGATTTTACATTGTGCACCGCTAGCACAAGAACTCTATGCATCTATTCTAATTGTCGATACATAGAACGATAAATCAATGGCGGGGCCTTGGATTTGAGCTCCTCACCATGACTAAATAACAATATTTACATCATTTACAATATTAATGCAATAGGGTCAAGCTGGGGGACATTACAGGTGACTTCCTAAAAAAATATATAGTTTTTGGAAGTTCACACGAAGAAATAAGTGAGATCCAATGGCATGATCATGGATGATATAAAGGATCATCTGATTCCTTAGATATCCAAGAAGAATTTGGTGAAGGACATGTTCAATGCCCCGGTTAGCCTTTAGCAGGGGCGAGAACATTAATCAAAATATTATATTGCACACAAGCTCATATCTTTTGAGATTATTAGATTAGACACCATCACCAATTAATTGAATAATGTCACACAGATTCTTCACCAACTTTCCACAATTGGGGAGAAGGTTGGAGAGAAAATGCTAAACAAGGCATTGAATGGGTTCCAACCTCAATGGGAAACATTTGTCCAAGGTGTTTTTTTCTCAAGAGAACATTCCCTCCTATGAAAGAATATGGGGTGATTGCATTGAAGAGGAAAACTTATATGGAGTCTAAGGCCGACATGTAGGGAGGTGACAATGACCATGCCCTAACTGGTCAAGTGAAGAAGGGGAAAAGGTAAAGGATCCAACAAGGGTATTTGAATAGTGAGGATTCAGCTTCACGGCCAGGGAAGAAGGACTTGAGTAGAATCAAGTGCTTCATATTTCATAAGAATGACCATTATACATCACAATTTACATAGAAGAAGAAAGGTAAAGGGAAGTAGTAGCATAATTAGGTATAAGCCTCATCTAAAATTCGAATGAACAAGTTTGAGAAGGATTTCTCAATGGTATTGTTCGTCTCTTCCAGGATAGTTTTGAAGAACATGTGGTATGTGGAAAATGGAGCATTGATGCATATGACATCATCTTGCAAACCATTTTCAAGTCTAATAGAGCACATCTCGGAAGTTCAGGTTGATCTTGGTGATGATGCCATGTATCTAATAGAAGGAGACGGTACCATTCCTTTCCAACTCCAGTTAGGTAACTTGTTGGACTTTGCTTAAGTATAATTTGTTCCAAGTCTTAGGAAAAATCTTCTTTCATTTTTGGTCATGGAATATGAGGTCCATGTAGTAGAGTTCAAGAACCAACAAGTCCTCATTAGATCAAAGGATTCTATTCCAAGATTAACTCAAGTGATTGGGGTTAGAGAAGGTAATTTGTATATGTTACAGGGTGAACTTGTTTGATCCCTAGTTCATAGCACAGATAACTTATGCGAGTTATGGCACAAGAGAATGGGGCACCTACATCACCAAGCGCTACTTATTCTAAGGGATATTGTCACAAGTCTTCCAGAGTTCAACATTGAGTAGTAGGGTATTTGTAGAGGGAGAATGCTTGGAAAGCATTCCAAGGATGCTTTTCCAAATAGTGAGCATATATATAAGGGGATTCTATATTTGGTGCATTTAGATGTATGTGGATCGATGTCCATAGCATCAATCAAAAGAAGCATGTACTGCATTTCCTTCATTAGTGACTTCTCTCGCAAAATATGGATATACTTCATGAAGACCAAGGATGAATTCTTCATCGAGTTTCATGAGTTCAAGGCTCTTGTGGAGAACCAAACATGGAAAAGGATCAAGGTTTTGAGATCATACAATGGGGATGATTATACTTCCAATGATTTGGATGATTTCTGCAAGGATGAATGAATCAAGAAGTAGTTCAATGTTTGATACAACCCCAGTAGAATGGGATTGCAAACCCATCATAGGGGCTAACAAGGACATGATACATGACCAGTATTTGTCGATGTTTCTATGGGAATAAGCATGCAACACAACATTCTACATCCAAAATAGGTGTCTTCACAATTAGGGGGACAATACACTAGAGGAGGCATTCACTAGTGTGAAGTTGGAGGTGACTCATTTCCACATATTTTGCTATCCACTTTACATCCATATACCATTCGAGAAGAGGACTAATTGGGAGTCCTCCAATAGGAAGGGTTAAAAATGTTTGTTGGTTACAATGAGACTTCAAAATCCTACAAGATTTATATCTCAAGGAAGAGATAGACAAATGTAAGAAGGGATGTAAATTTTAAGGAAGACTTTGCATCTACAATGTCTCATAAGCTAATACCAATTATAGAGAATGAGGAGTAGGAAGCTCTGAATTTTGAGCCAGAGTCACCAATGAATTCCAATTCAAGGTAGTAACCTTTACATTCAAAGGAGGAGCCATTGGATCCTACCAGTTTTGTTAGGATACCTTGATGGTTCACTCATACATTGAGGGATGATCAAGAGTACTCATAGGAGAACATTTCAGGAGAGAAATTTTTCTAAGAAGTTTCCTAACTTATCATCATTGATGAACAACATCATATAATCAAATCCTTCCAGTTTTCAGGAGGAAATATACTAGCAGGTATGGAGGGATGCCATGGTGGAGAAGTACACCTCTATAATGTAGAATGGTGTATAAGACATTGTGAAAAGATCATAGGGGAAATTAGTAATGACTTCTAGATGGCTCTATAAGATCAAGCATGCAAGATATGGTAGCATAGAGAAGTTCAAGGAAAGGTTCATGGTGAGAGGGTTCTCCTAGAAAGAGGGAGTAGACTATTGTTGGAAATAGTGCAACTTCAGAAGTTATTCTTATTATATTTTATTATATTATTATTGTACCTCCTATGGGAGAATATATTGATGTATTTGATCATGTAAAACCCTTGAAAGAATCAATGTAATCCTTGGAGTGAAATCACATAAAGAAAATATTTATTAAATGTATTTTTATCTTCCCCCAAGACAAGTTGTCCCAATAAGGGAAAAAGTCACTTTTTCATGTGTATAAATAGAGAGGTCGAATGCCTCATTTGGTCACTCACTCACTCAAGCAAATTCACTCAAGGAGAGAGAGAAGTTCGCAACAACATCTAGGAGAAGTATTTTTGGGGCATCTACACTTAGATAAGTTTCTCTTTCCCTCTCTTATATCTGTACTATGATCTCTGAACTGATTCTCTCTATACGAAGGTTTTTGGGTTTTCTCCCTATTGGGTTTCCTAGGATAAAAAAAAAATTCTATTGTTTATGTGCTTAGTTATTTTTTTAGTGACCTTGTTTATTATCTGTAATTAATTATAAAGCTAGAATTGTGTAAAATTTAACATGGTATCAGAGCAGTACTAGAAGAAGCCATTGCCAGAAACTAAGGTTTCACATTTCGGGGCCTTCCCTCATCAGTTTGGCTTGAAAAGAGCTTTGGAAAATTTTCCCTAGGGAAGGTGAATCTTTTGGTGAAGGAAAATCCCAGTTCTAAGAAGTTTCATTTTTTACCAAATTTTGAAACTGCTGCAGTTACTGCAGAAATTAGGGTTTCAAGTTTTGTGTTGTCCATTCCATAGATTTGGTTCGATCTTAAATTATCTCAACTCACCTTGATAGAGTGCATCTATCTGTGGAGTCATTTTTGCAAAATTCCAAACTTCATTTTTTACCTAGCTCCTGCTAGGGTTTCTAGTCCAGATCTGCAGTCAAGATGATTGGAATGAAGGTTGAAGATCGACTTGATGGGGCTTGCAAATTCATTTCTTGGAATTATAGGGTTCTTATTATCTTAGAATAAAATGATCTCTTGAATTTCATCAATGAAAAGGTTCCAGAACCAAAATCAGAAGATGACAAATATCAATGGAGAAAAAATTATGCTAGAGCAAGAAGAATCTTGGTGGATTCAGTAAAGGATCATTTGGTTCCTCAGATTTCAAAAAAGAATACAACTAGGAAGATGTTCAAAACACTGAAGAATTTATTTGAACATAGTAGTATCAATGTTACTCTCACATTGAGGAACCAACTATCAAATCTGAAGATGTCAAAATCAGAATCGATCGCTTCGTACTTCATGAGGATATCGAAAGGGACAAGCTAATCTCTAGTGGAGAATCCATTGAATACTAAGAACTTGTTATAACCACTCTAAATGGACTCCCACTCTCTTGGGATTCATTTATCCAAAGCATAAGTGGACAAACCAAGTTTCCCAAATTTGACAGGTTATGCGCAGATTGTATTCAGGTAGAGACAAGGATTTGAGCAAGGAAGAAACTTCATGGCTCTCAATCCAACGAGAATCAATATTTTACATCACATACCAAGAGAGGCATAGGAAAAGGAATAAATTTTCACAACCATTGGAACAAAGAGAGGAGATCAAGTCCTACTCCATATCAGAAGAAAAAAGAAGAAGGATCTCTCGCACATACAATGCTTCAAGTGCAAGACATATGGCCATTACGCCAGTAATTGTTGAAGTTCAAACAAAAGGAAGCATGAAGCCTCAACTGCCAATGTGGATGAAGACACCCCTCACAAGAAGTCAAGGAATGATGAACGTACAAAATTCTTCTTCATATATTCCTTATCAGGTACTATTCCCACCACTAGTGATACATGGATAATAGATAGTGGTGCTTCTAGGCATATGACTGGTTATAAAGAAAATCTTTCAGAATTGATTGAGAAAGAATCCCATCTACATGTTGTACTTGGGGATGATGCTAATTATACTGTGAAGGAATATGGATCTACCTCCCTTCATTTGGAGTCTAGTGACACCCTACACTTAAGTGATGTGCTTTATGTACCTGGCATTAAAAGAAATCTTCTCTCCATATCTGCTTTGGAGGACAAGGGAGATAAAGTTGCATTTTATGATGGGAAGGTTCTTGCTTAGCGCAAGGACTCAAGCATAAATTCAACAAAGGTAATTGGTGTATGAGAGGAGAGATTATACAGGTTGAGTACATTACTAGATCAAGAACTAGTACATGACTCTACTAGCATGGGTGAGCTATGGCATAGAAGACTCGATCATTTAAACTATAAAGCTCTTCCAGAATTAAGGAATATGGTGGAAGTTCTACTAATACTTCATGTAGATATTGATGGAATATGTAGAGGATGCGCACTTGGCAAGAATTCCAAGGGGTCTTTCCCGAATAGTGAAAGAAGAACTAAAGGAATTTTGGATCTAGTACATTCTGACTTGTGCAGACCCATGATTGTTTCTTCACTGGGTGGCTATATATTATCATGTGATGTTTATTGACGACTATTTTCAAAAGACTTGGATATACTTTCTCAAGACCAAGGAATCCGAAGAGGTACTATGCAAATTCAAAGAATTCAAGGCACACATTGAGAATATGATGGGAAAGAGGATTGAGATCTTAAGTTCAGACAATGGTGGAGAATACACCTCTACATATTTCAATGATTTCTGCAAGGAAGCGGGAATTAAGAGGGAGCTTACAGTTCCCTACAACCCTCAACAAAATGGGGTTGTGGAAAGAAAGAACAGAACAATTGTTGAGGCAGCCAAATCCATGATACATGAATAGAGTCTACCTATGTTCTTGTTGGAAGAAGCTTCTAGAATAGTTGTCTTTGTGCAAAACGAATGTCCTCATAAAATCTTGAAGAATGTGACTTCGAAAGAATATTTCACAGGAGTGAAACCAGAAGTGGGCCATCTTCGTATCTTTGAATTTCTAGTTTACATACATCTGCCCAAGGAAAAGGAGACGAAATTAGATCCTTCAGGCAAGAAGGGAACTTTTGTGGGATACAATGAGTCTTCAAAGGCTTACAGAATCTACATCCCAGGATCGAGGCAAATCGATGCCAGCCAGGATGTGTCCTTTGAAGAAGAGATGGCTATCAAAACTAGAGCTAGAGGATTCGATATGGATATCGATGATGTGGAGATGATAGATCCTAAGGAGATGAGATCATATCCCCCCTTCACCATTTCAAAGGGAGTTAGATGAGAAGGATGAGCCAATTGACCTCATTGATCTAGTTGAGCCAATTGATGCTCCCACAGATATTGCAGTAGGCCCTAAGAGGCCTAGCTGGGATCAACAGGCATTGCAGGATGCAGAGGGGCATGAAGCTCCACATGGTACTTTTTTCGAGAAAGTAAGAGACCTCAAGATTCTCAAGTTATGTATCATTGATGACTCACATAATTGAATCAGATCCCTCCACCTATGAAGAGGCCTCCAGACACCAAGTATGGAAGGATTCCATGATGGAAGAATACCAATCCATCATGAATAATGATGTGTGGGACGTTGTGCCGAGACCTGAGGGGAAGTCAGTAATGACTTCCAAGTGGCTTTACAAAATCAAGCATGGAGTAGATGACAGTATTGAGAAACACAAGGCTAGATTTGTTGCTAGAGGATTCTCTCAAAAATAGGGAGTCGATTATGATGAGACATTTGCTCTCGTGGTTCAATATACTTCCATCAGGACGATTATTGATATTGCTTCTATTATGGGTTGAAGTTGCATCAGATGGTTGTCAAAACCGCCTTTCTCAACAGTGTAATTGAGGAAGAAGTATATATTGAACAACTAGAGGGTTTTATTATTCATGGAAAGGATTCCCACATATGCAAGCTGAAAAAATCCTTATATTGGACTCAAGTAAGCACCAAGAGTGATGTAGACCCCCAACCTTTACTACAAGGTTGTGGATGATAAGACATTGATTTTGGTACTCTATGTTGATGATTTGTTTCTCACTCAGAATGAGAAACTTATTGTATGGTGTAAAAAGAAGCTTGCCTTTGAATTTGAAATGAAGGATCTTGGATTGATGCACTACTTCTTGGGACTAGAAGTATGGCAGAGGCATAATGATATTTTCCTAAGTCAAGGAAAGTAGACCATAGACATACTGAAGAGATTCAAAATGTTGGATTGTAAGTCCATGGCCACACCAATGGATGTGAATCTGAAGAAGATGAAAGACTCTGCTTCCGATTTAGATTTGATTGATCCCACTATGTATCACTAGATAATTGGATCCTTGATGTATATGACAAACACTAGACCAGATATATGTTTTGTAGTGAATTCTCTCAGCTAGTTCATGTGTGAGCCAATACAGATTCATTGGGTTGCTGCAAAACATGTGTTGAGATACTTGCGTGGAACTGTGGGGTATGGCCTAAGATATGCTTAAGAATGTGACTTGAGATTGCAGGAATTTTCTTATTCAAATTGGGATGGATGTGTTGCAGATAAGAAGATCACCTCCGGGTGATGCTTGAACCTCGGTTCTGTCGTGATTTCCTGGTGCAGCAGGAAGCATACCTCCATAGCACTTAGTACTACAGAGGCTGAGTACATGGCTGCTACCACTGCAGTTCGGGAATCTATGTGGATTCGAAAACACCTTGCAGGATTTTTTGGCCAGATTCTAGAGCCAACTGTGATTCACCGTGATAACTATAGCTGTGTGCAGATGTCAGTGAATCTCGTATTCCATGACGAGTTGAAGCATATAGAGATTCGATATCACTACATTCGTGATATGGTGCAGAAAGGTGCGATCGAGCTACAGTATGTTCTGATATATGACTAGACTGTAGATGTTCTTACCAAGCCTCTTCCCAAGATAAATTTTTCATACTTTTGTATAAGGCTTCGCGTGGCTGAGAATGTCTTCCTCCTTGAGAGGGAAAGATGATACAAAGACCAAACATTCACTGGATCACTCTGATATGGAGTGAGGAGATCTCTCTGACATCCTGGTAGGATGAAGAGGCCATTGCATTCTCCAGATCACTCCAAGATGGAGTGAGGAGATCTCTCAAAAATATTGGTAAGATGGAGAGGCCACTGCATTCTCGGGATCAATCCAAGATGGAGTGAGGATATCTCTCAGACATCCTGATAGGATGGAGAGACCACTGCATTCTATTGATCACTCTGAGATGGAGTGAGGATATCTCTCAGACATACTGAAAAGGATGGAGAGGCCAGCGTACACTCTCGAGCACTCAAAAAATAATGAGGATATATCTCATGGAGAGATTCAGTGAATTATCCAAATCACTCTGAAAAGAGTGAGGAGATCTCTCAGACATCATGATACGGGATGGAGAGGCTAGTGCACACTAGCACACACTAGCGCACACTAGTAATCTTATATGGACTCACCGAAGGACTGGTTGAGTTGGTGCATGTTCCCCAATGGAATGGGTTGAGATGAGGCACACTATCCTTGTGCATGTTCCCTGATGGACTGGGTTGAGTTGAGGCACATTGTATTGATGCATGTCGGACTCTCTGACGGACTGTGTAGAGTTGTTAAGTGTATGCATGTTCCCCAATGGAATGTGTGGAGAAAATGCTTGATGACACTTCTCGATGGACTGATATTGTGTTGAAGACCTTTCGTATGTATAGATATGTTTGAGACATATGTGATGTATAGATGAGATCCAGATGATCGTGGTGTTGATGATGACCGTGTCATAATAATACCTTCCTTATTGAGAGGAAGTGTTGGAAATAGTGCAACTTCAGAAGTTATTCTTATTGTATTTTATTATATTATTATTGTACCTCCTACGAGAGAAGATATTGATGTATTTGATCATGTAAAACCCTTGAAAGAATCAATGTAAACCTTGGGGTGAAATCACACAAAGAAAAGATTTATTAAATGTATTTTTATCTTCCCCCAAGACAAGTCGGCCTAGTAAGGGAAAAGGTCACTTTTTCATGTGTATAAATAGAGAGGTCGAATGCCTCATTTTGTCACTCACTCACTCAAGCAAATTCGCTCAAGGAGAGAGAGAAGTTCGTAGCAGCAGCAACTAGGAGAAGTATTTTGGGGGCATCTACACTTAGAGAAGTTTCTCTTTCTCTCTCTTGTATTTGTACTCTGATTTCTGAACTGATTATCTCTATACGAAGGTTGTTGGGTTTTCTCCCTATTGGCTTTCCCAGGATAAAACTTTGTGTCTCATTGTTTTTGTGCTTGGTTATTCTTTTAGTGATCCTGTTTATTATTTGCAATTAGTTATAAATCTAGAATTGTGTAAAATATAACAACTATGAGGATACTTTTACTCTAGTTGTAAGGTACACTTCTATTAGAGTAGTTATATCTTTAGTTTTAGTTATGGGATGGAAGATACAACAAATGGATGTAAAGATAACATTCCCCAATGGGATAATTGAGGAATAATTGTACATATAGTAGCCTCAAGTATTTGAGGTAAATGCAAAGGAGTCCCATGTTTGTGAGAATGCAAAATCCTTGTATGGACTCAAGCAGGAACCAAGAGTATGGTATTCTAGGATTGATGGATATTTGCAGAGTATGGGATTCACCAAAAGTGAAGCAGATCCCAACTTATATTTTATATTTGTTGAGTTTGATATGTTTATTTTGGTGTTGTATGTAGATTACATGTTTTATATTATATGTGCATAGAAGCTTATTACAGGGTTCAAAGCAGATATTGAAGCTAAGTTCGAGATGAAGGACATCGACATGATGCATTAATTATTGGATTTGTAGTTTTGGCAGGAACCATGGTATTTTTTTCCTTGGGTAGGGAAAGTAAGCAGTTGAGATCTTGAAGAAATTTTGAATTTTGGATTGCAAACCTATGGCCACACCCATGATTACCAATCAGAAGAAGGAACAACTTCAAATTTAGAGTTGTCGGACGCCACATTGTACAAGTGTATGATAGGTTCCTTGATGTTTTTGGTCAACACTAGACTAGATATACATTTTTTAGTGAAAACTTTGAGTCAATTCATGGTGGAACCAAGACATGAGCATTGGGTAGCAAAAAATCATGTTCTTAGGTATTTGAGGGGCACAATGGAGTGTGGTTTGAGATATCTTGGAGATGGTGAAGTGAATTTGTGGGCGTATATAGACTCATATTGAGTAGGCCATGTAGAAAACAAAAAGAGAACCTCATGGTGTTTCTTTAGTTTGGGATAATTGATGATATCCTAATTCAGTAGGAAGCAAACTTCCATGGTTGTTAGCTCAACAAAGACAAAGTATATGGTAGCTAGTATAACAAGTTGTGAGGCCATATCTATTTCTAAGTTACTTGTAGGATTGTTTGAACAAGATTTGGATCCCACAATGATCTATTATGATAATCATAATTGTATAAATCTCCTCAAGAATCTAGTATTTCACGATCAATACAAGCACATAGAGATCATATACGACTTCATATGATATAGGATTTAGAAGGGAGTGGTAAAGCTTTAGTATATACCCACAGATCATCATGTAGTTGGTATTCTGACCAAGCCCTTAGCTAAAGGAAATTTTTAAGCATTCAAAGATTGACTTGGATTGGTGCATAATTCCTTCCTCTCTAGGTGGGAGTGTTGAAAATGTAGCTTGAGCAAGAGCTTCTTACATAGGTTAGGTGTGTATGCGTGAGAAGAACTTCAAGACAAGTTCCCAATAACCACTTAGTAAAAGTGGGAAATAGTACCATCTTGTAATTTCACTTAATAAATAAAAAGTAAAAGTCTAAATTCATTCAGATCCCTTAGTCTTAGAAATCTAAATGAAATATTCTATAGATTATAGAATATTAGTGAGTTAGATATTATATATGTAATGCCCTACTATGACTGAGTTTGCCTAATGAAATTTTGAGGGCACTTATTTGAAAGTGACCTGGTTAAATAAACAAGAATACATGATTTTCTATTCTTTTATTTTTAGAATAAATATTGTCGATTGATTAGCAACTAATAAATATTCTAGAAAGTTGAATAAATTCTGGAATTGGGAATGAAGCATAATAAATGCTTATGTTATGCAAAAAATGAAAATAAATGATGCTTTCTTATTTGAGAATAAACATTGCTTACTGAATTGCAATAGATGAATAAATGTTGAAGTTGAATAAAGCATGATTATGGATTATATTGTGCAATGCTACTAATGTGCGCATTGAGTGTGTGCAGTGACAGGAATAACGATTTTCCGACTGACTCTCATGTGGAAATAAAGAGGTCTTAGAGAACAAGAAAACACACATAGGAGCAAGACGATTGACTGCCGACTCTTAATAGAAATCCACACATGTATTGAAGCCCTATCATCTTTGCTCGGGTAGCATGTGCTGTATGGGTAGGTCGCATACGAGGAAGTTGAGGGACATGCAATAAGAATGATCTTATTCCTCAACTGCCATTAGTCTCACATAGGTTGTAGGAGAAAGACTTTATGTAATTATTCCTAAGTCTCTACAACACACTCCCCACACAAGGAAAGGAAATAAATTGATTGTCTAAAGGACCCATAGAAGCGGCACCTTGACAAGCATGAGAATTAAAATATGTATGCACTTGATTTAGCATGCATAAATTGCATTTAGTTTTATTTGCAAAAGAAAAAGAAAAAGGAAAAGCATTTTATTGTATCTCATGTAGACTATAGGATAAGTGTGTGCACATATTTCATAAAGGGGATTTAATAAATAAGAGAAAATGGAAATGGAGCACATATTAGAGTCCTAGTAAGACTAGGAGTTCTAAATGAGTCAACAAGATTTGAACTCCACTTGCACCCACATATTGAGGAATGTGATCCTAGGATAAGGGAGCACCTAAGAGTGATTTGTGGAACTCATGTGCAGCTTCACGAGAAGGTGACACATGGAGGGTGAATAATAATAATAGAAAAATAAACAAAAAGGGTTAATTTTGCATGAGAGTGACATGTGTTGGAGAAGGTGACACATGGAGGGTGAATAATAATAATAGAAAAATAAACAAAAAGGGTTAATTTTGCATGAGAGTGACATGTGTTGCAAGGGATTTTCCTATTTAAGGAAGAGAGCACAGAGGGGAAATGACAATTTTTGCACCCTAATGTTGGATGGTACTCATAATGGCCATTTATGAACTTGTGTGACTATTGTGATTTCGGCAAGGAAAGTGCTCAAGAGATTGGGAGATCTCATGATTGCCTTGCACTCCTTAGCTAGTGTGTTATTCTCTATGACCCCTTATAGCTTGGGGGACTAGGAAGAAGGAGAGTACTCCTAGTGTGGTAGGGTGGACAACCGAGGAGTCGATCGGAAATTTTGAAAGGTTGGATTCGGAATCGGACTACTTGACCTTCGGAAACATCCTTGGAAGCTGGACAACCGTCGTAATCAAGTTTCATCTCAATACTGCTTACTTACTTTTATAGCTTTAAAACATTATATCCTTTTGATTATAAGGAGTACATGAATGAGTTCCAAGTAGAATTGTATATTGTTGAAATCATTTGAAACTTTGTTGTTTAAATGTTTATGTAAGAAATGCATATATTTTTGTTGAAACTTTTGAGGGACCTTGGATGAGGGTCACTACATCTGGTATCATAGCATGGTTCAAATTATTAGACTTGAGTGCTTACCATGTGCATGTTTATGTTTCTATTTCTTCAAAAATGTTGTTGATTGGATTGTTGTAGATTCATTTTATCAAGGCTGTTCCATGTGAGTAAAGAGTTAACATAACACTGCTATTAGATTTATTTACAAATTGTTATGTATAGGGGATGTTTTTAAAATGCTCTCGATTCAATGCTTTTCTAGATATTTTGTCAGTCTTATTATGGATTTCTTATATAGCTAGATCCATATAAAGTGCTTATGGATTCAATACTTGTGATAGATTTGGCGTAGATTTAGCCCCGATTGCTTATATGGCTAGATCTGTCTGAAATGCTTCTCGAACCATGTTGTGGTAAACCTGCTATTAAAGTATTTGTAGATGGTTTATATTACCAGATCGATCTATGTTATTTTGAATGCTTGCGTTATAGATTACCAAATTGGTCTATACTTAGAATTTCTGAATAGTTCTTAAAAGTGTGGGTGGAATATTATGATTTCACTATCTATCCCATGCGATTAAAAGTACTCAAGATCATATTTAAGGTACAAATGTTATAGTAATGTATTTACGATGGAATGAGCTAAGAAAATGAATGCTTAAGTAATTGATGTGATTGTAAAAATCATATGAAATCCAACTCATGAATTATGTTAATATTGTGACAGAATTATTTGTTACGGTTATGCTTTAGCGCTAGAGGTTCACAACTAAGAATTGAACGAGTGTTGCCTTAAATGCAAGAGCTTATCGATTATTCTTAGATGACATTTAGTTAATTTTTTTATTAGTTGCATAATAACGTGAAGATATTTTGGATACACTGAAATAAATGCAAAATCAAATATTCCTGGACAGTTGTCTAACACTAGTGTATAATTAGAATATATATATTAGTTAACTAAATGATTCCTTTGTTAGGTTAACCAAGAAATGTTTTGCGAATGGGTAGGTAATGGAATAGTTTTTTTTTTTTTGGTAATAAGTCCAAAAGTTATGGATTTTCATCCCCTCTTAAGTAGGATGGCGGCTTGAGCAAAGAGGTCAAGGATCTCAATACCTTTGGGTGGTGCTTGACGCATACAAAAATCACAGGAGAGACTATGATATCCTGAGTTCAGAACCCCTTTGCAAATAAGACATTTTTTTAAGATTAAAAGTATTTTTTAGTTGATGTTGAGTCATGTGACTATAGAGCATCAAGTATGTTTATTATTTAAATATTTGAATTTGATGTTGAGTTATGTGACTTTGGAGCATTAAGGATGTTGTTATTTTAGATGTTATTATTTGGTGTTGAGTCGGTGACTCTGGATCACCAAATGTGAAAAGACTAAAAGTGTTTTTGAATTGATGTTGAGTTGAAGAAACTTTGGAGCATCAAATTATATTAATAAAAGTATTATGTCACTTTATATTCCAAACTTCTTGAGTGGCGGACACTTAAAAGAGGGACCAAGCACACTAAGAGGGGTATGACCTATTAATTAAATACATAAAAAGAAATAATGATGCAAAAGAATAAAGTGAGCAAAAATATGTATTAATGAATATTAACTAAAAAAATAAATAAAGAAAATAAACCGTAACTACTTCTTGAAAATAAAAGAACTATGAAAAGAGAGAAATGAGGGAAAAAGGAGACACTTTTTCCTATAAAGAGAGAGACATGAATATGGGAAAAAAGCCTATCCTCTAAGAGGAGCTCGATCCTCATGGAATTTGATAACAAGGTTTTAAATATAAACAAATTTACTCCAAGCCTGAAACAAACAAATAATATTTAGGCCTTAGTCGATGTGCTCGAAATCCATTGTATATGGTTTTGAAATAGCATATATATATATATAATTAAAATAATAAGACTACATGAATGTTGTTCACCGTGATATGAGAACAATAAGTCAATCCATGAACATGGTGGCATGACAAAGACATTATGGGCAACCTGCAAGAGAAATATAATAAAAAAATAAAGTTAGCTACATGCTAAGTAAGCCACGACTTTATGTCGTAGGCTTGGTTGTATTTGGATTAGAAGGTCTAAGACAAGGACCTCAAAGAAAATAATTTGATAGTCTTAAATAAATTGACAAACAAAATAATCAATCCTATATAAACAGTAAATGGACAAATATAGAGCAGTGTATAAATGCTTTAGTTCTGCCAATAATTTCTGAAAAGACAAATGTTAATCTTATTAACCTAAATAAAAAAATATCATGTGCAGAGATTATGTTCTCAAAATATTTGTTTACAATAGGGGATGGATGCCAGTTGTTGGACACCCCATCTGGCTCCCCCCCAAGCCACGTGGCCACCTCAGCAAGTGGCGTTTGCAGGATGACAAGGCATCGCCACCTGTTGGATAGGTGGGCACCTTTACTCCACACGTGGGGCTCCCTTTTTCACGGTCGTATGGGCCTTTTCCCGACACGTCCTCCTGCCCTCGTGTTATTCTATTCGGCCCAGTCTGTGAACACTTAGTCGCCCCAGTTGTTGTTCAACTTGACCTCGATTGATGTTCACCTCGTCGTCCGCTGTTGTTCACCTCGTTGTCCACTATGGCAAGTTCCTGTGCTAGTTACTGACTAGTTCTCCTGCTTGGTGCTTCGGACATGGCCGCCTTTCGTCCACTTGTGCGCGTGTTTTTGTGGAGTGGTGGCCGTGACATGGTTTATCCTCGGTTCAGTGGTGGAAATGGCGAATTCCTGCTCCCGTGGTTTCGGTGGTGGAGGTGGTGGCTTCCTTCGCGTTCATTCGGTAAATATGGCACCTTCCTGTTCGATTTTCTTCATTCTGTAAACATGGCACGGTGGTGGCTTTGACCATTGGCTCACAAGTCCATTCGTTGTGGTGGCATGTTGGTGGTTTATCCTCGGTCCGGTGGTGGGTTCCTACTCTCGTGGTTTCGGTGGTGGAGGTGGTGGCTTCCTTCGCGTTCGTTCGGTCAAAAAATTTGGCTTCCTGCTCGACTTTCTTCATGGGTTCGCTGCGGTGGCACATTGGTGGCTTCGTGCGGTGGCTCACTGGTCCATTCGCTGCGGTGGCACGTTGGTGGCTTCATTCTCCATTCAGTGGCTCACTAGTAGGTTTCCTACCAGCCATAATTGAACTATGTTTTTCAACACTCTCAACCTGTTGGGGATTGTGTGGACCTTTTTTGCTGCATTTCTAGGTTTAATGTTGCATTTTGGTTTAAGTTTGAATGTTGGTTTATGCTTGAACTGTTTGAGGCTATCGGGCCTGCTCCTGCTTGTGTTTGTGCTTGGATTAAATTTGATTTGTTTTGCATTACGTTTTTTAAGTTGCATTTGCGGCAGTGGTGAATTGGTGTTGGTGAATTGCATTCGCCGCAGCATGGTTTTGTTGGCTTGGTGGTTTTGGTTCCCATTATGGGGTTGCCACAACATGGTTCTGTTGGCTTGGTGGAATTGTTGGTGGTTTTAGTTTCCGTTATGGGGTTGCCGCAGCATGGTTCTATTGGCTTGGTGGAACTGTTTGTGGTTTTGGTTTCCGTTATGGGGCTGTCACAACATGGTTTTGTTGGCTTGGTGGAACTGTTGGTGGTTTTGGTTTCTGTTATGGGGCTGTTGGGATTTGGTGAACAATGTATGTGCTCCTTATTATGCTGGAATTGTGCTCCTGTGAATGTTGAATAATGAATTATGAATTATGAATTTATGTTGCAGTAGGGTTTATGTTGCAGCAGGGTTTATGAATTTTTTAGGGTTTTTGAATTTATTTTAACGTTGGTTTATGATTTTTTTAGGGTTGTTGAATTTATGAATATTGAATAATGAATTTGTTTATGTTGCAGTAGGGTTAGGGTTAAGGTGAATTTGTTAGGGTTTATGAATTGTTGGTGGTTGGCGTTTGTGAATTTTGTTAGGGTTAGGGTTTACGGTGAATTTGTTAGGGTTTATGAAATGTTGTTGGTTAGCGTTTGTGAATTTTGTTAGGGTTAGGGTTAAGGTGAAATTGTTAGGGTTTATGAATTGTTGCAGAATTGTTGAAGGGTTTATGCGAACTTATGAAGGGTTTATGGTGAATTTACGAAGGGTTTATAAATTGTTAAAGGGTTTATGCGAACTTATGAAGGGTTTACGGTGAATTTATGAAGGGTTTATGAATTGTTGAAGGGTTTATGCGAACCTACGAAGGGTTTATGGTGAATTTATGAAGGGTTTATGTGAACATGTCATGCAGACTTGTTGTAAACTTGTTTATGTTGAAATTGTGAAATTGTATTTTGCAAGAAGGTTCTATGGGATGAATAATTGATAATAGTTTACAAGTTGCAGTATGGTTTATGAATTTTGTAGGGTTTATTTACAGAGTTATGTTGAAATGGTGAAATTGTATTTTGCATTAAGGTTCTATGGGCTTAATAATTGGTAATAGTTTGGGTTGAATAATTGAAGGTTCTATTGTTGCTTTAATTTACAAGTAGGGGAGGGATGTCTATTCTTGAAACTGCATGGGAGGGATGTTAATAGTTAAAAGTTAAAACTGCATCATATAGGGGAGGGATGCCAGTTGACAGCAGTGACTTTTGCCATTGTCTCATCTTATTGGAAGAATACCCATAATTCAGTTTTTGATATCAACAAGTGTGCCAAAACAATGGAGATTGGCTTTTACTTCATTTTGGACTGTAGGGAACACAATTGGCTATTGCTTTAACTTACAAGTCTATGATGCAATTTTAACTTTGAACTATTAACATCAAGTGCACTTTCAGCAACCCTGCTCTGCTCCATAGATTAAGACATATCTAGTTAGTACTTAGTAGTTTATAATAGGAAAATTGAACCCTCCCTTGATGGAAATTTAAATGAGGTCATTACTTGCATTATGGGCAAAATAGAAGAAGTTAAATTTTCAGTTTTTCATGCTGATTTGGTTGTAGGTATTTTGTTCAATTAGTTGTTGGGTAGACCATAGCATGCATTTATATACACATTGTTGTATTAAACAGTTTTTTGGCTTGATTACTGTTGTTTGTTGCTCTAGCCTTCAAAAGGATATCAAATTTTTTTTTGGTTCCTTCTAAAGTATCATGTCTTCTTTGTATCTAATAGAACATTATTACATAGAAAAACTAATCAATCATGAACAATGAAACAAGAAACAATGAACTAATTATTTTGGTTGAAGGGTTGCAGACTATAATTCATAGGCAAACTGAACTGCCTTTTATGTTGATTAGTATGATACTGTATTAAGTTCATACTCATTTCTCTTAGGTGTAATAAGTCATGCATGAGATCCCTCCATGGAACATTCCTTATAGAAGCATTATTAGACTTAGGAGATAAATATGGGCATGTTCCCAATGAGTTAGCATCGCATGGATGGGTATCACAACCCAGGTAATGGTTCAAACCCATTCCTAACTGTTACTTTAAGGCTTATAGTCCATGTTTAAGGATCTAGACCATGCCACATACATAATATAAGGAATATAGGGGTCTATGTTTATTGCTCTATATAGAAGGAATATAGGGTTGTATAGAAGGAAGGAAACATAGGGGTGTCAAGAGTTGTACATTGAAAAAAAAATACTTAAAAATACTTTAAAGTTAGGTCTTTCAAATATTGTCAAATGCAACATTAAATATAAAACAATGAATATATTATTGATGAACCCTAACCCTACTGTAGGGATTGCAACATAAACCAACAATAAACAAAATTCATAAACCCTAAAAATTGTTAATGACAAGTTTAATCAGGGAACATTACAGCGTGCTATTGAAATGATGAAATTGTATATTAAACCTTATGATAAACCCCTGATTACAATGCCACAA
Source organism: Larix kaempferi (assembly GCA_027924585.1). Lineage (NCBI taxonomy): Eukaryota > Viridiplantae > Streptophyta > Pinopsida > Pinales > Pinaceae > Larix > Larix kaempferi. The sequence continues at coordinate 34,676,450 of BSBM01000001.1, read as the reverse complement.
AAATTAGGGAACACTATGACCTCGGATTGTATCCAAAATGGTCTAGGATTGTATCCAAAATAGCCATGTTACAAACATTAGAGTCAGTGATTACAAAATCCACATTGCAATGTGGTCACAACAAAAAAATTGGCACCCCTATATGACACCCCTATGCTTGATGTCCTCCAAGATCTTCACTGCCCAATATTGTTGAATTTCCTGCTTGAGCCAAGTTGGTTGGCCTACCTAAAAATTGTTCATTAGGTTGTGGCTGATTGCCTCCATATGATATCCAATTTGCTTCTTGTAGCCATGGAGGAATTGAGTAGCCATAGTGCACAATTATGCTACTAACCCTGCATTAGGTAGAGCCCCCTGATAATCATACATACGATTGACACCTGCATTGGTAAGAGGGAATAAGGTGGGCATGCGCACTTGTTGATAGCAGGGGACTTGGATGTTTAGGAGGTCTTGGAAACATGGATTATTATTTGCAATATATTCCAATGTGTTTGGCATCATCCTACTCCCCTCCACTATGTTTACATCAATGGCAACCCTTTCTGCCATCCCTTGTTCTTTTTGAAGCAATTGTTGAGCCTTTCTCAATTCATTTTCCCGCCTTGCCATCTGTTTTTGATGAGCCTTTTCTTGTCTTTCTTTCTCTCTTTCAATCCTTTCCTGTACTCGAAGTTATGTTGCAGCAATCCTTGCAACCTTCTTTAGCTAAGTCCTTTTTTTGTTTTAAATCCTGGATTTCAAGTTTCCTATGCTCAAACTGAACTAATAGTTTTATATAGTCTTATGAGGTGAGTAACTGTGAACTTCGACATAGACGAAGATTGTCCACTGTTGCTTGCCTTCTTTTTGTTGAGACTCTCTCTACTGGTAGCTTTAGGAACCAACCAATAAACTGGCCCTTCGTTGACACTTGCTACTCCTTGCTTGACACTTGCCTTTCAATATTTGGGTGAATGTTCTCTTGCTCTATTTGAACCATATTGTACTCTTCAGCTGGAACCTCATTGTGGACAGTATTCTCTTCCAGATTTCCATTGTCCACAAAATAATGAAGAATTTCATTGTCCAATTCTCATGGCTATGAAGGTATGTTCATGCTTTCTTCATTGGTCCTTGAGACAATATTTTTGTCCAAATTCACCATGGCTTCTGCCAGCCATGATGGTGGGGTAACCTGGCTTGAAAAATTCAATTCTCCATTGTTGCTTCATGGAGCATGATCAACGTTTTCATTGACATTCTCATTGACAGTTGCAATATCAATAGAGACACTAAGAAGATCACATGCAGAATTTGCAGCTATTTCAATTGGTATAACAACCTCCATGTTACTGTCAAATGGTTCATTGCTATATTGTGTTTCACTTACATGTTCATCATCATCACCACAGTAGGGTCCTCCTTGAGAGAGGGATATCATATTATCAGCATCAACAACGTCTTCCTCTATTTCCACATCTTCTTGGCCAGCAACATGTGCTTGGACATCCCCTTCTTCCTGACCATCCAGTTCAAATTCCTGGATGCTACTAGTATCATGCATGAGAGCCTCAGGATTTAGTGGCCACATTCCAGTCCTCTTAAACCCATCCTTGATATTTGAAGGTGTGAGAGCCCTTTTAAAGGATTTACTTGCAATCTTGGCTAGCTCAAACCTTTTTACCTCCACCCCTGGATTCTTTGCCATCCACGGAGCTCTCTCACCCCTGAAATAGTTCTTGAAAGGCCCAAACACATTGACATCTAGGGTTTGCAATCTGTGAGTGGTATGAGCAGGCAGTGTTAATAGGTTGATGCCCAAATTGTTAGCCTCCTCAATTGTTTGCACAGCAATGTGGCTTCCATGTCCATCTAAAACTAGCAGGTGTTTATTTATAGGTGAGACACCACTTGGTATAGATGCAGCAAAGTGAGTAAGCCTATTCAAAAAGAGTTCTTTAGTCATCCAAGCATGGGGATGTGCAGCCATGCATGCACCTGGTTCACAATTCTGTATATAGTTTTTGAGTTTTGTTTTACTTTTAACTAGATAAAATCCAGGGATTGAAGCACCAATTGCATTGGCACAGCATAGAATAGTGATCCACTCCCTGCTCCTAGGAAAAATATTTGGCACATTACGACTCCCTCTCTTGGAAATTACACACATGCCATAATTCCTTCCTTCCTGTAAACCTGTTTCATCACAGTTCCATATATGGTCTGGAGCATAACCATGTTTCTCGTATGCAGTAGAATTCTCGTATGCAGTAGAAAGGGTGGCATAGAACTTAGTCAGAATTGCAAGGCATATATTTAGAGACCTATCTCTATCTAGGCCCTTAGTTGTACGCAACACAAGGTCTGGATGCCTTTTTTTAAACCCAAACCACCATGGCTTACCAGGAAACCCATCTTTGAAGGGGTTTGACCTCCCTTGACAAATTTGAGCTACTGTGGATTTTAGTTGTATCATCTCTAGCCCATGTCCCATTTGAGCCGTCTCCTTACACCACTGAACCACCTCAGCCTCCTCCTCTTCACTCATAACTGTAATAGGCCCTCTGTTCTTTGTATGTGTGAGCCCATTTATCCAATAATGCATTGATGAGGTAGCAACTCCATGTTTTTTAGCAGCAGTACAAATGGAATATCCATTGAACTCTATATCATCAATCGCAGCTAACATGTCTTCTTTTGTCCATCCTCTTATTGCACTTATTTTGGTGGTTGAACTTGTTCCTTGAATTATGGTTGACGGTGGCTGTGTGGTTGATGGTGAGACAACAGTGTCCTCTACCACCACATTGTCATTCTCAACAACATTGTTGGGGGCATTGTTGGCATTTGAATGATTGACCCTCTCCTCGTCCGGTGAGGTGCAGTGAAGCTAGGCACCCCTGCTCAGTCAACGACTAATTCTCCTTGCATTGGTGACTCTTGCCATGCCTGCAACAACTTGCACATTTACAAGGGAAGTTGATTATGTAGAAGGAAACTGGAAGCTGATTATAACAGAAATATAAATAACATAATTGGAAATAACATTACAAGGGAAGTTGATTATATAGAAGGAAATTGGAAGTTGATTATAACATAAATATTGTCACGTCCCCTCCCATCATACCAGTGCGATGGAGAGGATTGTGATGCTAAAATCGGGCATCTAGCCCCATGAGCTTATTAAATAAGCATTCACATATATAAAAGAACATATGAAATGTATAATTATAAGAATAACACAGCAGAAATAATATCAATAACACATCCATCATACATTCACGATATTCATCAAATAAATAAATGCAAAGTTAACACAAGAGAGTACTTATCTTATAACAAGTAATCCCAAGCAACTGGCTATGCAACTGCAACGTTCCACCCAACTATAGGCCAGTTGTGATCATCAATATCTCAACGCACGGCCACCCCCGAGATAGGCATGATCTCTACAAGGAATCGGGGAACAACAGACTCACACATAGCCAAGCATACACCAAGATGAGCCAAGCCAATCTACAATTGGGTTTATCAGGCTGCTAGGAAATGGAAAGGAAGAGTGGCTAAGCTAGTGAGCTCAAGCACAGAGCCAGGGGTAACCTTACAAGATCTATCTAGCTTGGCACCCACAATACCTACACGCCCAGCACAAGGAAGTATTCTTTTCACTGTTGTATAGTCCCTCAAGCCATACCTTCCCCATCTAGTGCTCTCAGGGTGTGCATAGAAGAGTAGCCAAAGCCCTCTTGAACTTCTTGAGAGGTTATCTCCCCCCACTAGGTTTATCAAGCCCTCTCTGTCCACTACCACTCCAATATCTTGCTTACAGATTCAAACCAAAACAAGGATGCACATAACAACAAAATTATAAGTGTTGGGCATGAAGAAACGTTTTTACTGTGAGATGCCCAAAGATGGGGTTTTCATTAGCTTCAGAAAAATGTGGGAAACCCAAAAACGAAACTAGAAGATGGGGAACAACCTTGGGAAGCCAAATCCATTTTCATAAAAACGTCCATGGACATTCTGGGGAAAAAATGGCCTCCATAACAGTCCCAAAACGTGGCCCCTTCTCTCCCAGCTGCTGTATAATGGAAAAATGACTCCCAGGCATGAAAAATGGTGAAAAACGTGATGGGAAAAGACCCAGTAGTTCAGACTGCGTGAGAGAGGAAAGACTGTGGGTTTAGAATGGCTTTGGGCACCATTTAGTGGATGTTTTCTTGCCCAAGAAGCAGAAATACCAATTCCCAAGTTGATGGCTTGCCCATGCACGAAATTGGCTTCCATACCTCTTCATTCCCAAGGCATTAACTGCCTCAACCAATTTCTGGAAGAATTAAATGATTGGGTCCATAACCCAAAATGGGTAGTTGGTGGTTTATGGGTTTTCTCATTGACACATGGATTAACACCATTGGCTCAAGGGTTTGAATAATTTCCCTCCCTATTCCTTGTAGAATCATGCCCCCATCTCTTTGTTGCATTGCATAGCTAGTTGTGGGTTTTAAATTAAAATTCGTATTTACATGATGTTTTAATTTACATTGTGCCTATCTAGCACAAGAACCATAGGCATCTATTTTTAATTGCCGACACATAAAACGCTAAATCAATGGTGGGGCCTTGGCCTTGAGATCCTCACCATGATTAAATATCAATATTTACATCATTTACGATTTAATGAAAAAGGGGGTCAAAATGGGGACGTGACAAATATAGATAACATAAATGGAAATAACATAAACAGTAAAGTTGATTATGCAGTTACCTGATTATACTGTGCACACACTTCTGATGGTATGTCTCCACTATGCACACACTCTGCAGTTTGAATGTCTGAAATGAAACTTCAGTAAGGGTTGTGGTTCTTTTATAGTTGTTTGTTGTTGAATTGAATTGGCAATAAGGGTGCACATGGATTGCAATCTCTCAAATTTGAATGTGTGTTGTGGATTGATTTAAATGTGATCCACTGGCTGGGAACTTGTCATGGTGGATCCTTGTGCCTTCATATGTTTCATGATCCTTGTGCTTTCATCTATTTAATGGGTGCATTTAATGGGTAGGTGTTATTTATTGAATACAGTGGGTTGGAATGTTGAAAAACCATGCAGTTATGGCTGACACTCTCATGCTTGTTGCTTGAGTAGGTTTTAATGAATGCTTGAATAGGTTTTAATGAATGTTGGGATATTTATTCTCCAATAGATATTCATGGGTCCTCCTTTGATAGGTACCTTGCAATAGGTGGCAAATACAAGCTGGTTTATTTAGTTGTTCATGTACTTTTGGATCCCTGAGCAGATCTGTATGTAGTTGGGACAAGATGTTTTGTACTCTTTTGCACATAAAGACTATTTATGGACACCTGTTGGCCCAGTCAGTTAATGGGCAATTTTTGGACATAATTTAAATATTTACTGCACTTAATATGGAATATTTATGTTTAATTTCCAGGTGTTTTTATGTCAATATGTGGTGGCTATGTGGGACCAATACTATGACAACTACTGGTCCCTGTTCAAGAATAGACATCCCTCCCCTAAATTTGTTTACAATAAAATTGTCGTGATGTAACATTGATGATTTAATATTTAAAAAACAATTGTTGAAATTTTGGGAAATGACAGAGACGGTGCCTTAAGAGTATCGAATTGAAAATTACCTCTAAACTATGAAACCCTGCCATTATTGTGCGAAGGATGTTATTCTTGGGAGAACTCATCGGCGACCATCATAGGTCCCCTATAGCTACAGTTTAATTGGAAATGGCAACGATAAGTGGAATTGGTTAATTGTACATCAACGCATGGCAAGTAGGAAATCAAGATATTGGATACAATGGTTACCACATAGACTTGCTAGAGATTTCTTCATAGTTATGGAATACGATTAAAAGTTTAAAATGGTATTGCAATGATCTCGGTTGATAAAAAGAGATTAGATTATATAAATAACTCACATGCTTAGGGATAGTCAAATACATGTCTCGCAATGTATCTACAATACAGTGTGGAGCTTGTGATGTATCAACACTCCCCTATGATGGTATAGGAAGACTAAATGTGGTGATACTCTAGAATGGTAGGAGAATCAACATAGTTAGTCATTATCTTCAATATTTTAGTAGAACCGTAGATATTTTAGAAGGCTTGTTGTTTGGATGAGGTAGCAAAAATAAATAAATTAAAATACGACATTATGATCAAGCAGTATTTTGGCATAGAAAATTTAAACAAAATTTTTAAAATATACAAATATGATTCGCAATCGCTTTTCAAGGGGGAACTACGTAGATCAAGATATTACTGCACAGTCATGCAATTCACAATTAGCAATTTACTGAAAATTATAGCGCATATTTATTGTTTACAGTTTACCTCGCATAGCTTACTGCATAGGTTGATATTTACTGTGCAATATTTTTCATAAATACCTTTTTCACAAAGTTATATTTCCTTGAGGACTCCACACAATAACTTTAATTATAATTTTACTTCACCTTTGAAATAAAAGACATTTAATGCTCACTTTTAGAAGAGTAAATACCTTTCATGAGAACTTTTACAAACCCAGATACTTAGAACTTCATGCACGATAATTTAGGACCAATTCCTAAATTTATGCGTGGTGATTTTGCAATCTTCACTTTTCACATCACAATAAACTTTAACTTTAACAAAATGGTTTTTCATTCTTTATAAAGGAGAACATTTGAAACATGCATGCTCCAAGAAATATGTGCGACATGTGAAATTTACTTTTGCGGAATAAAACATGGAAAATGAAAATATATTTTACCATAATAAAATAATTGAGATGGGATTTTACAGAGCTTGTGCTCCCAATCTTCAAAAAACTGATTTTAACGATCTTGAGCTCCAAGAATTCACGGACTGCTAAAGACTTACTTCGGCTCCTCTCTTCTTCTTCTTACATTGCATGCATCCTTGCAAAATGACTCTAATTTTCATCTTAAATATAAAGACCAAGAAAAAGGCTTCTCTTGGAAGCTACCAAGTAACATTAAAGACTGTAATTAAATTTATGAGTGACATCTACATAAAAAATTGACTTCTGAACTACACGGCTAAATAAATACAAGGAAACGTGCGCCAGATTGCTGACAGGATGACTGACTAATTGTCTGAAAAGATGAATGAGTTAGATGGCGTATACTAGATACGCAATCGACTCATAATTAATATTTTCAACACTCCCCCTTAGTTATGAGAAAATGGGAATCATTAAACAAAAATGATAAAAAACATTTCAAAGATGGAATTGGCTAAGAAATATCAATTATTTGCAAAATTGACAACTCCTAAACAACTGCGTAGATAATGGAAATTATCCCTCTCCAATGGCTTTGTAAATATGGTTGCCAGCTGATCTTCAGACATGCAAAAATCTAAGCAATTTTCTTTGTTATTTACCAACTCTCTGATGAAATGATACTTGTTGTCAATATGCTTGGTTCTTTAATGATACACATGGTTCTTTGACAACGCAATTACTGAATTGTTGTCGCAGTAAATTGTTGTGGGTTCTTCCTGACACTGCGACACATCCTTTAACATTATGCGCATCCAAACAGCTTGACATGCAGCGCTTGTAGATGCGACATACTCAGTTTCTGCTAATGACAGAGTTGCAATGGGTTGTTTCTTTGATGCCCATGATACTACTCCTGTACCAAAATGAAATGTATACCCTGATGTGCTTTTCCTATCATCCATACTTCTTGTGCAATCACTATCAATGTATCCAACAAGTCTAAAATCTTATGAAGTTGAGTACATAATGCTAAAATATTTTGTGCCACTTACATACGTCAGAATTATTTTACATGATTTCCAGTGTGAGTCTTTTGGAAACTCCATGAACCTTGAGATTAGACTTACTCCATACATTATATCAGGCCTTTTCACAGTAAGATACATAAGGCTTCCAACTAGCCTTTTGAAAAATGTGGGATCAACATTTGATCCATAATCATCCTTTCTCAATTTCAGTCCTGTTATTACTAGTCTTGGGGCAGATTTACAATTAACCATATTGAATCTTTTCAATATTTCATTTGCATATTTGGATTGAGAAATAAATATGCCATCTTTGGATTGTTGGATCTCAATGCCCAAAAAATATCTCATAAGCCCCAAATCAGTCATTTCAAATTCATTCTCCATGACTGATTTAAAACATTCTATACCAAAATCACCAATAAATATTAAATTGTCAACATATAAACACACAATTAACATGTTACCTTGTTTTTTGGCTTTGGTGTACAACATTGGTTCACATTCACTTTTTTGAAATCCATTTTGAATGAGGTAAGAGTCAATGCGACTAAACCAATCTCTAGGAGCTTGCTTTAATCCATAAAGTGCATTTTTTCATCCTTTATACTTTGTCTTCTTGTCCTGGAACCTCATATCCTTATGGTTGGTCCACATACACTTCCTCTTCTAAATAACCATTTAAAAATGCATATTTAACATCCATTTGATAAACAGAACATTTGTTGTGCACAACTATGGCCAAAACTGTTCTGACTGTATCTATGCGCGCAACAGACGCAAATGTTGTATTAAAATCTATGTCAGGTTGTTTTGTGAACCCCATTGCAACTAATATTTCCTTGTGCTTCTACACATTTTCATAAACATCTTGCTTGGTTTTATAAATCTGTTTGACACTTATTACATCCTTATATTTAGGTACCTCTACCAATTCCCATGTCTGATTCTTTTCAATGCATTCAATTTCTTCATCCATGGCTTGTGCCCATACATCATCCTTGATAGCTTCTTCAAAAGTTAGTGGATCATCTATTTGAGAAAATAATGCAAAAACTGAAAATGAATTTGTTGTATCAACATCATATATTTCGCACAGACTTCTTGTTCTTCGTGGCAACAAGCTTGTTAAAATTGGATATGGAGATGAAGAACTCCTTGGGTTGCTTGCTAGAGTCTACTGCACTCTTGGTGTACTTGTTGGTATAGATTGTTCTATGACTTGTGGCGCAGTAGCTTGAGGTGTGACATGTTGCGCAGTCCTTGGGGTGGATGGTACTGCGACATTTTGACTTGCTTGTGGTGTCTGAACCACTTCTTCCGTCATGTCATCATGTGCGACAAGATTCACAATTTTCAATGTCTTTTCTATACTTCCATCCCATGCTTCATTCTCCACAAATTGAACATCATGACTAATTATGAATTTCCTTGTGACAGGTTCATACAATTTGTATGATTTTGTGTCTTTTGAATAACCAACAAATATGCATTTATGACCCTTATTATCTAATTTCTTTCTCAATTCATCTGGAATATGCGCATATGCAACCAAACCAAAAACTTTTAAATGAAAAACATTATGTTTCATACCTGTCCATGCCTCTTGAGGAAATTTATTCTTCACACTCTTCGTTGGACACCTATTCATGATGTATACATAATTTGTAACTGCCTCAGCCCAATATTCATTTGAAAAATGTTTGGCTACCATCATATTGCACGCCATCTCCATAATGGTCATGTTCTTTCTTTCTGTGAAACCGTTTTGCTGAGGTTTATACCACGCAGTAAATTTATTATGTATGCCATGATATTTATAGAAATTTAGAACATCATTTGAGAAATATTCACCACATATGTCCATCCTTAAGACTTTGATGAAGTGATCACTTTGCTTCTCTACAAGTGCCTTGAATTGCTGAAAACATCCAAATGCATCAGATTTGTGTCTTAAGAAATAAATCCAATTTTTTTCTTGTGAAATAATCAATAAATGTGAGAAAATAATTTCAACCACCTATGGATGGTGATTTCATTGGTCCACAAATATCAGAGTACACAATTTCAAGTGGAGTGCGCACTCTATATGACTTTCCTGCTGAAAAGGATTCTCTATGCCACTTGCCAAAAATACAGCGTTCACATATTCTTTCTATTTTTTCAATTAGTGGCAAACCTTTCACCATATTCTTCATGTGAAATAGCTTTAGCCCACCAAAATTCAAATGTCCAAATCTAAAATGCCACAACCAAGATTCGTCTTGAACTTCTAATTGAAATGCTACTTGTAACTCTGCATCGTTGTCTTTTTCTTCTTTCTTACTTTCTACCTTGTGTGCTGCTCCATAATGTTCATCCTCTGCTTCTTGAACAACTTGAGTCGTCTTTCCCTTCATATTGGGCCGTATTCTCAAAGGAAACGAGTGATTGCTTGTCATTCGCACCTTTGCTATCAGTTGTTTGCTTGGATACTTGTCCAAAATCACACAATGATTGTTTTCCATGTAGAATCTGTAGCCTTTTTGTAACAGTTGTCCAATACTCATTAAGTTATGATTCATACCTTTGACATAATAAACATCAACCATATTTTTCCGCTCCCTCTGTTTGGTTAGAATAGCAACAGTACCCTTCCCCAAAACAGTGACTTGGATATTGTTTCCAAGTGTGACATCAGTTGGAACTGATTTGTCTAGACTGGAAAACAAATCTATATTTCAATACATATGATTGTTGCAACCTGAATCTAAATACCATATGTCACATGGAATTTATTGTGCAATATTGCATTCAACTGGGGATGCACATGCTGAAAACATCATGCTAGTGGAAGTGTTAGTGTAACCTGACTGTGTTTGACCTTGCTTGCTATGGTCGTTGTTGGGCACCATTTTTCACCTATTTTGCCATCCAAATACCTTCCAGTTTTCTCCATGAACCTTCATACTCGATCCATAAAACCTTAATTTTATCCGCAAAACCTTGGTCAAAGGTATAAATGTCGTTGCTTCTTAATAAGTTGAATTATGAGATTTTTAAGGCATTTAAATTAAGATTTTATTCAAAATTACAGAATGTGCTAACTTCCCGTAATCTCTCCCGGGTTGGATACTTGCAGGCCAGCTGGGCACAAACTGAAGAGTGGAAGAAGATCCTCGATGTCCAAGGATGGTTAAAATTCTAACAAACTTGTGGTATGTTTCTCACAGGTGGCGAGTCAATGCTGGTCAATGATGACCACCTGTGCAGTCATCTAGCATAAAAACAGGGCAGTTCGATTTTCTAGCGATCTAGCCTATTTTCTTGGAGATGATGGGCGATTTCGAATTTAGGGAGATTGTTATCTCCAATGTCATTATTAATTTTCCATATATATAGTGTTACAGTTCAGAAATGAGGGATATATAACTATTTGTTTTGTAAGAGGAAAACTTCTGGGATAATATACGCATGATTTTGAAATAAAGACTGGAGTATTCGATAAATTGTTGTGTATTCCTATTTCCATATGGTGAATGCGATTGAGCTATAGAGTTCTGTGGTTTTCTTTGTGTGTGTAAGCAAAGCATTGGAAGGCCCCCTTGCCAAGCCTACACACCTATCTATGCATCATTACGTGTGGTATGTTTTAGTTGAAACCTGTAGATTCAATTTGTTTTACTTGATTTCTCATACATTGCAGAACGAGTAGATCATATATTGCAGAACGCGTTAGATTATAGGAATAGGATTATGAGCTCTTTCATCTGAATGATTAAACGTTGTAGAAATGATATCAATTGCATTACTTATTTGATGTTGCACTGCTAAATATAGTTACACATTGCGAATTGTCTTCTTGTAAAGGAAATCAATGGTAGTCTGTTTTCAACAGTGAGATATTAGACATTGTATTGTGATTCATTTTTAAGATTTAGGTTCAACATTTTAATCTCAGAATATTTCATATATGAATTGTTGGTTAAACTAATATTTAGGTTCAACATTTTAATCTCAGAATATTTCATATATGAATTGCTGGTTAAACTAAGAGATCGAATGAAGTTGCTTCTGTAAGGGAGGTTTTGCATTTCAAAGTTACAGCATTCTAGCATTCAATAGATTTATTTCACAAGCAAACTGAATTTTCATTTAAGTCCAGCTCTAAGTCTCTATATTTGGGATATGCCTCTAAGTCTTACAAACTCCGAATTGACATAAACTTAAGGTCTAATTTACACCAGTGAATTGGATACCAACAGTCGTGATATTTCTTCTTCCATTCATATGCATAATGCCCAAATTTCTTGCAATAATGGCATTGTATTTTTTATTTATCAACTCTTTGGCCACTTGGCTGATTGGAATTTTAATTTTGACCTCTGCCAACAACATTTGCAGGGCTGCTGCTGCGTCCTCTTCTCAAAGAACTTCTTCCTCTGCCTCTGAGATTTGATCTCCCCCTTCCTCTTCCATGATTGATGGATGACTGTGCTACAAATGCACCTTCCAATGATGTATTTGATCTATTTATTCTATGTTCATGATTGATGAGAGAAGCTTGTAACTCATTAATGCTAAAATTGATCAAGTCTTTGTTTTCTTCCAAAGTCTTGACAAGAGACTCAAATTTAGGGGAAAGGCTCCTAAGCACCTTCTCAACAACGTTTATATCTTCTACAGCTTATCCATGAGATTTCATTTGGTTTATCAGTCCAATAACTCGAGTATAAAATCACTCTATTGATAATGTATCTTTCATTGATAGATATTCAAAATCTCTTCTAAGAATCTGCAATTTAGCAGTCTTTACTTTGTCCAAACCTTGATAGGAAGTTTGCACTCTATCCCATGCATCTTTGGTTGTCTTTGCTGCTAGTACTCTTGGGAGTATGCTTTCATGCATTGCTCAATGTATGTAAAACAAGGCTTTTCCATCCTTCTTCCTTTGTTCCTTCAAGATATCCTTCTCAGCTTGTGTGAGAGTATTGTATGTTGCCTAATATGTTCCTAGTCATTTTCGACTATCTCCCATACATATTGACCTCTGAATAGAGCCTTCATGGTAAGAGACGAATATTCATAATTCTTTCCTGTAAAAATTGGAGTCTGCAGACTTACATTTGTGCACAAGAAGTGGAGGCCATTTTTTAAATTTTCAAAGTCACCTTCTTGTAAAATAGAGTTGTTACTCTTCTTAAACCAAACTTTTAATAACTTGCACTTATACCAGATCAATGGGGAACTATGCAAATCAAGATATTACTCCGCAGTTATGCAATTCACAATTAGAAATTTACTAGAAATTACAGCCCATATTTATTGTTTACAACAGGGCATCACGAAGTTATATTTCCTTAAGGACTTACCGCAATAACTTTAATTATAATTTTACTTCACCTTTGATATAAAATACATTCACTGCACACTTTTACAAGAGTAAATACTTTTCATGAGAAATTTTATTTTAGGACGAGTTCCTAAACTTTAACAAAATGGTTTTTCATCAGGGATGATTTTATGGGTGAAATTTCGCCCATGGGCGAAATTAGAGGGGTTCAAAACAAAAATTGGGCGAATTTTTAATATAACAAATGTTTTTCAATTTTAATAAAATAGTCCAATATTTATTAAATGAATAATCTCATTCTTATTAAATCGCCAACTGCGTTAAACCCCGTAGAGATGGAAAAAAGGGTTTAGCACCCTCAACTATACCTCAAATCACGAGTTCGCCGTCGGATTTACTGTAAAAATTTTGTTTAATCATTCCATCACCCCAGATTTGGTAAAAATCATGTTTAACCCTTTCATCGTCCCGAATTTTCGATAATGGAGGATGCCCATTAATTATTTCTCCCATTCAAACAAGGATATCGTTGAATCTGGAGGTTTTTTTTGCCAAATCGATCTCAATTTTCATTAATGGGATTTATTTTTTCCAATCACAGCCCTCTTTTCGTTATTGGAAGCTTCCATTACTGATTTCCAATTTTTGGCCTCCTTGAAATGAGGATTTCAACGGTTTCAAATTTGGCCCCAATTTGTTATGCAAAGTATTTTTTAAATAAAAAATGGTCCATATTTGGGAAAAATTGAGAACCAGGGAACATTTCATCCTATATAATGTCTTAGGAATCAAGAGTGTGTTTCACCCAATGAGCATGAAGACTTGAATATTTATTTCAGTTGCAATTCTACACTGGTTGAGTGGAAAAACGACTTTCAGCATTAATCTGCTTTTTTTCAACATTCCTTGGGGCTTGCAATCTATACAGAGGTTAGTTTCTCCTTTTAAGTTTTCTGGTTGAAACTTATTGTGTGAGTTCTGGGCAGAGAATATGAATGTATGCATTGTGCTGATATTTTGCATTCATTAAATAGGTACCCTTTAAATCAGATGTTTTGCACTCTCTCTGGATCGACCTTTATTTCTTTACAAAATCGTAAGATTTATTGCATTCAAGAAAATTATTTTAATATGTCCTCCACTTCCTAATCAAATGATATTATGCAGTATTGTATTTTCAAAAGTACACTAATCTTATTAGACTTAAGCTGAATCATTCCAAGAAAAGAATAGTTATAAATCTTATTTGTATCAGTATTACTCAGAGAGGTTCAAATTGATATCGAATATTTTCTATAAGTTCATTTTTTATCTATGATCCAAAGCCTCCATGGATTCCACTACATATTTATTGCAATGTGTAACCTCAGAACTGGTTGAACACAACCAAATACTAAGTAGATGGAATTTTTTCTATATTCAACCCTTGGATGCCCTGCAATTGGAGAGATGGTATTCTTCTATTTCCTCAATTTACTATTGGCTCTATGTTCTCACTTAACATCTTTCTTCTTCCTATGCTAGATGTAGGGTAGGAGGAATAAGCTCTAGTGAGTAGTAGAGTATGCTACCCCCCTATTTGTACAAGGTTTTCACATAGGTTTTCAGGGATCATTCTAGGAAGATATGAATACGATTTACAATCTTCCATTGGGTGTTTTTTCTTCTAGCAAAGTTGACTTTCAAGTATGGGAAAAAATTTCATCATTTATAGGTCTATACCCAATCAGAAGTATTATTTGATAGTTCTAAGTAGTTATCTGGGCATAAGTAGCCCTAATTCTAGTCTTTGGAAGCAGTTTGATGTAACCTCGTGTGGTGCCATTGAACAATGAGTTGTTTGAAGGAGAAAATCTATGTTTGTTTCCAATTTGAAGGATTCTTCAAAGCTTTTGCTGATGGAGGCCAAGTATTTCTTCTTTCTGCACTTTCAAACCATGATCAAAATATGATTGCAGTTTTGGTAGGAAACATTTCAGAAGTCATAATTTTGGAAAAATTCTAGCTAGTAAGAGGGATATGTCATCGACCATACAACTTAGCATTTCCCAATTAGATTTTTTGTAGTATATTTGATTAACAATGAAGAGAATCAACAAATATAAACATAGTCCTAGGTGTATATGCGTATCTTGTTGAAGGACTTCTTCAATCATCTCCAATGATATCCTGGGTTTTCCTTCATGGAAAGACACTGATTTCAAGCTTGATGTCAGTACATAAGTGGTCTCTTTTAGCAAGTGTGATGTCTATACATAAGTGATAACAGTTATTAATGTAGGGACGTGTCTACACTAATTTGACTATTATTCTAAGAGCTGGTGAGTCTCTACGTCAACATTATGAAAATATTATCACAAGCCATTTTAAATCTAGATTCATTCATCCATTTAAGACAAGCAAATTTAAGATCTACAACCATTTAACAGTTTAAATCACACAATGCAAGCAACATTTAAACATCATAATGGCAGAAACTTGAATCCATTCATAGTAGAACAATGGAGAAATACATCCTTACCGTGACATCAGACATGCATCCTTCCTCCATTGACATGAGCTTCCCTTCCTTCACCCTTGCTTTTGAAGAATTTGAGCTCCTTTTCCTCCTTCATAATCTTTCCAGCATTCCTTTGCTCTCTCTTGGTGTTGTTCTACCATGCCCCAAAGCCTTTCTTATATAGCATTGGGAAGTGTGCCTTAGGTTTCTCTTTTGAGTGTGGGATAATCCATTTAGATTATTTTAGCTTAAAAACCCCCTTTGTGTAGTTTTTTAGGCTTTTTGCACCATTTAGAATTATTTAAGCACAATTAATGCATTTTTTAGAGAGGATTCATCTCTTCTTGAGCTTGTGTCATGTCCTCCTGCTGCAGGTGCATGGTAGAAAATGTGCTTCTTCCGTCACTTGACTAAGGGTGTTAATTTTATTGTTAACGGATGCCCCCTAATGTGTGAGGTCCGAAACAGAGCTAAGGGCCGAAATACATTACTGAAATTTATACTCTCTATACTGATACTCTTTATACTGATACTCTTTATCGTTCAAAGCAAGGATAAGGGAAGGAAAGCTAACATGCGATGGATTGAGGATCACACCTGTAAATATAGCAATATCTCAAATATATAATATCTTCCTGAGGCAGGCATACCCATGCTCAGTAGTAAACAAGCATGGCCACGAACAATACACAGTGGATCCATGTTAAAAGCAAATTTTTCTGAAAATGTAAATGTGCACTTTGATGAGTGTGATGATAAAGTCTATTTATGCTTCTGACATGGCGGTCTAATCTTGCGCAGCTCGGGCAGTGCATTGATGAGTAATACAACTGTTTTTCCCAAGGTATTCAATACAAAATGACGATAGTACGAGTTTACATCATGCGAATAAGTGATATGATGTCGAGCATAATAAAACACCATCTGATTACCGGTCATTGATGTATACCGTTAATAGATGTGAAGAGACCCACCGATAATGATGATGGACTCTAAGGTACTGAGTACAAACTAACAAGCGTGAATAAATGATCTGAAGTAGAACACTTGTAGAGTCAAATAATCAGGGGTTATTGATGTATACCCACTATCATTTGCAAGTAAACCTACCACTAATGACTACAAGATCCAAGGTACTCCTGGGTTTCTAGATCCATGTCCTAGATGATGAGTTGACGTCGATAGGAATAGATCCACCGGAAGGAGGGCATTGATGCATCCCACATCAACCGATATGAAACAAAGATCAATAGTCTGATATAATTTGGTAGAACTGCAAGATCCAACACTGTAAACTGACACAAGGAAGGCCGACATGGCTAGTCAGGAATATTTGAGGAATGGCCGACTCGGTTTAGACTTCCCTTGAACACATAACACGACGCAGAATGGACACTTGGCAACATAGGACTTTGAGTAAATGACCTTTAATGAAAACCACTAATGCCAGATGCATTAACGGAAGCTCCATTGTTGGCGGGAAGGATAACCCATCGGTGGAGATCTGTTCAAAATAATGGTACAGTTTCCTAAGGCAAATGTAGATGGTGTACTGACAACGGAGAACAAATTATGTGCCATGTTCAAGGGTGACAAGGACTTACTGTTGCCATTTTCTCCAAGGATTGTACTATGAAGTGATTCAAGTCTCTGCCTTTTTGGATTTTTGTGTTTTTTAATTTTTATGCTTTTTCATTTTTTGTAAAAAAAGAATAAAGGATGTTATGATACATAGGAGGGAATGAGTGTTGCATGGGCGTACGCCTATTTTTCAAGGGTATGGGTTAGGCCAAGGCAAAGATCCATATTGCCAACAAGGGCTAAGCTGGTTGTGCACACTCTTACAGCTATTCCTTCCCAAGGTAGGCTATCTGAAGCAGGATTATGTGTCGACGGACGGTGAAGTAATACCATGTGACTGATTTTATCCATTTGGTGAAATGGCCAAGTCGGAATGGTTCAATGAGGTTTACTTCAGCTTGAATTTTGTGAAAAATGTCAAAATCATAGATCATCATGAATCATGGTCTGTCTCAACTACCTGAGTCAAATAGTTTGAACCGTCAAAGTCTTCAAGTCCTGAAATTAAAACCATTTCACTAGCCAACAGTTTAGTTAGAAACTGGTTCAAATATGTCGTTAATATCTAAAAAGATAGCCAAAAATGAGGAATTATGCACCTTTCTATCATTCAAAAGGATACGGTTTGTATATGTATGAAAAAGATAAGTAAAAATATTCATGATTTACCATATGTGTTCTTTGTGCAACCGATGTATGAGAGGAGGCATCCCCTTTCAGCTTGAATTCCTAGAAGCTATGAACCTTTAGTCTTTGATCTGCTACTAGTGGGTTAGTTTCGATGTTGAACTAGAAAATTTAGAAATAGTTTCCCATGTTTTCAAGTTTTTAAAAAAATTTCATTTTTTTTGTTTGTATGGACATTTTTTGGGTCTTATTTGTAAGAAAAAGAATAAAAAAGGGAAATAGTATTTACACTATTCTTTTTGGTGTGTGCAAAGTTTACACACTTTTTGGGTTATGATGTAAGCTAGATTATTTCGATCTCACTTATGTCCTTAAATGATATGTTCAATTAAATTGGCCATGAAACAATGTACATGCGTGCTTTTTGGTATGATGTTAATGACTTAGATGCCAATCAAGTACATAGTTGGCCAACGAATCAGCCAAACTATTCAAACTTCTAGGAACGTGTATATACTCAATAAACTCGAATTGACCCTCTAAAAGACGTACTCGTAGAAACTTTCTAAATAGTGTAGGATGTCAAACCTGATACTGACCATTTAACTGGGATACAACTAATTCTGAGTCCAGCTTGACGATTATTCGTTGGATGCCAAGGGTGATATCCTCGACAAGAAGCTCAATGACTGCACTATATTCTGCAACATTGTTGGTTGCAGATCAAAGAAAAGTGCCTCCTGAACTAAGAACTTCGTTATTAGGTGAAAAAACAACCCATGCAACGGAAGCAACGTTCCGAAAACTACGGCTGGTGCCGTCCGCATATCCCAAATATGTGAAAGACTCTTGTGCCATCTGCCAAAGTGACAACTCCAAGCAAGATAAGTGTGTGCCCGAAATAACTAATGTACAAAATTTTATACAAAAATACAACATAATACAACAAATGGTGATAGGCTTCAGTGCCTACGCGAAGTATTTCTTCAGATAGAGACCATTTCTGATCTCCGACATGGGTTCCCCATCAAAATTGATCAATTCATAAGCTCCCTTTTTTAACACAGTTTTGACAATAAGTGGGCCAAACCATTTAGGTACAAATTTTCCTTCTCCTATTTTATCTTGGTCTTGGTCATAAACTAAAACCAGATCGCCTTCAAAGAATACTCGAGGACGAATGGATTTGTCATATTGTGTTTTAACCCTCTTCTTGTGTACTTCTATGTTTATAGAGGCTTCTCTTCTAGTTTCATCTAACGCATGGAGATGGAGGAGCCTTTCCTCTTCTGCAGAAGTGTTAGGTAGGAGTTCGACAGCTATCTTTAATGATGGGATTTCACATTCAATCGGTAACACGGCTTCTTCTCCGTAAACTAGTTGGAAAGGAGTGAATCCGGTTACAGTTTTAGCAATTGTTCGGTAGGCCCAAAGAGCAGTAAACAACATCAAGTGCCAGTTATTCTTGTTTTTATTAATCATCCTTTGTAACATGGTTTTCAAAACCTTGTTGATGGCTTCTACTTATCCGTTAGCTTGAGGATAATATGGCGAGGAGAAGTCCTGCCGCAATCCTAACCAGTTTGTAAGTTCATCCATACAGGAATTCCTAAAATGACTTCTGTTGTCCGTAGTGATCTCTTTGGGTACACCAAACCTTGCTACCACATGATTGAATAGAAAGTATGTTGCAGTTTTACCCGTGGTGGCCATCAGCTGAAGGTGGATTGGCTGTCATATAATCAATGGCCCATTTTGAAAATGGACCCATGGTTACTACAGGATGTAAAGGATCGGGATGTGCATGCATTTTTCTTGTGTAAATTTGGCAAGGGTGACACTTTTTGACAGCATTTATGCAATCTTTGAAAATTGTAGGCCAAAAGTATCCTGCACGCAATATTTTCTGAGCAGTGGCTAACCCGGAAAGATGACCGCCACACGCTCCCGCATGGAAATCATTCAATACTTGTTCAACTTCTTGGTGTACTAAACAACGCCTTAATATCATGTCTATTCCACGACGGTACAAAGTATCCCCAATGATGAGGTATCTTTGAGCTCAATGTCGAATGTGATGTCGTTTAATACTAGACAGCTGAGGATCGATCCTTTGGGTTTGAAGGTATATAATGAATGCTCCATACCATGGATCAGAAGGTGCAATGAGGAATACATGTTCATCTACCCAAGTTTCAACAAAAATAGTACCCTCCTTCTCTATGGGTAACTCAGACATTAACTCAGCAAATGCCAACAACTTCTTAGCTTTAGCATTTTTGAATTCGAGGTCAAATTCTTGTAAAATTACTATCCATTTTGAGTATTTGCCACCAACGATATGGTGGGACAAAATGTGTCTCATGGGGTTCATTTTAGCCACTATGGTTGTTTTCCTTGGAAGTATGTAATGTCTAATTCTTTGGACAGCGTGGACTGCTGTCAAGGCCAGCTTCTCGACCTGGGAATATCTCAATTCGGGACCTGCAAGGCCCTTACTAAGATAGTAAACAACATGTTCTTGAGAGGATTCATCTTCTTGTGCTAAGACCATTCCAATTGTGGTAGGAGAGGCGGCCAAATATAGCAAAAAGTCTCGATTATAGTTCGGTGGACTAAGCACTGGGGCAGAGACCAAAGCTTTCTTTAGTTCATCAAATGAGCGTTGAGCTTGGTCATCCCACATAAATGTTGCATCTTGTTTTAAGAGATGCATGAAACCTTTAGCTTTTTCAGCAAACTTTTTGACAAATCTTCTCAAGTAGTTGGCTTTTCCTTGAAGGCTTTGATGTTGAGTGATTGTTTTTGGGGAAGGCAACTGACGTATTGCCTCAACCTTGATGGGATCAACCATGATCCCTTTTTGAGATACTACGAACCCAAGAAACCTCCCAGAGTCCACACAAAACATGCATTTATGTGGATTTAACCTAAAGTTGTACTTGCGACAATGCTTAAATATGGCTTGTAAATGTGCCCCATGTTCTGCTCTCTTTTTAGATTTAGCTGCCAAATCATCAAGGTAAACTTCGACGATATCTTTAATATCGTGAAATGCATATGACATTGCTCTTTGAAAGGTAGCCCCGGCGTTTTTAAGGCCAAATGGAATTTTCCTATAAGCGAAGGTTCCCCAAGGGCATATAAAAGTTGTTTTATGTTAGTCTTCCTTTTTAATTTGGATTTGGTTGTAACCAGAGAAGCCGTCCATAAATGAGAAGATTGCATTCCCGTCGCATTCATCGATGATCTAATCAATGAAGGGTGTGGGATAGTTATCCTTAGGACAAGCTAAGTTTAGATCTCTAAAATCGGTACAAACCCAAATAGTTCCTTGTTTTTTGTTAACTGGAACAGGGTTGGATACCCAATCAGTCAAAGGAACAGGATAGATGAATCCAGCGTTCAAGAGCTTTTCGACTTCTGCTTTAATGGCAGCTGATTTCTTAGGGTTCATTGGACGTAGTTTTTGTCGCACAGGTTTAACATGGGAATAAGTTATGATTTCATGTTCTACGATGCTGGGATCGATGCCTGGCATTTCTGCATAAGACCATGCGAATATATCACAAATTTTTTTAAATAAAGCAGTGTAAAAATTTATTTCCTCAGGAGAACAATCCACACCTAAGTTTATATACTCAACGACGTCAGGTTTGATAGAGATATCAATTTGGATGGTTTTTGAAATGTTCGCCAAATTGCCTTCTGAATTCACATCGTAGATTCGAACGGGGCATTGGTACTTATGGTTGTCACCTTTGAAGTAAAATTTTTTGAGTTCAACTTCTAATGAGTCGATCTTAGGAAGAAACGAGGATTTGTGATGCATATCCTCCCAGGGTCGTTCTAAGATGTTCATAACCTCTAATATGGCTTCGTCCGAAGGGAAGGTTTGATCTAGGATATCATGGTTACTTTGCGAGTTCAAGGCCCAAATAGGTGAAGTATAAGGATCATACTCCTCTATCTTAGGAGGCTTTTGATCCGGTTCTACCGAAGCCATCTGAATAGCTTGATAAGCGAGCTCTGCGGCAGAAAAGGGAACACTACTCTCCATTTCCTCATGGTGTGCAGAAGCATGTGTCTCGTCATTATTATTTTCATCTAAGGTGTTTTCTTTGGAGGTTCCAGCCGACGAGGTGGAACCGACCTCCGAAACGGAATTAGAGAAAACTCTTAATGGGAAGTATACTTCCGATGTCATGGTGAAAATGGGAGCAATGTTAGGGGTCAATATCGGTGGTGGAAGTGGGAAAGTTCCCAAAAGGGATGAGTCTTTAAACATTCCTACCCCAATATCTTAAATAATTGTCATTCCATCCCCTACATAAGGTACATTTGAATGGATACCAGTTTCAGGTGATCAATAATCTAGTTGATCGATTGTAACAATCGTCCCTTGGTGAGGGAACCGAATGACTTGGAATACGAAAGATACTATCGCCATCATCTTGTGTATCCAATTGCGTCCCAATAGAAAATTGTAGTCTATGGGTGCATCCACTACTGCCACATCTACTTGGACTGTTTTTCCCCCCAGTTCAACTGGGCAAGCCAAGATGAGTCCATGAGGTGGTAACGAATGTCCATCAAATGCCTTGAGTATTGTTTGGGATGGTACTAAGGTGGGTGATCCCAAATCTTTCCAACAAGCTAGGGACATGACGCAAGTTGAGGCTCCTTCATCCACAATGGTTCAAAAAATATTTTTCCCATGTGAAGTTACTTTAACTTGGAAAGCAATTTGTGAGGGAAGCCTACCTATGGGCTGTTCTAAGTCAAATGTGATTAAATTGGTATCTAATGGATCAACAGCACCAATGGCAGACAATAGTGCTTTCTGCTGAGTGGGACAACTTTGCAACACCTCCAAGGCAGACATTGCACAAGGAGCTTGAGCAAAATCTTCAACTACATTGTAGTTTTGAGCAGCTCGTGCATTGGGATTGTGTGTTGTTTTGCGGAGGACCCCTTTTGGAGGTCGAGGCACCATGTCTATGGCTAGTTTTTCAATATTTAGAAAATCACTAGGCTGAGATCCAGTTGCTTCAACCTCTTTTGAAGGTATGTCGTAAGAACGGGCCCTAGTTTGGATATGAATGTTATGTTCACCAATTGTGAATATATTTGCATTGGGTGGATTGCCCCTTGGTGGGGGGTTTGCTTGGTTTCCTCTTGCTGGAGGTGCTGACGCTACAACAACCATTTGTTGTTGTTGGGGGAAGGGTTGAGTTAGGACAGCAGGTTGTGGTTGTTTCCCTCCTCGGTGTGCCAACATGCAATGAATATCATCCATATGAGGACAAAGATGAGCAAGGTGATCTTCTTTGCAAATTTTGCAAGGATATTTGTTTTTCCTATTCTCGGTGTTTCCTCTGTTAGGATTATTCACCTTAGGTGCATCTCCTGTCTTAGGGTTAGCATTAGGTTTCTTCTTTTGCTTCGTCTTTTTTTCTTTTGGGTCCACAGTTTGAACTGTAAGGACTTCAGAAGTTTGGGCAGGAGTTGCAGTTTGCTGATGTGCCTAGCCAACGGTGGGTTGCGAGTTTTGAACTAACACTTGTCCCAATTGTTGGGTAATCTGTTCCACTTGGGTAATGGATCCAATCACACCATCAGTGTGAGGTCCTTTTGGTGGCCTAGCTGGATCACACGCAGATCTTACAGCATAGGGTATTAAGTCATAAAGTGTGCCCAATTGGGAATATACTAAATCCATATGGTGGGCACTCTGAATGAGTTGTTCTTCAGTCATGGCTCTTGACATGGCTACATCTTTGGCAAGAGTAGGTAACAGTGATTTAATGAACCAATCTACTAAGAATTGATCAGGGATTTCAGCTTTTATAATCCATCGACGTCTCCTCGACTCGTGGATATGATCCGAGATGTGAGTAGCGGTGGATTGCCTATGTGAAGTTAAAAGTTCAGTTCCCATCTCATAGCGGATAGGTAATTGAAAATGTGTCAAAAATGCCATAGCTAAAGATGAAAATTCAATAAATGTATTGCGAGGCAACTCAATGTACCATTTCGCAGCATTTCCCGTTAGGGTCCGTTGAAACAACCTCAACCTAATACTATCATCGACTAGGGAATTGGATGAACACCACAAATGGAATGTCATCACATGATTTGATGGATCTTCCCCTGGTTTTCCGTCAAACTTGGGTATGTCTGAGGGTAGTTTGGTTGGTATTGCTGGCCACCCATTCAAATGAAGAACAGGGTCATTGGTCAGCCGAGATAAATCTGGTAGATTCAACATGGCCAGAAATGGTGACTTGGATGATGCCGAAGAAAACGTTTGATATCCGGGTGAAGCTTGATGGCTCCACTATTGTGGTCCTTGGGATTGAAAAGTATTCCAAGTAGGATTACCTCCTTGCGGAGATTGCATCCAAACAGATGGGTTATTTCCTGAATATTGCCCATTCCATTGTGGGATAGGATGCATGTACAGATTGCCCCCTCGCGGAGGTATGTTCCATTGAGTTTGGTGACTTGGTGGAACATTGCCACTCCATTGTGGCATAGGGTTAATGGGTGGATTTCCCCCTTGCGGAGGTATGTTCCATTGAGATTGGTTACTCGGTGGAACATTACCACTCCATTGCTGGTTAAGATTTGTGGGTGGATTTCCCTCTTACGGGGGTATGCTCCATTGAGATTGGTTACTTGGTGGAACATTACCACTACATTGTTGGTTAAGATTCGTGGGTGGATTGCCCCCTTGCAGGGGTATGCTCCATTGAGATTGGTTACTTGATGGAACATTACCACTACATTGTTGTTTCCTTGGTTTGAATATGCGTTCCAAGGTTGATTTCCCCCTTGTGGGGGTGGTGCCCAAGAAGATGGGGTATTTCCTAGAACCTGCCCAATCCATGTTGGAATGGGGTTGTTGGATGGGATACCTCCTGGTGTGCTACCTGTTGGGGGAATGGGATTTCCCCCAGGATTTGTGCTAGGAAAGTTTGGGTAAAGGTTTCTCGAGGAAATTACATCGGCTTGTGGAGTATTACCCCAAGTAGCATTAGTGTTCCATGGTCCGTTAAGTCCACTAGGTATATTGAGGTTCCAAAATAAAGGATTCCCGCTAGGTGTAGAACTTGGAAGACTGTTTGGTATGCCAACAGGATTTTGATTTACTCCTACATTGTTTTGACCTGGAGTGGCCAAACCATATGGGAAACTCAAGTTTGGTAAGGAACTCCCTCTAGTAGGTATCCCTGCAGGTAAAGTGGATGTACTTCCGGGATTAGGACCTGAACCTGTACCAACTGGCATTGAAGTGCTAGTTGAACTTATGGTAGAAGCAGGTAAACTGGCTGGTGGTGTCGTGGTAGAGATCAAGTTGGAAATGTTACTACCTCCAACAACTATGTGTGGTTGTGATGATGTGGTCCCTTGTGCTCCTGATGAAGCCATAGGGATGTTGGGAGTATTTTTACCTCCAACACTTGTTTGAGACGGTGTTGATGTGGTCCCTTGTGCTCCGGATGAAGCCATGGAATTAGATGTTGAATTTAGCATGTGTACCAAGTGTGCCACAAGAGGATTGATGGTGCACAAAGGTTCACTGATGTGGAGTACCACTGGTTCTGAAAGATTTGTCAGAGGTGGATTTGCGGGATTTGCAGTGTTGTCTTCTAATGTTTCAATTGAAATTGGAGCAAGAGGATCAACAATTTCTATGTTTTCCTGGGTAGGTGGTGTTGTAGTATTTGTTTGATGTGTCTGCTCTATTGTTGATTATTGAAGTTAGAAGTGTGTTGGTTTCAAAGTCAAAGTGTCTTGTATTTTGTAGTAATCTCTGTAATGTAGCGGGGTCTTCAAGTTCTGGTGACTCGCCTCTATGCTGCCGTGATTGGCGGGTTGGAAGATTAGCCACTTTGAAGAATATTGATAAAAGGATATGTTTTCTAAAAAAAATTTGAAAACAGAATCAAACAATCCTATGGCTTTCTAGACTCAACAAAATAAAGTGTCCACACAGTAAAAAATTCCCTAGAGATTTCAAGCAAGCAAACTTACTTTTCCAAAAAATCGAAGCTCAGTGAAAAGCTGGATTGTAGGACCTTTTGAAACTAGTAGCTGCTAAGGGATATCATGTCCTTATACAATTGCTAGAAGCGAAGGTGTGAGAAACAGTTACAATAAACTTTAATCGCCACGGGTGCAAGTGTTGGTACCTGACCACTCACCCTCCCAAGGAGTAAAAGTTCCAAAGTCTGTCTCAGGTATTGCAAGTGTGTCCCACTCACAACAGCCTATGTGATGCCCTAAAAATAGCCACTAAAGTTACCACTTTGCAATCGACGATCGAGCGAACAGTTGTAAGTCGAGGACAACTCTTATTACCAGAAACTCTAGAAACAGTGATGTCACCCCGAGGACTTGTCACTGAACATAGAATCCCTTCAATAAGCTCATGTCCCACTAAATAATAAAGAAGGGGGAACCACCCTCACTTATCCAGATTGACCTCGTGCTTGACGCATGTTTCAGAAGCGCTTTCCCGACAAGCGTTTTTGCGATAATGGATTTACTCTCGTTAATCAATGCTAGTTTCAAAGTTTTGCATCCCAGGAGTGTTAACTCTCCAAACGTAATCCAGGGCACTAACCTAATCTTGTTGGTGATATTAAAATCAAAAGTTTGTCAATTTTAGATTAAGCATCAATTTTACTGGAAGTTTGCTTAGTCTCAGGAGTGGAAGTGAAACTGATGGTGCTTTAACTCGAAAACAAAAATGAACCACACAATGCAAAATGCTCATGATGCTATCTTTCAGTTCCATGAATATCCTAACTGAAAGAGAGGTTCATGAACTTTGTTCCAAAATGCAAAATTTCTAGTATATGTTCATGCACAGTTTTCCTAAAATATGGATAATAATCGATGTGTAAAGATCAATGTAATCCAAACAAATATCTCAAGTAAACATGAATCTAATTCTATTACACGGGGGATCCCTGTTTCTCATTCACAAGATCGCCCGAAAGCCCAAGTGAAGAGGATACGCAGAGCCCTTTTGGAATGCTTTTGAATTAAATCCTAAACTGTTACACATGAGATACACTTTCTCATTCACAAGATCATCATACGATGCGAGTGAAGAGGATACGGTGCCTCAATATAAGATGCTTAAAAATCAATCCCTAAACTATTACACACGAAGTACACTTTCTCATTCACAAAATCATCATACGATGCGAGTGAAGAGGATACAGTGCTTCAATATAAAATGCTTGAAAATCAACCCCTAAACTATTACACGCGAGATACACTTTCTCATTCACAAGATCATCATACGATGCGAGTGAAGAGGATACGGTGCCTCATACACAATTTACGACAAGAAAGTTGAAATATGACGCGACAATCTTCTCTATTTCTGCATAGAGTTCATGAAAATATTAAACGACCAAAACGAAATTAACAGAATTAAAGGTCGCAATCAGTTTTGGAGGGAAATATTTTTCAAAATATCTCAAGGAATCATGTTCAAGTCTTAGTTTTTCAATGCAAATGTGTATGTGAAGGGTGTCACAATTTTGGTTACAACTCTGCTCATGTCTCCATTTTGTCCCAAAAATTCGAAATTTTTTTCCTTTTCATTTTAGTCCCTAAAAATGACAATATTTGCAAAAAGATTTAGTGCATAAACTTCTTTGGAATTCACAAAAATACTTTTTGTCAAATTTCACAATGTATAAATTTTTATGAGGTAAAAATTTCCATTCTTTTCACAATTTTTGCACAAGTTTTGAAATTGATAAAAAAACTAAATTTCACAATGTATAAATTTTTATGAGGTAAAAATTTCCATTCTTTTCACAATTTTTGCACAAGTTTTGAAATTGATAAAAAAACTATTTGCCAATGATATTTGTCACCATGTGGAAATTTTGCAAAAGTTTTGAATTTCACAAAAAGATTATTTGCAAAAGAATTTTCACAATGTAAAAAATGTTAATTTACAAAAGTTTTTCCTGCTAATTCCAAAATTAAAGACTTAAAAACTTTAAAATCTTTTGCAAGAGTTTCTCTTTTTAGTCTAAAATTTAAAGATTTTTAGAAAGCTTCAACAAATTTTCAATTTTTTTTTTCTTTTTCGTCTTTTTAAACCCAAAATTAAAGACTTAAAAAAAAACCTTTAGAACTTTTGCAAAAATTTCAAATTTTAATCCAAAACTAAAGTTTATATCTAACCTTTGTAAACTGAGTTTTTGAAATGAGTTTGAAAATAGACTTCTTTTGGTGCTCAAGGGCAAAATTCTTTTCACCAAAGCACATCTCCCTATTCAGCGTGGGTTTTGAATGCTGTTGTCACACATATTGGGCATTCTCTGAGTTCGTTGGGAAGGAAATCTCACATACTTAACCACACAGTTCTCCACAAAAGCGCGGGCATTCACAAGGGGGCATCTACACGCAGGTATTACAACGACCTAGGGATCAATTTCCAGGTTTAATGCAGCCTGATTACTACGCAGAGTGATTGACACGCAGCAAATGGAACTTCTCACGGATCCTGGCAGAGTTTTTAGAAATTGTTAATGACAACGGCCGGGTTGGGAAACCATCAACGCAGGGTTTTAAAAACTTTCAAACATTCATTGATAACAGAACTAGAATTATGCGTTAAAGATTTGAGAGTTCGCACTGAAATTTATCAAAAACGTGATGCGTAGAGTGCCTCATACAGGATTTATTAAATCGCAGCATACGCAGGGATCTTCCCACGCCTCACTCGAATTTTGGAGGGTTCAAATGTGAAATGGGTAAGACTTTAAAAAAGAAAAAAAAACGCAGAGATCTCCCTAACATGCAGACAGGGGCAGAGTTGGTTTAAAAAACTTCAACGCTGAGCTCAAACGCCTTCACCCATTCAAGTTACAGGCAGAGAGAGCATTCACGCAGAGGTTTATGCTGAGATTTACACTGGAATTTAACGCAGAGTAGTAAAGAAACGCAGAGATCAACGCTGAGTTCTTGTTTTTTTTGTTTTTAAAGATTAATGCTAAGATTTAAAGGTTGATTCAAATAGATCTTCGTTGCAGGGTTTAGGAAAACGCTCCAGATGCAATCACGCCGAGGTTTAGACTGCAGAGGTCAAGCAGGGTTTGAATCTTTAACACGCAGAGGTGAAAGCGGAACACGGAGGGGGTATCTCATCAACTTGAATGCCGGGAAACGAAATTCAAATGCCAAGATCGAAATTGATATGCCAAGATCGAAATTCATTCAGGGATTGGAACGCCTTCATCAATTTATGAATCTTGTTAAATTTCAGTCTCATATCTTTTAAATTACACACAAACGCAGAGATCTTCAAACTTGAATACGGCAGAGGTCGAAACGGAGTTTACACTCAAACATTGCAGCCAGAGTTTTAAAGAAACCATGCAGAATTCTAAAGAAATCATGCTACCAACCCTAAAAAATCCAGAAATTCGACAGTCCAGACCCTAAACAAATCAGGAAACTCAGAAAAAATCAAGAAATTCAAAATTCCAAACCCTAAACAAATCAAGAAACTCATATTTGAATAGAATTTGAGCCAATTGGACGAATTAGAAGTGCATTTAAGTTGATCTTGAGCTGTGTAAGCTGGATTTGAAGTGTGGTTAATGATCTTTAACCTACAAAGGAATAGATCTGAAGGAAGATCACCTAAAAACTTGAAGAAAATTCAGCAAGCCAGTATGGTTGCCAATTTGATAACAGTTATTAATGCAGGGACGTGTCTACACTAATTTGACTATTATTCTAAGAGCTGGTGAGTCTTTACGTCAGCATTATGAAAATATTATCACAAGTCATTTTAAATCTAGATTCATTCATCCATTTAAGACAAGCAAATTTAAGATCTACAGCCATTTAACAGTTTAAATCACACAATGCAAGCAACATTTAAATATCATAATGGCAGAAACTTGAATCCATTCATAGTAGAACAATGGAGAAATACATCCTTACCGTGACATCAGGCATGCATCCTTCCTCCATTGACATGAGCTTCCCTTCCTTCACCCTTGTTTTTGAAGAATTTGAGCTCCTTTTCCTCCTTCAGAATCTTTCCAGCATTCCTTTGCTTTCTCTTGGTGTTGTTTTACCATGCCCCAAAGCCTTTCTTATATAGCATTGGGAAGTGTGCCTTAGGTTTCTCTTTTGAGTGTGGGATAATCCATTTAGATTATTTTAGCTTAAAAACCCTCTTTGTATAGTTTTTTAGGCTTTTTGCACCATTTAGAATGATTTAAGCACAATTAATGCATTTTTTAGAGAGGATTCATCTCTGCATGAGCTTGTGTCATCTCCTCCTGCTGCAAGTGCATGGTAGAAAATGTGCTTCTTCCGTCACTTGACTAAGGGTGTTAATTTTATTGTTAACAATAAGTGTTCTCTTTGCTGCAAGTGTGATGTCTGTTTAAGATACAACAAAGGGTTCACATCAATGCATCATTGGAGGGACATGTTGTTTATTCTAAGGTTTTTGGATATTTATTCTAACATTTTTGGAAGGCTTATATATTGCTGTCATGATTGAATTACACTGTTGAAGTTACTGTTCTTGTAACTCACCTAGCAGTCTAGGGTCTGATAATACTGCTCAAGCTACTTTTTTAAGGGTTTGAATAAAGAACACCCCATAATGGAAGAAGGTTATTCAAATCCCTAGTTCTCTACTCCAGAATTCAATTCCTGTAAAGTACTTCCAACATAAGGGACAGAGTTCTTGAAGGGAGATATAAAGAGATCCTAACCAAAGAGAACCTAATTATTTTTTTTAAACTTAAACATGCAATCATTGTCAAAATGTGATTTCGTGTTAGCTTGATCCATAATACACTATACTATGAAATATCATAAAATCATGAATCGGTGATTGGTGAGTATGCAGTGCTTTGTAGTTTTCTATGGTGAGTATGCAGTGCTCTGTAGTTTTCTATGGTGACTAGAATGATGAACATAGAATAAAAGTGCAGTAAAGAACTAGGGATGGAAAATGGAAATTAGTAGGCATACCCAAAATATGTGTACCCATTTATTGGAAAAATATAATTAAGACTGCCAATTCACATAAAAAAATATGAATAGCCTTACATAAAATCTAATGTGCATTTGATCTCATTCAAAATATAAAATAGGGAAACTCGAAGGAAGGATTTAGTGGTTATTTTCTTATCCTTTATGGAATATGAAACACTGAGAGAAATATCAAGGAATAAGGGAGAGTTTAGACAGATACATATGGTATTATAGATTTTTGGCACATGAAGAATGCAAAACTGGGTTGCATTCTACATTTCTTATAACTAAATTCTCATGAATTCTTATATATCTTAGATTAATTATAGATCTATATAAAATATCTTCTGTACAAATGATTGCTTGCAGACTAGAGATTTCCATAAAATATTATCACAAGACAATCTTATCAAAAAAATTGGCATCTTGCGTTATACTCTCATAACTTATGATTAAGAACATGTGTTTCCTCCTTGGAAGTCACATGTTCAAATGCAAAGTGGGTAGATTATGTACACCTCCACAAACTAAGCAGTCACATTGTTGCGTGGAGGGGTTCCCTAGACCCACAAACAAAGGGTTATCATATGCCAATTTGGCGTTTTGATAGGTTGTGACCTAATTAGATTATTATTATTAAGAGATTCATCACAAGTTCAAGATGTTATTGACAAAAATTCACATAGATTGATTTTGATGTATCCTTCAATTTTTGTTGATGCATCAACACTATAGAGAAAATGGTGTGTCCTTAAATGCACAAAATTCATAGTTGATGTCTCCTTTAGGAGTATTATTGGGATAGATTATAGTAAGGAAGAATTGAAAATGGATCCAACTACAGTGAAGATCATACTGAATTTGTAACCTCTAAGAAATCACTTCTAAGTTAAATCCTTCTTTGGTCACATTGGTATTATCGAAAGTTCTCTCCAAATTATGTGTAGAATCTAGATTGGATATATAGTGGAGTGCCTCAACTATTTTGCAGTTGATTAAAAGGAAACTCACAAGCAAGGGTTTGGCATGATTGATAAAAAAGTTGTAGAATCCACAATCCCCAAGTCTTTGAAGTGGATTAAGATACTTTATGTTCGTGTGGATGTATCATTTGTGGTGATTGGGACAGTCCTTGTGCAACAATGTAGCTAAGTAAAGGAAACCTCAATCATCAATATCCATACTAGGTAAGTGGAAAGGTTGGAAGCAAATAGATCCTCCTAAAGGTGTCTTTTGAAACCTGTGAATTATTTTCCCTTATTTAGGTGTTTTCCCTATCAAACTTGTTTAAACGATAGTTGATTTAGTGCCCTAAATCAACTCCACTGCATAGCATAGGTTATTCATGGCTACTATTCCTTATTTTCACCACACAGGAAGATGAGTCTGGGTTGCTGCTACAGGAAACATGCCAAGAATTGCTTTTCTGACGCAGACTTAATTTTAAGTCCACTTACAGCCTCTTTATTGTTGGTTTCACACATAGGCATGCCCAGAACTGCAGATTGAGGGCTGCTTGGGAACTGATATATGCCCAGCTATGCCTAAAGTTGAATATAAAAATATATTTGATAACGGACCTGTCCCCTTCAAAAAAAAAACAAACAAACAACCTATACCTACCATTCCAATGCTTTGGGGTGTTGGGGACCCCTAAGAAACATCCCCAAGCTGCCAGGGACTCGGGGACTTGCTGGCCAATATCCAAGACATTCCAGGCAGATTTTGACAATGTTCCAGGAAGATTTTGGAGATATTCTGAGCATGTCTCTTTAGTTTTAACTTTTGGCAATGGACATTGATGATTGGACAACATGATCATTTTTCCCATCCATTGTTTTCATATTAAACTAAATTTAAATCTGAATCTGTACAAGTTGCAACTCAAAACATGGGTTTTGTATTATGGGTTTTGATTTTGGTTTCCAATGATTAAACTATTGTCTTTTCAGCAACAACATTACAATAAGCAAAGCCTCCAAGCCAACAAACCAAGAAATGCAATATCTCAAAGGTCTGATCCTTGTGATTATTGCTCTTGTTCTTCTCATTTATAGGGTCATCTTAGCTTTTACATATTGTACATGGGTGTCCAGGAGTTATAGAAGTCCACTTCTTCCACCATCCAAACCTCAAGCATTCTGAAAACAACCAGATAGTAGTGACTTGGATTGGTACTAAATGTTTGAATAAGCAATGCACCTTCGATCACCTTCTTAATCTGAAATATGAATCTAATCTCTTTACAGAATGCATGCATGCAAAATCCGCAGAACCTATTGAAAAGGGTATGCCTTTTAACATAAACATCATAAACAAGAAATATGAGGAAGAAAAGATGTTATAGACGCAGGCATTCGTCTCATAGACCCTTAATGGACCTTATTACAAATTGAAATTGTTACAATTAATTTTCCTAAAGCTAAACTGCATTTTGCTCATGTCCACGTCCCAATAAGGAATGTCACTTGGCCCTTTTCTTAATTGCCTGAGTTTTTTCAGAACTGGTAAATGCAAGGGTTGTGCATAATACTATATAGTATAGACTATTATGCTTACAAGGTAGCTATAAATGCTTATGGTGAATTCTAAATTTTTTAATACTATATATATATGCAATATGTGGTGGCCTTATTTTACCTGTTTCTTAAAGTATCATACAACATAAGGATTTATCTTTGTTTTCTTTCACTGTTGAAGGAAATTGATCTCTCACAAAAAAAAATCATTTTTTTCTTATACGTTTTGCTATTGGCAGTGTTCATAATACATATCATATTTGATTGTGTTTACAAGGTTTGGAGAGTTGGAAGCTCCATCAGCATTAGTGACACAGTGGAGAAGCCAAGTTCACCCTATGCAAGATGGTTAGCCCGGCTAGTTAACTAACTTCTGCATGAAACAAATTCTGATTTTTTATCTTCAAGTTGTTTTGATTTGTATTGAAACGTTTCCTATAGCACCTGAAAGCAGTTGCATCTGGAGGATACCGGTTTAAGCATAAGACAATGATCTATCAAGCATCCATCTTCCAGACATATCGGGGAGTGTCAAACCTTTTGAAGAAGCTACAAAGTTCACTATGAAATCAACTTGGAGATCAAAGCCTCAAACATTTCAGCACTTCAGTGTGAAGCAACCATTTAGAGATGATAAAAGGAATATTCACCTTCCGATATCATTTCCTGAATGGATGATTATCTGTAGCAATTAGTGTTGCAAAACTTATCCACTACTGTAATTGAAATACAATACTGTGAAAATTTCTTTCGCACAGTAGAAGTCCTGACCATCATGAGGAGTTACATATGGACAGTGGTCTCTAAGAGGCTTTCATGGAATTTCATTTCAACAATAGTTGCACTGGAACTGGATTGGTGGACAGAGGAGTTGGTAATCCTGAGAATAGACATGTGTCAGTGGGTCCTCATCACCATGACAGAAGCACCTAGAGTATTCTCTAATGCTTAATAGTCAAACATCTCTGCAAGGAATAGTGAGGAGAAGAAGGCACAAAAATAAAGACTGGTATAAAGTTACTGCCTCTAGAAGTGGAGTAGGAGCTGAAAATTATTAAGAGACCATAGACTGCTACCCACTGAGAAAAACACCATGCCTGTCAAATTTCTGAAGTCCTTTAAGTTTTAAGATCTATTTGGAAAAGGAAGAAAAAGCCACAAGAATAAAGACTGGGATACAGTTGATGCTCTGGAGTTAGAGTAGGAGCTGAAAATTTTTAGAGACCACAAAGTCTGCTACCTCACCTCCTGAGAAAAACACCATGTCCGTCAAACTTCTGAAGCCTCCTAATAGTTGCGATCTAATTGAAAAAGGAAGGCCTTCAGGCTGGGTCTAGAAAGCATGATAACTAGCAATTGAACCAGGTAATTGAGGACAATCTGCTTATGATAGCTTCCATTAACAGTGTCGAAATGGTCTCAAATCTAGATACTGTCAATAGGATTGTTGCAAGCTTTCTAGAAGTGGAGAACCAAGGTGGGTTTTTAGCTAATGTTAGTGGGTTCAATAATTATTTATCATCTTCTGCTATAATTTTATAAATCTTCCATTATTAATGACAACTACATGGCAGCCATAGCTCCTGCTGCAAATCTCAACCTTGAAAATCGTTATACTTCCAAAATTGGTTCTGGGATGTGGATGATAATTTGTACAGTGCATTCTACATTTACTCGAAGGTAAGTTTTCCACAGTAAATTGAAATTACTCTCAGTATATGCCATGTTGTGTTTATTGGTTTCACAGACCTATATTTATTTCTTAAGATGTCCATGATCATGTGAAACTAAATGCAGAAAAAGGGGGTCCATCATTTCTTAGATGAACTACAACAAGAGAAGATATGCAGTGTGATGGATTATTGGAGACTTTCACAAGAAGCACGCAAACCTGCATCCTATAACAATTGCCTTCTTGTCACCTGTGAATATCACAAACCAAGTGTTGCATTATCTTCAGGATGTCATGTAGAATAAAGAAACAGAGCGAAAGTCATTAATCAGAGCTTCTACTGCCTCCTCCCCACCATATGTAAACATTACTGCTCTTTACAGAAAACAATATAAAGTTAAAGCAAGAGATGGCAAGAATGAAAACGTATGTGAGAGGTCTACAACGGAATCAATAGTTCAAGACAACAATCTTCTCTTCAGCATTGGTTGTGAGATATGGTCAGCGGTAGCATATAAGTCCCAACATACCATGATCCAAGGCAAATGGGGTGTCCACAAAAGTAGTGGCCCTCGTACTAACATAATGGTTCATTGGTTGTGGGATGAACATGGATGGTTGCTCAGCCTCCCCCTCCTCCTCTATGTGACATGTGTGGGTATGTTTATGACAATTAACAGGATAATAAACCGTTGTGTTCACCTTGTTTGGTGTCTTGGAATAGTTTCTGTCTTTAAATCTCCTCTTCCAATAAAGCCCTGAATCAACCCATTTTTTCTCGATGTTTACAAAGACACCACTAGCCTTTGTAATACAGATGGTTCAACCAATTAACCATCAATAGTAGCAGATTCTCCATATTCTAATACATAGTTGTTTCCTTGAAGATTCACTATTAATTCCTCATTGAGATATATAGTAATAGTTATGTTGAGTTTCAATGCCACTTGGATTATTTTTTATGTATTCTTACTCCATGGTTAAGTGTGCTTGAGATAGAGGAGTCTTGGGATGGGTGGCCTTCCCAAGAAGTCTTGATTACTGGTTTTAGGCCCAGGAGTTAATGATTGAGACTATCAAATTTATTTAACTAGTTTCAACCCCACTTCTTCAGCCCTATGAGCATCACCTAATGCAACGAGTGCTAGGTGGACTAATCAAAATCATGAGAAAATTGATCAGTTGTGACTAATGCTCATGGATATGGGTCATGGATTAATGGCTTACTCCACGCAAATGTTAAATTTTGGGTTAGGTTAAGGTTTGATGTAATGAAATCAAAATTTCATATACTTTAATGCAAAATTAAATATACCAAATTAGTACTGAAGCATAATAGTACATGATGCGGATCATCCAGACGTTGGGATCAATGGCTAGTTTCAAAACGAGCCTACCTGAACTTCAGTTGAACTTCCTGTGTCGATCTGAGATCCGAAATTGCAGGGATATGTTGAGTAGTTGGACAATGAACTTCTAGTGGGATTCCAAAACTATAAATACAAGGTTGAGCCAATGGATGGGAGTTAGTTTTGGAGATGATCTTTTTTGCTGCTATGTCTAGAGATTAGTGAGAAGTTTGGGAAAGGGGGGCGATCCCCTGAGTTAGATAGATAATGCGAAATAATGGCTTGTGATCCGGTTAGGTTGTTCTGCGTGTGTTTAGCTGTTGAGTATTAGAATAATGGCTTGTGAGCCTGCTGGTGTCTATGTGTATGTGGCTAGTAAGCCACCTCCAGTCTAACAGTTACTTTGGTTTTGTACTCTGTCTTCTATTTTCTAATAAATATTTCTTGATATTTCTTTCTCTAAGACGTGTTTGAGATAATTCATCCCTTTGTTAGTATGTCACCCTATTTGACTTGCAGGGGACTGAGGTAATTTGCAGCAGAGCGACTGCATCATTTTGGTATCATAGAAACCCACAATGGCCCAGAGGGGAATCCATTGTTGCAGACTGATCGTTGGAAGCCTAGCTGCTGAAACTGAAGAGTTGGTTCTAGAGGAGATCTAAGTGAGCTCAGAGGAGCCGAAGAGTTGGTTTAAGAGGACAACCAAGTGTGCTCGGAGGAGCACTAAGTTTCAAGGAGGTGCATTTTTGTTACCAGTGGGTTTGGCTATGGAAATCCATATCGTGAACAACTTTAAGAGAGCAAGTTGTTGAGAAGCCAACGAGAGATTGGAAAGTAAAAGTTAAAAATGGAAAAGGAGAAGTGGGTGAGACAAGAAGAGAAAGAATGGATCAAGGCAGAGATACAAGCAATTAGGCAACTAATCAAAGATCATGATGAAAGACTGTAGAGAAAAATGGATATTTGAGCCATACGAAGGAGGATAAGGGCCTTGGAGGAGAAAGAAAGATATCAAATTGAAAAGAGAGAGTTTTCAAATGGGGACTCAGTTGTGGAAGTGCTTTGCTACCCGGAAGAAGGTGAAGCACTTGTGGAAGTGCTTTGATACCCAGAAGAAGGTGAAGCATTTGAAGAAGAAGAATACGGTGCTGCTGAGAAAATGAGAGCAAAGGAGGAGGAACAATTTCTTCCATTGTTGGAAGAACAAATGGTCGGGCAATGCGTAAAGAGTGTGGTTGAAGGTGTAGACAGACCATCAGGTTGGGATGTTGGGAATGAAAATGGTTCCTTTAGTGAAAATGAACCTAACAAAGTTGCAGCAAAAGGGAAGCTATCTGATTATTTGCTGCTCATGCATGTGGTAACAGAGATGCCAAGGAAGTACATTGAACAAGGGGCAACAAACAAAAAAGCCGTTGTTCCAATTGTTAATGCAATTGAAGAACAAATAGCTATGGAAGAATTGTTAAATGTTTTTGAGCAGAGAACTAATGACAATATAAAAAATGAATTTATGAAGATAGATGATTTAAACCAAGGTTGGTTGGTATAGTTGAGTACATGCACGAAGGACTATATGCGGAAGCTCAATGCTATCATAACGAAAATAGGGTGGTTGTTGTTGATTAGACTGTTGTTGTTTTGGGTTATGTGGTTGTATTTTGATCGATAGAGAAAACGGAGGAAAAAGTCTATGAATCGGGAGGTTCATATTTTCCTTCAACGTGGGGAGAATGATGCGGAGCATCCAGACGTTGGGAGCAACGGCTAGTTTCAAAATGAGCCTAACTGAACTTCAGTTGAACTTCATGTGCCGATCTAAGATTCGAAATTGCAGGGATATGTTCCAATTGTTAATGCAATTGAAGAACAAATAAAAAAGGCATTGTTCCAATTGTTAATGCAATTGAAGAACAAATAGCTATGGAAGAATTGTTAAATGTTTATGAGTGTTAACACCTAAAAAGTGCTCACTAGCTCATTTCCTTATTCACATGACCCATTTGTCCACTTTTTCCACCATCTTAGCCTCTAAAGCCAACAAAAGGTCACCAAAAGACCTTAATACACCCCTTTTCCCACTCAAAAAGATTATTTTTCTTTAAAAAGCATAAAAAACCCTCAAAAATGGTCCAAAATTCCCAAAAATATTAAAAAGGGAATAAAAATATTAATTTTATTCAAAAAAGGAAAAAGGGGGGAAAAGTACCTAAACCATGTTGGTCAATACCATTGGTTTCCACAAAACCATAATGGTATTCCCCACCACCAAAACCTATAAAAAGGTGGTAGGGGCTCCTCATTTCACATCCATCCATATTCCTATCCTCATGCTGCCAAAATCTCCCTTGAGCTTTTGGCCATTGTAGCAACCTTGGAGAAAGGACCCTTTGGAGTTTGGAGTTGCTCACCCTTGGAGCTTCTCAACTATCTTCATCACTTGGAGGTATTATTATTGCAAGCACTTGTTTGCCCCCATTTTCAATACAAAATTATTTCTTATATTTTTTGTTCTTGTTTTTTAATTCAAAAATGCACATGCTAGTTTAGTTTAGATTTAAATTTAGTTTATTGTTTTTGCTTAATATTGAAACTGTTGCTACTAGTTAGCAGGTGCCCATTGCACTAAGCTTGGTTGCAAAACCAAGCCAACAGTTTATGGCGACTCCGCTGCTTTCGAATCTTTAAATCTCACTTTTGCTTTAGATCTTAGTTTTTGATAGTATTAGTTAGTTTAATTCATAGATCCGCCACCCTAGACAGAAGATCCATTGTTGTTCTAGATCTTGACCCATTTTATTGCCATTAACAACCCGAAATTCTCAATTTTCGGGTTCGTTTTTCGGCGTCCGCGTACGGCTTTCGCCTCGCGGCTTTTTGCCCAACAGTCGCGCGGCTCATCGCGACTGCGCGGCCCTTTTCCGCGCGGTTCACCGCGGCTTCGCGGCCAATTAGCTCGTGCACATCACGGCTTTGCGGACATTTTCCGTGCTGCACATCGCGACTATGTGAGGAAATCCCACGCGGTCCATCGCGGCTTCGCGGCTGAAACCTGCGCTGCCCATCGTGACTGTGCGACAGAAACCCATGCGGTCCATCGCGGCTGTTCTGTCAAAACCCGCGATGCCATTTTTTCCATACGGCCAATCCGTTTAAAAAATTAATTTTTTACTGTATTTTCTGCCCACATAACACATTTTACAGTACTAAAATTCCAGCATTGTTTACAGCCATAGAAAAATTTTACTATTTAGAATGCAACTTTGAAAAAGTCTTTTTAAAAATTTTCAGAAATTGAAAGAAGGATTTATTTGCATTTTATCTAGATTAAAATTTTGTTGTTTACTTCTTTGATATTTTGCCCATAGCAATTTTTGAAAAAGAAATCCATTTATTTCTTTAAGAAGTCATATTATTTGCTTTCCTATTTCAAAAGATCCTTTGTTTTTTTAATAGTCTTTGCAAAGCATTTAATTTCCATTTATTGAAAAAGTCATATTATTTGCTTTACTATTTCAAAAGATCCTTTGTTTTTTGAATATTTTCTGCAAAGCATTTACTTTTTCAATTTCAGTTTAAAATACCACACGTGCACCCACTCAAACACATAATTTAAACTGAGCCTTACAATTTACCCTAACTTCAACCCACTTTTAACCCCACTTGGGGAACACTTAAAAGAACTTTGTAGCTAGGTAGTATTGAGGGGATAGGTGTTCCAATAACACCCCTCAGTTATTACATTTGAGACATAGTTGTTGTCCATTAGGGAACCAAAATCTCCTAGTATTTATTGGCACGCTCATAACCAGTTTATCGGAAGGCCTCTCCCCTAGGAGGGTTGAAGTCGCAAGGATGGTTCCGGAAGTCTGAGTGGAATACCGAAATCCATTTCGTAACCGAAGGCTACCATTCGCAGTTCTCGGGATATCCCTGTATGGGGGTATTGCGGTAAAAGGACCAAAAGACATATTTACCTTTTCTGGACGTGTCATGAACGGAGTATCCTAGTTGCCATTCTTTAGGATTAATTACCCGGTGTCCCTCCCGGTAGGGGGATATCTAGCCGTTGATTCAACAATCAATATTGTCTGACTTGGATTTCATCACCTTGCAGAGAATATCATTTGTTGATTCACAATACTTTTAGTTAGGTATTTGCATGATACAATCCACCTTTGGTCTAGTAGCACCTCTTTTTTCTAGAAGCCGTTTGCATGTTGATATTCTGACCATTTTTTGCATCCCTCCACTTATTATAGCACAGCTGCTATAATAAGTGCATTTTTGAGGTTGATTTTTTGGCTTGAGAGCCTTCATTTTCACTCCCCTTCTTGCACCCTTGGTTGCATTAGGGTTTTGAGTTTTTTATACATTACCATTTTACACAGAAGATTTTTTCACAAAAAACTTATTTCTCACCATTGAGAATTTTAGACGCTCTCGTCGTCTTCAGGGCGAACTCCCAGAGTTCAGTCTACTTGGCTCTCCACGTCACCGACGCCGATCTTTATCCCTTGACTCGACACATCGTCGATCGAACAGACAGTCATCCAATTTTGACGCGCCTCACTTCACATTAGATTTTGAGGCAGAATCCGAAAACCCTACCGAGTTATTACCAACCAACATCATGGCTGGGACACAATTCGACCCACTTTTTTACCAGCACCATAGGTGATACATCCACAGACCCTTCTACTGCGGTGCCATCAATGGAAACAACCACCCCCCTGGGTATGCCTAATATGGGGGACACTCCATTTTTAGGGATGCCCAACACAGGACCACCTCCTATTACGGGTACGTCGAACATAGGGGTCACACCCCCTCTCATTTCCACAACCCATATCCCAGGAATCCCTACTACTATTCCTAACCCGAGTGTAACCCATGTTGCACTTGGAAGCGCTGGCCCATACTAGACCACAGCTATTGGAGGACACATACCTTCAATACCTAGCATACCTTTAGGCGCTACTAGACCCCTACATCATACCACCATGACTAGTCATGTCCCAGTCACTACGCCACATTCATCTGCTAGCTTACCATACATGGCGAGTCTGAACTTACCAGACTTAGCCAGGTTAACCAATGATCCTATCAGACATGACCCTGCGTGGCCTCACATGCCCACCAAACTCCCCTCCGACATCCCTAAGTTTGAGGGCAAGGCAGGTGAGGACCCCCAGAACCATATCATGTCCTTCCACCTATGGTGTTCCTCCAACTCCATAGTGGACGACTCTGTCCGCCTTCGTCTGTTACAGCGCACCTTCACTGGCTCTGCAGCCAAGTGGTATATCGAGCAGCCCCATGGGACCCATGC
Source organism: Larix kaempferi (assembly GCA_027924585.1). NCBI lineage: Eukaryota > Viridiplantae > Streptophyta > Pinopsida > Pinales > Pinaceae > Larix > Larix kaempferi. The sequence goes on along the minus strand of BSBM01000001.1, from coordinate 34,634,701 downwards.
CACCTTTACCTCCCTTGCCTCGACCTTCCTGCAGTTCTTCCAGTTACCCGTTCGCTATGACGCGGGAGTCAAGATCCTACTGTCTTGCAGACAGAACACGGCCACCCACATCACTGACCACATTCATGAGTGGTGTCGACGTCAAAGCCTCTGCAAAATCAAGTTAGATGACCATATCTTCTTAGATTGGTTTCTCAAATCCCTCCTCCCTCTCATTGCCAAGGATGTGGCATCCGAACGACCCCAATCTGAAGAAGAGGCCATCCTCAAAGCCCAACAATTTGACCTCATTTACGCCCAGTCGGGTTATCTGTATACCATTATACCAGACGCCCCTCGAGGCGAGTCATCCCAACACGATGCGCCGGGGGCATCCCATGCCGCTGATGGCATCATTGGTCATATGGCCTCGCATCCCCAACCCTTTTCCATTGCACATCCTAGCCATGGTCCCAACCTTTCGCGGGCTACATCTCAATCTAGAGAAACCAGTTCATATGCTCCCATGGCACATCACCACCATACCCATGGACCCTCATGTCCACCTGAGTGCTTTGGTCATGCACCACCTGCATACAACCCCCCAGCCGCACCTCAACCAATGTATTATCCACAACAAGCTACGACAGCTAGCCCAACACCTCCAATAGCTCAGGGTTATCAACAACCCCAGCAGGTAACTGGACCATCTCCAGCCCTGCCAGCTTATTATGCACCGCAACCTGCTCCCGCACCTGCGGCAAACCAAAATCCTCCTGTTGCTCAAGGGCAAGTGTACACACAACACAATCAGCCCCAGCACCAAAAAAACCAGCGCAACCAGGGTGGGCAACAAAACCGTGGAAGAGGACGTAACCGCGGAAACAACCAACAACAACATCAAGGTCCTCCACCTCCCAATCCTCCGCAAAATAACAACACTGCTCCTCCCAACCAGAATCCGGATCATAATCCCAGGCAGCCCAAAAACAATAACATCAGAACAAACCATCCTTGTTCTATTTGCGGGGTCTATGGCCATTACAAACATGCTTTCCCACATCTGGAGCGAGCTCGACAACTCTGGATTGACGATGCCCATCGTCAAGGATAAGCGGCTCCTCAGCCGCCACCCAACCCTCCACCACCTCAACATCAACCTTTGGTGCTGCAAAACCCCTTTCCAAACCAAGGCATAGTGAACACTCAGCCGTTAGCTCCCCCTCAGGGCAACGCGCCACCACAACAAATCACTTATGCCGCTCCTAATCAACCCATGTTCGATTCAGATACTCACCACTTGTTGATGATGTCATCCGCAGATGCCAACCTCCAAACCCGATGGAACCAATATGGCTCCACCCTTGAAGCCCCTCCCACCAAGGACACTAATGTTCATCCCACAGATCAGACGTTACGTATACCTCCGGCTCCACTCGAGGGCACTTCTAAAGCACCTCGCTTCCCACTTCGTCGCATCAACAATAATCCCAATGCTCGTGCTGCATCGAATTACAACATTGTAGATTATTTAGCCCAGTCCCCTGCAGCCATGTCTGCTTTAGAAGTCTTAAAAAATTGTCCTTCACAGTGTTGATGTATATGTAACTTCGCAATGTATTTCACATATATGTATATTGTATTCCTATAGAGATGGTATTATTCCTCTATAAGGAAGTGTCGTCATTTATATTGTAAGTGTCGTAACTTATACTTGATGGGTTATTAGACCACCTTGTTTGGGGTCGGCCCTGTATAAGTCATGTGGGTCAAAGGGTTATTAGACCACCCTATTGGGGGTCGGCCCACTCAGCATTATGTTATGTGGTAAAGTTCGAGCCTACATGAGTTAGGTAAAAAGGCAAGTCAAGTCAAGTATAAATAGAGTGCGGGAGGCACTCTATTTACTTACTCTCACTTCTCACCCATGCACTCAAGGAGTGGCGCACTTATGGAGGAGGAGGATCTGCTGCTAAGTTGTGTCTATCTCTTATGGTTGGTTGTATCATTGCTCTATCTATCTCTGAGGAAGTTATTGGGGTTTTTCACCTTTATGGTTTTCCCCAAGTAAATCTTTGTGTCTCTTGTGTGCTTGCATTATTGTCTCCATGATTGATATGCTGTAGATATGTTGTACATGTTGTTCTCTCAGTTAAGATCCTAGATCAGATTGAAGTAAATTCAGAAAATTTAACACACAGCGCAAGACTTTGCTCTCTGCCATTGGCGTTATTGACCCCAATGATTCACAACTGATGGCATTCGATTCGGACCAACCCGAACCACGCTTGCCTTCCACTTTAGCATTCCAAATTTTTGTTTCCGTTCAGAATCTTGTCATCCATCGGTGCATTATCGATGAAGGGGCCTCTACATGCGTTATGTCCACATTCGTTTGGCAGAAGTTGGGATCCCCTACTCTCCAGCAGTCCACCACTGCGTTGCGAGCCTACGACGACCGTTCGGCTCAACCCCAAGGTCTATTAGCTAATGTACCCGTCCAACTGGCTGGTAAAACCGTGCTCATTGACATTGAGGTCATCAATGCCCAACTCGATTATAACCTCTTACTTGGTCACAGCTACATGTATGCCATGCGGGCGGTTGCCTCATCCGTTTTCCGTACTATGATGTTCCCCCATGAGGGACGCGTGGTCAAGGTCGACCAACTCACCTATTACGATCCCAAGGCCCCCGCCGCACCTGAAAATGTTCTCCCCATGGTTGAAAAACCTGTTTGTGGTGCAACTACCTTGTTTGTTTCCTCCGTGGGACCCGGACTTTACTCTGACGCATCAATGACGTCTACATTCCAATCTATTCCACCACCGTCACTGGAGACACACGTCGCTAACCTCTGTACTCTTTCCCACAATACACAAACACCCAACAATCAGCCACCCTTGTTCCCTAAACCACCATTGGTCCCTAGTCACATCGGTGTTACACCCATCCACACAATCCCCTTTCTATTTCCTCCCTCAGGTGTAGTAAGCGCTCCGGTTATGGCTACCCTTAGTCTCCCCGGGTTAACATTGGGATTACCCGTGTGGTATATTTCGCCTCCCATTCCCCCGCCGACACCAAATGTCATCCTGCAACCGGTGCAACCCATTGTCACTTCTACCCAACCACCTCCCGGTATCACTACTCCTTTGTCATCTACAAATCCCCCTCCTCTCATCAAGCCCACTGGGGGCAGAGGCCCACAACCATACACTGCGGTACCCCCACCCAAGGCAGTTAAACCTCCCCCCGTATTCCGTGCTCCTCCAAAATGCTCGTTGTGTGATGAGTTAGGCCATCCAACCCATCAGTGTCCACAGTTACCTGCATTACAGGAACACATGCAAATGCTTGACGACGACCCCAACATCCCGGTTGTCAAAATCAACTCAAACCCCATGCCTCGTGACAAATCACTGCGTACCAACCACCCTTGTGCGATATGCGGTATTTACGGCCACTACTCACATCACTGTCCTAACATCCCATATTACAGATCAGCTCTCTATGAGATGAACAATTTGGACCTTGAGACGACACCCCCCACAATTGAGGAGATCTTCCCTCCCGTATCATCCTCATCCGAAGAGATTAACACCATTTATATGATCTCTTCGACTACCCAAACCTCGTCAAATGACTGTACCACTCACAGCTTCTGCAATAATGAAGAGATTCTCGAGGCTCCTGCTGCTCCTGATGCCTCTCGGGAAAATAACATGGCCAATATTTCTCCCGTCATCCACATCGACATCTCTGACCCATCGGATGACCTTCATACCATTATGTTAGGAGCCTCCCATAGTGAGCATGAAATTGGAGAATACAAAAAACTGTTCCAAGAATTCACCGATGTCTTTACTTGGTCAGATACCGAAATGCCTGGCCTTGACCCCGCCATTTATACAATCGCCACTGGATACCCCTCTGTCTGGTCGGCCCCTTCCATTGATCCCGTTCGCACACATGATCCACTCTGCTACGTCGGTTTCGTTGATGGTGCAAGCCGTTGGTCCCCCAATCTGGCCTCCGTAGCTTGGGTAATATATTCCCCTTCACATGAGTTGATCCACATCGATAGAGTGTGTTTAGGTGCTGCCACCAACAACCAAGTTGAATACGACGCCGTGATCGGTCTCTTGGCCGCAACTCTCCAATTGAGCATACGTCACCTTAATGTTTTCCTGGACTCACAACTCCTTGTTTCCCAGCTCAACAATGATTACCACGTACGCAATCCCTGCCTTTTCAGAAAATTCCTGCGCACTAAACAAATGGTTAGACAGTTTGAATCAATTTCATTTACACACGTCCCACGGAACCTCAATAGTGTAGCGGACCATATGGCCAACAACATTCTAGACTGGCACACTAATCACATCATACCATAAACAAATAATGCATCCACGTGCATAACATGTGCCTCCACGGGCATAAACAAAAAATCAAACATGCCTCCACAGGCGAACGAAAAGACAACAAGTGCATCCATGTGCATACACGACTATATACCAACATCAAATATATATATATATACATCACCGTATAAGTCAATACATGTCAGAGGTGCTCTCAGCACCCAATATACAAAAACTACATCAGCCGTACAAAAAGGTGCTTCCCCATATGCTCATCAGCATTTGGGGGCAAGTACATATCATCTAGTCATCAAGGTCCCTGGGCTCCTCTGGCGCCTCCTCCGCTGGTCCCGCTGGATCATGCCGAGCTTGGACTCGCCTCTCCGCCGGCCCCGCTGGATCATCCTGTAAACGAATCTTGCCCTCCATCGGCCCTGCCTGATCCCGCCAATCCCTATCCCTCAGCTCGGCCGTCATCACTACCGCTCTCAATAACAACGAGCGCCACTCACGAGGTGCCTCGAAACATCGCTCGACGATGTCCCGATCCAGATCTCTCCACCCATCCTCTGAGAATCCTGCTACAATCATACCCAGTGTCTCTCGGACACCATCAACATCATCATCTCGAGGGCCAACCCCTCGGCCACGAGCCCCAAATCCTCGACCAGGTGGAGGCGGTACCGCTGCGCGAGGGGGGGCAACCACCATCGCCCGTCCCCTGCGAGCCACATAATCAGCCGGTGGTACAGGACCAATATCTGCACAATGCAAGTAAACCATCATATACATATCTAACTATAATCATAGCCAATAAATCTACAAACACATGATATAGTAGAGAACAAAATGTACCATCTAAACCCCAGGCCTGTCCCTGGGCTCGCGGCATCTCAGGATCTCCTCGATAATCCATACTAGCGTATGGATAGTCCCCAATCACCAGGGGCATCTGCTCCCACTGCTCATATACCTCCTGCGAGAAGAATCCCCGGACACCACCACCTCCGCGAGGCATCATCTGCCCCCACCGCACCATGCGCGGCTCACTAACCAAACCATCACGAATGGGCACCCATGGTCGCAAAGTCGGTACCCGCTCAAAGAAAAAAGAACACAGAAAGGAGGCATAACAGAACTCTCCCCCCTCCCGGCTGGCCTTGTCCAGATCTCTCCGGACACCAACTAAGAACATCTGATCCCATGCATAATAAGCCCCCCTCAACACTGAATCCACCATCATCGTTTGTCCCCCTGACAAACGATGTGGCGCCGCGGCACCCAGCACCCGCAACACACATGCCCCAACAACCCTCATGTCCCACTCTCGCAGAGATCTTAGGCTCAGCGCGTTGTTCTGCAAAATAGACCCAGAGACATAGAAAGTCTCCAGGAGATCCTCCATGTCAAGACCTGCCGGGATCCTCGGCAGAAGATCCCCCACCTCCCCTAAGCGAGGCAACCCAGTAAGAAAATAAACATCTATGAGGGTGATCTCCAACCTCTCACCTCCAACAACTAAAGCACCCTCTGCAGGTACCCACCAGCTCACCAACTTGTTCAGTAACGGTCTTACTGAACGCATTGGTGGAATCTGAGCGAACTTCAAGAGCCCACTCACCGCCAGGACCTGCCGGACCCCCTGATCAGTCTGAATCCTCTCCATCAGATCCTCGTCTATCTCCCGCTCTCGCCATGAAGTCAATGGTCTCCTCAACATCCTGCCAAAAAACAGAAGAAATTTTTAGCACCAGGGAAAAATTTTCAAAAAACACCATCGCGGCTTTTCCACCAAAAGCCGCGATGATCATCACGGCTTCCATACAAAAACCCGCGATGATCATCGCGGGTATTTTCCAAACAGTCGCGATGAACATCGCGACTGTCTCTCCAGAACTCGCGATGAATATCGCGGTTTTCAACCTGACAGACGCGATGAACATCGCGACTGTCAACCTCAAACCCGCGATGTCCATCGTGGCAAAGGAGCCGAAACCCGCGATATTCCACGTTGGAAGGCCAACATGGAATTTCACGGCCTTCGAGGGCCAGCCGCTAACCAAAAAAGACATAATTGAAAAGGCTAAGGCAAATAGGGTTACCTGAAACTCGCGGAATCGAAAACCAACGGTGAAATCTCCCGGAAATCAAGAAAGAGCTCTGACTACTCTGCCAAACTCGCACGTAACAATGACACGTCATATGGGCCCCACGCCCTATTTATAGAAATTCCACCATTTTTCAAACAACCATTCAGGTGTCATACGACGTCCGTTTCTCAAACCGTTGGTACCGTTAGAATCAGCACAGTGAGAAATTCATGATAGTTCTTTCATGTTCCTGTTTTCATCAGGTCCATTTTTTGGACCCCATCGTCACCTCGGTTTGCGTGCCACGTTGGTCGTTGCCTCTTTTTGACAATCTTTATGTCGCCGGATTCAGTTTTCTCCGCTCGTGATGATGCTTGAGATCATTTCTCGCTCTCACGCCCATATTTTTAGGGCATTTTTCCATGCCCCCTTGTCGCCTCGGTTTGCGTGCCACATCGGTCGTCGTCCATTTTTGACGAACCTTATATCGCCGGATTCAGTTTTCCGCGCTCGTGATGATGCTTGAGATAATTTCTCGCTCTCATGCCCAGATTTTTAGGGCATTTTTCCATGCCCCCTTGTCGCCTCGGCTGGCGTGCCACATCGGCCGTCGTCCGTTTTTTACGTGCCTTATATCGTCGGATTCAGTTTTCTGCGCTCGTGATGACGCTTGAGATCATTTCTCACTCTCACCTCCAAATTTTTTAGGCATTTTTTAATGTCACTCATCACCTCGGTTTACGTGCCACGTTAGTCGTTGCCTCTTTTTGACAATCTTTATGTCACCGGATTCAGTTTTCCGCACTCATGATGACGCTTGAGACCTTTCCTCGCTCTCATCAGCCCCTCTTTGTTCGGTATAATTTTACCCCTTTTTCGGGTCGAGCAATCCCTTTTACGAAAAAGGCACTTAGGGAGTTTCTGTTAAGCTATTTTCTGACTCCTAAAACAATGAAAAGATCGCCGAGCAACCTTGCTTCCTTTCATGCTCGCTAAACGTATCTGAAAGGGCGTCTACCTGGTATAAGTTTACCCCTTTTCCGGACCTTGTAGATTAATTACGAAAAAGGAATACTCTAGTCACATCGGCTAGAAGAGTTCTCCATTTTCATCATTTTATGCTTTTTCGGGCCTTGGAGACTAACTTACGAAAAAGAACACCAATGGAGTCCACTTACCGCTTTCAGACTCTCTAAACATGAAAGCGACCACGAGCAATCACCATCCTGGGCTCGTAAAACCAACAGGACAGTAATCATAACCACTGCAGAGTCTTCTTATCGTTTTCAGACTCCTTAAAAATGAAAGCACCAATGAGCACGAACAGTCCTGGGCTCACAAAATCCACAGGATAATACCATTTCATAGCACACTTTTATCCCTTCTTGGAGCTCATTAAAACCATGAAGAAGGACCCAATGGTGCTTCTCGGTGCCACAACAGATCACGTCTACTCATATAGCAGCTTCCCCATTTTGGTCGCCTTTGTTCAGAGTATTCTGCAGTATGTCACCCTGAGAACCCCTCGACAGCACCCATCAAGCTTGACCCCCCCCCAGAGTCAATCATACCCTTCAGTCCCTAACAGCAATGATACGAACACCTACAAGTCAGTTCCCTACGCTGCCAGGTCAACCATGTCATCATGCTCTAAACAAAGGAAGTTTGAGTCTACCCACTATATGACCCCAGTTACTTCCCATCCCCACAAGTATGTCAGTCCTACCATCAGTACTACCACACTTCAGTTCTACACCTTGTGCTCCTATCAAGGAAACATCATTGCCTTGTTCGTTGCTAGTCTCCCTCTGTCGACGACAACCAAATTTATTCCAGAGGATAGACCTAGAGGTCCCTGTGTCTTGGACTCATCACCATTTATGATGAGTGCCTACGAACCATTTCGAGAAGAGTCCTCAATGCTTCTCCAAATGGTTGTTTCTCACATGCTCGACTTAAACACCTTGATCGCATCATTGAGACTCGCACAGGGTATTGGTCCTTTCAGTTATTAGTCGAAGACCCCGGATACCTCCTGACTCTTCCACATTTGAGAGTCTACATATGGAAACAACCAGTTACATTTTTTCTATAGATATCCGGGTTGCTCATGGCGACAGTATTCAGATGTACCCCAGTTTTATACTCCCTCGAGTATATAGTTACATGTACATGTACTTCTCAGAGATGGCTCACAGTCATTCAGTCCCTACAAATTTTGGACACCTTCAGTTTCAGTAGTTCATCAACCCTTTTGAGTCCTTATTTAGAACGATTGATGCTTTATTCCAGTGTATCATTTATTGAGATCAGTCATGCTATGATCATGAGTACATCCCAAAATGATGTCCCCTCTGGACCATTATGATGTACCAACAGATTTTTTATGTATTTTTTCAGGTCCCCCTTCTTGGGACTAATTGTTATGTCTTGATACGAGCATGGGTATGCCCGCCTCGTCCATTATCAGGATTATTCCTCATTCATATTGAGGCCATGTAATATTGTTTATTTTTTGCAGCTTCCAAGGGCCGCGGATCCAGTCTCCAATTGGTCTCTTCTCCTTCCCAAAACCCTAGAAAAAAGAAAAAAGAACTATGATGTCTATCAGCCATACAATGAGCTCCTGCCCTCACACATCAGGGGGCAATCTGTTAACACCTAAAAAGTGCTCACTAGCTCATTTCCTTATTCACATGACCCATTTGTCCACTTTTTCCACCATCTCAGCCTCTAAAACCAACAAAAGGTCACCAAAAGACCTTAATACACCCCTTTTCCCACTCAAAAAGATTATTTTTCTTACAAAAGCATAAAAAACCCTCAAAAAGGGTCCAAAATTCCCAAAAATATTAAAAAGGGAATAAAAATATTAATTTTATTCAAAAAAGGAAAAAGGGGGGAAAAGTACCTAAACCATGTTGGTCAATACCATTGGTTTCCACAAAACCATAATGGTATTCCCCACCACCAAAACCTATAAAAAGGTGGTAGGGGCTCCTCATTTCACATCCATCCATATTCCTATCCTCATGCTGCCAAAATCTCCCTTGAGCTTTTGGCCATTGTAGCAACCTTGGAGAAAGGACCCTTTGGAGTTTGGAGCTGCTCACCCTTGGAGCTTCTCAACTATCTTCATCACTTGGAGGTATTATTATTGCAAGCACTTGCTTGCCCCCATTTTCAATACAAAATTATTTCTTATATTTCTTGTTCTTGTTTTTTAATTCAAAAATGCACATGCTAGTTTAGTTTAGATTTAGATTTAGTTTATTGTTTTTGCTTAGTATTGAAACTGCTGCTACTAGTTAGCAAGTGCCCATTGCACTAAGCTTGGTTGCAAAACCAAGCCAACAATGAGCAGAGAACTAATGACAGTATAAAAAATGAATTTGTGAAGACAGATGATTTAAACCAAGGTTGGTTGGTACAGTTGAGTACATGCACGAAGGATTATATGCGGAAGCTCAATGCTATCATAACGAAAATAGGGTGGTTGTTGTTGATTAGACTGTTGTTTTTTTGGGTTCTGTGGTTGTATTTTGATTGATGGAGAAAACAGAGGAAAACGTCTATGAATCGGGAGGTTCATATTTTCCTTCAACGTGGGGAGAATGATGCGGAGCACCCAGATGTTGGGAGCAATGACTAGTTTCAAAATGAGCCTAACTGAACTTCAGTTGAACTTCCTGTGCCGATCTGAGATCTGAAATTGCAGGGATATGTTGAGTAGTTGGACAACGAACTTCCAGTGGGATTCCAAAACTATAAATACAAGGTTGAGTCAATGGATGGGAGTTAGTTTTGGATAAAGCAACATAAATAACCTTGAGCCCTAGATGTCAAGCAGTACAAAGACACAGCTGAGATATGTTGTGTTTGACATAACAAATGAGGAGTAAGGGACTTCAATAAATAGATCTTTAGAGACTTCTAGAATGGTCACAAAATCATTCTTTAATCAAGTTAGGGTTCCATTGAATAAAGTGAGTACCTGTTATCAAATTTATAGTAGCTGGGGATACCATATCTTCAGATCAGATTCCAGTCCTTTTTTCAGCTAGTCCTTTACATTGAGATGCTTGAGATCTTCATCAGATGAGCACTCATTTCAAGATCACTCATATGTTCTGGAAAAGTTGATAGTACAAGGGTTATAACTTATAAGTGTTGATTCATATTTCTATAGTAGTAGGACTGCAAAACAAAAACATCTTTAGCAACAAAAGAGCATTTTTCAAATTATGGGCCAATCTATGGTTAAGAAAGGCAATTTCTCCACATTCTAGGAACCCCTAGATGGACTAGTGGGTAAAAGTAGCAATAAAACCCTATTATTTCTAGATATGTTGTTTTGGGAAAGAACATGGGTGAAACCAACCGTAATATGGATTATCCTTTAAGTCTAGGAAGTTCTTGAGGTCATAACAAGAAACAAACCACTTCATCTACAGATCTGGGAACCATAACAGACAAGTAAATGGTAACACTATCCATAAATCAACAGTAAGGAGCTTTGTTGCAAATTTGGGTAACAAGAAAAGCATTTCTAATTCTCGACACTTGGTCAACCTGGGCATGTTTCATCCTTGTTTAACCATCAAACAGCAGTAGATTAGCATCTCTTTCAAATATGGGTGGTCCTGTGGGTTAAAGAAAACATGAAACCACATCATTTTAAAATTTTAGGCATGAAAGCATCCTTAAACATAAGATCTATGTGTTTTCTAACTTTCCTATGCATTAAGAAGCAATAAACAACAATTGTTGGTCTATCTTGGCAGGTTGTGTTGAAATAGTAGTAAACCAGTACTTGATTATTTCAAATTTGGGTTTAAAAAGTAGTAAAGAAAACTCATATCTCATCCTATGGATGATCTAGTAAAAATAATATGATTTTCTTATAGTAACAACCTATGTGGTGACCTCATGAACAGCACCCAACCATAAAAAATGCAAAGATTTCCAAAGCTAATATGGATAACTCTCCTTGAAATTTATACCAATATTGAGGGACATTTTTGTCCATTTAGTTAAGCATTTGGTATTCTTGGAGAATTTTAGTCCTTGTTTATTGCAGTACATTCCCTTTGAAACTCGCCCATTTATCCATCTAGACTAGGTTTGAGGGCAGCATCCACACTTGGAGACTTTTTCTTCAAAATGTGGTGGACCAATCCTCTACCTTTAGTAGGACATTTGTATGGGTTTTGAAGTTGAATGGATCCCCTCTTTTGTTTCTAGTGTTGGACATTAATGATAGTGCAAGCACGTAGGATATGGTTGGTGGCACCAAACAACTAGATAATCACGTTAAGTTTTCAAAATGTAGGACATTTGAAAAATTTTGTGGAGGTTGGGTGGCTAGTTTTCTATGGAAAGAGGTTGCATTCCATATTTAGAAATGTATAATGTTTCAAGGGAGGTTTAGTTTGCTATAATTTTATGATTTATAATACTTGCCATGGAAAAATAAGGCCACCTATGGTGAATTAGTAAAATTCAATAAGATGTTGAAGTAAAAATGCCATAAACTTCATCTTAGGTTGATAAAATTTGAAAAGAAACTAGGGTTTCTAAGATGTGACCTAGTCTAGATACACTCCTTGTGGCTATTTCCAATATGGAAATACATACAGATGAGACAACTCCTATGGCTATGGAAGACTCAATATCATGGAAACAAAGACTGAATATTATCAATTATGTGAGTATGGGAAGGTGACAAAGATGTACATTATGTCCTAGGATTTGAGTGTTCCAAAAGTGGAGAAATTGATCATGGTAGCTTAGTTTTAGTAACTTGAGAAATTGAGATCTTTATTGTTGTTCTTTACCTAAAAATTGCCAAGACTTACTTCTTGTTGCTGTTGAGGATAAATCAAGGATGCCACTACAAGGAAGATTCCCACATTATACCTAGGACCGATCTTACTGTTGTTTGGAGGGTTGAGACATTGTTAAAACATAACATAGCCAGAACTATCTAGAATGTCCAGAAATGCTAGGAAACAACCCAGCATGGAGTGCTGCTACAAGAATTAAGCTGCTTGCTGCCCAGAATTCAGAATAAATTGGTAAAGAACAAAAATGTAATTATATCTAGATTGTAACTATATCTAGGGCAATGTAGTTATATCTAGAATGTAACTCTATCCACATTCATGCACCTTTCCTAGTTATATAACTATAATAGATCCATCTTAACCTCAAACTACTAAGCATCACATAGGATAAAAAACACACTTGTGTCCATGCAACCTAGCTAGTTGGCTTACCTCATTTAACCAAAGCCACTAATATTCTACTTCTCATGATTTTAGGGATATTTGTTCATTCTAATATCATGTGATACTTAGGTTTTGAATAAAGGAACAAAATATACTTAGGTTGAATTAAAGATCACCTTGTTGTTTTTCAAAATGTTTCTTTTGGGAAAGAAGTTGAACTAATACTAAGGAAAGAAGTTGAACTAATGCTCCATCCTTTTAATGGGGTTGTATTCTAAACAGAATTAAGCTCCGAAACTCAAGTTACTCAACCTACAAAGTCGAAGACAAATTTTGTTCCTACAAATAGTAGAGCGAATTCTCTTGTGAATAGCACAACAAATTATGTCTTTATGAGTAGCAGAATTGAAGCATTAACGATAAAAGAGGACATCAAGGAATAGGAAGCTGAAGATGATGAAGGGAAGACTATTTTTCCCTATGAACATCTGAAATATCATCCCCAGATCCTGTTCTTGATATTGATGTAACAAAAAGAGAGGTACAATATACTTGCTAGATTAAATATTAGAGTTGATTTATTCATATCATCTTTTATTTTACCAAGTTGGGTAAAGCTGTCAGATTTTCCACACACACACACACACAACTTTCTACAGATATTTCATTTTACTTTAACTTTCACTCAATGCAGACATATTTATCAAAGGAAGATTTTCGTGAGAAGTTTGGAATGACTAAAGAAGCTTTCTACAAGATGCCCAAGTGGAAGCAAAAAAAGCATAAGATGGCCCTTGATTTATTCCAACATTCATCTGGCTACTTGGAAGGTGAAAGCTGAATTTGTAAAAGCAATTATGTATCAACTCCTGTAAGAATCTGTATAAATGCATTTTCCTATGGAGTCATCCAGTTATTTATGTTTCTTTTAAAAGCAAGAAGATAGATCTTCCTACCAAGACAATTTTTTCTTCAACGGATGAGAATTTTGAGTTTGTGTAGGGTATGACAACGAGCATTGTAGCCTATCCCACACCAAAGAGCATGGTGCATTCCTGGGAGTTTGTGCATTTTCTCCTCCTACATAATTTTGTCAGCAGTTTGGTATTCTTTGTGGTTCTTATAGTTGCAAAAAGTATGTTGTGAGGTCATAGTTATGAGAGGCATTATAATCCAATTAACAATAGAAGAGAAATCATTGTTATGAAGGTGGTTGTTTCTACTTTTGTAGAGGCAAGTTTATTTGTTATATAGTCCATGTAACAAGTCGAAGTTGTCCGTTGGAGCATTCTTAATGGTGTCTTGTACAAGACACTTGTCATGTGTTCACCAAATATTCTCATTGCTTATTGTTTGAGAAATAAAGTATGATTCTTTGTGTTTGAGAGAATTCCTAAGATCAAGACTTGCCTAGAGTACGTTTGGAATCTGAAAGTGTTGTGCTTTTATTGAGTTTACAAGGGAATTTTTACATATTCTTGGATGGATATTCAGCTTCAATTTTGTAGCCCACAGTTAATCCATTTATTTCTAAGATGGGTATTGTTTTAATGGGGTTATATATAGCCTTTCTTGATTTTCATATAGAGAAGATTTGAAGTACAAATGTTTTCTCATTTGGTTCTTAATCTGTATTGGATAGTCAATGAGAAGCTCTTAATATAAATGATCCATTGGCATAATTGGGTTTATTCATGCCCTACTTAAATCTGTTTGAAAGGCTCTATAATTGAAGGTTGCAATCAAATGTGGGAAACGTGGATGCACTACGGGGAAAAGAAAATACTAATGCTACCACACAGGATTTTACATCAATGGCAGGTAACTCCACTAATGCAATATTGGTCATAAAGTAGGATGCTCTGACTGAAGCTTAATTCTCTATTTTGTAGAGGTGTTTCCTGTAAAACTGAGATGTACAACTGAAGTTGATTTCATTATTCAGTATATTTAATCCACTGTCATATTTGAGACCGAGAGGATGGAGAGTCATTAATTATGTTTTATGCAAATGAAATAAATCATACATTTATTGATCATTGAAATTAAAAAGCTATATTCTGCAATCAATAGCATTAGTATAACTGAAATTCTGTAATGTTTAATCTGAATTTCATCTTACAAAGGTGGTGGTGTAATTTTTTATGGGAAAAAGATTAAATTTAATGTTTTTCCTTTAGCTTTTTTATTTTACTTATAATTTCACTTGTGCATTGAACTTTGGCCTCGTCAAACATGGATATATAACAATGGTGACATTTTAAGGGTCGGGTTTTTAATTTTTATGAGCGGCATTTTTCTGTGTTGGCCTTCAGTATTAGAGGTTTAAAAATTAGTACACTTCTAATGGGCATGTAATGAAGTGCCTGGGCAAACGTGGAAGTGGACGGGGGCATTTTTATCTTAGTTGCGAGAATTTTCAAGTGCCTGGGGAAATATTGAAGTGTATGGGCATTTTTATCATCGTTGGGAGAATTTTGAAGTAGTCGAGGCAAGTATTGAAGTGCATGGGATGTTTCTATCATCATTGGGTCAATTTAGAAATGCATGGGGCAAGTATTGAAGTGCTTGGGGGCAATTTTGAAGTGCCTAGAGAAAATATTGAAGTGCTTAGGGAATTTTTATTATCATTTAGAGAATTTTGAAGTGCTTGGGGAAAGTATTGAAGTGCCTAGGGCATTTTTTTTGTCAATGGGTGAAATTTGAAGTGCATGGGGCATTTTTCTTGTCAATGGGTGAATTTTGAAGTGCATGGAGTGTTTTTCTCATCACTGGGTGAATTTAGAAGTGCACGGGGTTGTTGTTTATCAATGTAAGGATGTTTTTATAGTGTTGAGACGTTTTAAAATAGTGATGGCCAAAGTTATCACATGTCGAGGCAAATTTGTGTGTATTGGGGCATTTTTGTGATTTCCTGGGTGATTATATCATTGTCAAGTGTTTTTCTACCTTACATAGGGCAAGTACTGAAGTTCCTAAGGCATCTTTATCATCATTGGATGAATTTTGAAGTGTCTAGGGAAAGTAATGAAGTGCCTACGCAAATATGGAAGTGGACGTGGGCGTTTTTATCTTCGTTACGAGAATTTTGAAGTGCCTCGGGAAAATATTGAAGTGTTTGGGCATTTTTATCATCGTTGGGAGAATTTTGAAGTGGCTAAGGCAAGTATTGAAGTGCATGGGGCGTTTCTACCATCATTGGGTCAATTTAGAAGCACATGGGGAAAGTATTGAAGTGCTTGGGGGCAATTTTGAAGTGCTTGGGGAAAATATTGAAGTGCATGGGGAGTTTTATCATCCTTGGGAGAATTTAGAAGTGCCTCGGAAAATATTGAAGTGCTTAGGGAATTTTTATCATCTTTCGGAGAATTTTCAAGTGCCCGGGGCAAGTATTGAAGTGCTTGGGGCGTTTTTCTTGTCAATGGGTGAATTTTGAAGTGCATGGGGCGTTTTTTTCTTGTCAATGGGTGAACTTTGAAGTGCATGGGGCATTTTTCTCAACACTGGGTGAATTTAGAAGTGCATGGGGTGTTTCTATCCTCATTGGGTCAATTTAGAAGTGCATGTGGCAAGTAATGAAGTGACTCGGGGGAATTTTGAAGTGCTTTGGGAAAATATTGAAGTGCATGGGGATTTTTTATCATCCTTGGGAGAATTTAGAAGTGCTTGGGAAAATATTGAAGTTCTTAGGGCAATTTTATCATCTTTCAGAAAATTGGCATGCCCGAGGCAAGTATTGAAGTGCCTGGGCTATTTTTCTTGTCACTGGGTGAATTTACAAGTGCATGGGGCATTTTTCTCATCACCATGTGGCCAGCAATGAAGTGACTCGGGGGGATTTTGAAGTACTTTGGGAAAATATTGAAGTGCATGGGGATTTTTTATCATCCTTGGGAGAATTTAGAAGTGCCTGGGAAAATATTGAAGTTCTTAGGGCAATTTTATCATCTTTTAGAAAATTGGCGAGCCCGAGGTGAGTATTGAAGTGCCTGGGGCATTTTTCTCGTCACTGGGTGAATTTAGAAGTGCATGGGGCATTTTTCTCATCACCAGGTGAATTTAGAAGTGCATGGGTCATTTTTCTCCTCACTGCGTGAATTTAGAAGTGCTTGGGGTTGTTATTGATCAATGTATGAATGCTTTTATAGTGTTGGGACGTTTTAAAACCATGATGGGAAAATTTATCAGTTCCCAGGGCAAATTTGTGTTGATTGAGGCATTTTTGTGATTGTCTGGGTGATTATATCATTGTTGGGTGTTTTTCTCCCTTGCCTAGGGAAACTATTGAAGTGCATAGGGCATCTTTGTCATCATTGGATGAATTTTGAAGTGTATGGGGCAAGTAATGAAGTGTCTGGGAAGTCATGGAAGTGGATGGGGGCGTTTTTATCTTTGATGGGAGAATTTTGAAGTGCTTGGGGAAATATTGAAGTGTCTGGGTGTTTTTATCATCGTTGGGAGAGTTTTGAAGTGGCTGGGGCAAGTATTGAAGTGCATGGTGTGTTTCTATCATCATTGGGTCAATCTAGAAGTGCATGGGGTAAGTATTGAAGTGCCTCGAGGGAATTTTGAAGTGCTTGGGGAAAATATTGAAGAGCATGGGGAGTTTTTATCATCCTTAGGAGAATTTAGAAGTGCCTAGGAAAATATTGAAGTGCTTAGGGCATTTTTATTATCTTTGGGAGAATTTTGAAGTGCCCAGGGCAAGTATTGAAGTGTATGGGGCGTTTTTCTCATCACTGGGTGAATTTAGAAGTGCATGGGTCGTTATTCTCATCACTAGGTGAATTTAGAAGTGCATGGGGTTGTTATTTATCACTTCATGGATGCTTTTATGGTGTTGGGACATTTTAAAACAGTGACAGGCGAAGTTATCATTTACCGAGGAAAATTTGTGTGGATTGAACTATTTTAAGTATTCATTGACAAATATGCAACTCTCCTACCATTCGACACCAAAGAGAAGAAATTTTGGTGAGAAGATTAGTTGGATGCTTGGAATTGGTCAAATAACTATATCTCTATATAAAGGAAGTGGCCCGCTACTAGGATATTCACTTAATTCTATCAATTTGTTGGCATGTCAAGATTCATGACCCCACATGTCCATTGGGCCATTAAGGGACGAGATAACAAGTAGAGTCCCTACTTGCCCTGAATCTAGTTAGTGCAGTCATGTTTCGTCGACACCTTCTAGTTGTGAGTGATCAAATATTGCTTTTGAAATGTATAAATAAATCCATCCTCTCCTCATTCATACACTTGTTCATTCGAGAGTCTAGGAGTCGAGAGAGTCCAGGGTTGAACTCTGGTGTATGTTCTTTTGTTGCACTACCTTAGTAATCTACAAAATCAAAAGATTGAGTCTTGTTGGCAAAAGATTCGCCAAATTTTTACTATATTTTATAAATCAATGAAAGATTCGATTTACAATTTTTTATAATTAAGTGAAATATTTGCAAAGATTTAACAATATCTTATAATTTAGTGAAAGATTCACCAATATTTTACAATATCCTATAATTTAGTGAAAGATTCGCCAAGATTTTACAACATTGTATAATGAAATAAAAGATTCGCCAAAAACATTATATATACATATTATATTATTGATAAAATCGCCTTCAAGTTTTCCTACATATCGGGGAGATTCGCCTATTTTTTATACATATATATTTTGGGGGGGGTTCTTAAAATCGTCCCTGTTTTTCGTTCTTTATAAAAGATAACATTTGAAACATTTATGCTTTTATTTTAGGACGAGTTCCTAAACTTTAACAAAATGGTTTTTCATTCTTTATAAAGGATAACATTTGAAACATTTATGCTCCACAAAATATATGAGACATGTGAAATTTACTTTTGTCGAATGAAACAGAGCAAATGCAAATATATTTTACCAGATTAAAATAGCTAAGATGGGATATTATAGAGCTTGTGCTCTAGAGCTTCAACAAATTGATTTTCACGAGCTTGGATATTATAGAGCTTGTGCTCCCAAACTTCAACAAACTGATTTTCACTAGCTTGAGCTCCCAGACTTCACGGACTGCTAAAGACTGACAGGATGATTGACTGATTGTTTGACAAGATGATTGACTTAGACAGCCCAAATTAGATAGGCAATCGGCTCATAATTAATGTTTTGAACAATTTTATCTTTTAACTCAAAACTTTGAATGACAAGTAGAGAAATGTGAATGGAGGCGGTTGAATAAGAGTGGAGAGGTGTCTATCATGACAACTTTAGAAAAATGAATAACAATTATTGTTAGGATGGTTGGTATGTTTTGTAGGAAGATTTTCCAAATCATAAAACTTCTAAATTAGTTTATACTACTTTGCAAGTTATAAATAATAACTAGCACATCCACATTAATAATAAATGGAAAACTCCCATAAAAATCACCCAAATGTTGAAAGGTTTAACTGCAGAAAAACCATTCAAAAGAGACATATATATTATTTATTTTGTAAACCACATATACATAATATACACAATTTCTGCAAAACATATGGTCACTAATATGAATCAAAAGAAAAATTCCAAACATTCTGCTATGCTTAATTCCAGTCATTCTCCTCATCCTTAATATCTTGGATTTAATATATTAGAAAAACGATATCCAAGATTTGATAGAAGAAATATACCTGGGCGCCGCTCTGATTCTGATAATCTCTAATAAGAAAACCAACGCAGAAGAATATCCAGTGCAATCTACTAAACACTATTTACTTCCATATCTGTCGCTGCCCACAAAATTCCTGCAAATTGTATTGATCCAGCGGCTAACTGCAAAATTCCCCAGAGAAGTTTGTTTATATAAAACCACCCCGCGATAAATTATAATCACAATGAATACAAAAATGAGAAGCAGTCTCTTACAATATACAATCGTTTATTTATTTATCTATTTTTTTCATTGTCGTCACTGTTGTCAATAACCAAGGACTCTACACATTTAGTATCTGCAGAACGCAAGAGTTGAGTGTGTTATTTGAAAGCTGAGCATATCGTTGAGAGTTGAATTTTGATATTTCAATCTATAGAATAAAATTCTATTGTTTATTTAATTGAGCCTATAATTTATTGAAGCCGAGTCTAATATCTATGAAATCTACTTCTTTAGTTTTGAAGCATAAAGACTCATTTTATAGTTCAACTTAATCATGGGCTTCGCAAATAAAGTCAAAGTTGAGAAAATTGAGTAGTAAAGTAATTGCATCCACACCTTCGGATTAAAAAGGTTCAGTATCTTGGTAAGCATTTTTGTTAATTATCATAGTCCAAAGATTCGTGGTCGATATATGGCTGCAGAAAGAAAACTCTTTTTCTCACATTTCCAAGAACAAGGTCCTAGGGATGACCTATTTGCAGACCAAACCAAAACCAAAGATCATTGATATATTGATTTGGAAACAACGTATTTCATTTTTAAGTACATTAAAATTTTGCACATCCTTATACTGATCTCACAAAGCAAAATCCAACCCTTGTGTAATCTTATTACCATTACATGTATGCTTTTTCATACCTTGCAAACATGTTTCAAGGTTGTAGGTTGACAAACCGCTACAATGGGTGGTTCTTCAGTTACTTCAAATTTTATTTTATTTTTTACTTTTGAGTAGACCACAAAGAATTAGCATATGGTTGGGACAAAAATGTGAGTTGTATATATATGAAGTATAAATTTTATCTGATATGATTCAAGACCAAAGAGAAACAATGGTGTATAGACAAGGAAAACGGAATTAGACTAATGAAAACGTGTACTATTACTTTAATAGAGTGAAGTCTTTGTATTGGGCCTGTATGAGTGATAGTTTCCAAAAGTACATCAACGAAAAATATAAAATATATGGAGATAGGTAATAATAACAATGGATAAATAAGGGACATTAGCAAAAATTCACAAAAGAGGGACCCAAGTGGAATACTATAACTTTATGAGCTTGGACATGATGAGAGGTCTAGTAGACGACTATAACCAACAAATTAACGGAAGTGCAAAACTGACTAATTTTAACTATCATGATGCAAAATGCCCTTATTTACCAAAACTTTGAGAGATTGTCGAAAGTGTGAAACAAACTTGAAATTTAGAGAATGAGATATCGATGTGACCAGTGCGATGAGCTGAACACAATGACACTAATTTTGCATCATGGCGATGTTGTAACAAAATTGAAAAACTACAATCTTAACTTGACCATGACATGGTAATGAGAAAAATGTAACTTGGAAACCTACCGAAAGGATCCAATGAAGGTGGTTTTGTCAAACAAGTATGGAGACGATCAACATGACAAGTTGAATGCAATGATGCTAATCACTTGACATGGTGAAGCATAAATGAAAAAATGACTAGTCCTCAAGATGGGACTCGATGAGACTATGATAACAACACGTGATGTGATTTGGAAAGTATATCGAATGGTTCATATGATAACATGAATGATGAAAAGAGGTAAGGAAATGATTATCTCCTTGACTTGGACATGAGGGTATGGACGAAAGGAATAGGAGATAAAATTTAATATGTTCATCTAAGTCGCTAAATGTCGACACTTGGGAATTGTATCAAGTTAAGAATCAACTTTATTAAAATTTATGGGTTTGGAAGTAGTCTTATGGGAATGTTGAGTGACTTATGTATTGATTTTCGATGATATGATAGTCGCTCTTGATTTGGTAATTCATGATTGTTACTTACCAGCATAGATCCATCTTAAACCCATATCTATCAAGCACCGAGAGGGATCCAATTTCTTGAGGTGTATGTGTGGTGTAAATTTAAACTCAAGAAATTTGATCTCTCTTGATTGATAGATCCGGGTTTAAGTTTTAAGTGTTATTTTATAAACGAACATCGATTTTTTAATTACTTTTCATAATATTTTATTTTATGAGCCAACATGGATTTTTTTAAAATACTTTCCATAATTTTTATTTTATGAGCTGACATGAATTTTTTTAATTATTTTCTTACGAACAAATGTTACAACATCTCCCCCATACTGGGCTGTAGAGCACCGAGACTCGATGCAACCAATTTGTATTTTACTGAAGATGATATGATGTTTATCTTCTCGCCTTGGAGGAGAGGATAGCCAAATAGATGTGAATTCTTACTTGGATTTTGTTGTGCTAAAATTTGATTGGGTTCCTATTGTGTGGATATTGATGCAATATTGCTTGTAGCTAAATTGGATACCACAGATCCTTGTGGATGACTAGGAGGTGTTGAAAATTTAAGTCAGTATTGACAATTATTGAAAAGCATTACTGGATTTACATTATGCGAAATTACTGTTGAATTATTGAGAATGTGTTGGAACTTTGTTTGATGAAACATAAAATCAGTGATGGTAGAACAGCTAGTGCTTCTGGCCATGGTTATTTGATGAAAATAGAAGAGAATGGCATGCAAACTTGATTATGAAAAGAAAGTGAAACTGTCTTTGAATGTATGATAAAAATTAGCTTCGGGACAAAGTTTTTATAAGAGGGGGTGTATGTAATTCCCTCCTCTTACTGAGTTTGACTGATGAAATTTTAAGGGCACTTATTTGAAAGTGACCCGGTTAAATAAACAAGAATACATGATTTTCTATTATTTTATTTTTAGAATAAAGATTGTTGATTGATTAGCAATTAATAAATATACTATAAATCTAAATAAATTATGGAATTGGGAATGAAGCAAGATAAATGCTTATGTTATGCAAAAAAATGAAAACAAATGATGTTTTCTTATTTGAGAATAAACATTGCTTACTGAATTGCAATAGATGAATAAATGTTGAAATTGAATAAAGCATGATTATGGATTATATTGTGCAGCACTATTGATGTGTGCATTGAGTGTGTGTACTGACAGGTATAACGATTTTCCGACTAAATCTCATGTGGAAATAAGGGGGTCATAGAGAACAAGAAAACACACATAAGAGCACAATGATTGATTGTTGACTCTTAATAGCAATCCATGCACGAGTTGAAAGCCCTATCATCTTTGCTCAAGTAGCATGTGTCATATGGGTAGGACATAATGACTTAGTCACATACAAGGAAATTGAGGAGCACACAATAAGGATGATCTTATTCCTCAACCGCCATTAGTCTCACATAGGTTGTAGGAGAAATACTTCTGGTAACGATTCCTAAGTCTCTACAACATACTCCCCCCACACAAGGAAATGAAATAAATTGATTGTCTGAAGGACCCATAGAAGTGGCACCTTGACAACCATGAGAATTAAAATATGTATGCACTTGATTTATCATATAGAAATTGCATTTAGGTTTATTTGCAAAATAAAAATCCTTTTATTTTATCTCATGTACACTATAGGATAAGTGTGTGCACATATTTCATAAAAGGGATTTAATAAATAAGAGAAAATGAAAATGGAGCACACATTAGAGTCCTAGTACGAATATGAATTCTAAATGATTCAACAAGAGTTGAACTCCACTTACACCCACGGATTGAGGAATGAGATCAAGGATAAGGGAACACCTAGGAGTGATTTGTGGAACTCATGTGTACCTTCATGAGAAGGTGACACATGGAGGGTGAATAATAATAATAGAAAATTAAATAAAAATGGTTAATTTTGCATGCCAACGACATGTGCCACAAGGGATTTTCCTATTTAAGGAAGAGGGCATAGAGGGGAAAGGATACTTTTTTGCACCCTAATGTTGGATGGTATACATAATGGCCATTTGTAAACTTGTGTGACTACTATGAGTTTGGAAAAGAAAGTGCTCAAGAGATTGGGAGATATCAATCTTAGTTTGCACTCCTTAGCTAGTGTGTTATTCTATACAACCCCTTATAGATTTGGGGACTAGGAGGAAGGAGAATACTCCTAGTGTGGTAGGGTAGACAACCAAGGAGTCGATAGGAATTTGGGAAAGGTTGGATTCAGAATCAGGACTACTTGAATTTTGGCAACATCCTCGACGGTTGGACAACCGTTGTAATCATGTTTCATCTTTCAATACTGCTTAGTTACTTTTATATCTTTAAAATGTTATTTCCTTTTTAATTATAAGGAGTACATGAATGAGTTACAAGTAGAATTGTATATTGCTGAAATAGTTTGAAACTTTGTTGTTTAGATGATTATGTAAGAAATGCGTGTATTTTTGTTGAAACTTTTGAGGGTCCCTACAATATAATCTTATACATACACCTCATCATCGAGATAAAGTAGTTGCTAGGAATAAGGATATTAGTTGAGATTGGTTGCTAGAATTAAGGAGTTGGCTTCTAGAATCAAGGAAGTTGGTTGCTCGAATTGAGGAGATTAGGTATCTCTCTAAAAGCATAAATAAGACAATATGTGAGGATAAGTTGAGTAAGGAACACACCAAGGAAGTTGTGTAAAGAACACACCAAGGAATTTGTGTAAATAACACACCAAGGAATTTGTGTGAACAAAATTGAATCCAAGCATGAGAGAACATAGATAGCAGGAAGAGGATCGACGAACAAGGTGGAAGACTACAAAGATAGTAATATATAGTGTAATACAGGGTACAATAGTTTCCCAGGTTTTTGTATACACGTATCGTTTATTTTCCAATGGGATGTAAACCTTAGGTTGAGAAGTCATTATAAGTTCTTATTATTAAATGATAAGTTGATTTGAAGGAAAAAATTCTTATGTATCATGTTTATGCTTTTGTTGTTCATTTTCAACTATATATGTGATTGTCACATGGTCATAAATATATATTTATGTGGTTAAATAATCTCATATTTGATTTATTTAATTAAAGAGAAACATAGGACATGAGTCACCTAGGCCTAAAAAATTACAACAATTAAATGTAGTACTTGTAACATTTGTAATAGTTTTTTTTCTTCTTTCAACACCTGAAAAACTTTCTTTTATCTACTTTCAACATCCAATTCTTTATCCATATAGTTTGGATTCTCTACATGATCCAAATTCTCTTTAGGTAAACAAATTGTAAACAATTTTTGTATTCTATATGTGTGAAATTCTTTGAATATATTCTTGTAATGTACTAATTCTCAGGGTGTCATACTACCCCATCCTAGGATAAGTGGTCACATGGCCCTTTTTCCATTCCAAGTGAATCCTTGCATTGTGACCAAATGTCCTTTCATCTTACCAACGTGTCCTTTCCTGACACCCTGCATTAGTGAGTTGAAAAGTCCCCTTGACACATCGTGCAGTCTACTTTCTCTACCCATGCCCATTATTGAAGCCTCTTTGTGGAATCCCCGTTGCTGAATCCACTTGGTTGAATGCCCCATTGACTTGCACGTGCCCAATTCATCTTTCTCTTCCCCATTGTTGCCTTGAACACTCCCTTGCATCCTTGATGTGTTGATAATTTTTTGATCATGCATGATTGTTCCGATTGCTAATGCATCAAATCCAAAAACAAATTTAGGGGCAAAATTTAGCCCATGGGATAATTTTACGGTTTTTTTCCAAAAAAAAGATTCACCAATTTCCATTTTTTTCTAAATTGATTCGCCCAAATTATATGGGATAAAAATATTTTACTCTAAATATCACCAAAATTTTCCAGAAACTATATAAAATTCTTATAAATTTGAATACTTTTACAAAAATATCGCCAAACATTTTATGGTTGGAAATTTAATAATAAGTAAGATTCACCAGTCAGTTCCCGCTAGCTCACTCGGTTAAGGTGTGGGTCTCGTCAGCAAGGTGACCCGATTTCAATTCCCTTTAGGGGTGATTTAGTTGGGAGGCAACACCTAAAAACCCAGTCAAGTTGAGGCTGGTGTGGTCCAGAACAGGTGCGATCCCCAAGTGATTTTGACGGCTCATATGCCCCTGGGTCGTGGTTTCTCAAACCACAGGACACTTTGGCAAGTCAGGGAGATTCGAGCAAACAAATAAAAAAAATAAGTAAGATTCACCAAGCTTTCTACACTTTAACAAAATTAAGGATTCTTAAAAAAATTCTTGATTCCAAGCACAATGAGGATCATGTCAACGAGGGTTCAATGCCTATCCCAAGTCAAGGACATTACATCCTCCCCCACTCAAAGTGTTTTCATCCTTAGAAAATTTGAAAGAACTCTTGTCCCTCTCGTGAATCTATTGTTCATCCTCCACCTACCTAAAGTCATCAAAGTGACTTTCCATTGGACTTATCCTTCCTATTATCTCCAATCATTTTGTCCCTAAGCGAATACTACCTAAAACAACTTCTTCTTGGCATTGTTTCCTTGGCACCCTAGGATTTTCTACCTAGCTTGAATTAACTTTCTACAACAAATTAAAGTCATTATCCACCGCTACACATCCATGACTTACTATTGCATTTGTCATCAATCATTCTTGCCATGCTCCTATACATTATTCAAATTCCCATGTCTTGGACTAATTTGGTAGCTAGTCCAACCATCATTCCCAAGTAATGTTAATGTAATTTCTCATGTTGGAAAGTGTTGATTATGTTTGCACTTCAATATCTAATGCAACTTATTTAGGAAAGGAAGTCACCCTCTTCCCTTACCTGTCAAGTTTGCACCTCAACTCAACAAAACTCTGTATCTTACAAACATTTTCCATATTACCTCCATCCCCTCTTTTCCTTTGTTTTTCAACCTATTCACAAACTTATGTAAAAATGGTCTTATTGATTTATAAACTTAATGTTGAAACTATCCATGAGATTATGCGAAAAAGGCTACAAATTGTGCAATAATGAAATCTAACATTTACAAATAAAATATCAACCCACATTAGCCAGCACGGGTGTGGCTCATTGGCGATTCGCTTGATATGAAGTCACATGTTGTTAACAGAGGTCACGAGTTCAAATCACACCCGGGCTTACCCGTGTCCCATGCTTGCGAGCGTTTATGGGGCACCTAGGGGTATAGTGGTAGTGGGATTGGATCCCTGGGACCCATGTCACGCAAGTACCATCCCAGACTCCAGTTGTTGATTCCCCTAGTTAAAAATAAATAAAATAAAAATAAAAATATCAAACCACATTCAATTATACTCTACCTTATATTTCACAAGATAAATTTAAAATTTATACAAACATACATATAAAAAAATTATAACTAATAAATACCATATGTATAATTTCCATATGCACAATTATAAAATTTAATAAAAATTCCATACTATATATATAATTTTCATATACACAATTATAAAATTTAATAAAAATTCCAAATAATTTAAAGAAAAATTGTAAACAAAATGAAATATCAAAAATTACTACTAATAAATACCAGATATATCATTTTACATATGCACAACCATAAAATTTAATAAAGATTCCAAATAATTTAAAAATAATCGTAGCATTCCAATACAAAACAAAATGAAAACATATTTCCCTTATAGTCTAGTTTGTGTTTATAATTAGCAGATGTAAAACTAGCATTGTGTAACACAAATGTAGATATAAAAGAACAAAAAGGTGATCAAAACCAAATGTATCATTTAGACTATCATAGATATAAATTTTAGATAGAATACATAGAGTGAAAATAAGAATTGTAACATATTAACATTGAAAAATCTATGAGGGTGAAAATTAGTTATTACATATACAATCAAGAGTTGCATTGAAAAATCAAAGTTATATTCTATCAAGATAGAAAAATATACTCAATTGTTACTATCCTCTAGCTTCTTAGGATCAATTATCACTTGATTATCATCATTGGTTGTGGATATTGGAGTTTGATGAATATCAGCCATGGTAACAAATACCTTAATTCGGTTTCGTCTTTTTTGTTCCTTACTTGAACCTACAACATCGTGTGATGGAGTAGACATCAAAGTAGTCACATGTATGTTGCCTACAACAAAGTTTTCCCACGTAGAAGTTCTCGAAAACTTAGATGTCTTCAAATATTTATGTTTTGTTGATGTTTGATGAGACCATACTCCTAATCTTTGATGACCCCTTCTTTATGCATAATTGTGTCTTGAGACTCCGTGTACTCTCCCTTGAAAGTAACATTTTGAAATACAATTTTCTCTTAAAAATGTGCATTATATTTCTACATGTTGTAGTAAGCTTGTGCTTCTCCTTTTTAACTAGTCCGAGACATTGTATACAATCATCATCTAATAATTTTTTCTTTCTTTCCTTCCTAGGATTTTATAGCATTTATACATCTCTATTATTACTAAAATAAATTGGGCATAAGATGACCTCGCTTGTGTATCTCTTTACTCAAAATATAAATCAATTACATTCTTTGGATTTTTTAGTAGATATTTTTATAAACTTTGATTATGTAAAACAATTAGTCTCAAAAACTCCTACAATAAGGACTAGAAATTCTCAACATATTCATAGTCATCTTATCTAATGGGTGAGTGTTTTCCTAATTACTCAAGGGATCAACAACATATGTACATTTTTTAGGTATTTGTAAAGGATTTGAATTCAACTCATTATTGCCCTCCTTTAAGGATTGGATCTTGATAATAGATTTTAATAAATCATATGTTTAAATGGTGATTTATAAAAACGCACTACAAAGAAAAACGTTTTAGCGGAAGTATTTACAAAATACTCCAAAAATGTCTCTATTGTTCAGTTGTAGCGGAGGTTTCTAGTGAAGGCAGGCAATGAGAGGTTTTATTAACAATGCATTTAAATGGAACATAATGCAATGATGTGCCCTCATATATATGCATGGGTGCATTATAAGTTACAAAGCATCGAAGACATAATACCTTAATATTGAAAGAAAAAATGGTTTTTTTAACACCTACTTTTTTCAATGCACTTAATATGACAAAATGCATTGGGGCATAACAATAAGAAATCCTATCAAATTTTTATGGATATTGACACATTTTTCTTGTAAAAATAGGTACACATATAAACAGTGCATTGGATAAATGGGAATGCATCAGTGCTCTACTTTAAATAGAGTAGCAATGCAACTTATTATCACCTCTAAAGCAGTGTGCTATAATTGATATAAAGCATTGGTGCTCCATAATAAATGAAGCACTATGGTTGGATAAAATAATTAATAATACAAGTTTTAATTTTAATACTCTTTAAAACTTGAATGATGCGTGTTAAATAACCAAATGCACTGGTGCATTATAATATTTCTGCCATGCTATGTTTGAAGATGGAATAAAAATATAATTTGGTATTTTTTAAAATCTCCACAAAATCCTTGGTGTGGTAATGTTGAAAAAATGCACCAATGTGTTTTAGCTAATAATGCACTGCTTGCTAGATCACATTTTCTACTTTTGGGTTGATTTAGAATTAGGAAAAACCAGAGCTAAGTTGAGAGGGCACGTGCCCTTCTCATGAATTGGGATATGCTTTGATCATAGTGACATTGCATTCCTCTTTAAGAGTGGGGAGATCACTCCTTTTTAGCCCCGATGAGGCATCGTTCGATCCTTGATAGTTTCTCTTGGGAAAATTGTCCAGAAACAATGACCATCAAAACTTGTGAAGCAATTGGAGAACATCTTGGAGGTGGCTATGCCGGCTTCCTCCTCTTGTCAAATGCCTAGATACAAATGATAGATCGGGGACTCATTGGGAATTTCACTGGGATATGTCCCTCTCCCAATTCCATGAAAACTTGGATTTGACAAAACTTGCACATCCCAATAAAAGGGAAAATGACCCACTACTTTTGTGGACAAGGGTTCTATGTTTTCCTGTTTCAATCAAAGGATGATAGGGATCTCATATCAGAAGCGTCCCATATTTTATTATCAAAAGGCATGAATCTAAACAGATGGATACCAGACTTCGATCCCGAGCTTGATGCTCCCTATGCAGTACAGGTGTGGGTTCGTCTTTCGCACATGCCACTACATTGTTGGGGTGAATATTTGCTTAGAAATATTGGCAACACACTAGGAAAATTCATAGACAAAAGAGGATCGAAAGTTGGAATGATGGAATATGCTTGAATATGAGTGGAAATTGACCTCAAAAAAGATCTCCAAGAGACTATCTTGATAAAAGTCAACAAATGGAGGCATATGTAGAAGCTCGATTATGAACAACTCCCTTTTAAATGTAAGGCTTTCCATTAATATGGCCACTTCACCAAATATTGCAAGAAAGACGTTGCAGCTCCTCAAGCAACTCCATCAAATGCAGAACAATGGAAACATGTAAAGAAAAATATGGATCCCAGAGAAAATCATCGGGTTGAAGCAGCCTCCTCAGCTCAGCTTATGTCCTTTCTTTAGATTCCCTCCTCTATGTCCCCTCCCTCCTATTCAAGAGTTATCTCTCCTCCTCATGTATTCATTTCCAATATGATAATCATTTCCTCACCAAATCCTTTTGAGATACTATCTATTGAGGAAAATAATCAAGAGAGTACTCATGAACCTACTTTTCCTTATACACCACAACATGAGCCTTTACCTATAAAATTTCAGGCATCTTGTCCACTATATGTCTTGGCCCTTTTTCTCTCCGAGGAAACACTCTTAGATGAAAAGCAATCCATGTCTTCTCATATTGAATAAATAGATCATATTACTTATTTTTCACATCCCGATCCTAAAGGCATGATAACAAGAAATCAAGCCTCAAAAACCTATAAAGGAAAAGGATACAAAGATGAATTCGAGTAAGGAAAGCAGGATAGGAGGGTAGGAAAAAATCCAACAAAGGAGATACAAGAAGAGATTGCAAACATAGAAAAAATGCAAGGATTTAAATCAACCTTGGATGGAACCATAGGCTTGAGCATTAAGTTTATAAATACAAAAAGCACTAGAGTCCCATAGTCTAGAAGTCAACGTGGAGGAGGTTCCAAACCCACAAAAAATAACTAATGATTTTTTTCTCATGGAACTATAGAGGCATGGGAAACAGACACAAGGAAGAATCATTAAAATATTTAATAAGATAGCATAAGCCAATTGTCCTCCTTCTCTAGGAGACAAAACTAGAGGAATCTGATATTCTAAAAATAGGGAAAACGGTATGGAGAGAAATTTATGGGGTTGCAGTCAGATAATAAGGATATTCTGGAGGGATTTGCACCTTATGAGACACAACTGTCCTAAACATGGCAGTGCCACTTCAAACTTCAAACTAGTTACTGACCAAGCTACACCACCAACCATCAGGAAAGATGTTTAACCTTTTTAAATTATATATGCCAGTTAACTACAAAGACAAAGAGTTGTGTTGGAAGTCACTACTTAGCCTAAAGGACTCATACCTTTCCAAATACAGTTTGATAGCTGGAGATTTCAATATAACCATTTCAAATAAAGAAAAAATAGGTGGGATCAAGATACACGATCCCTTCCAAGAATAGATGTGGGATCTTATCATAGAATGGGACCTTGTTAATGTCAAACCGAGAAAGGGAAAATACACATGGACAAATAAGAGTGATGGCCCGAGTCATATCGCTACCAGGATTAATTTGATTTCTAATTAAGAGTGACCTATTAGGATTATTAGGTATCATTCTCGCATCCAACATCATCTTTGGAGCTTCAGACCACAAACCTATTTCTTTAGATCTTGTCCAATATCAAGATTTGGGTCCTTTTCCCTTTAAATTTAATGCATTGTGGTTGCAAGAGATAGCAATGATAGAGATAATAGAAGTGACATCGAAAGGCTATGTATTGGGGTCTCCAATATACATATGAGGACAAAATCTAAAAGAATTCAAAGAGGCAATAAAGAAATGGGTTAAGATCTCTCCACCATACCAACAAAAGTAACCATTGAAAAGGTGCTTGGAAGAGCTCCAACACCAAATGGAAACAAAATATGTGACACCACAGTTAAAAATCAAGGAAATGGAAGTGTGTGCCCAACTCCATAAATTTAATAGGAAGGAGGAGGAAACATGGAGGTTGGAATCAAGGTTTTTATGGCTCCAAGTTGGAGAAAAGAACACTACCTTCTTCCATCGCTAGGATCGAGAAAGAAATCTCAAAAACACAGTAGCTGAGATACATTTGGATGATGGAACTATTATCAACAAATTCATGGAAATAAAGGAAGCAACAAAAATCCATTATGAATACATGTACACAGAAATCCATGATGAAGAAAGCATAGCAGCAACCAGCATGCTAGAAAACATCCCTTCTCTCATCACCCAAATGGACAATGAACACTTGAACCATAGGGGATTCAATTTGTTGATCAATATATTATCATGTTCATTCATAAAGGAGTGTTTTTAAATTGTGAAAAATAAGGTCAATATATTGTTGGTATTCAGGGAGTGGGTAGTAGGGTCTGGGGGTTTTTAGGTACTGGGGGTTATAAAAGGGCGCATCTAGTAAAAAATGAAATATCTTGTAAAACAAGGGTTTTTTTAATTGGAAATATGTATTGGGAGGTCGGCTCAACAAAATTATTTTGGTAGGTATTTATCAATATCTAGTGAAATTAGAGGCATTCTTTAATATCCCATGAAGAAGGCGTTATGGCATAGTTTTACTGAGTGAAGACCCTGTGACTTGACCAGGAAAATTGAAGAGTAGAAGTTCTTGAAGCGATATGGGGCATAGCGTCAGATAAATATCCTATCCTAGACGGGTTTCCCATTTTCTTCTTCAAAGCATTTTGGAACTTAATCAAAATGGATCTATTAATGATGCTAAGATATTCTTAATAGAAGCAAAAAATAGCTGGTAGTACCAATTCATCATTTTTAGCTCTTATTCCCAAGGAAGTAAACCCCTCAAATTTATCTTGCTTCCAACCTAATTCTCTATGTAAGGCTTCCTACAAGATCTTTACAAAAATAATGGCCACCAAGTTCAAGAAGCTCATACCAAAAATCATTTTGGAAAATCAAGGGGGTTTATGTCAACGAGGAATATATTGTATGACCTCTATTGTACAACATGTTTGCTACCATGCATTTTGTATGAAACCACGACCTCTATAGAGGATTTTTAATACAAATTTCAACCATTTTTTTAAAATAATGCACTGCTTGAATTTCACAACTCTACAGTCAACAATGATCTTAAGGGAAACTTATGCACCAGTGTGGCATGCTATAAAAGCACACCAGAATAGGGTAAAATAAAAATTAGAAAAATTGTCTCGTAATTTCATTTTTCTAAGAAGAGAGAGTGTTGGTGAGAGACATTACTATATGATCATACCAACTTCCCTGTTTCTTACCTACCCTTTAATTCGCTGGTTGATTAGATAGGTTTTTCAATTGTGCAAAAAAATTTAGAAAACTTGGTTTCTTGTGTGCATGGAAACCATGCCTTGTGAGCTAGCAAGATACTAGTTAAAGTGTTCCTTACCTACTTATTTAAAATTATAGCGGATGAAAATTTAAAAATTGTCAATAATTTTTTTGTTTTTTAGAAGAAGAAAAAATTCCACATGCTGCATTCAATCCATTCATCTCGCACTGGAGGTGTTGCTCTATGTTTTTTTACAGAAAAAACTATGAATGGTGCACTCCATAGAAAAATATATATCCCACAAATGGTTTGTTAATATAAACTGTAATACCCCCAATTTTGACTTGAATTGCATTTAATCAAAATTATGTGAATGATGTAAATATGTTAGTATAGATTCCTAGTGTGGAGCTCAAGGCCAAGGCCCAACTAGTGAATGGCTAGGCATGTATGATGTATATATTTGTATTTGGACCATATGATTGGATTATCATGCCAATTTGAAATGTATGTAAATATTATGTTGAAAATTAATAAAAGGGTCCAAGATGGCTGTGTAAAGAGCACTAGAGGGGCTATGATTCCACCAGAGGGGAAGAGGAAAGAGGGCCTATGGGAAACTAAATCCTATGTTTCCAAGTGTCAACCTTAGAACTCATCCAAAATCTGCCATGTGCCTTAAATAAGCCAATTACCTTCTCTTGACTATTTAACCTAATCATTGAATGCATATATGAGGTTGGTAGGAAAAATCACTTCATGTAGTTATTGAAGCATGGGGGTTGTTACAGTTATGTCAGTTGTCAATAGTCCTATTTCTTATATGGTCAGAAGATATGTCAATTGTGTTTTCACCCTTACCTCATATCCTTGGATTCAACACTCTTTTGATCATTCTCTCATGCAGGATTCTACACTATGTAGAATTTTTCATTGTTGTTCATGACATTACCAAACTGTGTTTAACCCAGAAATTCAAATTTGGAGAGGGAGCTACATTTTTTAAAGGGAAAATAGATGGTTGTAGGTGAGCATGGAGGTTGGAAAAGCTATGAACCTTTACCCATTAAGTTCTACTAATTTTGGATGCTTGAGAAGCCATGTATTAATGTTGCAGGAGGTTCTCCAATAGCTTACAACAGGTTGGACTCTTACTGCACACACTGGTAATCACTTTAAGGGTTGGATTTCCTGAGGGAACTGTGGATCAGTGAAGGGAAATTAATTTCTTGGGTTGTGTGGGGAAGTTGGAAGGAGTGTCATGGCCATGAAGGCTTAGTGAGACCCCTGTAGATATCTATTGGAGATTTTGGCTAAGCATAGAGAGCATAATGGGTTGTGGGTTGAGAGAGAGAAGCATGTAGGTGCTTCCTTCACCCTGGTGGCCTCATATCCCAACTTGGGGGTGGCCTCTCACTAGAAAGAGTATATTCTTGTTAAATTTTTAGTATTAAATCACAATACTATAGGATCTTTGCTGAGAGAATAACATCTACAGTATATCAATTCATGACAATCATAATATGACAAGCATCACAAGCATCACAAGAATCAAAAGCATAGAGACAAGAGACACAGAGTTTCCGTGGGGAAAACCCTAAGGTGAAAAACCCCACAACTTCCTCAGAGATAGAGAGAGCAATGGCTCAACCAAAATACAACCAAATAACACTGAGATAGTCTCCTAGCAGATGATCCTCCACCTCCTCACTAGTGCGCCACTTTTCAGAGAGAGAGATAGTTACTTTTCCGAGTGAATAAAATAGAGATCTCCTATCTCTATTTATACTCACCTTTTTGCCTAGTGACCTACTGGGGCCGACTTGTCTACTTGGATACATCCACATTATATTATATATTAATTAGGGCCGACCCCATAAGGTGGTCTAATAACCCATCGGCAAGTACACACACTTGCGACACTTGTCAATCCACATGATGACACTTCCTTATAGAGGAATAACACATCTCTTATAAGGGTACAATAAATATATATATAATACACAGATGAAATACATTCCGAAGTTACATATACATCAACACTCCCTCTTAACTAGGAAGGTATTTCTCGACACAGATCTGCTAGACAAGTCTACTTCTCTGGATCATCGTCATCGATGCATCGTCATCATCATCGTCACTGCTGCTACTATCTCAACCAATCTCTGACTCTACTCGTCATAGGAAGTTCTACAGAGCCAATCCTTTTTCATACTGGATGTAGGCCCACCACCTGCAGGTCTTCATCATCACTGGCCATACTGTGGAATCCTCAGGACTTATTACGTGCGTCACAAAACCTCGAAATAGCATCCCAGGATGTTACGGGTACACAACTCCGACCTGTAGGATCTCCCAGGGCGCTATTACATGTGACCCCACCACAAAACCTCGAAAGAGCATCTCAGGATGTTATGGGTACACAACTCCGACCTGAAATCTCCCAGGGCACAAATTACATGTGGTCCACCACAAAACCTAGCAAGATCATCTCAGGATGTTACGGGTACACAACTCCGACCTGAAATCTCCCAGGGCACAAATTACATGTGGTCATGGCAAAACCTCGCAAGAGCATCTCAGGATGTTACGGGTACACAACTTCGACCTAAAATCTCCCAGGGCCCAAATTACATGCCATAGGACAAAACCTCGCAAGAGCATCTCAGGATGTTACGGGTACACAACTCCAACCTGAGATCTCCCAGGGTGCTATTACATGTCCTCCCAGAGCAATGTCTCGAAAGAGCATCCTAGGCTGTTACGGGTACACAACTCCGACCTATAGGATCTCCCAGACATGCTCATCTACACAACCTGATCCACGGCCACAGAGTATCAACCTGATACTCACCATACATCATCCTGATGTACTCATGATCGTCCTGATCATCATCACTGCAACGTCCTGCTGCATGTCATCTGGAGCAACATCCTGAAGCTCATCATCCATGATCATCCTGATCATCACTGCAACATTCTGCTGCATGTCATCTGGAGCAACATCCTGAAGCTCATCAATGCATCCACCTGATGCATACCAAGTATCTACCTGATACATATCATCATACATGATCCACCTGATCATCAATGCATCCACCTGATGCATACCAAGTATCTACCTGATACATGATACATATCACCATACATGATCCACCTGATCATACAATGTATCCACCTGATACATATACAGATACATGGTCCAAGCATCCAACATGATGCACATACATACATAAATGATCCACCTGATCATATCCAGCATCCAACATGATGCGTACATACATACATAAAAATGATCCAACTGATCATATCCAGCAGAAACCAGAACATCATCCTGATGCCCATTATCCAGTGCTTACATCCACAGCCATGTGAAGGATCCTCCTTCCAACATGCTTGGAATGGCTTCAGCAAATGTGTCCATCACTTCTTCCTCAAAGTGTCCTCGATCTGAAGAACGCCAAGCCTCTCTCTGAAGTACTCGAACTTCACTCTGGCTAGTGGCTTCGTCAGCACATCTGCAATCTGCTCGTCTGTCGCAACATACAGAAGCTTCATAGCTCCTCTCTGCACCATATCCCTGATATAGTGATATTTGATCTCTATGGGTTTCGACCTATCATGAAACACTGGGTTCTCGGATAGCTTCACACAACTCTGGTTATCACAGAAGATACCAGTAGCCTCCAACGGGAGATCAAATAACTCAGACAGTAGCTTCCGTAGCCATACTGCCTCACAACTAGCTGAGCAGGCTGCAACATACTCAGCCTCAGCTGTACTCAGTGCTACGCAGGACTGCTTCCTGCTAAACCAAGAGATCACACCTGATCCCATACTGAAGCAACACCCAGATGTGCTCTTCCTATCTGCAGCACTGCCATCCCAATCTGAATCAACATAACCCTGCAGGTTAAACTTTTGATTCGCCTCATACCTGAGCCCATAATCCACTGTACCCTTCAGGTACCTCAGAACATGCTTTACAGCAACCAGGTGAACACTCCTCGGATCCGTCAGGAACTGGCTCAATGTGTTCACAGCAAATAAAATGTATGGTCTCGTGTTCGTCAGGTACATCAAGGATCCAATCATCTGACGATACAAAGAGACATAAACCGGCTCAGATGAAGCATCACATAGAAGCTTTAGATTTGATGCCATAGGTGTGGACATGGCCTTGCAATCCATGATCCCGAACCTCTTCAGGATCTCTACTGCATACTTCCCTTGTCCAAGGAAGATTCCTTCTGCATTCTGCCACACCTCCATGCCAAAAACAAATAGTGCATCATCCCCAAGTTCTTCATCTCGAACTCGGTAGTAAGCTTCCGCTGCGTGTCGGCAATCAATCTATCTTCACCATACCAAGTTCTGCACATATATGATTTCCTATCATGTGTCTCAGAACCAAGTGGCTGCTTCTTCTTCAACTACACCATTCAAGAAAGCTGTCTTGAATCCATCTGGTGTATCTTCTATTTCATCACTTTTATATTTCTCTATGCTGCCATCTGCAACATGCTTGATCTGAAAGTTCTATTTGGAAGTCACAACAGACTTCCCTTTAGCTCTTGGGATCGCATCCCAAACATCATTCTTCATGATCGACGGATCATGGCATTCCATTTCTTCATCCCAAATCCTGGGAACTTCAATATCTTCAATAGATATCTTTGTTGCTGGAACAAATGTTGTAGTCCTTTTGTAGGTGAAGATATACGGTCTTTCCTACAAAACAGGTTAAATTGCATGATTAGAAGCATCTCATAATTTTCAGAACAAATTCTTACACATGAAGAAATATGTCATACAGTCATGCAATTATCTTAGCCAATGCTTCAATACAACATTTATCCATATCCCGTAACTTTCTAGATGCCTTCCAATCTCTACCAGAACATTGTTAAGAGTGTGCACAACTCCCAACATGTCAGCAAAGAGGTTTCATTCTAGATAAGTAGCAATGGAATGTTGTACAGTGCCATGGGCCACTTACCCAACACATGCATATTAGTAGTATACTGTTCATTAATTCAATCATTCTAATATGCATAATACATATCCTAAGTCTAGGAACATGAGCATATACATCATTGAACAATTTTATTTAAGCAAACAAATATGCAAGAAAATTAAAATACTTATCTTTGTTTGTTTGTTGGGTGGACTCCCTCTGAGTCTTTTCTTCCTTGCAGGAGCTGCTGGAGTCCTTCTACACCTTCTTGTTGTGGAATGTAGAGAGATGGACAACTCCCTTTGAATATCTGCACCCTTGCAGAAACCACTGGAGTGTGCTCCCTCTTGATCTTTGCTTCCTGGATTACCTGTTCTTGAACTCATATTCATCCTTGGTCCCTATGCATGCTTATTAGTATCATGATTGTGTTATCCTTGTGATCTCATACAAAATCATACATTCATTAAAACACAATAATCTCAAGTATGTATAGTCATGATCATTTCAAACAGAAATAATAAGCATTAGCATTCAAGGTTTATATAGGACTCTTATGGTTAGTCATATCATAAGAAACATAACATGTCTAAACCTGTAATTACTCAAACCTATGACTCTTCTGGTTAGTCATATTATTAATTAAGGTAAGACACATAATATGCATATGCCCATGATTATTCAAACTTATGACTTTATGAACAATCATCATCAAT
Organism: Larix kaempferi; assembly: GCA_027924585.1. Classification (NCBI taxonomy): domain Eukaryota; kingdom Viridiplantae; phylum Streptophyta; class Pinopsida; order Pinales; family Pinaceae; genus Larix; species Larix kaempferi. The sequence continues at coordinate 34,596,175 of BSBM01000001.1, read as the reverse complement.
CATGCCATGCATACTTATATGATAGATCCTATGATATAAGAAACACATACCTGGTCACCATATTTGCTAGTTATGTCTAGCAATGTGTTCTTGTTCTCTTCAATGACCTGCATAACTCATTAGTTAACTTTTGCAAAAACAAATTATACATACCTCTATGTGATCCATGACTATGGATGAATCTTTGTATTTATGTCACCATGGCATGTTCAGGTTGTCCCTTCAAATTGTACAAACCTCCCTCTTGCTTTCCAATCACTATTGCATCATCTATGGTCTTTCCCTTTGGCCACATTAGGACTTGGCCATCCATAAATGCAACCCTCATACCTTTTGCATCTAATGTAGAAATGGAGAGTAAGTTCTTCTTGAGCCCAGGTACATAAAGTACTTCCTTCATCTTCAATGATTTTCCAGAATCTAGGTTGTAGGAGGCTTCACCACTTCCTTTGATTGGGTATTGATAATCATCCCCAAGTTTCACCTTATGGGGTGATTCATGTTCAGATAGGTTCACAAAGGATTCTTTAAACCCAGTCATGTGTTTGGAAGCCCCACTATCAATCAACCAATCATTACATCCATGGAAGATGGTACCTGTAAGAGCAGAAATTAGAACATATTCTTCTTCACTTGATGAGTCATCATCACTACTACTTTCTGCCCTAGCCTTCTTCTTTGGAGGTTCATCATCTTCGACAGCATGAGCATGAAACCTTCTTTTGCTGCCCTTCTTTTTCTTACTGGAGCGGTTGTTATTATCCCTTTTGTTCTTGGGACAATCTGAAGCAAAGTGACCCTTCTCATTGCATGTGAAGCATCTTAGGTCCTTCTTACTCTTTTGATGGAATCTTTTGTGGTGAGAGTGATCCTTCTTGGTTTTGCTTCTCTTGGTGTGAGCTGCAAGAGCTTGATCTTCTCCTCCCATCTTTTCCTCACGAGCTATGAGTCTAGCTTCTTCTTGAGAGCATTCTTCCCTCAATCTGTTGAAGGAGATCAATTTCTTCCTTGCACAAATTCCTTGAATAAAGGAATCCCATGACCTGGGTAGGCCATTTAGAGTGGTCATCACCACTTCACCATTCTCCACCATTTCATCTACTGCTTCTAATTGTTCCTTAATCTGGGAGACCCTTGAAAAGTAAGATTGAATGGTTTCTCCATTCTGAAACTTCACTGCTTTCAATTGGTTCTGCAGGGTCATCTTCCGATTTATGTTCTTTCCTTCAAATAGCTTGGTCAAGGATTCAAACATCTCTTTGGGTGTCTTAAGAGAAGACACATGAGGTATGAGATGGTCTTTGATAGAATCAACAATGATTCTCTTTGCCTTGACCAAGTTCTTCTTGTGCAATGCCTTGGCTTCTTCATCCTCTGGGATAGGGATGTCTTCTTTCACATATGAGTCCAACTCATTCTCTTCCAGGATTAACCCAATCCTATACTTCCAGGCTCGGAAGTTGTCAGCCCCTTCAAGCTTATCCTCAAGCTTAGTGTGGAGAGACATCTTTAAGAGTACTTCAAATGGAAATAGAAAATATTTAGGACTTACCACTTGAAGTGCTGAAAACTGGATCTGGTCCCGGATTAGGGTTTGTCAGAGAAACCCCTTCAAAATTGCCTTTTTGTCCTCCTGGGTTCACTGGGGAGAGCCCTAAATTAGGGTTTGCGTTTCCCGGAGATCTACCCAGCCAAAAATCTCGATCCCAAGCTCTAACCTTCGATTTTTGCAAGGAGCTTCCAGCTGTGCCTCCAGTTTCCAGAAATTCCTATTTTTGTGGAAACCCTAATTTTTAGGGCCAAATCTGAAAATGCTCGGAACTGAATTCTGATTGGACAGATAGATGCGCCTTGATGAGTAGATCCAATCTACTATACTGAATTTCAAAAATCTGTGGAGAGAAACCCAATAAACAAGGAATACAAGCTTCCGTCACTGCAAAATGTCTTCTTCTCAGTTAAGCTCTGATACCATGTTAAATTTTTAGTATTAAATCACAATACTATAGGATCTTTGCTGAGAGAATAACATCTACAGTATATCAATGCATGACAATCATAATATGACAAGCATCACAAGAATCAAAAGCATAGAGACAAGAGACACAAAGTTTCCGTGGGGAAAACCCTAAGGTGAAAAACCCCACAACTTCCTCAGAGATAGAGAGAGCAATGGCTCAACCAAAATACAACCAAATAACACTGAGATAGTCTCCTAGCAGATGATCCTCCTCCTCCTCACTAGTGCGCCACTTTTCAGAGAGAGAGATAGTTACTTTTCCGAGTGAGTAAAATAGAGATCTCCTATCTCTATTTATACTCACCTTTTTGCCCAGTGACCTACTAGGGCCGACTTGTCTACTTGGATACATCCACATTATATTATATATTAATTAGGGCCGACCCCATAAGGTGGTCTAATAACCCATCGGCAAGTACACACACTTGCGACACTTGTCAATCCACATGACGACACTTCCTTATAGAGGAATAACACATCTCTTATAAGGGTACAATAAATATATATATAATACACAGATGAAATACATTCCGAAGTTACATATACATCAACAATTCTAGATAGAGTTCCTATGGGTGGGTGGAAAATCACTCTTACACAACCAGTTTCTTGGATCTTCTTTGTTTAAAGATAAGTATTCTTATGTATTTGATGTGCAATAATTTTAATTTATATGCCTGTGATAATTATGCTTGGAATTAAATGTTACGTGTGTGTGGATCAATTTTTTTTTCGCTATGTGTTTTTATTTCCATGTTTTCACATGCATTTTAGTTGTAATCTAATTCGTAATCGTGGTTATGGGGCAAAATTTAGAAGCCTTGATTTAGTTAATGTCCCCTCCACTGGATGGATTGAGGAATGGGGGAGTTATAGAGTGGAATTAGAGCTTCTGGTTGCAATACTGGAGTTGTATGGGCCGGAAATGCATAGTTACAGGAAGAAATAAGAAAAAATCTCTATGGAAGATGGGTATTGTCAAGAGACGAATAAGGGTCCAGACATAACTTTGCAATTGTCCCCTTGCTCCAAAATTAAAAATTCATACTAAAAAAATTAATATTTTTCTAATTATAAGTGGGCCCCAACCATGCCACATGGAAGGGTGACATGGAGGATCCACGTGGGAAGGGGGCATGATGTGGAGGATCCATAGTTATGATGTGTACCTGCCACATTGGACCTGTGTGTAGGATATTGACCAGGATGAAGTGCAGAGGCAAGAGAGATCTGATCGTTGGATGGAAGGGGAATATCAATTGTTGTGGCTCAAAGTGCCCAGGGAATTTGCATGATAATTAACAACAAGTGGGGAAATATCCAACCGTCAGATCATATGGAATATCAACGGCCAAGACGCATCGCACACCGGTAAAGTGCACATTGGATAAAATGAGATGAGCGATGCATTGAGCCAAAACCACTTGGGGCATGTTATCACTCACAATTTCTCATTTGGTTGTAGAAGGATAGTTCCAAGGTAACCTTTTCAAACCAATATTTAGGAGGAAAGATGGCTTCTTTCCTACCAGAGAGGGCTCTCTCAATAAATAATAGAAATGGCCAGAAATATTTTAAAAAGATAATTCAATAGTGAAAATAGATGAAACACGAGGATATCATTGGGCATGGAGTCAAAATCAAGAATCTTTAAAGGTAAACAGAGTCTTGGCAATATACTTTTTGAAAAAGGCAAGATAGTTATTCTTTTACAATCAAGTTCTTGCTTTCAGGTGGTAATAGAATAAAATGAACAATCCATTAACATTGAGCACCAAATAAAGATGAATCCAATATCAAATTTAGAGGAAAAATTTGTGGATACATGAATCCTATGAACCAAAGCATAAAAATATGAATTATGACCCTATACAATCCCATTCGAGTATGAAAGATAAAAAAAAATGAAAATAGATATTAGAGATAACATTCACATGAGAAAAGGAAATACATATTGCAAAATAATAACACAAGAATATTTGTTCTAAAGTTCTGCTTGGATCTGCAAAATTTCTATTAACTTTGAAGATGCCCAGTACAAATTAATTCTCGTTCTCATAGGTTTCAACCTTGATTACATTGCAAAAGCATGTATTTATACATAAAAGGCTCATTGAGAAAAACCTAACCACTTATTTTCCAGAAATAGAAATCTATAACTACTTATTACATCTTAAACTATATTTGTCAAAACTTCAGTCTTCATAATCTTCAAAATGCTGGAACATTTTTCTGCTTTCTTTTTCGGATCTAGTTTTGGCATAAATCTCCATTTGGACAGGTGTCTTCATTGATGCAAACTATACTTCATTTTTCCAAATTTCTCGTCTGTCTTACATTGCTCTATGGAAGGAATTTCATAACTTGTCATTTCTTTAACCGAAACTTTCATTTCCACGTGATCCACATAAGATATAGGAGGTAATTTTGCTCCTGTCGTTGTTAATTGATTTAATATCTCAAATTCTATTGTAAGCTTATCCATTATTAATTTCATTTTTAAAACTTGAGTCATGCATTCAAATTTTTTATGATCCATTCAAATTTGGAACAGTGAAGCTTTATAGTCATATTGAGAAATTAATTTATTCTCGCCATCCCAAAAGGAAGGGATTCCTTTCTGAAATAAATCTGTAAACAAGCCTTTGAAAGAGTTAACCTGCTGCATCATCTGGTTTGCCTTTGCTTGGACACTTTTGAACATGGTGATGTTTCCCAATAATCCTCCTAGCCCAAGTAATAACTGCAATTATGTTTTTAATTATCAATGCCTTCATTTCTTCCTCTGATAAAGTATTGAAGAAATTTATAGTATTATGGGTTGTTTCTTTTGGTTTTTTGTCAAATGTTTCTTTCATGGCTCTATAACTTTATATGCTTTCATTCACCATTGTTTCTTTACTTCTCATAAAATTCAGATATGGCATGAATTTTGCAGCTTCATCTATTATCAAATCCCAAATTAAATGACTGGCACCTTGCAATGGGAGTTGTCATGTCACCTGTGAAATCAGTTTCTCATTTTTTTTCTAACAATCCTTTATTTTTGTTTTCAAATTCTTTCTTTTATTCTTCCTTTTTCTCAATCTCTTCACTTAATTTCTGATTTTCCACTTTCAATCCCTTAATTTTCTCTTCTTTAAGACTAACCTGGAACATAGTTTGAATTAAGCTCTATGTGCTTGTTTCCACATTCTCTTGCCTTGTTTCTTTCCTTTCTTTTGTTGCACCTGCTTGCTTCTCTTTCAAAGTAGCAATTTCAGCTGTAAAATTAGATCTTTCTTTCTCCCAATTCATTTGTTGCTTTGTGAATTTAAGCAATTTTGATTTACTATCATCCAACTCCTGAGAAATAGTTTCTCTTTCTTGTTCCAATATTGTTAATTTAGATGCTTGAATTAACAGTGTAGCTAGGAGTTTAGTTTCTTTTTTAGCAATTGAATTGTATTCTCTTTCTCATCCAAAATATTTTTAGTGGCCTTTCCTTTATTAGGCTCATTATCCATTTCCACCAGATCAACCTGTAACTTATTTATTTGTTGTTGGTGGGCCTTATTTTTCAGTTTTTTCTTGTTTCAATTGGGTTTCCAATCTACTCACTATAGATTGCAACTTTGAAATTTTCAAAGTAGCTTTCATCAAACCTGTGTAAATCACTTCTCCATCTTTCCTGTGTAGATGAATCATATCTGGAACTGGTATTTTATGCAAATTAATTTTCATTTCGGTGGCCTTTTCATTAGAAGCCACTGCCAAATTTAAAGTATTCTTTGCATGATCTCTAACAATTGTCAATCAAACCATTTATCCGATATATCCCTGACTTTAGGAAAAAATTTATTTGCTTTTTCAGAAGAAGCCTTTTTATCTAGACCATATTTAATATATAAATCAGTCGTTGATTGGTATTTGTCACTAGAACCATCTTCTTTCGCTTCAAAAAAAACTGTACTCCCATACTTGGATATTTGGACTTTGAAATTATTCATTTTTCTTTGCCTTCTTACTTTCCATTGCAACTATTTACTTTCCTTGATCTAGTTTAAGTATTTTTGTTGTACCTTGTTGTTTTACCTCCATATATGTAGCTTCAGAAAGGCTCCTTTTACTGGAAATCTCAACTTTGTTGGGAGTGGGAACTAACATAGCTAAAAAGTTTGTGTTGACTATAAATTGTCAGAAAATACTACATCTAACTCATATTCTAAAAGATTAGCTTTCTCAGCCAATCCCTCCACCTCTTGATGGCCAAAAGCTTTTCTCTTATTCTGTTGCCTTCCTTGTGATATTATATTATGTGGATCATAGTTAATACTTGAAGCTTTCTTAAAATTCATTTCCTGCAAAATTCCTTCTATTGTTGGAAGAGAAACTTTATTTTTAACAATGAATGGACCAAATTTCAAAGGGAACTTGATATCAGAAAATTTTCTAAAACTTAAGAAATGTTCATTTTCCACAATAAGATTATGTCTAATAAATTCCAAAGCAAAGACTCTTAGGGTCAAGAAAGCAGGTAAGATATAAGGTTCATGGAAAAAACCATAGAGTCTAATAACAGTATGTTCCTTCAAAAGGAACCAATCACCAAATTTATTCTCTGAACTAAATTGTAGCATATCCTTCATCTCAGGAAAAACTCTGGGTAGATTTTCCTGGAAAACAGTTTTGTATACTTCTGACATTATGAGATTCATATAATTGAATACACTCTTTTTAATCTCAGAGGTAAAGAGTGCTTCTAAAAACTGTAAACTTTCTTCATTGGAATATAGAAACATCTTCATCAAGTAGGACTGGAATCTGAAATGTCTTGTGGTGTGGAAATTCACTAGCCGAGTATGGATATTTTCGGCTAAGAATTCACCAAATTTAAGGAAATAATACTGACCAAACTCAGTTTCAAATGGGTGTGAACTCAATCTAAACAACAAACTTAACATGACTTCTGGGACAACCTTGTTATCATCTAACCCAAAAAAATGACTGAGTAATGAAAGGACAAACTGTGAATTTTCATTAAACAGGATAATGTCTAAAGGAAATGGTAAGTCGTCAATTGAGGTATCAGGTTTAAGTATTTTTTATAAGAAGGTTTGTTTAATTTCAACTATAGAATGTCTATATGTTGATGTATATGTAACTTCGGAATGTATTTCATCTGTATATTATATATATATTTATTGTACCCTTATAAGAGATGTGTTATTCCTCTATAAGGAAGTGTCGTCATGTGGATTGACAAGTGTCGCAAGTGTGTGTACTTGCCGATGGGTTATTAGACCACCTTATGGGGTCGGCCTTGATTAATATATAATATAATGTGGGTGTATCTAAGTAGACAAGTTGGCCCCAGTAGTTCACTGGGCAAAAAGGTGAGTATAAATAGAGATAGGAGATCTCTATTTTACTCACTCGAAAAAGTAACTATCTCTCTCTCTGAAAAGTGGCGCACTAGTGAGAAGGAGGAGGATCATCTGCTAGGAGACTATCTCAGTGTCATTTGGTTGTATTTTGGTTGATCCATTGCTCTCTCTATCTCTGAGGAAGTTGTGGGGTTTTTCACCTTAGGGTTTTCCCCACGGAAACTATGTGTCTCTTGTCTCTATGCTTTTGATTCTTGTGATGCTTGTGATGCTTGTCATATTATGATTGTCATGCATCGATATACTGTAGATGTTATTCTCTCAGCAAAGATCCTTTAGTATTGTTATTTAATACTAAAAATTTAACATGGTATCAGAGCTTAACAGAGAAGAAGACATTTTGCAGTGACGGAAGCTTGTATTCCTTGTTTATTGGGTTTCTCTCCACAGATTTTTGAAATTCAGTATAGTAGATTGGATCTACTCATCAAGGCGCATCTACTTGTCCAATCAGAATTCAATTCTGAGCATTTTCAGATTTGGCCCTAAAAATTAGGGTTTCCACAAAAATAGGAATTTCTGGAAACTGAAGGCACAGATGGAAGCTCCTTGCAAAAATCAAAGGTTAGAGCTTTGGATCGAGATTTTTGGCTGGGTAGATCTCCAGGAAACTCAAACCCTAATTCAGGGCTCTCCCTAGTGAACCCGGGAGGACAAAAAGGCAATTTTGAAGGGCAAGACTTTGTTGATCTCAATTTTTGAATGTACTAGGCTGATCAGCTCTCCAAGGCGCATCTTTCTATCCTTTCAAAATTTTGAAATTCACATTTTGAATTTTTAGGGTTTCTCTAACAAACCCTATTCCGGGACCAGATCCAGTTTTTAGCACTTCAAGTGGTAAGTCCTAAATCCTTTCTATTTCCATTTGAAGTACTCTTAAAAGATGTCTCTCCACACCAAGCTTGAGGATAAGCTTGAAGGGGCTGATAACTTCCGAGCCTGGAAGTATAGGATTGGATTAATCCTGGAAGAGAATGAGTTGGACTCATATGTGAAAGAAGACATCCCTATCCCAGAGGATGAAGAATCCAAGGCATTGCACAAGAAGAACTTGGTCAAGGCAAAGAGAATCATTGCTGATTCTATCAAAGACCATCTCATACCTCATGTGTCTTCTCTTAAGACACCCAAAGAGATGTTTGAATCTTTGACCAAACTATTTGAAGGAAAGAACATAAATCGAAAGATGACCCTGCGGAACCAATTGAAAGCAGTGAAGTTTCAGAATGGAGAAACCATTCAATCTTACTTTTCAAGGGTCTCCCAGATCAAGGAACAATTAGAAGCAGTAGATGAAATGGTGGAGAATGGTGAAGTGGTGATGACCACTCTAAATGGCCTACCTAGGTCATGGGATTCCTTTATTCAAGGAATTTGTGCAAGGAAGAAATTGATCTCCTTCAACATATTGAGGGAAGAATGCTCTCAAGAAGAAGCTAGACTTATAGCTCGTGAGGAAAATATGGGAGGAGAAGATCAAGCTCTTACAGCTCACACCAAAAGAAGCAAAACCAAGAAGGATCACTCTCACCACAAAAGATTCCATCAAAAGAGTAAGAAGGACCTAAGATGCTTCACATGCAATGAGAAGGGTCACTTTGCTTCAGATTGTCCCAAGAACAAAAGGGATAATAACAACAACTCTAGTAAAAAGAAGAAGGGCAGCAAAAGAAGGTTTCATGCTCATGCTGCCGAAGATGATGAACCTCCAAAGAAGAAGGCTAGGGCAGAAAGTAGTAGTGATGATGACTCATCAAGTGAAGAAGAATATGTTCTAATTTCTGCTCTTACAGGTAGCATCTCCCATGGATGTAATGATTGGTTGATTGATAGTGGGGCTTCCAAACACATGACTGGGTTTAAATAATCCTTTGTGAACCTATCTGAACATGAATCACCCCATAAGGTGAAACTTGGGGATGATTATCAATACCCAATCAAAGGAAGTGGTGAAGCCTCCTACAACCTAGATTCTGGAAAATCATTGAAGATGAAAGAAGTACTTTATGTACCTGGGCTCAAGAAGAACTTACTCTCCATCTCTGCATTGGATGCAAAAGGTATGAGGGTTGCATTTGTGGATGGCCAAGTCCTAATGTGGCCAAAGGGAAAGACCATAGATGATGCAGTAGTAATTGGAGAGCAAGAGGGAGGCTTGTATAAATTGAAGGGACAACCTGAACATGCCATGGTGCATGAATCCATGGAGCCAAGTGAACTTTGGCATAGAAGACTTGCTCACATGCACTATAGAGCACTTCCAATTGCAAGCAAGGCAGTAGAGGGTCTTCCTGAAATCAAGACCAAACATGAAGGTGTTTGCAAAGGATGTGCAAAAGGTAAGAACACTAAGAAGGCTTTCCCAAGCAGTGAAAGCAAAGCAAAAGACATCCTGGAAATCATCCACTCAAATGTATGTGGCCCTATGTCATCCAGTTCCCTGAGTGGGTATGTTTACTATGTATCATTTATTGATGACTTCTCCAGGAAGACTTGGGTATACTTCTTGAAGGGCAAAGATGAGGTGCTTGATAAATTCAAGGAATTCAAAACCTTGATGGAAAATCAAACTGACAAGAAGATCAAAACATTCAGATCTGACAATGGTGGAGAATTCACCTCAAATGACTTCAAGAAGCTTTGCAGTGATTCAGGGATTAAGAGGGAGTTGACTGCTCCTTATAATCCTCAACAAAATGGAGTTGCAGAAAGGAAGAACAGAACTATCATGGAAGCAGCAAGGGCAATGTTGCATGACCAAGATCTTCCTATGCATCTATGGGCAGAAGCAGCTAGAACAGCTGTATATGTGCAGAACAGAACACCCCACAAGATATTGGACAACAAGACACCAGAAGAAGTCTTTTCTGGTAAGAAACCTGAAGTCAGTCATCTCAGAATATTTGGTTGTCCAGTATACACTCATGTCCCAAAGGAAAAGAGGACTAAACTAGATCCTTCAGGAAAGAAGGGTATCTTTGTGGGTTACAGTGAAAGCTCGAAGGCTTACAGAATATACTTTCCAGGGTTCAAGAAGATTAATGTCAGCAGGGATGTAACATTTGATGAAAACTCAGCATTCATCAAATCAAGGAAGGCACCTACCGAAGTCTATGAAGAACCTAAGGAAACAAGATTTCAGGATACTACCATGACTGAAGCAGTTCCAGAAACTGTTCGTGAGTTTGAAGATCCACAAGAACCTGTAGATCCACCCCGTGAGAATAACTCTCACAAAAGGAAACCTGTATGGGCTAGAGAGCTCATTCATGATGCAGAAAGATTTGGCATTCCAGAAGAAGAACACAGAGCAAAGAAGAGAACCAGATCACACACCAGTTATGTTGCTTTACTCTGTGACATTATGAACAAAGAGCCTTCCAGTTATGAAGAGGCAGCAGAAAAGAAAGAATGGAAGGATGCTATGGTTGAGGAATACCAATCAATAATGAAGAATGATGTTTGGGATGTTGTCACAAGACCTAAAGAGAAGTCTGTTGTGACTTCCAAGTGGATCTACAAAATCAAGCATGCTGCAGATGGCAGTGTGGAAAAATACAAAGCAAGATTCGTAGCTCGTGGTTTCTCTCAAAAAGAAGGAATAGATTATGAAGAAACCTTTGCACCTGTATCCAGGTATACTTCCATCAAAACAGTACTTGCTCTGGCTGCAGCAATGAAATGGAAAATACACCAGATGGATGTCAAGACTTCTTTCCTGAATGGTGTAGTAGAAGAGGAAGTATATGTGGAACAGCCACTCGATTTTGAAATAGATGACAAGGAATCATATGTATGCAGATTGAAGAAAGCCTTGTATGGCTTGAAGCAAGCTCCCAGAACCTGGTATGGTAGGATGGACAGTTTTCTATCTAGCTTGGGATTTACCAAGAGTAAAGCAGATTCCAATCTTTACTACAAGGTTGAGGAAGGGAATCCAGTGATTCTACTCATGTATGTGGATGACCTATTTGTGACAGGAGATGACAGACTGATTGCAGATACTAAGAGGAAGCTTGCAGCTGAATTCGATATGAAAGATTTGGGAATGATGCACTATTTCCTAGGTATGGAGGTGTGGCAGAATACAGGTGGGATATTCCTTGGTCAAGGGAAGTACACGGTAGATATCCTGAAGAGATTCGGGATGATGGATTGCAAGGCCATGGCCACACCTATGGCATCGAATCTGAAGCTTCTATGTGATGCTTCATCTGAGCCAGTTGATGTCTCTATGTATCGTCAGATGATTGGATCCTTGATGTACCTGACAAACACGAGACCAGACATTTGCTTTGCTGTGAACACATTGAGCCAGTTCTTGACGGATCCGAGGAGTGTTCACCTGGTTGCTGTAAAGCATGTTCTGAGGTACCTGAAGCTGACAATGGATTATGGGCTCAAGTATGAAGCGAATCAAAAGTTTAACCTACAGGGTTATGTTGATTCAGATTGGGCTAGCAGTGCTACAGATAGGAAGAGCACATCTGGTTGCTGTTTCAATATGGGATCAGGTGTGATCTCTTGGTTTAGCAGGAAGCAGTCCTGCGTAGCACTGAGTACAGCTGAGGCAGAGTATGTTGCAGCCTGTTCAGCTAGTTGTGAGGCAGTATGGCTACGGAAGCTATTGTCTGAGTTATCTGATCTCCCGTTGGAGGCTACTAGTATCTTCTGTGATAACCAGAGTTGTGTGAAGCTGTCCGAGAACCCATTGTTTCATCACAGGTCGAAACACATAGAGATCAAATTTCACTATATCAGGGATATGGTGCAGAGAGGAGCTGTGAAGCTTCTATATGTTGCGACGGACGAGTAGATTGCAGATGTGCTAACGAAGCCACTAGCCAGAGTGAAGTTCGAGTACTTCAGAGAGAGGCTTGGCGTTCTTCAGATCGAGCACACTTCGAGGAAGAAGTGATGGACACATTTGCTGAAGCCATTCCAAACATGTTGGAAGGAGGATCCTTCACATGGTTGTGGATGTAAGCGCTGGATAATGGGCATCAGGATGATGTTCTGGTTTCTGCTGGATATGATCAGTTGGATCATTTATGTATGTACGCATCATGTTGGATGCTGGATATGATCAGTTGGATCATTTATGTCTGTACGCATCATGTTGGATGCTGGATATGATCAGTTAGATCATTTATGTATGTACGCATCATGTTGGATGCTGGATATGATCAGTTGGATCATTTATGTATGTATGCATCATGTTGGATGCTGGATATGATCAGTTGGATTATGTGTATGTATTTTGTATATGCATCATATTGGTTGCTTGGACCATGTATCTGTATATGTATCAGGTGGATACATTGTATGATCAGGTGGATCATGTATGATGATATGTATCATGTATTTGTATTTGTATTAGGTGGATACATTGTATGATCAGGAGGATCATGTATGATGATATGTATCAGGTAGATACTTGGTATGCATCAGGTAGATGCATTGATGATCAGGTGGATCATGCAGCAGGATGTTGCAGTGATGATCAGGATGATCATGGATGATGAGCTTTAGGATGTTGCTCCAGATGACATGCAGCAGGACGTTGCAATGATGATGATCAGGATGATCATGTGTACATCAGGTTGATGTATGGTGAGTATCAGGATGATACTTTGTGGCTGTGGATCAGGTTGTGCAGAGGAGCATGTCTGGGAGATCCTATATGTCGGAGTTGTGTACCCGTAACAGCCTGGGATTCTCTTTCGAGACATTGATCTGGGAGGACATGTAATTTGTGCCCTGGGAGATTTCAGGTTGGAGTTGTGTACCCATAACATCCTGAGATGCTCTTGCGAGGTTTTGTCCTATGGCATGTAATTTGGGCCCTGGGAGATTTCAGGTCGGAGTTGTGTACCCATAACATCCTGAGATGCTCTTTCGAGGTTTTGCCATGACCACATGTAATTTGTGCCCTGGGAGATTTCAGGTCGGAGTTGTGTACCCGTAACATCCTGAGATGATCTTGCTAGGTTTTGTGGTGGACCACATGTAATTTGTGCCCTGGGAGATTTCAGGTCGAAGTTGTGTACCCGTCACATCCTGAGATGCTCTTTCGAGGTTTTGTGGTGGGGTCACATGTAATAGCGCCCTGGGAAATCCTACAGGTCGGAGTTGTGTACCCGTAACATCCTGGGATGCTCTTTCAAGGTTTTGTGACGCACGTAATAAGTCCTGAGGATTCCACAGTATGGCCAGTGATGACGAAGACCTGCAGGTGGTGGGCCTACATCCAGTATGAAAAAGGACTGGCTCTGTAGAACTTCCTATGACGAGTAGAGACAGAGATTGGTTGAGATAGTAGCAGCAGTGACGATGATGATGATGATGATCCAGAGAAGAAGACTTGTCTAGCAGATCTGTGTCGAGAAATACCTTCCTAGTTAAGAGGGAGTGTTGATGTATATGTAACTTCGGAATGTATTTCATCTGTATATTATATATATATTTATTGTACCCTTATAAGAGATGTGTTATTCCTCTATAAGGAAGTGTCGTCATGTGGATTGACAAGTGTCGCAAGTGTGTGTACTTGCTGATGGGTTATTAGACCACCTTATGGGGTCGGCCCTGATTAATATATAATATAATGTGGGTGTATCTAAGTAGACAAGTCGGCCCCAGTAGTTCACTGGGAAAAAAGGTGAGTATAAATAGAGATAGGAGATCTCTATTTTACTCACTCGGAAAAGTAACTATCTTTCTCTCTGAAAAGTGGCGCACTAGTGAGAAGGAGGAGGATCATCTGCTAGGAGACTATCTCAGTGTTATTTGGTTGTATTTTGGTTGATACATTGCTCTCTCTATCTTTGAGGAAGTTGTGGGGTTTTTCACCTTAGGGTTTTCCCCACGGAAACTCTGTGTCTCTTGTCTCTATGCTTTTGATTCTTGTGATGCTTGTGATGCTTGTCATATTATGATTGTCATGCATTGATATATTGTAGATGTTATTCTCTCAGCAAAGATCCTATAGTATTGTGATTTAATACTAAAAATTTAACACTAGAGATCAATTAGCTTTTCTTTTGCAAAATCTTCAGGATTCTGATATAAGGACTATGGGACTTCTAACGACTCTCTAAAGACGGAGGAATTGACTGGACAAAGGATTTTTTATCTTCTTGAGTCCATAATGACCCTTTTAGCTTGGGAATAATTCATTGCACGCCAAGAAATGAAATCTGGGAAGGTTAGGGTTTGTTCTGGACAAAAATAATAAAAACAAGACCTATGAACATTATGTACATCTATCCCTTGCCTCTGTAAATCCTTCAACTTGTTCTTAATTTCACTAACCAAACCGATGGACAGAATTGTATAAAAAACATCTCCATCTCTATCTTTGAAAATTTATTCTAACTTGGTAAATTCCCTATTTTGAAACTCTATTTCACTTATTTCTTCCAATTCTAAAGAATATTTTGTCTTTTCCAGGAAATCGTAGCCTAGTTGGTGTTTCGTGACTTGGCGTGAAGCTTTCCACTTTGGCTTCTAGCTGTGCAAGAATGTCTCTGTCGTCAGGTGCAAAATGACAAGTGTCTTTTCTTTCACGTGCATTTCCTTTTATAACCCCCTACAAATGTAGTTTCAGAGATGTGAGAGGTGGTTTTCCCCTTGTTGGCACGGGGTCAAAGCGCCTAATTAGCGACAAAGGTAAAGGACCAGTCACGGAGTGGATAAAATGGAAGATAAGTGGATAGCTTGAAGTAGTTGGTCAATTAGTTCATTAGTTGATGAGCCACTCTGCGAAGTGGACCAAGTGTAACGACCAAATGAGCCTATAAATAGGAGTATAATTCTAAGCCTATGGGAGTCGGCATATATAGATTTAGAACATTGATCGGTTGATCCTTTTTGTAGTATCTCGAACATTATATTCTTCCTTTTTCTTGATGTTGAAATGCGGATCTTATTTGTATTGGTTTGATGTGATGTAAGAGAGATTGATGAGTAATAAGAAATAATGTTTTGGCTATGTTGTTGTCTTCTTTACCTGTTGTTGTGTGATTGATTATGTGTTATCGTAGTATTAATGAATGTATGATTTCACAGTATGATTAAGTATGATCTATGGATGAATCTGTAATGTCACAGTAGTGTTCATTAATTCAGATCGATTAGATATGCTACTATGATCTGTTATTGTGTAGATCTAGTGAGTATGTGTTGATACGAATAACGTTTAAGCCGATATCCTGAATACATGATGATTAGGTGTGAATGATGCATGGTCTCTCATTTTTCTGGAAACGTGGTTCCTGCAGGCCCCCCTTAGATATCTCGGGTGAGACTTTCATCTCTCTACGGGTGTTGCTCAAAAGGCTAAACCCTTTTCGGTCCGATGTTTATGGGAGATTGCGTAGATTTTTGTTGACACTAGTGCGAAGTGAACCCTTGTCGACAGATCTGGGTCAACAAATGGTTCTGTTGCCGAGACCCTAGTGCAAAAAGAAGAGAGGACATGTTGTGGCATCCAACAAATCCGGATATCAATGAATGGTTCCATAACAATACGCGAGAATTCGCTGAGGAAGAAAATCAGAACCCTGGATGGTTGACGATCGAGTGGTTGAAAAAGTACATCTACTCTGATATACATGAAGTATTCTTCTGGGAATTTCCTATACTGCTATACGAATGGTTGGCACAACTGAATTTTCAGAAGAAGAACTTCCAAGGAGGTGATCCTGAACACTAGACCCCAGAACTGATCCAACAAATGAGTAGGGTTAACAACAAAGCTTGAGGGCTGTCGAGGTTTGGGTAGACAAAATTTTGGAAGGATACATTACTGAGTTTGTTGTCGAAACAATTAAATCATATAGTGATTTAGAAAAGAATTTATTCAAGGGACCCATAGGAAGGTATCTATTGTCGCTAAAATTGTGGATCAAGATGCTCATTTGTGAAAAAGGAATATTGAAGATGAACTCTGATGAGTAAATATCAGGTGTGTAGAGGCTGTGGGTACTGCACAGATGCAGGTCTGATGGAATGATGCAGGGTAGATGGATATGAGCTATGACTAAATTTTGAGGGAATTTGTGGAATATTGTGGTCACCTGAGAAGTGGGGTGAGGTTCCTGATGGAGAAGAAGAGGAGGACTAATATAGAGAGAGACAAAGAGTCCTAGTGCGACGGGAATAGAGAACTGCGAAACGGGACCACAAGGAACTAAGAGAACCTACTGTGAATAAGAGACTGACCAGGCTACCCCTGAACCTGAGGAAGGACGGACAGAAAGCTACAACATACCCACAACCCTGTGCACTGCGCCAAACTTTGGAGTAAGAAACACAAACTCTTCGCAGGGTTGTCCTGCGTCTCAGAACAGTAGTAAGAGTAATGGATATACAAACACCAGTAGAAAACCAAGGATGGTGGGTGACGATGTAAAGATGCATATTTTTCAGGGTAATAGGACCAAGGATACCGAACAATACTGGTTCTTATGTGAAGTGGTATGGATAGTGAAACAATTCCAGGATGACAACATTAAGAAAGGTCAATTAGCGACAACCTTTATGGGCCGTGTGTTGGATTGGTATATGAAGTTTCGACAAGTTCCTACAAGTAGTCCATAGAAAACCTTAGCAGAAATTAGAGATGGATTAATCGATGAATTTAGGAAACCGAAATCGGAATCACAGTATATCAAAGTTGAAGGAAATAAAATAACTCCCTAACAAGTCAGTATGGGAGTTTGATCAATGGTACAAAACTCTGATGGCCAAAGTAAGTTTTGGAATGAGTGCCATACAACATAAAGAATGGTTTATTGTAGGATTGATACCGCAAATTCATATTCCACTGATGTAGAAGAATATCACATCCCAGGTGGAGGCATTGGAAATTGCGATGAAGCTCGAAGCTTCGTCAATCGACGAAACAGGGATTGGCATGATCCAAAACCAATTGCAGTTAGTGAACTTGACTATCCAACTGCAAGATATGAAGAAGGGGAAGGGAGTTCACGAAGAAGTATGGTGCATTTTATGGAAATCACAAGGACATCATAGATATCGGTGTCCTGAATTCCATGAATATTTACAGTCTGGTGCACCAAATCTGCTTAATCAAGGGGGAATGCCATGGTTTTGAATTTGTCAAACAAGGGGACATCGCTCAGAAGAATGTGTGTACTTACAGAAGGTTGTGTCGAAGTCGGCCAATCTTTTCTGTAATTTATGTCGTTCATTTGGTCATGAGGAGAAGGATTATACAGCATATGATTTGCTTCAAGAAAGAACTATGGATACTTATTTCATGAAGGGAGAGGAGCAACCTCTTGTACAACCGCAGCCATAGTATAATCAACCGCAGACACAATATAATCAACGGAAGCCGCATTATAACAAACTGCAACCATAGTATAATCAACCACAACTGCAGTATAATCAGCCACCACCGCTGTAAAACCAACCACAATATCATCCACCACAATATAATCAGTAGGCGTACAGTCAGCAACGAGGAGGATTCAGAGGAGGATTTCGCGGGGGTTGCGGTGGAGGTTTTGGTCACGGAGGACCTTTTGGTCGAGGTCTAGGACTGTTTACGTGCTATAATTGTGGCCCGATTGGACACTATCAGAGATATTTCCCGAATCAAACCCCGCATTGTACCTATTGTAGTGCAGCAGACCACAATGCCGAATATTGTCCTTAGTTAATCGCGAAGTGGAAGACTAAGAATGCACCAAAACCACACCCAAATCCGAATGGAAATAAGAACCAGAACCCTAATCCAAATGTGTAGAAGATCTCAATTGAGATTAGAATTCGACCCGTGAATGTTGCAGTGGTAATCAGGGGAGGGGCTGCAACGGGAGAAGACAAGCCGCTGCCAAATGTTCGGCCTACAACCCGGAAATAGGTTAGATTTGATGCAAAAGCAGAGAAGGAAACCTTTTTGGAAGCGCGAGATATGATGAGAAAGAATATACTAAGTTGTTGCCTATAGGCCAGAAAGAACCTGTCTATGAGATTTCTTCGATCTTCCATACAAAAAATTCACAAAGGTCGTTAGGGAAGGTCAGCACCCTGAGGCATTTCCTGGAAATTTGTTTGATGTTAGCGAAGGATCAAGATGCACTAGCAAAGATTGCTCGCTTATTGTATCGACAAGAGGAAGGGCAATAGGATCGGACAGTAAACCGGTTGCACAGGAAGAATACAGCAAGAGAAATGAGGCTGAATTCCCAGATTGGTGCATACGATGTAGATTCCATCATTTTGGATCTAGGATCGGACGTAAACATCCTGACTAAGCAAACATGGGAAATGATGAGCAAGCCGCAGTTGGTATGGTCCCCTGTGCAGCTTCAATTGGAAAATCAAAGCACAATAACACTAATTGATCGACTGCCTCATCTACCTATAAAAGTGGAAGGCCTGAAGACTTACACATATTTCGATGTCATAGAGATAGTTGACAATACAAGCCCATATTCTGTGTTGTTGGGAATAAACTGGGAAATGGAGAATTAGGCCATCATCAATTTTAAGAAAAGGACGATGTCTTTTGAAAACCGCGACATGTGGGTCATTTCCCCACTTGATCCACTTGAAGGGAAAAGATATGTCGAACCAATGAGGGATGATTTTACAAAAGGATGGGACAATGTCTTCAATGTTTCATAGGATTACATCAATCCCACTGCTAATGGGGAATTGGGGTAGCGGAGTATCAGTTTGAAATCGTCAGACTCCGACGAGGCACTGGAAAATTGGAAGACTCAATTGCATGAGGTGTCATTCAGAAAGTGTGCAGGAATCACTCAGTCGTTGATATGGGTAGCGACGGAGGTATGTGATTTGCCGACATATGAAGGATTACCTAATATATCTATCCTCATCACCAAATTCGAAGACAAGGTATTAGAATCATAGAAACTGTTGGCGCTAGAAGAAGCATTGAAGGCTACTCCAGCAAGTTGGTGGGATGCGCACAAGTCATCAATAACGAGCTGGAAACTATGTCAACAATTGATGGAAGTCAGGTTTGGTGAGACTGAATGCTACTTTGGGAAGAAATATAATGGAAGGGGTGATCCAAGGGATCATCTGGTAGAATGTCAAAGCGCATGGGGAATGAGGTCGAAGCAGGAATGGGTTCATGCGTTCATTCACACGCTAGATGAAGTATTGTGGAACTGGTACATCGCAGCAGAACTACGACGAGGAACAACTAAATGGGAATAATTGACCATTAGTTTCATTCAGACATTCAGCTTCGTGGATGAGAATCCTTTCATCCACAGTTCACTACAGCAGATCTGCGAGAAGGTACTTGAGACAATTCCAACAGAAATGCCAATGGGATTACAATGGACTACGACACAGGAAATGATGATGGAATGTTATAATGTGTCGGGAGGACCTAATAAAGAGGATGATCCTAGAGCCATCTATGTCCCAAAGTTGGAAGCAAGCCGTGACATCGGAGCACTAGAGATTCCATTCGACAAATTCCAACAACCGCTAAAAATTTTAATATTGGGTCAGAGGAAAATCCCAATTTCGCCAGTATTGGATATTACTGGGATGATTCAGCAATTGGAAAGGTCACTGATCTACTACGTGAATTTCAAGACTTATTCCCAACAAAATGTTCTGAAATGAAGGGCATTTCTGGGGACTTGGGTGAGATGAATATCCCTCTTAATCCTGATGTGAATCCAATAAAGTAGCGACCCTATACACTAAATCCCAGATACAAGGAGCGCGTGAAGGCTAAGATAGAGCGAATGTTGGAAGGGATCATTGATCATGTCGAAGAGTTGGACTGGATCAGACCAATGGTCATCCAAGATAAAAAGACTGGTGAAATTTAGATTTGTGTCGATCTAAGGAAGCTCAACGACGCATGCCTTCATGATCCATTCCCTACACCATTCACCAATGAAGTACTTGAAGGTGTTGGAGGTCAGGAGGTATACTCATTTATGGATGGATTCTCAAGATACCACCAGATAAGGATTGTGAAGAAATATCGACATAAAACTACCTTCGTGACAAAATGGGGTTGCTTTTAGTACAGAGTGATGTCGTTTGGTCTTAAAAATGCCCCTGCAATCTTTTCAAGGTTAGTTGTCGCTGCGTTTAAGGATTTCATTCACAAATTTATGGCAGTATATATTGACGATTGGACCGTGTATGGGCTGGGTAAGGACCACGTTGTGAACCTAAGGATGATGCTGGAAAGGTGTCAACAACACCAGATTTCACTAAATTTGAAGAAGTGTATTTTCTGTGCACTGTTTGGGATCCTATTGGGACATATCGTATGCAAGGAAGGTATGTTAGTCGACCTAGCGAAGATTGCAATCATTGTTAACCTACCACCACCAACGACAGTAAAGAAACTAAGGGTGAAGTTGGGACATACAGGATATTACAGGAAGTTCATAAGAGGATATGCAATGATTACTGCACCTATGGAGAAGTTGTTAAAGAAGGATGCAAAGTTTGAGTGGAACGACGAGTGGCAGAATAGCCTCAACATACTGAAGGAAAATATGGTCACAACACCAATATTAATCTTCCCTGACTGGAATAAAGAATTACATGTCCATATGGATGCTTCATCAGTAGCACTGGGAGTAATATTGGCCCAGCTAGGGGAAGGATCGATTGAGCATTCGATCGCATTCGCAAGCCAAAAGTTGTCCACCACAGAGAAGAACTATACAACAACGGAGAGAGAAGGCCCGACGATGGTATATGCGCTACAAAAATTCTGACACTATCTTCTTGGAGGACATTTCAAAATGTTTACTAACCACTCGACATTGAAGTATTTGGTCAACAATCCTGTGTTGGGGGGGGGAGATCTATCAATGGTTTCTACTATTCCAGGAATTCAATTTTGAAATAATTGTGAATCCTGAATGACTGAATCCAGGACCCAATCATCTGTTGTCATGTCCCAAATTTGGAATTGGGTCACAATGGCCTAATCACATTAGCCATATTCATTAGAGTTTGTAAAATTGATGTTAAGGGTCAAATAATTGCCAAGGAGGAAAATTACTAGTTTCCTAGGTTTGGGGTGGAAGCTTTGGGATTTGGAATAAGGGGGATAATAAATGATGTTTAGACATTAGAAGGGTTCAAGTATTTAATAAATAGAGTGAATAAAGAAATTCAAGATAAATCCTAAGTGACAAATGGTTTTGGAGACATATGGAGGATGTGGGACCCACACTAGCTTGATTTTTCATAATACATGGTATCTCTCTTTTGCAAATTCGAATTAATGGGAATGTGAACACTCTTGGGTGAGTTGGTAAGTCATAACACATGTCATTGAGCATCTTAGGTCGAATTGGGAAGTATTGGTAACCTCCATGGAAGATAAAGAGTCAAAGTGGAAGTTTGTGGACACTTGGGCTAGATTCCCTAGCCCCTATGACACCAATGATGGAGCATCTATGACAGCTATGACAAATTGCAGACCTGACCTCTGACATCTGACCACTATGACATGTCATCCCCAAAAATAGGCTCAAAGAAGGCGAATTTGGGAGTTGGAGAAGCCAAAGAGACTCAAAATCGAATTTGGGAGAAGATGGAAGGTTGGAACTAGGAGACAAGTGGCAAATGTGGAATATTTCCTAAATGAAAATCTATTGAATCTATTGAGAGGATTTAGACCCTTAGAAGGATAATGTTGGTTATAAAATGTAGAAATGAAGTATGAGAATGGCTTTTGATCATTTGTAGAATTTGCAATTGCATTTGTGAAGAGGGAGAGCTAGTGGATGACTAGTTTCTTGCCTTAGCCAATTTCGAGGGTGAAAGATTCCCATCCAAGTTGGTAATTGGAAAGGCCTTTCAGACCTTTCATTTGGAGCTTTAATGGAGTCTTTATTTGCAGGTGTAATCTACAGGGAAGCTCATGGTTTCTTCTATTGCAGCTCACTCCTTCAACCATTTCCAGTTTTGATGGCATATTCTTGATCCTTGAGGGAGGGAGTTTTTGGTGAGCTATTGTACTCTTTGGGGAAGCTTTTAATGCCCCATTTCTTTTGTAATATGAATTAAATACTCTGTTCTTCATCTCCAAAAAGTTTCAGGTCGAAATTCCAAGTAGAAATGTATAAATCTCATTTTTAATGGGAGAACAATGCCATTTCCCCACTACCTTGTTGTGAACCAATGTATTGATGATGATTTCGAATGAATGGATGATTCTATGATATATTTGTGATAAATATACTTCCATGGATGTCTTATACAAGTTTCATGTACTGTACTTGAGCATTTGAAGCATTTTTACTCAGTTTAATTGCATTGGGAGAAGAAATAGTGCCATTTCCCCAAGGGTCGAATTGGGGATTTTTGCAGTTGAATGGAAGAGGGTGAGAACAGTTGTAATAAACCATTAATGGTGCATATGAGACCTTAATAACATAATTAACACATTACATACCTCTGTTCATAAATTTGAGTGGGTTTGGAGGCATTTGGGAAGCCATTTTCAGTACTTACCTTAGGGGGATTTGAACCCCAAATTACTAGTAAAATTGCATACTTGGTCCAGAATCTTAAGAGAGTTTGAAGAGGTCTTTTGGTGGCCATATGTTATCCCTGAACATCATATTCAATTCCTAATATCATTCATAAACCTTCCTTGAATATTTGAAGGCATTTGGAGTCAATTTGAGACCTAGAGACCAATACTAGTCAAAGGGAAATCACTAGTAAAGTTACCTACATTGACCAGAATTGAAAGAGTATTTGCAGAAGTGTTTTAAAGGTACAAAGGCATCCCTTAAACACATATTTATGTTCTAATATCATTCATATACCTTCTCAGAAGATTTGGGATCATTTGGGGCAAATTTGGGACCTAGAGATCGAAACTAGTCAAAGGTTGAACCAAGGAAAAAAGTGGAAAATTGCAATTTTAATAAAATTCCTAACAAGGGACATTACAGTGGTATCAGAGCATGGTCCTTGCACCTGTGTATTAGGTACATACATTCAAGAATAATTGGCATCCATGTCTTACTATTATGATGAATCCTATGAGTACAATTCTTATGAGGAATATGCAGATGCTTATGAGCAATATGAAGCAGAATGTGAATGGTATGAGGAAGAGGTGCCATCATGCAACACTTCTTACAATTTCAAGAGAAATGAAGATTATTCTTATGACTTTAAATCTGATGAATATGAGTGTGTCACACAAACCAAGGATAATTCTATGAGTGAGTTCCAAAGATGGAGAGCAAAATATAAAACCTTGCCCCAACAATATCAAAAATATCAAGAATATCTTGCTTTTAGCAAAAATACACAAAATGCCATGTCTTTTGAGTACTATGCTGAACATGTTTTTGAAAATAGGCCCAAAAATGAAGATGTGGAGTTAGTGAAGAAAGGTTTATGCCCTTCTTGTAAAAACCCTTGGAGCGAGTATCACATATGTGTGCATGAAATGATGTCCTCCTTGAGGAGAGCTTTTGAGATTTATTCAAGAAGAGATTCCAAATATATTGATCCTAAGGAAAACAAGGGGAAAAATGCATCAGCTTGCTTTAAGGAGCAAAAGGAAGAGACATCACAAGAGCATGAAGAAGATTCTATTGAAAATATGGAAGATCATTTCGAGACACCTTCTAGCTTAGACATGAACCAAAGAGCATCTACTGATGGATGCTTAAACTATGAAGGAGTACCTACTGATGGGTGCTCACACCTCTATGTTGGTGACATAGAGATCACTTTTGAAAGTGTTTCTACAAGTACAAGTTTCATTAAGCATGATAATGAAGACCTTGTAGCAGTTGAAGAAGAACCAAGATCAACTTCCCCATCACCACTTGAGCTTCATGAAGTTGGTCCAAGCAAAATTGAAGAAGATGAGGAGGTTCATTTGCAAGAGCCTCATTTTCTTGAAGGGTCTTTAAAGATGAATGAAAATAAGATCCAAGAGTCCCTCAGCATTCTCCATGACACTCAAGCATTGGTGTCAAATTCTTGTTGGAGAGCTACTTCATTGGAGGAAACATCCTTCCTTGAAGACATGGAGAAGATTCAAAGAGCAATGTGCCACATCAAAGGTAATTTCATGTCTTTGCTTTTTGATATAAACCATTTGTTTGAGCTTAATGAATTGTTACATGATGCATACTTGAAGAATAATGAGGATATTCATAAGCTCACAATTCAAAATGAACAACTTCTTGAAAAGTTGCAAGATACTTGTTTTTCCTCCTATGTTTCAGATTGTCAAATGGTAGATTGTTTGGAGGATTCTCATGACATGGTGGATCATGAGAAATGTGAAAATTTGAATGTTCTTGATGTGTTTGAAGATGAACTTGAAGAGATCCAAACACTTGATGTGGTGGAAGAGGAATTTGAATTGCCTCTTGATGAAGGTTATGCAATTTTTAAAGAAGAGCATGATTCCTCTACATTGAAACCAAAATATGACAAAGAGTTCACACTTTTGAAGGAGCTGCATGATACTACCCATATGGATCCTTCCCATGATGAAAATTCTGTACTTTTTGATCATTTGGGTGATTTGGTTCATTCTCCTACATCCTACAATTCCATGTTTTGCAACATTAGTCTCAATGAAGTATGGGTGAAAGGGTTCTTTTTGATGGTGCCACATGAGGAGTATGGAACTCCTAGATTTACTTTTTATGATGATATGGTTGGAGAACATTCTTATTCACATTTGCAGCAACATTATTTGTCACTTTATGATGATGCAAATCTACATGGATGCACCTATGATATGCATTTGAGTCACTTGAAGACTCATGGTTTTTCTTGCTCAACATTTGATTCATTTGATGTTGGAGGAAATTCATCCAACACTTGGGAGAATAGATTTATGATTGGAGAACATTTTTGTTGGCAGCCACATACTTTGTTATATTTTTATGATTCTCACATTCATGGATGTATGGGTGAGACTTCTTTGAGTCATTTGAAGTCTCCTTGTTTTTTCTGCTCATTATTTGGTTCAGATTTTAGTGGAGATTCTTCATTCACTCCTTGGATGAAAGAATACATGGCTGAATATTTTGATGCATATCACATCCTTTTGGAGCAGCATTATAGGACATGGGATCCTCACCTATGTCGTTGGAGCAGATTTGATTGGTCACTTGAAGCTTGTATGCACTTGGAAAATGGTGGTCTACTTGATTGGAGGTATAAGCACTTTCATGACTCTTTGATGAAGCATATCCTTGATGTACATTTTCATTATGTTGTTATGTACTTTGATGATATATATTTGGTACTTATGATGTTTGGAAGAATGCATACAAGAAAATGGGATCCAGGAATCCTCTTATCTAATGGTGTAGGTTGGAGAGCACTCTTAATTGTTGGGGTGCAATACAAGCAATGGGACCCTGGAATAATTTTTGTCTCATTGGTTTCATTTTTTTTGGGGAAGAAAGCAGTATGGGAGATGGATTCCCCACTTAATAAAGTGATTTTTATCAGAGTAGTGCAGCAGCAAGCATGGTGGTTCCTCTCTAAAATCTTCATGGAACCATTAATGGTGCCATTTCCCCAAGGGTCGAATTGGGGATTTTTGCAGTTGAATGGAAGAGGGTGAGAACAGTTGTAATAAACCATTAATGGTGCATATGAGACATTAATAATATAGTTAAAACATTACATACCTCTGTTCATAAATTTGAGTGGGTTTGGAGGCATTTGGGAAGCCATTTTCAGTACTTACCTTAGGGGGATTTGAACCCCAAATTACTAGTAAAATTGCATACTTGGTCCAGAACCTTAAGAGAGTTTGAAGAGGTCTTTTGGTGGCCATATGTTATCCCTGAACATCATATTCAATTCCTAATATCATTCATAAACCTTCCTTGAATATTTGAAGGCATTTGGAGTCAATTTGAGACCTAGAGACCAATACTAGTCAAAGGGAAATCACTAGTAAAGTTACCTACATTGACCAGAATTGAAAGAGTATTTGCAGAAGTGTTTTAAAGGTACAAAGGCATCACTGAAACACATATTTATGTTCTAATATCATTCATATACCTTCTCAGAAGATTTGGGATCATTTGGGGCAAATTTGGGACCTAGAGATCGAAACTAGTCAAAGGTTGAACCAAGGAAAAAAGTGGAAAATTGCAATTTTAATAAAATTCCTAACAAGGGACATTACATCTGTCGTGGATTGAATCAGGCGAAGAACCAAGGAGCATTGATGAAGGATTTCCTAATGTGCAACTATTTAGGATTGGAATGGTTGATGACCATTATGAACAAATAATTTAGTTTCTGGATACAGGAAGAGCACCTGAGGATTTCACTACTAGTCAGAAGAAGCAGTTAGTTTCTAGGGCCATCGATTTCCAACTAATCACAGGACAACTATACAAGATGGGACCAAATGAAGTTCTTCGTCAATGTGTTCTTCCTCATGAACACGAAAGAGTTTTTGTGGAAGCTCACAATGGGATCACAGGAATATACTTAGAGCTGGTTTATGGTGGCCAAAAGTGCATGGTGATGCAGCAGATTATGCTAAGAGATACGATGTATGTCAAAGAACAGGTAAACCGTTGCGAAGGGATGAGATTCCACTAGTACCTCAGGTGACGTTACAAGCTTTCGACAAATGGCCAGTTGACTTCGTGGGACCCGTTAACCCACTAGGAAGAATAACAGTTTCGAGATACATAATTACTACGATTGATTACTTGACAAGATGGGTTGAAGTAGCACCGGTGAAGGATTGCATATCTGCAACGACAGCAAGTTTTCTCTTTGACAATGTGGTCACCAGATTTGGGTGCCCAAATATTTTGATGAGTGACCAAGGCACACACTTTTTCAATCAAACCATCAAATCCATGACAGAGGAATTTCAAATTCAGCATCGAAGGAGTACCCCTTATCACCCATAGGATAATGGTGCAGTTGAATCACTGAACAAGATATTAGAGCATGCGCTCACAAAGGTGTGCAACACAAACCGTGACGACTGGGACTTGAAGATTCCAGCGGTATTATGGGCCTACAAAATGACATGCAAAAGGTTGAAAGGACAGACTCATTTGAAGTTAGTATATGGAAAAGAAGCAGTGATGCCAATGGAATATATTGTCCCAAGTTTGTGCATTGCAGCATCGACGGGAATGAGCAACGACGGAGCCATTGAGGAAATATTGGCACAGTTGTTACAGCTTGAAGAAGACCGCTTCATCGCAGGATTTCATCAACAGGTAGAAAAGGATTGACAGAAGGCATGGCATGATCTCCATGTAAAGGCGAATCATTTCCAGCGAGGAGACATGGTTCTCCTATACGACAGTAAGTTTGCGAAGCACCCAGGTAAGCTCCAGATGCATTGGTTGGGTCCATACATTATAAATTTCATTACTGACGGAGGTACAGTGCAGCTGCAAAAGTTAGATGGAATGTTTTTGACAAAGTTAGTGAACAGGAGCTGGCTAAAGCCCTATTGGGATAGCCTAGTGCACATCGACTGAGAAAGTGAATTAGCCGACATGGAAAAAAATAAAAAAATAAAAATAAATTAAAAAAACAGGTCCACTGCGAAGTTCGGAGTCTGTCGACAGCACTATGTCTGTCGATGGAATAGCGACACAATTTGAAATGGCGATGAGGTTTGGATCCAGCGAAGTGCGAATGGGTCAAATCCAGTTATAAATGTAGCAGTTAAGGCATAGAAGCCGACGGCGCAAGTGGATGAAGGCGCATTTAATGGCCAATGAGTGCGCAGGATTCGATAAATCGATGGAGGATTTGGTAAATCGACGGAGGATTTGGAAATCATTTTCCAAGATAGACAAGATGGATTGGAGGAGGACAATAAAAGCTATAAATAGACACACAAATGTACAGTTCGAATCATTGTGCATTGCGAGAGTTACTAGATAAATTTTAGAGCAGAGACGAGCGAAGAGTGAGTTCAGAGAATTACGATGGCGAAACTAATTTCTAGCACTAGTACGTAGGAATGACCTAAGCCGACAGCCATCATCCATGATCAACTAGAGATTTCATCGGTGCGGATGTTTATAAAGAAGAGAAGTGCCAGTCAGACGATGGATATCGACTGAAGGCTAAAGAGGGATACTTGCAGTTCAGCACGGGATACGACTACAGCAGAAGAAGCAGGAACATCAGGCGCCACAGGGGAAGAAAGGACATCAAGGGGAGGACAGCAAGGCCCAACAATAGCAGAAATACCATGGTAGGTGCCGTCACGGAAGGAAGGATCTCCAGCAATAAGACTCAACAAGAAAACCAAATATACAATCTATGAGCCAGCGACACCGCAGGGTGTCGACACTACTGGGGACGTATTGCAGCAATTGCAAAGACTGTAATACAGCGACCACGATATACTGGCGTATCCAGAATGCACTCGGAACGTATTTGTCGACAAAGTACATGAAGGCTGAGGAACCATCACCAGATAACCGGCGTAACGGGCGTTGGGATTGCAGCGTTCAGGGATGTTATCCATAATCCATATGTCACACTTCGGGAGATTGACGGTGGTGAACGCGTGCATAAAGAAACTATTGTTATGCTTTCACGGTGGATATTTGTGGCTTGATACAAAGATACCAATCATCGTCGACCTAATCGCGCAGATAACTAGGTTACCCAAGTTAGGGGTAGACCCATCGCAGTACTTCCGGGGGAAGGACAACGACAAGAAACTTGTTGCAAAAATGAAGGCAAAGTACAGGGTGGAGAAAAACACCCACGAATAGCTGATCGACAAGATTAATGATAGGACTATAAGGCTCATGGCGAAGTTGCTTGCTATCAAAATTGTAAGAAAGAATCGCCCCAATCAATGCACATCAGGGGTGATCGCATCGGCATAATAGTGCATGGTTGACGTTCAAATGAACTGGTCATTTTTCCTTCTTAATGAGCTGACGAAGGATGCAATGGCAGCACAAGAGAAGGGGAATGCCTTCACATATTCGTGGCTCCTACTGTTTATTGCTCTAGTCGCATGGATGGATCCTCTGCAATACCAGGGTATGGAGACCGAGATAGAAAATAGATCCGAGGGGAAATATACTAGAACCTTTGGGCGTTAAACAACAAATAACAAAAGAAAGGTAACAACATTTAGTTTTTCATTTACTTAGAAGAACTGCGAGAAGACGCGGTGAAGGTTCCGCAACTAACGGAGACTGCAGTAAGGAAGTATCGGAGGATTGTGAAGCTCTCCATGGGGCCGCAAGCGATATTCATCCAGGCGTGCATAGACCTAGATAAATAATGGCCCATGACGCAATACAAGTTGAGCGAAGCTGAGCTAGATGCCATCATCGAAGAATGGAAGGATGAGTGGAAAGTTCCAGTCGAAAAAGACATGTTGTCGGACCCGGAGGATGGGCAGCTGACATATGTGCCAAAGACACATCCAAAGGCGAAGGAATCATATAAGGAATACGAAGGTGAATATGACCATTCGCACACCGCAAGTCATGATGGGGCATCAACCAATACCCAAACGGATTCATAGCTAGAGGATCAACAACAGGAATCCAAGACGAAGCACAGAATGGAGGTAGGGGAGGGGAGTACTAATTTCGGTCTCCCCGAAGAGAAAATGAACAAGCTGATGGAGAAAATAACAACTGTGGTGAAGGAAAACTGCACAAATGTCACCCAGCATGCGACAGATTACTTTCACCAAGTATCACAGCTGTTGAAAACATTGAACACTGCAATCGTCGAAACCAGGTTGCTACCAGGAGTAGAGCCAAGCACATCAAAAGTGCATAGGGTCAAGGTAGATATTGGCTCCCAACCACGGATCGTACAGGTGTTACCCACCGAATCACAACAGGAAACGAAGAATTGGATGTTGCGATACAAGGATTTGACACCATCAGCATCGATGTAAACATGATGCCCATCAGCATCTTAATATGGTTGATATGAAGCTTGTGCATAGCATGAGAATGGGATTGATTCTTTGTATGTTGATTCATCATCTGCTTGGGATAGATATGTTGATGCATTCCAGTCTGTGTGTGTGTTATTTTGTTTTAATTCCTCTATATAATTTAATTATGCGTTTTATTTTAAATGGTAAAATTTAGTCTTATGGCTTTGGGGAAGAATCAAACAACCCCATGTTACAGTCATGTTCCCTAAGTGGTTTGGAATGATGGGAGGGGACGTGACAGAGTGGTATATGTTGATGTATATGTAACTTCGGAATGTATTTCACATATATGTATATTGTATTCCTATAGAGATGTTATTATTCCTCTATATGGAAGTGTCGTCATTTATATTGTAAGTGTTGTAACTTATACTTGATGGGTTATTAGACCACCTTGTTGGGGTCGGCCCTGTATAAGTCATGTGGGTCAAAAGGTTATTAGACCACCCTATTGGGGGTCGTCCATGTGGGTCAAAAGGTTATTAGACCACCCTATTGGGGGTCGTCCATGTGGGTCAAAGGGTTATTAGACCACCCTAGTGGGGGTCGGCCCAGTTAGCATTATGTTAAGTGGTTAAGTTGAGGCCGACCTAGTTGAGTAAAGGTCAAGTCAAGTTAGTGTATATATAGAGAGTGTGTCTCTCTCATTTTACACATTCTATTCTCTCACTCACACTTGGGAGAGTGGTGCACTTGTGGAGGAGGAGGCTCTACTACTAGGAGAAGACTATATCTTGTATTTTGGTTGTATCATTGCTCTATCTATCTCTGAGGAAGTTATTGGGGTTTTTCACCTTTATGGTTTTCCCCAAGTAAACTCTGTGTCTCTTGTGTGCTTGCATTATTGTGTCCATGATTGATATGCTGTAGATTGTTGTACATGTTGTTCTCTCAGTTAAGATCCTAGATCATATTGAAGTAAATTCTGAAAATTTAACAGTATCAGAGCCCATGTTGCGGTACTAGGGCTGCTTGGGCCAAACTCTGAGTTTGTAGGCATATACCAGAATGTTTTAATGTGGTATTGGTGAAGTTTGGGGCATCATTTTGATTTGGAAAAATGTCAAAATCAGATTTCTCAGGTGGGGAATGGGTTCACACCATTGCATAGATCTCGCCAAGAGCTTTGCAATGGTACCAGACTCGCATGATTTGGTTAAGGGACGAGGGAGATATGAGCCCTGCAAGTTGCAGGAGCGGATGAGGTGTTTCCGCAATTGCGGATTGCGGAAATGAGGAATTCCAAATTTTGCGTGTTGGTATTCTGCACCCGCAATTGCGGATTGCGAGATTGCAAGATTGCGGAACCGCAAAATTTTTTATTTTGCGTGTTAGCATTCCGCACCCGCAATTGCGGGATTACCAAACTGCAAAATTTTCAATTTTGCGTGTTGGCGTTCCGCACCCGCAATTGCGGATTGCGGGATTGCGAAGCCGCAAAATTTTGGATTCTATGTGTTGGTATTCCGCACCCACAATTGCAGATTGTGGGATTGCGAAGCCGCAAAATTTTGGATTTTGCGTGTTGGCATTCCGCACCTGCAGCACGGATTGTGGATTGTGGGATTGCGGGAAGGTGTATGTTCCGGGTTGGAAGGTTGGCATTCCGCACCCGAAATTGCGGGATTGCGAGATCGCGGGTTGTGGAACCT
Source organism: Larix kaempferi (assembly GCA_027924585.1). NCBI lineage: Eukaryota > Viridiplantae > Streptophyta > Pinopsida > Pinales > Pinaceae > Larix > Larix kaempferi. The sequence continues at coordinate 34,564,099 of BSBM01000001.1, read as the reverse complement.
GCGGATTGCGGGATAAAAAAAAAAAAGTATAAAGCCCGAAACTCAATTCTTGGATAATAGGAGCATGCAGAATCAGAATTGGATGAGTTCATTGGCATTCTGAGGCCATTAACGAATGCCATGAAAGGTCCAATAAAGATCCTGAGCCCATTATGCTCCAATTTGGCATAAAATTGGAATTAATGGCTTTTACAAATCGGTGTTCCGATATTTAACAGAAGGTCGGATTGAGCTGAAAATGATATGGAACGGCCATGGAGCAGGCATAGTGTTAAGTTTGGAATTTTGGAGCCAAACTCCAAAGGATGTGGAGTCGAGGTGAGTGAGAAGGCCAAAAAGCACTATTTTGGGCCACCTTTTGGGGATTTTGAAAAGCTTGCAGTGGATGAAAGAGACCTTAGATGAAGGATTCAAGAAATTTAATAAAATCAACATTTCTTTCAAGAAATTTACTGAACTCAACATTTCTTATTCTCATTAAAATAGACAATTCATGTTAGACAGAGATTTTCCAGAAATGCTCAGTTTGGGAGATAGTAATTTTTGGCCCAAATTTTGAAATTTTGGAAAAATGTTAAAAGTAAAAAGTAGTCAAACCCAGAAATTCATGGAAGATGAATGGTGCATCGGAACTGAGATCCGCAAGTTGCTGAGTGTTCCTTGTTGTATGGACTAACTTCTCCCAATAGAAAAAATTTCCTGAATCTTCCTAGATTTGCTTCTACAGGTGCCTAAAGTTGGCATTCCAGACCAAAATACAGTTGTGAGTAAAAGTGCAGAATTTTGGTAAAAGTTGTCATTGTTGAAGTAATGTAATTACCACACCCGAAGTCAGAATGAAGCACATGGATAGGCATTGGAAATCTTATCCAGCAGGGAACAATGGTACAGAACCAGAATTTGAAGGAGGTTATCATACCTCATAGTTATGCAGAGCAGAAAAGTGCTAGTGACTATTTTGACAAAAATTGTTGTCAATATGGGCAATTTCTAGAATTGCATGCCTGGAAAGTAGCAAGTTGGAATATTATGCATGAGTATATGTATTGAATTGATGCTTGCTGATGAAATCATAGCTAATGATTCCTTTTGTGTTTGCTAGAAGCCATGAAATTAGACCAACTATTATGTGGAAGAGGAATTCCATGCAAAGATGAGGGATTGGAAAGGGAGAATTCCTTAACCCCATGAAATTAGACCAACTATTATGTGGAAGAGGAATTCCATGCAAAGATGAGGGATTGGAAAGGGAGAATTCCTTAACCCCTGTCTTGCTAACTATATTTCTATTTTATAGGCTTTGTGTACATAAAGTTATGGCATGGGAATGCTGAAAATGCAAGAGATTAGATGGGTGGCATGAATATGCATCGGTTGACATATTAATAAGATTTGCATAGTGCATGAGTAGATGTTTGTGCACACATATGATATTACATATTAGTAAAAGTAGTGAAGTTCTACATATGCAATGCACCACTAATGGTAAATGTCGTGGTTGATAATCACTATTGATGTTGGTATTGGTTGTAGGACCAAAGAACAACAGAAGCATGGCTAAGGATGTTGATGATGGTGTTGCATGTGACCAACAACCTTATGAAGAAAAGGATAAAGCAACAAATCCATGATCAAGAAGTTGGTGGGCGAATTCTGCAATCTTCTGTAAGAGACCAACTTAATCATGTAACATCAAGGGTGTAAATGGGAGCCATGCAGGTAATGGTTTAATTATGATTATTGGATAAGTATTGAAAGGGGATTGGGTAAGAATTCCTTGAACCGTAATTAGTAATCATGAAATGGTATGCAGATAAGGTTGAATGCAATCATGTGAATGCCATACTGCCATAGTGTGGTGGAGCATGGAGTGGTGAAGGAAAAAGGCCTCATACCATGTGACTGTTTAGAAATTTAGATTGCATTCATATAAAATATATCATGCCATGTGTATGTTGGTTATGACCTTAATAATCAAAGCAAGTGAGTACTAGTGGTCCTGATTATGGTAATGCATGCTATATGAGGTAGTCATGTTTCGACCATAATATGTTTGAATGCATAATATTCATGAACCAATGCAAGGTAGCATTGAGTGGAGATGCATTAATAGATTTTATAAATCTTGTGGTTGCATTGAGTGAATGCACACTAAAAGATAAGGTAAATGTTGTAAATGTTCATGCATGAGTGTGGGTGCACATGTTGTAATGCATTGCATGAATGCATGGGGATGGTGTATGTGTTATTGCAAACTAAATAATGGATGAGATGATGAATTGATGATAATTCTAAGATCATTTCATGGACTGTTATGAATACGGAATAGTAAGTGCATAAAGAAGGTGTCATGATCGATGGGATGTCGGAATACTCTGTGGAAGGGCATAGTTGTATAAATCATATGACTGTGAAATAATGAATATCTAAAGTTTCATTTAAATTGCATGAATGATGTGACTGTACCATGCAATTTTAGTATGATTATGATTCACGTGAAGTAATGAGTTTTGGTGATAATTGAGATGTTAATAACTTGAAGTGTTTGAATTATGGAATGTTATAATTCAGGAAATGCTTCAATGACTATTGCGACAATGAAATATTATATGCATAGAGACTTACAAAGTGTTTGGTTGATTGAAGTTTCAGATTTCAGGTAGATTGTTTTGGGCATGGAAATATGGGTAAGTCCATGATGAAGGTTGGAATATACCATGTGAAAGAGCCAAACCTCATGAGAAGGATCTCATGGCTGTGAAAATAGTTATGTGCAGAACAGATTGTCCATTTCAACTTGCAGATTTCAGATTTGAGAATTTGCTGATAATTGCTAATCACCGTTGGCTTGCATAGAATTGTGTCAGGAGGACATGTTGTAAGTGGATGTGCATGTTATGCTAGCAAGCATAAAATCCTAAAGGGCATTGTGGTGCCACTTACAAAAGACAAACAATATGAGGATAGCCTCATGATTAAGCAAATTGATTTCTGCAGTAAACAGAATTGCAAATTCATATTGAATTTAATTATTAGTGCCATTGATTGGTTATGAAACAATCAGATTTGAATTTTATTGTTAAATGTTGCTGACTGTTTGGTTATTTAATAAGTGTGACGGGAAGACACATTGCAGTAAGACCATGAGAGAGGGCCTGCAAAATCCAAACTTCATGGGAAGGATCCCATATCTTGGAAATGGGTTTCGGGTGAAACGTCATTGGATATTTTGATAATGTCCCATCTGCACTGCATGATTGGTAAACAATATGCGTGAGATGGTAAAGATTATGTCAGTAAGAAATATGAGGGTTATGTAACATCAAAAGGAGTTGGGATGGAAAACCGAGGGACTATCAACTCGGAGAAGGAGCCCCATTCCTCATTAATGAAGAAAGACTACATTTGCAAATGAATAAGTGTTATATGACCCTAGCTAAGAATATGCTTGTCTAATTGTTAGAGTCAATATGCAGAGCATGTTTTGATTTCATTTCCATTATGGAAGACTGCTTGAGTATGAGTAGGGCCTACATGGCTCACATCGGAAAGGGGTGCACACTTCCCCGATGTCGAGTCATGATAGGGTTTTCAATATTGACTACACCCTAGGGAGTGGACGCATTCCTGGTGTTTCAATACTTGATAGTGAATGCTATGAATTATGGTTACAATTTTAGAGCAACAACGCCAATGAGTTTTCCTATACTACTTGTGATGTTAGCTTAAATAGATGCAATTTGGTGTTTCACACTAAAGAAGCAAAGTAAAAGGTTGTTGTGAGGGGTTGTGGTGGAAGGGTTGAGGTGTATTAAAGGATGTTGTGGAGGTTGTGGAGGTTGTGGGGATTTTGATGAAGGGTTGTTATATGCCTAATAAATCGAGTCGGTGTACTAGTTTGGCATTTGTTACTTGGATGTTGTGAAGGTGTTGATGAAAGGGTTGTTATATTCGTATGGCTCCATAGTAGAGCCTTGACCTAGAAATGGTCGGGGTGAAGTTTCCTTCCAAGTCAGCGTGAAGGTGTACTGGTTGGACATTAATTATTTGATGTTGTGGAGCAGCCTGTGTGCTGGCCGAACATCCAAGTCCATAGGCGATCCCAAGGCTTGCAAAGCAAAGCAGGACCCTGTGGTCCAGAGAAAATGCACAATATAGATAAGTATTTGGTTATCTTGCAGCTTCTTGCTTATGAATCTACATGTGTATATGATTTGGTTATGATTTCCTAAACTCTTGTTTAGAGATAAACCCTATGAAAATAAACTAAACATGTGAATTGATTCAATGTTTGAGTGTAGGTATTCTTGGAAGCAAGGACTATGAAGGCATCCTAGGGATGCATGTGGACATGTGACCATCCTAAAGAGCTCAGCATGAGCAGTAATGAAAGATGGTGCTAGTGGGACTGTGTGGGTCCTAGTGTTACACCTAAAATCTACCCATCATTATGATTTAGTGTATACATCCCTGAAGTCACCTGGACTAAGTGCTCATTTGGGAGGATTTGTACTCAGTTTGTACAACCTTTTGAGAGGTCGTCGCAGGTTGCATACTAGCAACATGCGACATCGCAGGTTTCTCCATAGCAGAGTGCAACGAGTTCTGTTAATGGGAAAAAATAGCCATTTCGAGATCTTTCTCGAAGCTTTCCCATTTGGGGGCTTATACCTGATCTCTTGGAGAGCTAGTACTCAACCCCTAACTCATTGGGAAGATCCCCTATCTCTCTCCTACCATCTCTCATCCTATCCTATCCATAACCTCATCCACTTAGTCCTATATATATGAGGCTCACTCCCATACCAAAGGGAGGAAGAATATGGTATCTACATGCTGGTGAAATCTCTCTTGAAACATCTTCACTCACCTCTTGGAGAATTCATGCTTCCTTGGAAGGGCTTAGCAATTGGATTATGTATAGAAGGGCTACTACGTTAAGTCATTAGTTGTAGTTCTATATCTCTATCATGTACTCCTCTATTTGCAGTAATACAAATTCTTTCCACCAATATCATTCTCAATGTGTAATGATGTTGTGTTGTTTACTTGCTTAACTGTTTACATAGATCTCTTATTGTATAGATGCTCTTTACTCGATTCTCTTTTCTGTGTCTTAACAGGTCTTGTAGCTTGGATCTGATGACTGTGGGACGTGAAGCAACAATCGGGAGAAAGGATAGTGAAATCAAAGAGGTAAGACATCTAGTACTTGATCCTTAAGTAGATCTCGGAAACGTGTTTGTAGTCTGTTCTATTTGTTCTAGACTCGCATTGAGTTAGGGAGATCCGGCTTGCCTCTGGTCGAGTGGATTTTCCAGTCACAAATCTGGTGACCATACTAGGGAGTATTCTTGTTTAGTGATCGTTAATCTGAGTCATTTTCAATTGATTACTTGTCACAAGCCTTGTTGTCATTTATTTTTCCATTTTCCTTCTTAGGATTGATTCCATTGTCAGATCTTCACATTGAAGATCCTGATCTTCTTCCTTTGAGTTTGTACAACTCAGTTTCAAACCTGTTGGTAGTTCATTATTGAGAGATCTAATTCATTTTTGAATCTGGAACTCGCATGTCGCACCTGGGCAGTGAAAACAGAGCGACGCTATGTTTTTCTGGGTCTTTGTTCTTTGACTATTGCTTGCTCGTCCTGTAGTGCTCTGGTTTTACAGCAGAGCACTATGTAAAATTTCAGGGTTAATTTTCTACGTTTTAAACTTTATCAGTTTATGGAAGTAAATTTCTAAGAATTACTATGTGCCTAAATAATTTTAGTGTACTGTCGTGTTTTTACTAACCTTACATTCATAATTTAAAATAGACAATCATATCAATATTTCCTTTTCAACAATCATGTTCTAGCTTAAGAATATGTTTCACAACTCAGTAAACCAGTAAATAGCAGTAAATCAGTAACTAGCAAGTTATGCATGTTTACAGTAAGTTTTAGCATAATAGTAAATAACGGAAATTACCTGATGCTGATGCTAACCGTAAGTTGTAGCAGGTTGTATAACCCCTTAGACAGCCAAACTGAAGTGTCCACCCTACCGACCAGCTATAATCTTGCTGGCCCTTGGAAATCAAAGGATTTCCAAGCCCCCGAGCCCACAATCTGATAATCCCGAGAGCAGTGTTTCCTTCCGTTCTCAAAATTTTTCTGTTCTCCAATCAAACTTTCTGTTCTCCCAATCTTCTGTTCTCCAAACTTCTTTTCTTCCCTTCATCCAAAAAAAAACTCCCCTTTCTCCAAGCTCTCCCCCTCTATATAATTTCCCTTCCTTGAGAATATCTTGGGCTTACTCCACCGCCCCAAAATCCCCCTCTCGAGCCCCTCAACATTTACCCCTATCACTAGTTCATTCATACACGGTTCTTTATAAAAATGTATAATTAATTACTCTCATGGAAAAATTAGTTGGTTTTGGATTGACGGTCGTAAATATTTATTACGGTGGGGATTATCACCCCAAGGTTATCCATTCGGGACAAGTTTCATTAAATACAAGTCTATCCGCCATCCTTGATATTTTAATGTTGTTAATGTAATTAATAAAATATTATATAATTAGTTGCCCCTTGTTAACTTGGACATGATGTGTCTTAATGATCCACCTTATCCGTCGAGACTACTTAGCTTGAGTTTTAAATTCCAAGATTAACATTGATTAATTAAATATCCATTTTACATCACATCACGTTTATTCCAAAAATGATTATCTTATTATGGCTAACTTTTGAAATGGAATTAATCACACAATATTAATTTATAAATCAATATTTTAAATCTTACTTATATTGCATTTGTTACGATAGGGATATAAATGTTGCTGGAATATCATTTATTAATTAATAATAATAATTAAATCACCCTTTGACAATAATAAAAGGTGAATCAATCATAGCATTCTTAATTATTTGTTTATCACATGAGTACCCTATCATCAACATAGCATCCTTGTTCTTATAAACAAAGCACTTGTGAGGGCTTAAACAATTTTACTAATTAATTAGACACTATCATTACCCTATTCACAACAGTTCTTCTATGACAATGTTAACTGACGATACTTGTCTTAGTTTATTATTACAATGTTTTCATATAATTACTAATTCACTTATTTACACATTGACAACCTAACCATTCATTACCTAAGTTGATTGATGTATCCTTAACTGAGTTATCTATGACATTTATACTACTATTCAAGCATGACAAGTATGTTATACACCAGTAATATTGTACACGTACAAGGTGTGCATGCATGGCCAGTGTATGCACATGTCGGACATGTACTATAAACAAACCCCATTCCGCCTATGCATACTTGCTAACTAACAATAGTATCTACCCCCATGCAGAAGAGCAAGCATAATCTATAGTATAATTACTTTAACATCCTCGGTTATTTAACAGTTAACCCTTTACGATTTAACATCATTGTCTTTATGTTTACATTAGTTTAATCAATCAAGTACAGGAAGGGTGCCTACTTCCACTAACTCGGAATCAAGGAATACTAAACCCCCCAACAGTGCTAACTAACACATCCTCCCATCATAACCTACGTCCAGCATCCTCCCTATCCTTCCTCTGCTAGTACAACAGTGGATGTCTGACTCACCGATCTGACCACATAGAACTTGAGAGCGATAGCGTCGGCTGAACAGCGGACCTATCCTCCCCTAGCAGGCATCCGACAATCGTCATCACAACAAAATGGGGAGCGTGTCTCAGCACGGCCCTCCCACGACCTCGGGTCTCATGGAAACATAGGGTGGGAAACACATCCATCCCTCTCAACATACTGGGCCTACGCCCTTATCAACTCATACTTGCTGCTATCGGGATTATCAGTTTGTGTTATCGTATCCTCATTTTGGCTGCTAAGGTTTGCTGTATGAACATGTTTTTCCTTTCCAATGTGTATCAGATCAAGTAATTGGCTATCCCATAGCCCTTGTGTCCTGTAGGTTAATGTTTTGCAAAATACAATTTATAGAAAGCATTTTCCATTGATCGCCAATTGATCCATGTTATCATTTCATTTCATGTAACCTTTTAGCTCATCATAGATACATATAACTGTTGAGCCCAGAATTGGCCCTTTTTTACCATCATTTATCACTGTCCCTTACCTTGTCTTACACCAATTACCTTGGCAATTCAACTTATTGTCCTTATATATTCCCCAAATTACCAAGGTATGGCCGATTATTGTTTTATTGTATTAATACTTATGATTGTGATGATTTAAGCTGTGCATCTCTTAATTCGTGCTAACATGATGCAAATTATGAAGGTAGTAAGATCAATAGACCGCAGGAAGATCGGAGCTGAACAAGTCACGGAGGAAGGGACGTCCATTGCTTAAGGAAGGTTCCTTGGGGCTCAAATCGTCAATCAAGGCACAGTCGTGGCAGGGCAGCTGTAACATAAAGTTCTATCTTAAGTATGTCGCTGCTCGAATCCAGCTGTGAGCTGGAAGGACCGCCACTCTTGGGACAGTTGATAACTCCTCTCATATTTGGATATTTCAGTTCTGCCACGCATTGTAACAGCTAGATTATTTAGGGCGCCTGAAGATCATAGATCTTCATGGCTGCCCAATTATAGGTTTAGATGTTGCAACTGTATGTATAAATATGTGGTATTATCTCGATCGAGGGGTTGGACAGCAATGAATTAATTCATCTTGTATTAGCAGTGAAGCCGAAACTGTGTACTCATCCTTCTGTTAATATAAGGAGTTGCTTCTGAGTTAAAGAGAGTGTTGTTCAACCAGCGTCTCTGTGTGAAGACTGGGGCCCGTCTTCCACAGAGATTGCTGTGTTAATTTAGGATTTCATCTTTCTGTTGTGTGATGATTTGATCTTTCTTTTGTACGCAGCAGCAATATTCATTGTGTGGATTTCTCAGTAAATGATTTATTTGTGAGATTGGTAATTGGTATCAATAACAGTCGACTGAGTCAGGTTTGTTTTATGTAATTCAATTTCTGTTCACACTGTTGTGCTCATCCTGCAGCTGAAACGTAATCCCAGAAGTTCCTACGAATTAGCTTTCCTGTTATGTGTTGATTGATTTATATTTTGCAATTCAGCATCTTAGAACAGTTGCTTCAATCTCCCTTATTAAATTCTAGAGTAATGTTCAGGTCATGCTTCATGATTCCCAGCTTGATTTCATTAGACAGTTGATTATTTTAGAATGCAATTGAGATTTCCTTCCTGCAATCGTTGATTAGATCTGATATTCGTTCTGCTTGATGCATAATAGAAAAGGATTGTAGTACAGCAGTTAGAAGGCAATTGGGATTGCGTAGATTCTTGGGATGAACATAGATGATAGAAGATAAAAGTATTCACTTCTAATGGTTTGTGTTTAAGCATATATTGTGCACTTGTCCTTTGAAATAAAAAGACTTTCTCGGGTTGACAATAAATTTCATACGCTCTGTGTGTTGATATTTAATTATCTGCAATTAGAGTGCTTGACATTTTGGCGCCGTTGCCGGGGAAGGATAAAAATTAAACACTAGTCATTAGTTGTATCTGATAATTGCTTTCAGTCAGTCTTTTGGTTGTTTTTGAAATGATCTGCTTCGCATGAATACGAGGGGGGTAAAACGCGATCACCTCCCGACCCCCAAAACCCCACAAATTACTAACAGTACAGGTGGTTCGGGTCGTGGTCGAGGTCCACCGCTGGGCAGAAGAACATTCATTGACGACCTTGTTGACAAAACTGATTCAGCTGTCAGATCTCGTCAACAGGGGACTCCTATCAAAAGAGGCCCTACTGATCCTGGAGCGTTAGCATCAGGATCTACAGTGGAAGATACAGGAGCAGCGGTGATTTCTGCATATACTCCTGCTAAAGAAGGAACAGCTGATTCGGCTGTTGCAATTAAAGAGTACGCAGCTGTTACAACTGAAGAATACGCAGCTGCTACAACCGAAGAATACGCAGCTGCTGCAACCGAAGAATACGCAGCTGTTACATTTGAACAATACGCAGCTGTTACAACTGAGGTAAGGGATAAAGGAACAAACGAAGGAGAAGATACAGAAGAAAAGATGAATAACAGACATGAGAATGAAGAGGAAGAAGCAGTGGTACAATACCATCATGAAGATAATTCCCCGCCAGAAACTATGGCTACATTGCAATTCCCAATACAGCAGCTCGAGGGGACAGCTCCTATGAAAAACATCTCACCGTCGGTGTTACCCCGCTTCCATGGCAGGGCGGCAGAAGATCCAGACGAATTCCTGTTTGAATTCGATATCCTCTGTCGCAGCTATGATTATGTCACAGATGCTCAAAAGTTGAAGCTTTTTCCTGCCACCCTGAAGGACAATGCATTACGATGGTTCATGAGCCTTGGGGGAGGAACTGTTGCTAATTGGAACAAGATGAAGCAAGTGTTCCTGGAAAAATATCAAGAATATTGCAACACCAGGGACAAGAGGGAGGAGTTATTCAAAATGGTACAGAAGGAGGACGAAAGCTTGGAGGATTTTGTAGAGAGGTTGCTGTACAATGTGCAGAGAGCTGGACAGACGAACATGGGACTAGATGTGCTTAAGATAATCCTGCTTCGAGGAATCAGGGACGATTGTTTAGACATGCTAAATTTATTAGGAAAGGGGGATATCTCTAAAGAATCTTTTGAGACAATTGTGGAATTATGTAAGAGATATTCCAGGGGATCTTCTAGGCATAATAAGCAGCATAAACGAAATAACCTGGAACGTGATGTCTTCGACAGAACTCAGAAGTCATCCAATGGGGGAGCTACACGTGCAGAGATAGGCAATCTTCTTGAAAACTTTAAAACAGAACTGATGAGCTCTATCTCTTCAGAGATTGACGTCTTGAAGGCCAAGCAAAGACAGGCAGTGGAGGATCTCACACTAGGGGTGTTTTGTCCCCGATGTAGAAAGACTCATCCACTGAAAGAATGCCCCCTTGACAAAGTTCAAGTATGTCAATTGTGCGAGCTGAATCATGATATGAAAGAATGCCCCACGCTGCCCCAAGTGAAAGCTGTTCTGCAGGCATCAACTCCAGAGGTGGATTCAGCCTACTTTATTGCACAGAAGAAACCCTGGCAGCCCCGGAATCAAGGTATGTCTCCCGATTCATTTCCATTTTTGAATAATTTGAATAATTGGAATACTAATATGCAAAACGTGAATACACAATTCCCTTCAAATTATGCTCAGTGGAATTCTCCTCAACCTACGATGCAAGGTTATAATTCATGGAGTCCTTGGACACAGCCACCTCATCAACCTACTTCATGGTCTCCTGGATGGAGGAACTTCCATCCTGGGAATCAGTTTCCTCAACCACCTCCACCTCAACAGTTACCGTATCCTCCATATCCTCAATTTCAGCAATATCCTCAATACCTACCTCAGCAGTCGCAGCTGCAGCTGCAAAATAATCCTGTGCCTAACATACCAATACGGCCTCAGCTGCCTGCCCAACCTAACCCTAACCCAAATAATAAAACAGTCCAGCAACTGGAAACTCTCAATATGCCAGCCTACTCTCTCTCCCCTGTACCTTGTAATGACATTCGCTTACGGTCTGGGAAGGTAGTAGAACGTGTAACTTCAGAAAATATTCCACCAACTGTGTATGACAAAGGAGAGAGTTCCCAGCATCCTTTTGATCCGGTTCCTATCATTGAAGATGCTGAGCATCCCTCAGATGGGAGGGCTGAAACATTGAACGATGAAGTGGATAACACGCAGCCCACCCAGTTGGTAAGGCAACCACCTTACCCTGAGAGATTGATGCTGCCACAAAGAGGGGGGCAACCTCAGTTCAATCTCTTAGGAGAATTGAAGAACCTTTATGTTAAGATTCCCCTTTTACAAGCTCTTCAAGATGTACCTATCTACGCTAGAACTGTTCGGGACCTGTGCACTAAAAGACCGGGAAGGAAACCCAGAGATCCTCCTACTGTTCATGTTATAGGGAATTTATCCGCTTTAATGACTGGAAAAACCCCTGTAACTAAGTATGAGGATCCCGGCAATCCTACTGTCACTGTACACATAGGACAAACGCAGATACCCAACGTACTAGTAGATTTAGGAGCTGCGATCAATGTTATAACAATGGAGACTGTAAAAAAGCTCGGATTCACCAATATTAGACCGACCCCTACTATCTTAGAACTGGCAGACAGATCCACCATCAGACCTGAAGGGATTTTGGACGACCTCGTTATTTCAGTAGACTCGTGGGAATACCCTACCGATTTTCTGGTATTACAGCCAAAATCACAGCTGGGGGGACATCCATTGATTTTAGGGAGACCTTGGTTGGCTACAGCTGATGCTTGCATCAGCTGTCGATCAGGATCTATGACTATATCTGATGGCATGGAAACCAAAAATCTTACCCTGTACCCTCCAGCAAGGCCGAGTCTAGAAACTGAAACCTCCCTTTGGATAGAACAAGAAGAAGAAGAAGATGTTCAGCCATTACTAACAATAGGGAAGGCACTAACTTTCAAAAACAAAACAGAAGACGATGCCATTAATAATTTCATTAGCGAACCTGCTTCTGTAGACAAGGAAGTTTATCAACTTCTGAACAGTACCCTCGGCAAAGAAGAACAAGAACAGCTTACGGAGGAAGCACTAGCCAATGACGCAAATATAATCCCAGTATTGAAAAGCTCGAGAAGTATTCCTATTGAGGTAGAGCCTGGAAGAACTTTGAACATCAATCCTGCTCTCTCCTCAGAAGAACAAAAGCGCCTAACCAATCTCTTGAAGGAACGTAAGGGGGCATTCGCCTGGGAGTATACAGACATGAAGGGTATTCCTTCTAGTCTGTGCACTCATCATATTTATATTAAAAACGACTCCCGGCCTGTATGTCAACCCCAACGACGCATGAACCCCAATCTGAGGGATATAGTGAAGGAAGAAATCCAGAAAATCTTGGAAGCAGGATTCATCTATCCTATTTCAGACAGTGAGTGGGTTTCCCCACTTGTAATTGTACCCAAGAAAAACGGTAAATGGAGAGTCTGTGTCGATTATAGGGAGCTGAACAAGGCTACACAAAAGGATCACTTTCCTCTGCCCTTTATTGACCAGGTACTTGATAACTTATCTGGGAAGAAGTTCTTCTCCTTCCTGGACGGATTCAGTGGGTACAATCAAATCCAGATTGCTCCAGAGGATCAGGATAAGACCACCTTCACCTGCCCTTGGGGAACGTTCGCCTACAGGGTGCTTCCCTTTGGGTTGTGCAATGCACCTGCAACGTTCCAAAGAGCTGTGATTGGCATATTTTCTGAATTGGTAAATGATAGCATGGAAGTTTTTATGGATGATTTCACTCCTTATGGCAGGGATTTTGATGAAGCATTGGAAAATTTGAAGAAGGTTTTAATTCGCTGTGAACAGGATCGCCTCTCACTGAGCACTGAAAAATGCCACATGATGATGAGTGAGGGGGTGGTATTAGGACATTTCATCTCTACTAACGGTATTCAGGTGGATCCTTCAAAAATTAAGGTGATAAAGAATATACCAACCCCTTCAACTCAGAAAGAGGTGCGAAGTTTTCTGGGACATGCTGGGTATTACAGGAGATTCATAGAAAACTTCTCCAAACTTGCTTCTCCTTTGTTTTCATTGTTAATGAAGGATGTGCAGTTTGCATGGAGTACAGCATGCCAGACAGCATTTGATAAGCTTAAAGAGAAACTGTCCACAGCCCCTATTTTAAGGGGACCTAATTGGACCATACCTTTCCACATTTCTTCAGATGCTTCTGATACCGCCATTGGAGCAGTACTAGGACAGCAGGATGGTCAAGTACCTTATGCTATTTATTATGTGAGTAAAAACTTAGCCCCTGCTGAACTAAATTATACTGTTACTGAAAAAGAATTTCTTGCTATTGTTTATTCTATTAATAAGTTTCGGCATTACATTACTGGGTATCCTACATTTGTGCATACTGATCACTCTGCCATTAAGTATTTAATGAATAAACCTGTCACTAATGCCAGAGTAACCAGGTGGCTTTTATTATTACAGGAATTTGATATTATTATTATAGATAAACCTGGAAAAGAAAATGTTGTTGCTGATTTTTTATCACGATTTACTAACAGTGATGACAGTTCACCTGTTGAGGATGCTTTCCCGGATGAACATTTATTTGCACTCTCAGCTCATTCACCCTGGTATGCAGATGTTGCTAATTATTTGGCTGCAGGGAAACTTCCGCCACATATGTCTAAACGAGAGAAAAGAAAAATTATTCAGCAAAGTGCCAGGTATTGTTGGCTCAAAGGCCATCTCTTTTACACAGGACCTGATCTTGAAATTAGAAGATGTGTAAGGGAAGATGAGATCTTTCATATACTGAAGGCCTGTCACGATGAACCTTGCGGAGGACACTTTGCAGATAAAAGAACAGGACATAAGGCGTTGCGAATGGGCTATTATTGGCCGACACTGTTCAGAGATGCTAAAAAATATGTTCAGTCCTGCGACAGCTGCCAAAGGATGGGCCAACCTAATAAGACAGACCAGATGCCTTTACAGCCCCAAGTGGTACTAGAACCGTTTGATAGATGGGCATTGGACTTTGTTGGTCCTATCAACCCTCCTTCCAAACAAAAGATGTACATCTTGGTGTGTACAGACTACATGACTAAGTGGGTAGAAGCTGTAGCTTTGGCTAAGGCAAACGACCAGGCGGTGATTGATTTCCTGTACAGTGAAGTTTTTACCCGTTTTGGAGTACCAAAGGAAGTAGTTACCGATGGCGGACCACAATTTATTTCACATCAATTTGAATCTTTGCTCCGAAAGTATCATGTGCAGCACAAGATAGCTTCACCTTATCATCCCCAGGCCAATGGTCAGGTGGAAAGCACTAATAAAGTTATCGAAGCAATCCTTACTAAAACAGTTAAAAGCCATCGAAGGGATTGGGCTGACAGACTTCCAGAAGCACTGTGGGCATATCGCACGACTTGGCGCAACACCACGGGCTTTTCTCCCTATGATCTGGTGTATGGTAAGAGTGCCATCTTTCCAATTGAATTTGAGATCAAGACCCTGAAAACAGCCATTGAAATGAACCTGGATGTAACAGAAGCCCAGAAAAGAAGATTGAATCAATTGAATGAACTGGATGAGAAACGATTAGCTGCGGTAGACCAGACTGTGCTGCTTCAGCAACAGAGATCTAACTGGCATGACCGATTCATCAAAAAGAAAATCTTCCATGAAGGAGACTGGGCACTACTGTACGACTCTAGATTCAAGAAAGATTTCAAAGGGAAATTACGCACAAGATGGCTGGGTCCATATTTGGTTGACAGGGTATTTGACAACGGCACTGTTCGCCTGGTCACCATTGATGAAAACCGTATGCCATTACTTGTTAATGGCCACAGGCTGCGACTGTATCGGAAGCCCATTTCGAAAGATGCATTCATTTCACAGATTGCTGCTGATCCAAACTACCAATTGGCACCAGAGCAGGAACATTTTTCTACCTTTACCAAATCTTAAAATGAAAATCATATTTGCTGTACATAAATAATTTCTTGCTGTAGCGTATAATTGTCGTTTTTTTTCTTTTTTTCATTTGATCTCTTTGCTTGCTGTTGTCTTTTAAGAAAAAAATTTCAGGGAAGCGCCAGGAGAACGTTTGGGGCCCATAATGAAAATCTCTCTGTGCCGTCCTTGTGTTAAAAAAAAAAAAAAAAAAAAAAAAAAAAAAAAAAAAAAAAATCGACAGCTGCAACATATTTTCCGGCAGCTGCAACATATTTTCCGGCAGCTGCAACATATTTTTCCGGGAGCCGTAATGCCCTTTCCGACAGCCGTCAATCTTTTTCGACAGCTGCAACTTTTGCGGCTGCAACATCAGCGGCTGCAACTCCGGCAGCTGCAATCTCGGCGGCTGCAACTCCAGTTTCCGCGGCTGCCACCTTATCTTCCACGGCTGCCATCTCATTTTTCCGCAGCTGCCATTTCATTCACCAGATATGGCCACCTCATCTTCCACGGCTGCCATCTCATTTTCCGCAGCTGCCATTCCATTTACCAGCCACAACCGTATTCTCCATTTCCCGGTAGCCGTAAATTTTTCCCGTCCGCCGTCAAAATCTTTTCCGATAGCTGCAACTCCGGCAGCTGCAATCCCGGCGGCTGCAACATCTTTTTCTTGCAGTCGCCACATCACTTCCCGGCCGCCACCTCATTGACCAAGTCACTTCCACACCACAGCTGTCATTTCTTTCCAGCGGCTGCGACATATTTCCCATATTCGAAAAATCTTTTCCCGCCAGCCGTAAGTTTCTTCCGCCGCTGTAAAATTTTCCCGTGACAGCCGTAATTTTTCCCGGATATTGTGAATCTTTTTCCGGCTGCCACGAATTCTTTCCCGATGGCTGTAACTTCTTTCTTGTCAGCTGCAACAAGCTTTTTCATCGGCCGTGTGATCATTTCTTTGGCAATTTGCAGTGGTAACTCCCGTGTTAACAGAAGGATTGTTCAACTTGCTAATTATGACGCTGATTCAGCCCAGTCCTGCCGGCGAACTCATCATTTCAACCCGGAGGATGCGACGCCTTGTGTTTTACCGGCGAAGGAAATCAGTGCCTTATCCGAGTCATCATGATTCCACGTCTGATTGTGCACGCGTTCGGCTCCATGACGTCACCAACTCCATGCTCCACCAGTTTCCGCAGCCTTCCGACGCACAGTTTTATGAGGTATGGCTTTCATTTATCACGTGACTAAGTATTGATATCATGTAAACGAGATTGGCCGTACCTTCACTCGTACCACCATTTATATCTGATTGAACCTTTCCCTCGTACGACGTCATACTAATAACTGCCACCTTCCCCAATTCGGCATGAAAACTTTAAACTCCTCTCTGCGCTTAACTTTCCAAATTAGTTCATTCGCTCAACGTCTCCGCTCAACGATTCGTGCATTCTCCGCGCTGCAACTTCTATTCTGGATCCTGTACTCTGTCGAAACAACAGTTCTATCTTGCAGCCAGGACCATGGGCATTCCAGTTCGCCATGAACCTTTCAATACCCGGGAACTTAGACGGAATTTGCAGGTTCTGGCCATTTTTCAAGCCGCTGGCTGGGTCGAGTTCTTTGAACGATTGGATGGATTCGACCGGGACGCAGCCCTGCAATTCGCATTGAATCTTACTAAAACACACTCCACGGTGTGGGGGCTGTGTATAGATGTTTCGGAGGTCATTATATCCGAGGTTACAGCTATCCCATTGGTGGGAAAACCTTGGTTTAATCGTCGAGTCCCTGCAACGGTTGCACGGGAACAATTTTTACTTCCAGGGGAGCAAGTTGAAGCATCCAGGAGAGGGATTGCATTGAAGTCACTGCCGCAGCCATGGGACCAGGTCGCTATCTTCCTCAAGAAATACATAACTTGCGAAGGTAGATACCAAACTGTGTACAACTCTGAACTTCCTTTGCTTTCTCATCTCCGTCATGGCATTTTGTTAAATATTCCATTTTACCTATTGCATGATTTGCGCCATATGGCAACATTCGTCCAATCTGCAAAGCACCCATTATCCTCCCTCACCCACCATGGCCTCATTAAGTTAATTATTAAAAGAACCCTGGCCCAACATAATATAACATGGGAGCAATTCATCACCCGGCCACAGCAACCTGTTCCCTTGAGGGTTATTCCATTACAGCAATTACCGGTTCCGCCACAACAGGAGGACCGGAGTTCCTCCAGTGAAGTTGGGGGGAGGGATGAAACGGAAGAAGAACCACAGAGGGAACAGGCAGGACCATCCGGGAGGAATGAAACGGAAGAAGAGCAACAGGGGGCACAGGCAGGAACATCAGGGGTTGACAAAACTACAGAAGAAGAACAACCCGAGGCACAGGCAGAGCCGTTTGAAGTATATGAATCCCCAGCACAAGCAGAACCAGTGGGGGATGACACTGCATCTGAAGGAGAGCGAGGGGAAGCGCAAACAGAGCTGTCAGGCGACAATATAGATGAAACCCTCGTGGAAAACCTAGACAACAGGGCAGCTCCGACAGCAGAAGGTGAAATTGGAGCAGCATCAAAAGCTGCGACAATGGAACCTGAAGATGACGGAGCTAGAGCAATGGAGGACGACATTGAGCTGGTCACAATCGAGTCTTCACCGGAATGGGCAGGAGGAGCAGCTGTGATTGAAGAAGAACAGCATGGAGGGCAGGTAAATATTCCTTTAACTTCAGCTTTGCCTCCCTATATTCCAGCTCCACGAGAAGAAACACTACAAAAAGGAAAGTCACAAAAGAAACCCCCACAGAAAAGGAAGAGGGCCACCAATGAGTTTGATTTAGTGGCACCAATCAGAAGGAAACGAACTCGGTCAATCACAGCAGCAGAGGCAGCCAGAACAAAATGGGCAACCTTAGAGACACAGGTTGAACCCCCAATCCTTACACCGAAACCGAGGGATGCTCCACAAAGGCCAGTGGAGGAAGAGCCGGGGGTTGAGGGACTCTTGTATGAGAATGCAATGCTGAAAGAGGACCTCCAAGCACTTAGAAAGGAGCTGGAAACATGGAAGGAAATCTGCCAAAAGCAGGGTGGAAGAAAGATGTATACATTAATAGAGGCTGCAGACCAAGTGGAGGAAACAGCTTCTACTGAAGCTGGAGAAAAGGATGAGCGAATACTCTGCCCCACCTGTGGGGAGATCTTTGAGGAAGCAGGCCATAAAATTTTACTTAGCACCTATTCAGCACAACAGCCTGCAGCCACAGAAGGGAAAGCAGTGGAGAAAGAGGATGCTGCAACACAAGAACCAGCACCTTTAAACATCCTTGCTGCAGCTGCTACTTCCCATGATGCAGAAGTCATAGAACAGATGGGAGAAGAATAGGGAGTGGAGGATGCCCTGGAAATTTATAAGGAATGTATGGCAATTCCAAAATGCTCCCACGACATAGAAATCATAGAACAAATGGGAGAAGAACGGGAGATGAAGAATGCTCTGGAGCTTATAAAAGAGTATAGTGAGACCCCAGAGTGTTCTCATGACACAGAAATCATGGAGCCAAGGGATACTCTGGAGGATAGTGAAGAATTTTGTGCTGTAACCCCAGAACGTTCCCAGGACACAAGAATTTTAGAAGGAGAAATGGAAATGCAGGACAGTGACAAGTTGAAACAGGATGCTGCAACACAAGAACCAGCAATCCTGAACTTGACCGTCCAACCGACTGAGCAGACAGAAGAAGAAGCCGGGACAGAGGATATTCTGGCATTCAACGATGAACTCTGGGTGGTGACCCCAGAAAGCTCTCATGATACAGAACTCGTAGAAGAGAGCTGCAGCAAAATAAAGATGAAGATGTAAGCCAGGATGTTGTCACACAAGAACCAACATCCTTGGATGCTGCAGCAAGAACCCCTGAACTGCAGTTGGAGGATAACCCGGGAGTAGAGATCATTCCTGATACACAATGGAGTGATGATGAACAGGTACAGACACCCTGCTCAGGTGACACTGAAATCTTGGAGGAGGAGCTGCAAATTGAAAAGGATATCCAATCTCAGCAGCCAATTGACAAAGAAGACACTGTTACACAAGAACCAGTGTCTCCAAAAGCAATAAAGGCAGCTGCTGAAGAAGGTTTAAGGGATGTTGCTGTTACACAAGAACCAGCAACTCCCTTGATAAGATTAGATGCGCTGGAAGACACTGTCCCACAAGAACCAGTGCTTCCACCTCCTACAGGTATCATTGAATTGGATTCAGATTGAGTGTGTCTTTTCAACTTCCCCAGGCATAGCATAAGAGAACTGCAGATATTAGCAAGTAGCGGGAGAAGGGGAACAGTAAAGTTGGGAGCTGCTGGGTTGCTCACAGAAATTTTTCAAAGGGATAGAGGGGATGCCTGATTTATCTACATTCTTTCCTCTTGCCTGGACAAGGTTCAGTATAATATTCAGATGCAGGTTGTTGCATGAGGACATGCAACAGGATAGTTGGGGGGAGATGTTGAGCCCAGAATTGGCCCTTTTTGACCATCATTTATCACTGTCCCTTACCTTGTCTTACACCAATTACCTTGGCAATTCAACTTATTGTCCTTATATATTCCCCAAATTACCAAGGTATGGCCGATTATTGTTTTATTGTATTAATACTTATGATTGTGATGATTTAAGCTGTGCATCTCTTAATTCGTGCTAACATGATGCAAATTATGAAGGTAGTAAGATAAATAGACCGCAGGAAGATCGGAGCTGAACAAGTCACGGAGGAAGGGACGTCCATTGCTTAAGGAAGGTTCCTTGGGGCTCAAATCGTCAATCAAGGCACAGTCGTGGCAGGGCAGCTGTAACATAAAGTTCTATCTTAAGTATGTCGCTGCTCGAATCCAGCTGTGAGCTGGAAGGACCGCCACTCTTGGGACAGTTGATAACTCCTCTCATATTTGGATATTTCAGTTCTGCCACGCATTGTAACAGCTAGATTATTTAGGGCGCCTGAAGATCATAGATCTTCATGGCTGCCCAATTATAGGTTTAGATGTTGCAACTGTATGTATAAATATGTGGTATTATCTCGATCGAGGGGTTGGACAGCAATGAATTAATTCATCTTGTATTAGCAGTGAAGCCGAAACTGTGTACTCATCCTTCTGTTAATATAAGGAGTTGCTTCTGAGTTAAAGAGAGTGTTGTTCAACCAGCGTCTCTGTGTGAAGACTGGGCCCGTCTTCCACAGAGATTGCTGTGTTAATTTAGGATTTCATCTTTCTGTTGTGTGATGATTTGATCTTTCTTTTGTACGCAGCAGCAATATTCATTGTGTGGATTTCTCAGTAAATGATTTATTTGTGAGATTGGTAATTGGTATCAATAACAGTCGACTGAGTCAGGTTTGTTTTATGTAATTCAATTTCTGTTCACATTGTTGTGCTCATCCTGCAGCTGAAACGTAATCCCAGAAGTTCCTACGAATTAGCTTTCCTGTTATGTGTTGATTGATTTATATTTTGCAATTCAGCATCTTAGAACAGTTGCTTCAATCTCCCTTATTAAATTCTAGAGTAATGTTCAGGTCATGCTTCATGATTCCCAGCTTGATTTCATTAGACAGTTGATTATTTTAGAATGCAATTGAGATTTCCTTCCTGCAATCGTTGATTAGATCTGATATTCGTTCTGCTTGATGCATAATAGAAAAGGATTGTAGTACAGCAGTTAGAAGGCAATTGGGATTGCGTAGATTCTTGGGATGAACATAGATGATAGAAGATAAAAGTATTCACTTCTAATGGTTTGTGTTTAAGCATATATTGTGCACTTGTCCTTTGAAATAAAAAGACTTTCTCGGGTTGACAATAAATTTCATACGCTCTGTGTGTTGATATTTAATTATCTGCAATTAGAGTGCTTGACAATAACATTTCAATAATTCACATAAGAAGATGGTATCCACGTACCTAATCATATATTTCACATTTCATTAATGAAAACATATAAACATATACTGCAATCGTAAAATAAGGAAATCATATGATAATCATGACATCATAATCGCATAACATAGTAACATCATAATTATGGTGAAATCATAAAACAGAGTAACATCATATAACGAGGTCCAATATAGTTTACTCAGTCGAGCTGAGTTCAACAGAATATATAAGAAAATAAAGTATGGTGTATCTAACTAATAAATATGCCGAATCAAAAATATGGGCGTTACACGTCCCGTCCTGTGTATTAGTAGACTACGACATCGTCGCATCTCTCATGCAGGTAAATTGCGACGTCGCACTATCTGCAAAGCCAGAGTGCGCCGATCTGTTGAGACTTAGCTTACAGGCATCCAGCCTCTTGTTTGACAGTCTGAGCCTTGTTTTGATGTATGAACTCCCTCTGTGCTGTAACATTCAGCCAAAGATCCCATTTTGATTTGTGTGTTGAGAGTTTGGTTTATTTGGATTGATTTTGGGTTCCGCTTTGTACAAGTTTGAAATCGGTAGTGGCGGATACTTTTTTCTCCCCCACCTTCATCCATTCGCTCTTGCATTCCCTTCCTTCCATCCCTGATCTGATCATTGTATTGGATCAGCTTCTAGACCTCATTTATTTTTGTTTTGAGATTTGCTTGCTTAGTTTGCTTGTTGCTGCTTGATTTTGAGTTAAGTGTGTCATTTCTAATTGGTTGAGTGCTTGTCTTTTCTTGAGTTTTCTGAGTGTATGAGTGCCGTAAGTAGCATTTTCTTTTCAATCATTTAGATCTGAAAACAAAGTTGTCTTCAAGTTTATTGCTTTAATACATCCATTGAAAAATTAAAAGTGCTTCTTTCCCGTTATTTCTCAAGAAATTTATTGAAGAAAGATAATTGTGCATTGGAATGTTTTGGGAAAGATGAATGAAAATATGATTGATTGTGTTTTTCTTGAATTATGAGTTATTCATCTTCTTGAAATGCTCTAGTACATTTTGTTTTCTTTCAAAAGTTGTTTCCATGCTAGGAAAAGATAGGTGCATTTTTTATTTTTGTTGCCTTTATATCATTGAAAAGAGAAAATGAAAAGCTTGCATTTCCATTTCAGAATCCTCTCATCTCATTACTTAGTGTTGTTTTGATTTGAAAAAGAAAAGAAAAGAGAAAAATACTTTGATTTGGATAGTAGTGTTGCATACGTTTGTGTGTTTCGTTGAAAAAAGAAAAGAGTACTTTCATTGTCAAGTTTGCTTGCATTGGGAATTGTGTTGCATTGAGTTTGTTTGGCAATACCATTGGAAAAGGATTTCTCCTTACCATAGGTAGAATTCATCGAAAGAAAAGAATATTTCATGCATGTAGCAAAGACTTGCATTCTGTTTTCGATTATGTACTCACCTCATGCATTCACCTAACCGTCCAAGATAAAATTAACGGTACAACTAGGTAAAATTTTTAGTAACTTGTGTGTAAGTTAGAGACGTGTTCTGGCATCGTTAAGCATGGTAGCTGTCGTTACTTTCCAGCACTATATTCCGGGGGTATTGTAGTCTTCCACGTACATCAGTATATCGAGCTCCTTCACTTACCCACCAAGTACCATAATCTGTACTTGGCATATATCGAAGGGTGTATCACGTACTCACCACGTATATCAGAAGGTCTCGTGCCAACGGCTATGCATTAGATAGCACCACTACGGATTTGAGCTCCCACGTACCTTGCGTATATCGGGAGACACCATTAGGATTCCTAAAACCAACCGAGTTAACCATTTGGTCGTCTTGGCAAAGCAATACATCGAGAACAACACTCGGGGAGATTAGAACGCACATCCTGTCTAGGTAGTTAGGTATGCAAGCAAGGGTACGGTCCCAATCCTCCTTGTCACGTCATACTGTTGGACCCTGCAGTATATTGCGGTTTGTGATGCCTTGATAATCCCGTGAGGTTCCAGACTTTTGAATCCACTCTATCACATAAGTTTGCTTGTTGCCTTAGTTTGAGTAGGTTTTCTTGGACTTCTTTTCTTTTAGAATACCTTTAGGAGAAAACGTTGTTTCGGCCTTTTTTGGCTGATTTTCCTAATACACTGGTGGATTTTCCCTGGAGAAGGTCCCGTAGGATCTTGAACTTGCCACCTGAATTTCCTCTTAATCCGAAGGTTATTTCGAGGGTAAGAATGGATCAGCGTAACACGGTCATAGTTACTGAAGTAGGGAACCCCACCTTGAATATTGGCGGACATTTTTCTCCACCAAATTCACCTGCCTCTCATCCCATGCAGGATGAAGAAGCACAAAACCCTTCTCCTGTCATCCCGGGAGAACCTGGATCGTTGGAATGGATAAACCAACCCCAGGATGACCCTACTGCAGCTGTTGGTCCTTCAGCATCTTACTGTACATCTTCTACAGACCATCCAGTGGCTCATTTTTCCACCTCATCCTCACCTAGTGAGACTACTCAGGAAGACACTTTAGCCTACTTTTGTGACCAATTGGCTCACTTTCATTTCATAGCTGAAGAGTGTCGGTAGTCAAGTCTCCAACGACGGGTTGAAGACCCATCGTTACCCCCTTATCAACCCATCCCAGTTCGTTCGATATCTTTCAGATCACCTGAAGCACCCCACCCTGTGACCACTAATGAGAATGGTCAACCCTCGCAGGAATCCAGTCCTGCACCTCAAGTGAACCAACCGGTGGAAGGACAACGGTCCAATACACCTGTCACTACCACGGTTACTTTACCAGTTCCTCCCCCACCTCAAAATTCGAGGGGAGGGTAATCCATTCCTACGGATTATCTTATTGGTAATGTTATTACCACGGTAGCTAGTCAACAACCCATGTTGGTTAAACCTTTGAATAGTGGTCAGCCTGTTGTGGCTGGGGGGCAACTCTCGTTTCCTAACCAGAACGTTGGTGGAGTCCCCAACGGACCTTCCGTTGGACCTACCCAACCCACTAGACCGTCCACCACGGGATTATCTCATGTCGGAGGGCCGTCAAATGTAACCCAACCCTCATGGATTCAAGCGTATCTAGGTTCCGTTAACCCTGCGCCAGGCCAACCCAATCCCGAAAACGCACCATACGGGATACCTTATCCCAGAAATCCTTACACTCTATGGGGGCAACAACCTATGTTGCAACACGGACCCCAACCAACTATCCCTCATGTACGACCACCCCCAATCGGTCCTCCCCCACCTCCTATTGGAGGCGGCGGGCCCCCACATAAGGAATGGTGACTTGGTTATTAACTTACACGTTCTCATTGTTTGCAAACTAATTGCCCTATCTTTCTGTCATTTAATCGAAAATCCTGGAAAAGATTCCAACTTGAACCAAAAATATATCACCAGTCCGCAGATATTGGCTTACCTTTCTATTATCCCTTCGAAGCATCTCCACGTTGGGTTGTCATATTTATGGTCATGAGAATATTTTTGTGGCCAGATGGAGGTTTCCCCTGTTCTTAATAGTCTCAAAAATATTGTCATTGTGGAGCTCGATTACAGAATGCTTTAGTCATTAAAGAGGGACATTGTTTATTTTTAAATCTTTCCTCTCGTTTTGATTATTCGTTTTTCATTGGATGCAGATATTGAAGGTTTCAATACGAAGATACCAAATCGAGGTCGGATATGATCGTTGAATCCGCTGTCTACATCATCGCCTAAACCATTGGGACACTTGCCATTAATTTGTCAATTATCGTTGCACCGGATGGCCTATAAAAGGAGCAATAGTCTGACTGTCGAGATGGGGGGATCTTCACAGAAAATCAGAAAATGACTGTGTCTCTTTTCTAAAACTCTTTTCCTTCTTTGACTGTGCTTCAGAAGGGAATATTTGAGGGGACGCTGCCAGAGAGAAGGGATGCGATGGAGGACTGTAAACTGTGTTTTCCTTGTTCTCTATTCTATTTCTTTTGTATGCTTGAAGAGGGACACGTGAGAAGATCGACAGAAATGATATGCTGCCTCTGTACATATTCCAGTTTTGTTTTGATTTTAATTAAATAAATTCTGGTTATGTTACAGCATCTCCATATTTGGTAATATTGTAAATTTTTATTTCAATAGTGCTTATTTCTGTTAATCTTTTCATGCTTATACATTATTGATAGAAAACATTTGTGTTAATATCAATTTGGAACATATTCTCTTCAACTACTTGTCATTATATTCTGGATTAATAATTATATCTTTGTTCTTTGTGATAATGATATAATTAACTTTAAGTTACATATAATTTAAATTCTACTTTGTGGGGGTTTTAATTATATATTA
The DNA here is from genome assembly GCA_027924585.1 of Larix kaempferi. Taxonomy (NCBI): domain Eukaryota; kingdom Viridiplantae; phylum Streptophyta; class Pinopsida; order Pinales; family Pinaceae; genus Larix; species Larix kaempferi. The sequence goes on along the minus strand of BSBM01000001.1, from coordinate 34,538,258 downwards.
ATTTAATCATTTCTCTAGGATCATATGGCAATCTTTTAATTTTTTAACTTGCTCTCAGCTGAGATAGGTTTAGATAGTTAGCTTACACTTAGATTTCTTTTAGTTTTCATTTATTAGTTTACTTTTAGCAGCTGCCAAATTAATTGTTTATATTTTTAGGTAATTTTCTGGTTTTAGAAACAAAACAAAAACAACACCCAAAACATGAGACTTTCACTAAGAAAGCAAAACTAGAATTAACTTAGACTTAGAAATTAACATTAGGATTTAGATTAACCATAGATTAGCTTAGGAAATTTTTGCTGAATTTAAATTATATTCTCCTTAAGAGGATAAAATTTAGCTGGTAGTAGGAGACCATAACCTGCGAAATCAAGCTATTTTAAACATACCGAGAGCTTCCTTAAGCAATCTGTGTGGGTTTGATTTCCTCAATTGACCGAGGTCAGAAAATCTGGCCAACACCTCTACAAGAAGAAGATTCGGAAGAAGATGATGATAGTTTCTATTCTGATATTTTTGATATTTTATTAAAGGTTGATGAACATGAAATATCAGGTTCAGATGCAGATCCATATGTGCTCCGACAGTTTCCAAAGTGGGCCCAAAATACTCTCCAATCTGTTGGTCCTAACATTGAAAATCCTGGCGATCCAAGGAGAGCTCGAGCAGACTTTCAAAGAGCAGGTATGGCTCTTTCATATTCTGATCCATTATTGTTTGAGAAAAAAAATTTGATGATAGGTTCAGATCCTAAATCATACCATCATTCCCACCGAGATATGAGATGGAAAACTGCCATGGATGAAGAGTACGGTTCTATTCAAAAGAATGCTACATGGGAGCTAGTTTCTCTTCCACCTAGGAGGAAATTAGTCCAATGCAAATGGGTCTACCTCACAAAGGTTACTGCTGATGGCTCAACCTGCAAATACAAAGCTAGGTTGGTTGCAAAAGGATTCTCCCAAGTCCAAGGAATGGACTACACCGAGACCTTTGCACCAGTTGCAAAGATGGATTCTATCCGCCTAGTTTTGGCAATTTCTGCATCTAAGCACTGGGAAGTGCATCATATGGATGTGAATAGTGCATTTCTTCATGGAAATCTGAAAGAAGAGATTTACATGAAGCAACCTAAAGGATACATATCAGATCCGACATTAGTGTGCACATTGAAGAAATCATTGTATGGTTTGAAACAGGCCCCAAGAGCTTGGTATGCAAAGATGGACTCCTTCCTTCTGTCACAGAATTTTGCAAGATGCAAATCAGATCCAAATGTGTACCTACAGCAACATGAAGGTAATTTTTTTATTATTTTCCTTTATGTTGATGACCTTTTGATAACTGGAAGCAATCTTGCTTCGATCGGCAACATAAAATCTGCTTTAAATCTAGCTTTTGACATGAGTGATTTGGACTTGTTGAAGCAATTCCTTGAGTTAGAGATAACTCAACATTTTGATGGGATCACCATATCTCAACAAAAATATGTTTGGGACCTGCTAAATAAATTTAATATGTCATATTGTAAGGCAAAACCATTCCCATTCCTCTCGGGAATAAGACTAGAGGATGGTGATTCCACACCATTGGTGGATTTGACACTTTATCGACAGTTGATTGGAAGTCTTATATACTTGACACACTCTATGATTGATATTTATTATTCCATGAGTGCCGTGTCAAGATATATGCAGCAGCCCCATGAGCTTCATTGGAGGGCAGCAAAGAGAAGCTTGCACTATGTGTAGGGTACTAGAGACTTTGGCATACACTATGTTGCAGATTCCGAGCTAGATTTAGTGGGATTCACTGATTTAGATTGGGAGGGTGATAGAATTAATCGGAAGTCCACTTCCGGATATGTTTTCATGATTGGAACAGGGCCTATTTGCTGGTCAAGCAAAAAGCAGGCAGCCATTTCCTTATCTTCAGCAGCGGCAAAGTATCGAGGAGCGGTCAATGCTTGCATTCATGCAGTTTGGTTGCAGGGTATTCTAGCAGAGTTTGATATTGGTAGCACCACTTCGACTCTCATATTTTGTGACAATCAAAATGCTATCAAGATCTCTATGGATCCAGTTTAGAGATGGAGGACCAAGCATATCAATATCCACGTGCACTACATCCGAGAGCTTGTGCATGACAAAACCATTGTTTTGCAATATTGCCCTACAGAAGAGCAAATTGCAGACATATTCACCAAGAACTTCACTGAGAAGAAGTTCTCTTACCTCCATTCATTTTTGGGGATGAGTTCTACTATGGTGGAGACAGATTAGATCCTTCATTGTTTAGCTTGAGGGGGGGCTTTCTTCCCACTGGGTTTTTCCTCTTTCCTCACTTAGATTTTTTCTAGCATTTTTGGATTATTTTACGTATTGGCGTGACCTTTGGTCTCAGTAAACAGGGCCCTATCATTTATTTTTTACCTCATAGTATAGCTTGTGGGGGGGTGTTAGTATATTCTCACCATCATGCAGTCATGCATTTGCATGCAGCCCAGTCATCAGTGAGGTGTCACCCGGCACTTAGTCCCTAGTTTGCTAGCCCCGGGAGATTCTTTCTGCTCAGTTCCAGCTCTCCTAGTCCATGATGCACCTATTTTGAGTCTCCTAACTTGACATTTGCGCCTCTCTCACCTACCACCAGTGACACACTCAGCTAGTTGCTTGATTTGTGGATCTTTACCTGATTTGGGGATAGCTTGACTAGTTAACTGACTAAAACACTCCAATGGACAACCAGAGAGACTAGTTTGACTATTCTGACTCCAAACTGCTCCTCATGCGCCCTCCTTGGATTCTCCTTCACTACATTAGTGCTTCATGCATCAGTTACACCTACCTACATTCATTTAGACTCAGTTTGACACCTGGTTGACCGTTACTTGTGCATTGATGACACTACCACTGATCTGATGATGAGGACTCCTAGTGCAGACTAGCTACACCATGTAGGCTATTGAAATGACCTCTTTGCTTAATTCAAATTATTCAGTCATTGTTACTGCGTATTGTATTATATTCATCTTCTGAAACCAATAGAGCGCTGCTACAAGTGTTTTGCACAGTTCTCACATATTATTCTTTATGCATCTCCAGTAATTGTTTCTCTTGTTCCATAGATATGTTGTGTTGAATTTCATAATAATGAACTCCACTTCCTTAGAGTTGGATTTTTTGAGAGAAAAACAGAGGCAAGCAGTAGAAGACTTGGCACTTGGTGTATTCTATGCCAAATGCAGGAAGAAGCACCCACCGAAGGAATGTCCGCTTGACAAGGTGGAGGTATGTCGGATATGTGAATTAGATCATGACACCAAAGAGTGTCCTTCATTACCCAAATTCAAAGCAGTCCTGTAGGAATCTACTTCAGATGTGGAACAAGCTTATTTCATCGCTCAAAAGAAGCCTTGGCAACCTCGGAATCAAGGTATGAACCCATATCCATCACCTTTTTGGAATAATATGAATACACAATTCCCTTCACATTATTCCTATTCCAATAACCAATGGCATCCATCCCAAACTTCAATGCAAAATCCTAATCCTTGGACGCCATTGGCACAACAGTCAAACCAGCAAGCTCCTTGGTCTCCTGGTTGGAGAAATTCCTACCCTGGAAATCAATTTCCTCACAACCAAACTCCTCATCAATAGTATCCTCCTCAATAGTATCCTCACCAACAGTATCAGCAGCCATAGCTGCAACTCCAAAACAACGACGCACCAATGAACGTACCACTATGACCACAGCTATCTGCTCAGCCTAACCCCAACTCGGATAATAAAGCAGTACATCAATTCGAGACTGCCAACATGTCAACTTATTCCATTTCCCCAATTCCCTGCAATGACATACATTTACAATCAGGGAGGGTAGTGGAACCCATCGTCATTGAGGATGTTCTATCCTCTGTGACCGAAGCAAGAATGGATTGGAAATTCGAGAATTTAGTTAATACATCAATCCCCATCATTGAGGATGTTGAAATTCCTACTAAAACACTAGCTAAAACATGGGAAGAAACATACATTGAAACACAGCCTACACAACTGACAAGAGAACCACCATATCCTGAACGCTTGGCCTTGCAAAAGACAGTGGAACAACCTCGGTTCAATCTCTTAGGGGAATTGAAGAATCTGTATGTCAATATTCCACTGTTACAAGCCCTTCACGATGTACTTATCTATGCCAAGACCGTTAGGGACCTATGCGTTAAAAAGCCGGGAAGAAAGCCTAGGGACCCTCCTACAGTCCATGTAATGGGGAAACTTTCTGAATTAATAATGGGAATGCCTCCACTAGCTAAATATGACGACCCAGGTAACCCTACTTTTACAGTATACATTGGGCGTACTCAGATACCCAACTTCTTGGTAGATTTAGGTGTAGCCATAAATTTCATGACCATCAAGACTGTAAGGAAGCTGGGACTCACTAATCTCAGTCCTACCCCTACCATACTATAATTGGCTGATAGGTCCACTATCAAACCTAAAGGAATCTTAGATGACCTGGTGGTCACCGTCGATTCATGGGAATACCCTGCAGACTTCTTGGTTTTACAACCTAAGTCGCAGCTGGGGGGACACTCGTTAATCCTAGGAAGACCATGGTTAGCTACAACATACGCATGTATCAACTACAGATCAGGCTCTATGATGATTTCTGATGGGACTGACATCAAAAACCTGACCCTGTATCCTCCATCAAGACCAAGTTCTGACGCTAAAACTCTAGTATGGATGGATTTGAAGGAAGAGAAGGGAATTCAGCCATTATTAAAGATGAAAGGATCTGACCTTTAAAGCTGAAACTAAAGACGATGCCATCAGCAGTTTCATTAGTGATCCCACATCTATCACGAGACATGCATATAAAATTCTGAACAGTACCTTAAGCGAAAAAGAACAAGAGAAATTGACTGAAGAGAATCTAGTTACTAATGCTGAAATAATCCCAGTTATTAAAAACTCGAAAAGTGTTCCAGTAGAAATTGAGCCGGGAAAAACTTTGAACATTAATCTTAATCTTGGGCCCAATGAACTGGAACGTCTAATCACATTGCTGAAGAAACATAAGGGATACTTCGCATGGGAATTTACAGATATGAGGGGTATCCCCTCTAATTTGTGTACCCACCATATTTATGTCAAAAGCGACTCTTGGCTATTGTGCCAGCCTCAGCGCCGAATGAACCCGAATTTAAGAGATATCGTGAACGAAGAAATCCAAAAACTCTTGGAGGTTGGATTTATCTACCCAATTTCAGACAGTGAGTGGGTTTCCCCACTCTTGATCATGCCTACAAAGAATGGAAAATGGAGAGTTTGTGTAGATTACAGAGAACTAAATAAAGAAATGCAGAAAGACCATTTTCCTTTACCTTTTATTGATCAAGTTTTAGACACCCTGTCTCGAAAGAAATTCTTTTCCTTTTTGGATGGATTTAGTGGTTATAATCAGATCCAGATATCCCTCGAAGACCAAGACAAAACCACCTTCACCTGTACTTGGGGCACCTTTGCATACAGGGTACTTCCTTTTGGGTTATGCAATGCACCAGCCACATTTCAAAGAGTTGTGATTGGGATCTTTTCCGAGATGGTTAACGATTGCATGGAAATATTTATGGACGATTTCACTCCATATGGTAGTAGTTTTGATGAAGCATTGAAGAATCTGGAAAGAGTTTTAGAACGTTGTGAACAAACCCACCTGTCTCTGAGCACTGAAAAGTGCCACATGATGATGGACGAGGGTATAGTTCTAGGGCACTTTATCTCTTCTGGAGGTATCCAGGTAGATCCAGCAAAAATTAAGGTAATTGAAAATATTCCCACTCATGGAACACAAAAAGAGGTACGTAGCTTCCTTGGGCATGCTGGTTATTACAGAAGATTTATAGAAAAAAATTCCAAACTAACTTCTCCTTTAATTACTTTATTGATGAAGGATGCATAGTTTGTTTGGAGAGATGCATGTCAAATAGCATTTGCAAAGCTCAAGAAAAGGTTGTCCACAGTGCATATTTTACAAGGACCTAACTGGGATTTGCCTTTTCATATTTCCTCAGAGGCTTTAGACACTTCCATTTGAACAGTGTTGGGACAGCAGGAAGGTCACAGTCCATATGTTGTTTATTACATAGTAAGAATATGGCCCCTGCTGAACTAAATTACACTGTTACAGAAAAAGAATTCCTTGCCATTGTCTATGCCATTAATAATTTTAGACATTACATTACTGGATATCCCTACTTTCGTGCACACTCATCACTCAACCATTAAGTACTTAATGAATAAACCTATCACTAATGCTAGAGTAACTAGATGGTTGTTACTGTTACAAGAATTTGACATTACTATTGTAGACAGACCAGGAAAGGGAAATGTACTTGTTGATTTTCTTTCTCGACTTACTAACAATGCTATATGATGCACCAGTCAAAGATTCTTTTCCTGATGAACATTTGTTCGCAGTCTCAGCTCATTCCCCATGGTACGCAGATGTTGCTAACTATTTGGCTGCATGCAAGCTTCCAGCACACCTATCAAAGAGAGAGAAAAGAAATTTCATACAGCAGAGTGCTAGATACTGCTGGATAGATGGACATCTTTTCTATACAGGTCCCGATTTGGAAATCAGAAGATGTGTAAGGGAGGATGAAATTTACAGTATCTTGAAAGCTTGCCACGATGAGCCTTGTGGGGGAAATTTTGTTGACAAAAGAACTGGTCATAAGGCATTAAGGGTGGGATATTTTTGGCCAACAGTGTTCAAGGATGCAAAGAAATATGTTCAAGTTTGTGACAGTTTCCAAAGAATGGGCCAACCAAATCAACTAAATGAAATGCCTCTTCAGCCACAGCTGGTAGTTGAACCTTTTGATAGATGGGATCTGGATTTTGTAGGGCCTATCAACCCTCCCTCAGAGAAGAAAGTTTATATCCTGGTTTGCACATATTACATGACCAAATGGGTGGAGGCTGTAGCTTTGGTCAAGGCCAATGATCAAGCTGTAATGGATTTCTTATATGAAGAGATCTTCACCCTCTTTGGATTACCCAAAGAAATAGTTACAGATGGAGCACCGCAGTTTGTGTCCCATAAATTGGAAGCCATGTTGCAGAAATATCACATTCAGCATAAGATAACTTCACCATATCATCCACAGGCCAACGGTCAAGTGGAAAGCACGAATAAGGTAATTGAGGCTATTCTAACAAAAACAGTGAAGATTCACCACAAGGATTAGGCTGGAAGACTTCTAGAGGCTTTATGGGCATATCGTACCACATGGCGTAACACTACAGGTTTCTCCCCATACAAATTGGTGTACGCTAAGAACGTTGTCTTTCCCATTGAATTTGAAATTAAAACTCTAAAGACAGCCATAGAAGCAAATCTGGACTTGAAAGAGGCTCAGAGGAACCGATTGAATCAATTAAATGAACTTGATGAGAGGCACACAGTTGTTGTGCATTAGACAACATTAATTCAACAGCAGCTCTCCAAATGGCATGACAAGTTCATAAAGAAGAAAGTCTTCTGCGAAGGAGACTCGGCTTTACTGTATGATTCACGATTTAAGAGGGATTTTAAAGGCAAGTTGCGTACAAGATGGCTAGGACCCTACCAAATCGACAAAGTATTTGACAACGGTACAGTTTGTTTGACCATTATTGATGAAAACCAGACACCATTATTTTCCAATGGTCATCGGCTATGACTGTATCATAAGCCGATTTCAAAGAATGTGTTCATTTCGCATGTTGCAGCTGATCCAGATTATCAACTGATGCAGGAGCAAGGAATTTTCCCTGTCCCTGATAACTCTTAAAAAGAACTACTGCAATTCCACGTAAAAAAAAATTGTATATAAATAAATCATTGTTTTCTTTTATTTTTAAGATTTGATTGGTTTGTTTTTAGAATTCTGTACAGGTACATGTGTGAAGGTTCATTCGAACAGAAGTAGTCACAGTCCAGGCCAAGTGATTGCAGGATTCTGGTTGATGTTCCTATCTTTGGACGACTCCTTGAAAGAAAAATGAATAATGTTGCGGCGCCAGCTAAAGCTTTGTCAAGCCTTTTTCCACAGCTGCAACACTGCCAAATCCAACCTATCTTTCCCTTTTCCGCAGTTGTAACACTACCAAATCCAACCTATTTCTCCCTTTTCTGCAACTGCAACACTACTAAATCCGGCCTATCTTTCCCTTTTCCGCAGCTGCAACACTACCAAATCTGGCCTATCTTTCCCTTTTCCGCAGCTGCAACACTACCAAATCTAGCCTATCTTTCCCTTTTCCGCAGCTGCAACACTACCAAATCCGACCTATTTTTCCCTTTTCTGCAGCTACAACACTGCTAAATCCGGCCTATTTTCCCTTCTCCGCAACTGCAACTTTGCTAAATATTGACTATTTTCCCTATTTTCGCAGCTGCAACTCTGCTAATTCTGGCCTATTTTCCTTATTTTCGAGGCTGCGACTCCGCCATATCTTGCCAAATTTTCCTAATTCACAGCTGCGACTCCGCCAGATCTTTCCAATTTTTGGTTGTGACTCCATTAATTCTACAGTTAAAATATCGTTCTATCCTCGCCAGTCTTTGATCTTTTGCTCCAATTTCCACATGTAACATTAAAAGGTCTCTTGTTCACCGTGCACTCTTATGATTGACGCCAACATGGATGTACTTTATCCGCCCAGTCGACGATGGCCAACTCATGAAAGCATGTGTGCATTTATCTTGCCACCAATGATGCGACTGTGAGATAGCACCACCATGGAAAAGTGACGGCTCGAGCATTAATTTGAAAGGTACGAGTTTTAACCATAAACATGATTAGGCATGAATTGACGTGGTAAGTAATAATTATTATATTTGTCGTTAGTCCCTGTCAGCAATCCATAGCAAATCAACCGCAACATAAAACATGTTTACATTGTCACTCGTACTTGTTTTATGACCGTCATTTTACCCGATTCATGCGACATCCTACCACTGATTTCATTCCAAAAAAAATCGTGCCAATTCCCCAAAATAACCGTGCCAACCTTCCAAAAATACCCAAATCAACTTCGGCTATCTATCGACTGTGTTTGCATGCAATAACTCCAACGTCTGAAATTGTGACTCTTGCATTCGCAAGCAGAACTCACAGAAGATAAGCAATATGGGTATCCCTGTGAGATACGAACCTATAACCATAGAATCTCTGTGCGAAAATAGGGAGGTCTTCACTATCTTTGCAGAAGCTGAGTGGACGGATTATTTTCAAAGATTAAACAGTTTCCATGTGGAGACAGCCCTTGAATTTTCTCAAAACCTGACCAGCACTCACTCAGAGGTTAGAGGATTAAGGATAGATGTTACAGAGGCAATTGTGGCGGAAGTTACAGGATTTCCCAGGATTGGGAGGCAATGGTTTGGTCGGAAGCAGCATAATTTGACCTTATCTGAAGATTTCCTAGCAGCAGGAGAATGAGTTCAGCCGAGAGGCAGAGGAACAGCATTGGAGACACTACCAAGTCCTTGGGATTAGGTTGCAGTCTTCTTAAAAAATTACATCACTTGTGAGGGCAGGTACCGAGTAGTTTACATTTATGAATTCTTCCTACTCTCTCATTTGCGTCATGGTAGATTACTAAACATGCCATTCTATCTTTTAAGAACCCTACAGAGCATGGCTCATTATGTTAGAGCTTCTCGACATCCCTTATCCTCCCTAAAAAATCATGGGTTAATCAAATTGATAGTTTTAAGGGCCCTTGCATGTCAAAATTTAACATGGGATTAATTTGTTGCTCGGCCAAGGGTACCCCGAGAACTTGCCTTGGAAATAGGTGGCATTGAAGGAGAGGGTGATGACTGGAGCTCATCAAATTCAGCTGGGGGGAGGGATAGAGTGTCAGCAGATCAATTAGAGGATGTTCAGGAGAATGTGGGAGAAACTGCAATAGCCTCAAACCCTATTGAAGAAGAAGTTACAATGGAGGTTGTGGTAGAAGATACTGTAAATTTAGAAGTTGTAGCAGCAGCAGCTGAAACTGGAGCAGCATTAGATATTGCGACAGTGGAAGTTGTATCTGCGGAAGCTACAATGGAAGAGGAAGGATAGTATGTAAAGGCAATGGCAGAAGGAAATATGGGAGTCTTGAACGTTGAGTCTTCCCCTGAGATTAGGCGAACTATAATACAGGAGGAGGAATTTTTCTCTGAGGCAGGAAAAGTTGGTGAACTAAGACCCGAATTTTCCATTCCTGCTTTTGGAAATGTAGGGACTTCTGTGTCACACAAAAGGAGGAAAAGATCAAGCAATAAAGGCCAACCATCTGGGTCTGTGAAGAAGAGAAGAACTAGAGTAGTTACTGCGACAGAAGCGCTATGTGAAAAAGGGGCAGAAATTGAAATTCCTATTTTGAAACCCCGATCACCCGCTGTTACACAAGAACCTGCTGCAAGTGAACCCCAAATTGAAAATCTACTTTTTGATAATGAGCTGTTAAAGGAGGAGGTACAAATGCTTCAGAATGAATTGCAAAGGTGGAAAGAATCATGCAAAAGACAAGTAGAGAAAAGTTTGAATACTTTGGTTGAGGCTGCAAATCAGTTGGAGAATTCACCGCCTATTTTGGAGGATGGAGAACATATGAAACCAATATGTTCAGCTTGTGGAGATGTACTTGAACTTGCAAGGTGTAAAGTAACACTGGTGGAAGCATCAACATGGAAATTTGCAAAAGCAAGGCAAGGAAGAAAGGAAATACCTACAATGGAGCTAATGGAAGAGAATGAGCCAGAAGTGGACATAATTCCTGATTTGGAACTACAAGATGAGGAAGAAGTACAATTTCATCCATTGGTGGATACTGAACTACTCCCAGTTCAATCTCATCATTCAGAAGAAATGGAAGTGACTCAAGAGAAACCTCAGCGTTCTGAAGGCATTGAAAATTTGGAAGAGGAGGTTGTTACTATTGGCACGGGATTAGTCCGCAGGAACTGCGAAAGCCGACATCCGCGAAAGCGATAATCCGCGGAAGAAGGGTCATTCGCGAAAGACGCAGAAGATGTGGAAGTAGATAGTTAGTTAGATAAGGGTCATGTGGACCATTTTGTAACCACTTAGTATTGCATAAATAGAAGTATGATTGCAATCCTAAGGGCATCCAAATTGGTGATGAATGAAGTGATAGATCTTTTGGGTTTTGATCCAGTAGTTGATCCATTTTGTATCTGCGATATGATGTATTAACTGTTTCTGCGAAGGTCATTCCGCAGGTTTTAATGAATGCATGAAGATGTTCGATTATGGTTTTATCTCTGTCTTTGATCTTGTTGAATAATGAATGTGAATGTTTGATGAGATGTTTAATACTTTGTGGGTTTAGTAATTGTTGTTTATGCTAATGGGTAATCAGATCATGAGAATGCCTATTATATGTTAACTCTGCGATTGATGAATATGCGAATGGTGAAATGTTAGCATAGTGCGAATGACATAATCTATGGTTTCTACAAGTGCAATGTGTGTTTGATGCATGTCCTCAGCTCCACTGCGGAAACTTGGTTCCTGCAGCCCCCTTGTGCATCTCGGGTGAGACTTCACTCGCTCTGCGAGTGTTTCTGGAAAGGTTAACACCTTTCTAGGCCAGTGCGTAAGGGAATTTGGTTGATGGTTTGTTGATGAGAGTGCACAGTGAACCCCTGTTGATAGTCACTGTGTCAACAAATGGTTCTGTTGTTGGGACCTTGAAGAGGAAAAGAAGAGGATATGTTGTCACACCCGATGAAATCCGAGATCCAAGAGTGGTTTGACAGAAAGACAGAAGAATTCACAGAAGGAGAAAACCAAAACCCTAGACAAACGGTAAGCAGTTGGTTACAGAAGTACATTTATTCAGACATCCCAAAATATTTTTCTGCGAATTCCCACTGATGTTGCACGAGTGGTTAGCGCAGCTAACGTTTCATCAGCACCATTTCCAAAAGACTGAGAATGATCATTGGACACTAGAACTAATTCGACAGCTAAAATGTGTCGATAAGACAGTCTCAAGGGCTATCGATTTCTAGGTGGATAGTATCCTATAGGGATATATTACTGAGTTCGCAGTAGACACAATCAAATCATATAGCGACGGAGAGAGGAATTTCTTCAGGGGACCAAGGGGAAGGTTCGATTGTTGCACGAAATTGCTAGTAGTCAGCGCTCCCCGGTGTATCGTGACAAGGGACTAATCGCCTCTCGTGGATCCTTGAAATCTGACGGTGGTGAGTTTACCAATCACCTACGGGTTTTGGTATAACGGCAGCCGTACTTCCAACAATTGGTATCAGAGCTAAAGGTCACGAGTTCGATACACACTTGGCTCGCGCTGAGGGGGAGATTGTTGCACGAAATTGCTAGTAGTCAGCGCTCCCCGGTGTATCATGACAAGGGACTAATCGCCTCTCGTGGATCCTTGAAATCTGACGGTGGTGAGTTTACCATCACCTGCGGGTTTTGGTGTAACGGGAGCCACTCCCCGGTGTATCGTGACAAGGGACTAATCGCCTCTCGTGGATCCTTGAAATCTGACGGTGGTGAGTTTACCAATCACCTGCGGGTTTTGGTGTAACGGGAGCCGTATTACCAACAATTGGTATCAGAGCTAAAGGTCACGAGTTTGATACACACTCGGCTCGCGCTGAGGGGGAGATTGTTGCACGAAATTGCTAGTAGTCAGTGCTCCCCGGTGTATCGTGACAAGGGACTAATCGCCTCTCGTGGATCCTTGAAATCTGACGGTGGTGAGTTTACCAATCACCTGCGGGTTTTGGTGTAACGGGAGCCGTATTACCAACAATTGGTTCTTGCTGTTGCTAAAACTATGGATTAAGATGCTCTTCTGTGAGAAGGGAATTTTGAGGATGACTATCGAAGAGTTTAAAGATCAGTGTGCGGAGGTTGTAGGTGTCACATGAATGTAGATCCGATAGAAAGATGAAAGGTAGATGGACATGAGCAATAATGAGTTTGTATGGGAAGCTGACTAAGAGTGTGGTACCTTAAGGAGTGGGGTGATATTTCGGCGTCCTGAGAAGAAGAGGAGGATTGAGAGAGAGTCTCCTGAGAGGACCAGAGCAGAAGACTATGAAACAGGACCATAAGGGAAGAAGCGAACCTATTGCGACGAAGATGGTGACCAGGCTACCCCATAAGCAGAAGAGGGACGGATCGTAAGTTACAACATACCTGTAACCCCACGCACTACCTAGAATTTCACAGGAAGAAACCCAATCTATTCGCAAAGTCTCCCTACGTGCAACGGTAAAAGTAGTGCATCAGTAAACAACAACAGTAGGAACGTTAGAATGGCCGACGACACAGAAATGCCCACTTTCTAGGGGAACGGGACCGAGGATCCCGAGCAGTTTTGGTTTTTGTGAAAAGCAGTATGGACCATGAAGCAGGTCCAGGATGAAGCTATTAAGCAGGGACAGCTAGAAAGGACCCTTAGAGGTCGTGCGGTGGATTGGTTTATGAAGTTCACAAGGGTTCTGATGGGAACACCAGCCAAGTCATTGGCGTAGATCAAAGCAGGAATGATCTCTGAATTTAGGAATCCAAAGTCAGAATCGCAGTATGTCACCGAGCTCAAAGAAATCAAGCAATATCCAAATGATCCAGTATGGGAATTCGATTAGCGATACAAAACACTAATAACGAAGGTATGTTTTGGGATAAATGATATGCAACACAAGGAGTCGTTCATCGCGGGATTGGTACACACATCCACGGACCACTAATGTAACAGAATGTTGCGACCCAGGTGGAAGCATTGGATATTTCTATGAATTTGGAGGCTTCACCAATTGATGAAATGGGGTTGGGTATGGATCAGATTCAAGCGCAGCTGGAAAACTTGATGATCCAACTGCAAGACAAGAAGAAAGGGAAAGAGGCTCACGAAGAGATCTGGTGCACTAGGTGTAGGACAGAGGGACACCACAAAGACCAGTGCCCAGACTTTTGAGACTATTTGCAATCTGGTGCACCAAATCCCCTCAGTCAGGGAGGGTTTCCTTGGTGTCGTATCTACCAAATGAGAGGCTATCGACGAGAAGAGTGTGTATATCTTCAAAATATGGCATCGAAACCAGAGAACTTGTATTGCAAGTTCTATAAATAAGTTGGCCACAATGACAACAACTACAGAGCTTATGTCCTACTCTGGGAGAGGATTGCAGCTGCATACTTCATGGCAGGAGAAGAACAAGCACCAGGTCCGCAACATCGGTAGTATAATCAACCACCGGCCCAGTATAATCACTAACCGCAGCAGTACAATCAGGGGCAGTATGGGAAACCACAGTATGGTCAGCCACAGTATCCAGCACCGCAGTACCCACCATATGGACCACCGCAACAGCCGCAATATGGGAAACCGCAGTACCCACCATATGGCCCACCGCGTGGAGGTGCTAAAGGAGGATTCCATGGAGGGCGAGGTGCTGGCGCAGGACGAGGAGCTGCTGGCCGATGATGAGGATCGATTATATGTTATAATTGTGGGTAGTAGGGGCACTATAAGAGGGATTGCCCGAATCTAGCACCATAGTAGTGTACCTATTGCAGCGTTGTGGATCATGGTGTTGAAGACTATCCGCAGCTCATCGCAAAATGGCAGAACAAGAATCAGCCACCACCTCCATGGAACCAGAATCAGAATCCACTGGCGGTGCAGATGATATCGACGGAGGCCTAAAGACAACATGAGACTATTGGAGTGGTGACATGAGGAGGATCCATGACAGGAGTCGGTGAGCCACGAACTACTATCCAACGAATAGTATGGAAACATGTCACTTTTATCCAGAAAGGGATATCTTCTTGAAAGAGCAGGAGACGATGAGAAAAGGGAGGCAGTTACCTCTTCAGGAAGAAGTTATCTACTATATGCCACCGACGTTCGACGAGACGAAGTCGCAAGGAAAGGATAATACCTTAACATCCTTTTTGAAGAGTTTCCTGGAGTTGGAAAAGGATCAAGATGCGTTGGAAGAGATATCCAATCTGTTTAACCAACGAGAGGGTTCACGCCAAGACCAAAAGGTTAATCGCATACATAAGAGGAAGACGGGACAAGAGATGTGAATGTCGGCACAAATCGGAGCATTTGACGTCGACTCAATTATTTTGGACCTGGGGTTAGATGTCAACGTCCTGACCAAGAAGACATGGGAAACAATGGGGAAGCCGTAGTTGGCTTGGTCCCCAATACAGTTGCGATTAGCAAATCAGAGTAAGGTTACTCCACTTGGTCGGGTGTACCAACTTCCCGTTGAAATTGAGGGCCTTAAGACTTCTGTAGATTTTGATGTAATTGAGATTGTTGACAACTCAAGTCCCTACCTAGCGCTGCTAGGGATTGACTGGGTAATCGATAATCTAGCATTTATCAATTTCAAGAAGCAGACAATATCATTTGAGAATCGCGAGATGAGGATCATCGCACCTATGGATCCTGCAGAAGGGCAACGATACGTTGAACCAGCGACAGATGAATTTTTGGAGGGATGGGATAGTATATACAATATATCTAAGGATTACATTAATCCCACTACATACGGAGAATTGGGATGGCATAGTGTAAGTTCGTTGTCGTCGGATTCAAATGAGGCACTCGAGAATTGGCAGAACCGGATGCATGAAGTGTCATTTAGAAGGTGTGCTCGGATCACACAGTCACTACGATGGGTAGCCACGGAGGAGCATGTGCTACCAACATATGAGGGATTAAGTAATTTGAGCACCTTTCTTGCAGAGTTTGAGGAGAACATGGTGGAGTTGTAGTGTCTATTGAACTTGGAGGAAGCCTTGAAGGCTACTCCTGCGCGTTGGTGGGCAGCACACAAGTCTAATATCACAAACTGGCCACTATGTCGCCACCTAATGATAGTTAGGTTCGGTGATGCGAAAGGATATAGCGGAAGGAATTTCGATGGAAGAAGTGACCCAAAAGCGCATTTGGCTTAGTGCGAAAGCAAATGGGTATTACGGGCAAAAGAGGAGTGGGTCCATGGATTCGTTCACACATTGGATGAAGTACCGCGAAGTTGGTATGTCGCAGTAGAACTACGACGCGGAACGACTTCTTGGGAGCAGATAACACTTGGCTTCAGCCAAGCATTTTGTTTCTCAGATGAGAACCCCTTCATCCATAGTGCGCTACAGGTGATTCGCGAGAAGATCTTCGAAGCAGTACCAACAAAGAAACCATTAGAACTTCGATGGACTGCGACACCAGAAACAATGATGGAATGTTATAATATCACAGGAGAGTCAGATGATGAGGATGATCCAAGGGCCCCGCATGTACCAGAATTGGAGGAAAGTCGCAGTGTCAAGGCACCAGAGATACCTTCTGACAAATTCCAGCAACCGCTGAAGATCAAGAAAGTAAACATTGGGTCGGAGGAAAACCCGAAGTTTGCATGCATTGGGGATTATTGGGATGAGTCCACCATTGCGAAGATGACTAATCTGTTGTATGAGCTTTAGGATTTGTTCCCAATGAAATTTTCAGAGATGAAAGGAATTTATGGGGACTTAGGTGAAATGAAGATCCCCCTGAAACCCGATGCGAAACCAGTCAAGCAGCGGCCCTACCGGTTCAATCCCAGGCACAAAGAGAGAGTGCAGGCCGAGATTGAAAGAATGTTGGAAGCCAGCATCATAGAACCAGTAGAAGAATCCAAGTGGATCAACCCGATGGTGGTCCAGGTCAAGAAAACTGGCAAAGTCTGCATCTGTGTCAACTTGCGGAAATTGAACAATGCATACCTACACGACCCGTTCCCGACGCCATTCACGGATGAGGTGATGGAAGGAGTAGGAGGTCAGGAGATCTACTCATTTACGAATGGGTTTTCAGGCTATCACCATATCAAAATTGCAAAGGAAGACCAGCATAAGTCTACCTTCATCACAGAATGGGGCTGCTTTCAGTATACATTGATGCCATTTGGACAGAAGAATGCTCCAATAATTTTTTCAAGATTAGTAGTTTCGGCGTTCAAAGATTACATTCATAAATTTCTTGCCGTCTATATGGACGATTGGACAGTGTATGGGTTGGTCAAAGATCATGTCGCAAACCTGAGGCTAATGTTGGAATGATGTTGGAAGTACCAAATTTCATTAAACCTAAAGAAATGCATCTTCTGTGCTCCATTCGGGATTTTACTGGGGCACATTGTCTGTAGGGAAGGAATGTTGGTAGACCCAACGAAGATTGCCATTATTGTTGACCTCCCACCACCGACAACAGTCAAACAATTGAGAGCGACGCTAGGCCACATAGGATACTACAGGAATTTTATCAGGGGATATGCATCCATCACAACACCAATGGAGAAGTTGTTGAAAAAAGACACCAAGTTTGAGTGGAACGCAGAATGCCAAAAGAGTTTGGACATATTAAAGGAGAAGATGGCTGATGCACCTATATTGGCATTCCCAAATTGGACCAAGGAGTTTCATGTTCACGTCTATGCGTCATCAGTCGCATTAGGAGTCATCTTGGCCCAACTAGGTGAAGGCGACATCGACCACCCGACAGCCTTCACAAGTAGGAAGTTGTCTACTGCGGAGAAGAATTATACCACCAAGGAGCGAGAAGGGTTGGCGATGGTGTACGACTTACAGAAATTCTAACACTACATATTAGGGGGGCACTTTAAAATGTTCCAATTTGGCAACGACGATGAACTTGTCCCCGCGTCGTAGCAAGCCTGAAGCACCAAAGCAAGCACAGACATGGTAAATGATCAAGGTTTCAAGAGACTGGAGGATGAGTTCGAGGTAGATGATCAAGGTTCCTAGAGACTAGTGGATGAGTTTGAGAAGTACATGATAGAAAGCTCCAGACGTCAATAATAGCTTCAGTAGTTTACCATAGCGACAGCAGAGAGCAGTACCAGCGATGTCCAGCTGCGATGGCTCAAGGGCGAGCCACAAGTTTGTGTTGGGGGCCTGTTGGCACGGGATTAGTCTGCAGGAAGTGTAGAAGCCAACATCCGCGAAAGGGATAATCCATGGAAGAAGGGACATTTGTGAAAGACGCGAAAACGCGGAAGTAGATAGTTAGCTAGATAAGGGTCATGTGGACCATTTTGTAACCACTTAGTATTGTATAAATAGAAGTATGATTGTAATCCTAAGGGCATCCAGATCGGTGATGAATGAAGTGATAGATCTTTCAGGTTTTGATCCAGTAGTTGATCCATTTTGTATCTACGATATGATGTATTGACTGTTTCTACGAAGGTCATTCCGCAGGTTTTAATGAATGCATGAAGATGTTCAATTATGGTTTTATCTCTGTCTTTGATCCTGTTGAATAATGAATGTGAATGTTTGATGAGATGTTTAATACTCTGTGGGTTTAGTAATTGTTGTTTATGCTAACGGGCAATCAGATCATGTGAATGTCTATTATATGTTAACTCTGCGATTGATGAATATGCGAATAGTGAAATGTTATCATAGTGTGAATGACATAATCTCTGGTTTCTACAAGACTTGCAATGTGTGTTTGATGCATGTCCTCAGCTCCACTGCGGAAACTTGGTTCCTGCAGCCCCCTTCTGCATCTCGGGTGAGACTTCACTCACTCTGTGAGTAATGCTGGAAAGGTTAACACCTTTATGGACCAATGCGTAAGGGAATTTGGTTGATGGTTTGTTGACGATAGTGTGCAGTGAACCCCTGTCGACAGTCGCTATGTCAATAGTTGCATAAGAACCAGCACTCTAGGAATCTATTATTGAAGCAGCAACCCAAGCAGTATGCACTTTGAGTAAATCATAGAAATTGGATGTTGTTACACAAGAACCAGCGTCCTCAAAATTGTTTATTGAAGCTGCAACTCAAACAGAAGACGCTGAGATTGGGATACAGGAGAAGAATGTTGTCACACAAGAATAAACATTCTTAAAAATGTTTGATGAAGCTGCAACTCAAACTGAAGTTGCCAGGTTTGAAACACAAAAAAGGGATGCTGCTACATAAGAACCAGCATTCCCAAAGTTATTTGTTGATTTAGCAACACAAACTGAAGCTGTTGGAGTTGAGACACAGAAAAGGGATGCTGCTACACAAGAACCAGCATTCCCAAAGTTGGTTGTTTATGTTGCTACACAAACAGAGGTTGCTGCAACACTGATGGAAGAGGAGGTTGTTGTGTTGTTAATACAAAATGAGAAGGCTAAGACATCTGGTGACAGGGTAAAAATGCAATTATTTCAAGAGGTTATTGATTTAGACTTTGATGATGAGAAGGATGCAGAGAATAGAAGAATTCAAGGTTTGATGAAGGAGCTTTCGTTATTGAAGCTCGAAGTTAAAAAATGGAAGGATTATGTTGATCGGTGTAAGGAAGGGATGGTTCCCCTTTATGAGTACAAAAATACTATCAGCAGATTGAGGGAACAGTGGGAAAAAGAATTTATTTTTCAAAAATTCCAATGGGAGAAGGTGCAAAAAGAATTGGAGGAGATGAAAGAATTCAAATCCATGCAAAAGGAGAAAGATCAAATGTATACTCTCTTTGAGGAATTGCTAAGCTTTAGACCCACATCTCCTTCCTATATGGTGTTCCTTTGTGAACAGATGACTCTATTCAAGTTAAAATCCTTGAAGGAAGGAATACCTCACCAGTTTACAACCTCTCTTCAGTTTATTGAGACCTTTTTGCAGAGCAGTTCTATGGAGTAGAAACTATTGTGCGAGTTGTATTTACACGAGATAGCATGCTTCATGGATTCTCGCTCTAACCCTGTTCCTGATTTGGGTGATTTTCAATTGAGGGATTTCACTTCTTTTTTCACTAATCATGTGAAGTGGGAGGATGCCTTTCAGACCATTTCTAATAATGAGGCTAGCTCCAATCTATGGATCAGATGTGAGCCTCAATCTCCTCAGGTTCTTATTACAAAACATGAAAGGAACCTTTCATCACCTATGAAGACTCAGCATCTAATAAATTGCACGAGAAGGTTATATCCACTTATGTTAATTTGATTTCTAATCAAAAGCCCCATGCCCTCGAAGGCAGCAAGCACAGATGGCAGACCTCTTCCCCATTTTTTAAAGGAAGATACCCCTATTGTTTCAAGAACTTTAAGCAGGCTCTTCCTACGGTGGAAGGATATGTCAACTGTATGAAGATATGTGGACCCCGCTGGCTGGGATTAAAATTTAAATTTCCACTCATATAGATGTCAGCAAGGCCATACAGGGACAATTATACATTGACCAAAGCAGAGGAAAAACAGTGTTGGAAACATTGGGTTGCTTGCAATGGATTTTGGGACTTGGGTGAGAAACCTGAGATTTCTTTCAATTTTTCTTCCCTCCACAGTCTAGGCCCGGAATCAGATTCAGACTAGTTGGTTGTATTGCATGAGGACATGCAAATGGATAGCTGGGGGGAGATGTTGGGCCCCAAAATAGCCCCTTTTTGCCTATAGTTATCAAAACCTTTTTCCTTGTTTCGCCTCTCTTTTCCATAACCCAAGCAGGTACCTTTCCAAGTCAAGCATGAATTGCAACAGGTATAATCTATTATTGCTTTATCTTGTTAATGCCTAATATTGTTTATGGTTATGAACTTTATCTTTTCATTTGTGCTAACATGTATTGATTTGACATAAGATAGTTCAGAGCCTTGGAAAGACCACAAGAGTAGCAGCTCGCTGAACCTATGGAGGAAAAGAATATGTGGCGCTAGTTGTCCCTTCCATAATTCGGTCCCATATATTGCTGCAACAGCTCAAGCATCCTTCCACAAGGCCAGCTACAACTGGGTCATGATACAACTCCAACATCTTCTCTCCCAATCAGTTGCAGTCTATTCGGTCTGTTAACATCACTTAGTAACAGTGCAAGCCAGAAGGAAACAACTTCATTCAATTTCATTTATGGCTGTAACTCTTTCTGTTTCAATTCGGCATCCTGAAGATCATAGATCTTCATGACTGCCCGATATTTGTGGAACGAAATTATTTCATCTGGGTATAAATGTAAGAAGGAATTATGAGCCTGGGTTTGGTTAATTAACATTTGATTACACGATCTGTAACAGAGTGTTGTAACTGGGGATTACCATTTTTAATACAAGGAGCAGAGTTATTCATATTCTTGTGTTTTAATTTGTGTTAGTTTCACGGCATCTCTAATAGAAGGCCAGGGCCCACCTTCTCACAGAGATCGTCGAGTTAGATAGATGCTTTATTTTTGCTTTTGTTAATTTGGTGTGGAATTACGGTAGGTATATTTTCAATGTGCTGCAACAGTAGTGTTTATGATTGCATCTTCCTTTGGTGTGCTACAATAGTGTGGTGTGACAATCAACTGTGTAGGATAGTTTCCTTTGATGCAAGTGTGTTAATTCGTTATTACAGTAAAGCTCGGCTCTAATTTATTTATGTCATTTATCTTTCTTAGAATTTATCAGCTTAATCAGATTATGGTTCAAGTTTAGTTCTGGTTCAATTACTATTATTTACATTCTTAGAATTTGTTGAATTAGATAGCTCATGATTGATTTACTTGTAATCTGATATCTTTAGGATTTAACTTCTTGCAAAAGTAATTCTAGTTTATTTATTCTTATATCAGTAACTGCTGGATTGATATTGTAGGAAGGTAGAATTCCTTTGAAGTTCTTAGATGGATAATTTAGATTAGCCTTAGCAATGAGTTGAGTTTGACTGAGCAGTTAAGTAGGATAATTGATCTTCATTTTATTCAATCATCTACTTGAGTGTTTATGCATAGATTTTGCTAATTTCCTTTGAAATAAAAAGACCTACCTGGGTTGACAATTTATATTGAGCATTCTGTCTGTTAATTAGAATTGATTAGCATATAGAGTGACCAACAACATCCAAATCTAGAGAGAATATTATCTTCCATAAAATTAATAATCAATGTCTTTGTGGATTTCCTGGTGGGTATAGCTTCAATCCACTTTGTGAAATAATATGTGGCAGTTAGGATCCTTTTATGTTGACCAGAGGAATTTGGATTGATTTCTCCAATAAAATCCAATCCCCATTGTTAAAGGTGCCTCTAGCGAAATTGGTTTTAAGGGTAAAGTAAAAAGTTTCCTTTTTTCCATCAAAAATTTGGCATTCATGACAAACTATAACTTCTTTATAAACATTAGAAAATATAGTAGGCCAATAAAAATATACTCTCAAAATTTTATTGACTGTTGCTTTCCATGAATGATGACCTCTACACATTCCCTCGTGAAATTCCTTCATAATTTGTTGTGGTTCATTTTCAAGCAAGCAATTTAACAGAATACCTCCTGTATCTTTCCAATATAAATAATCATTTAGAATACAAAATTTTGTTGCCTTTAGTTTCACAGATCTTCCTCTAGTTTTTCTTAATTCTGGAGGCACCTGTTGATTCTGTAAAACATAGACAATATCACTTATTAGATTTTGAGCATGAATTCAATATGCTATAGGATCTTTACTGAGAGAATAACATGTACATTATATCAATGCATAACAATCATATCAAGCATGCCAAGCATCACAAGAATCAAAAGCATGAGACAATGGACACACAGATTTTTTCGTGGGGAAAACCCTAAGGTGAAAAACCCCACAACTTCCTCAGAGATAGATAGAGAAATGGCTAAACCAAAGTACAACCAAATACAATAGATAGTCTCCTACTATGCAGTTGATCCTCCTCCAATGTGTGCCACTTTCTGAGTGAGAGAAGAGTGAGTTTCGAGATGATCAAAATAGAGAATCCCGACTCTCTATTTATACTTGTCCTGACCTAGCTAATTACTTATGGGGACGACTTGTCTAACTTAGCCTAATAACCCCAGTTACATATATATCAGGCCGACACCCACATCAGGTAGTCTAATAACCTATCGGCAAGTTAATCTACTTGCGACACTTGTCAATACAAATGACGACACTTCCTTATAGAGGAATAACACATCTCTTATAAGGGTACAAAAAATATATATATAAAATACATTCTGAAGTTACATATACATCAACACTCCCTCTTAACTAGGAAGGTATTTCTCAGCATAGATCATCGGGCACAAGTCTTCTTCTTTGGATCATCGTCATCGAATCATCATCATCGTCACAGCTGCTGCTATCTCGTCCAATCTCTGAATCTACTCGTCATAGGAAGTTCTACAGAGCCAGTATTTTTTCATACTGGATGTAGGCCCACCACTTGTAGGTCTTCATCATCACTGGTCATACTATGAAATCCTCAGGACTCATCACGTGCGTCTGCAAAACCTCGTAAGAGCATCCTAGGCCTTTTACAAGCACACAGCTCAACCTCTCGAATCTCTTAGGATATTTTACATGCTACTGCACAACCTGTCCACGACCACAGAGTATCAAACTGATACTTCACCATACATCCAACTGATGTATATCGTCACATGATCAACCTGATCATCATCATCATCTGCGAGCAAGCCATCAAGTAGATACACCTCAGGACTGATTACACTACCTCTGCAAAACCTGCAAGATCTCTCAGGACTAATTACACTACCTCGGCAAAACCTGCAAGAGTATCTCAGGACTGATTATATGCCTCTACAAAACCTGTGTACCAAACTGTCATATCAATGTCTTCAGATCACCACGTAATCCACAGAGAACAACCCAAATACACACACATAGCACTTACACTCACCATGGGAGGACTAACCTGCCACCATGTGAAAGGCTCATAGCACTTACACTCACCAGCATGGGAGGACCAACCTACTACCATATGGGAAAGGCTAACAGCACTTACATCAACAACCATGGGAGGACCAACCTACCACCATGTCGGAAAGGCACAGCACTTACATCAACGGCCATGAGAGGACCAACCTACTATCATGTCGGAAAGGCTTCAGCACTTATATCTCACCATAGGAGGACTAACCTGCCACTATGTGAGAATGGCCCAGCACTTACATCTCACCATGGGAGGACTAACCTGCCACCATGTGAGAATGGCCCAGCCCTTACATCTTACCATGGGAGGACCAACCTACCACCATGTAAGAATGGCTCAGCCCTTACATCCTGCCATGGGAGGACCAACCTACCACCATGCAAGAATGGCCCAACCCTTACATCCTGCCATGGGAGGACCAACCTACCACCATGCAAGAATGGCCTAGTGTGCATCTGTGTCTCTGGACTTCATCACTTCCCTCTGGAAGGCATCTCGATCTGAAGTACACCAAGTCTCCCTCTGAAGTATTCAAACTTCACTCTGGCAAGCGGCTTGGTCAACACATCGGCTATCTGCTCGTCTGTCGCAACATACAGAAGCTTCACAGCTCCTCTCTGCACCATATCCCTGATATAGTGAAACTTGATCTCAATGTGCTTCGACCTGTCATGGAACATTGGGTTCTCTGACAAGTCCACACAACTCTGGTTATCATAGAATATACCAGTAGCATCCAACGGGAGATCAAATAAATCAGACAGTAGCTTCCTAAGCCATACTGCCTCACAACTAGCTGAACAAGCTGCGACATACTCTACTTCAGCTATACTCAGTGC
Organism: Larix kaempferi; assembly: GCA_027924585.1. Lineage (NCBI taxonomy): Eukaryota > Viridiplantae > Streptophyta > Pinopsida > Pinales > Pinaceae > Larix > Larix kaempferi. Next base: position 34,513,613 of record BSBM01000001.1, on the reverse strand, counting down.
CACACAGGACTGCTTCCTGCTAAACCAAGAGATCACACCTGATCCCAGACTGAAGCAGCACCTCGAAGTGCTCTTCCGATCAATGGCACTGCCTGCCCAATACGAATCAACATAACCCTCCAGGTTAAACTTTTTGATTCACCTATACTTGAGCCCATAATCCACTGTACCCTTCAGGTACCTCAGAACATGCTTTGCAGCTATCAAGTGAACATGTCTTAGATCTGTCAGATACTGGCTCAAGGTGTTCACCGCAAAGCAAATGTTTGGCCTCGTATTCGTCAGGTACATCAAGGACCCAATCATCTGACGATACATTGTAGCATCAACCGGCTCAAAAGAAGCATCACACAGAAGCTTCAGGTTTGATGCCATAGGTGTGACCATGGCCTTGCATTCCATCATCCCAAATCTCTTCAGGATCTTTACTGCATACTTCCCTTGTCCAAGGAAGATTCCATCTGCACTCTGCCACACCTCCATACCAAGAAAGTAGTGCATCATACCCAAGTCCTTCATATCGAACTCAGCAGCTAGCTTCCTCTTTGTGTCGGCAATCAGTCTATCCTCACCTGTCAGAAACAGGTCATCCACATACAACAGTAGTATCACTGGATTTCCCTCCTCAACCTTGTAGTAAAGGTTGGAATCCGCTTTACTCTTGGTAAATCCCAAACTGGATAGGAATCCATCTATCCTACCATACCAGGTCCTCGGTTCCTATTTCAAACCATACAGGGCTTTCTTCAATTCACACACATGTGTTCCTCTATCATGTGTCTCAAACTCGAGTGGTTGCTCCACATACACTTCCTCTTCAACTACACCATTCAAGAAAGCAGTCTTGACATCCATCTGGTCTACCTTCCATTTCATCACTGCAGCCAGAGCAAGTACTGATCTAATGGAAGTGTATCTGGCCACAGGAGAAAAAGTCTCTTCATAATCAATTCCTTCTTTCTGGGAGAAGCCACGAGCTACAAACCTAGCTTTGTATTTCTCGATGTTGCCATCTGCAGCATGCTTAACCTTATAGATCCACTTGGAAGTTACCACAGACTTCCCATCTGGTCTTGGGACCACATCCCAAACATCATTCTTCATAATAGATTGATATTCTTCGATCATAGCATCCTTCCATTCTTTCTTTTCTGCAGCTTCTTCATAACTGGAAGGTTCTTTATCCATGATGTCACAGAATAAAGCAACATAACTAGTATGTGACCTTGTCCTTTTCCTTTCTCTGTGTTCTTCTTCTGGAATGCCAAATCTCTCTGCATCTTGGATGAGCTCTCTAGCCCATGTAGGTTTCCTCTTGTGAGTATTCTTCTCACGAGGTGGATCTTCCATTTCTTGATCTTCTTCAGGAACTGCTTCATTCATTGTGGTGTCTTGAGTTTTGGATATTCTGGGTTCTTCATTGTCTTCAACATGTGTCTTTATTGATTTGTGATAAGCTGAACTTTCATCAAATGTTACATCTCTGCTGATGTCAATCTTCTTGAATCCAGGGAAGTAGATTCTATAAGCTTTCGAGCTTTCACTATAACCCACGAATATACCCTTCTTTCCTGAAGGATCCAATTTTGACCTTTTCTCTTTTGGGATGTGAGTGTATACTGGACAACCAAATATTCTGAGATGGCTCACTTCTGGTTTCTTACCAGTAAACACTTCTTCTAGTGTTTTCTTGTCAAGTATCTTATGGGGTGTTCTATTCTGCACATATAAAGATGTCCTTGTTGCTTCGGCCCATAAGTGCATAGGTAAGTCTTAGTCATGAAGCATTTCCCTTGCTGCTTCCATGATTGTTCTATTCTTCCTTTCGGCAACCCCATTCTGCTGTGGATTGTAAGGAGTAGTCAACTCCCTCTTAATCCCTGAATCACTGCATAACTTCTTGAAGTCTCCTGAAGTAAATTCTCCGCCATTGTCAGATCTGAAGATCTTGATCTTCAAGTCAGTTTGGTTTTCTATCAAGGCTTTGAATTCCTTGAAATTGTTAAACACTTCATCTTTGTTCTTCAAGAAGTAGATCCAAGTCTTCCTAGAATAATCATCAATAAAGGAGACATAGTACACATATCCGCTCAGAGAACTGGATGACATGGGACCGCATAAATCAGAGTGGATAATCTCCAAGATTCCTTTTGCCTCGCTTTCACTGCTTGGAAATGTCTTCTTTGTATTCTTTCCCTTTGCATAACCTTTGCAAATGCCTTCATGCTTTGTCTGGATTTGAGGAAGACCTTCTACCGCTTTGCTTGCAATTGGTAATGCTCTATAATGCATGTGTGCAAGCCTTATGTTCCACAGTTCACTTGGCTTTACTGAATCATGGACCATGGCTTGTTCTAGATGGCCCTTCAATTTGTATAATCCTCCCTCTTGCTCTCCAATCACAACTACATCCTCTATAGTCTTACCCTTAGGCCACATTAGGACTTGTCCATCTATAAATGCAACCCTCATGCCTTTTGCATCCAATGCATAGATTGAGAGTAGATTCTTCTTGAGTCCTGGAACAAAGAGTACATCCTTCATCTTCATAGACTTTCCAAAGTCTAGTTTATAGGAGGCTTCACCACTCCCTTTTATGGGATACTGGTAGTCATCTCCAAGCTTCACCTTGTGAGGTGAATCATGTTCATATAGATTCACAAAGGATTCTTTGAATCCTGTCATATGTTTGGAAGCCCCACTATCTATGAGCCAATCATTACTTCCATGAGTAATGGTTCTAGTGAGAGAAAAAATCAAAACATATTCTTCATCACTTGAAGAATCTTCACTATCTTCTCTAGCCCTCTTCCTGGGAGGTTCATCATCCTCTACAGCATGAGCATGATGTCTTCTTTTGAAGTTCTTCTTCTTGTGAGAACCCTCTTTCTTATTTCTAGGGCAATCTCTGGCATAGTGTCCCTTATCATCACATGTATAGCAACGGACATGGGACATGTCCCTTCGATTTCTGGGACTACCTCTTTGATTTTGATATTTTCCTTTCTTGCCATGATGGTGAGCTTTCTTGTCACCATGCCTTTTGGAGTGAGCTGTGATTGCTTGGTCCTTTCTCCCCATCTTCTCTTCTCTGGCTACAATTCGAGCTTCTTCCTGTGAGCATTCTTTCCACAGTCTAGCAAAAGAGATAAGTTTCTTTCTAGCACAAATTCCTTGGATGAAGGAATCCCATGACCTAGGGAGGCCATTAAGAGTGGTCATCGCCACTTATCCATTTTCTACCACTTCACCCACAGCTTCAAGTTGTTCTTTTATCTGGGAGACCCTTGAGAAATATGACTACATAGTCTCTGCATTCTGGATCTTGATATTCTTCAATTGATTCCTCGGGGTCATCTTCCGATTTATATTCTTGCCTTCAAATAGTTTGGTCAAGGAATCAAACATCTCCTTTGGTGTCTTTAGGGATGACACATGGGGAATGAGATGATCTTTAATAGAATCAGCAATGATCCTCTTTTTCTTAACCAAATTCATCTTGTGAAGAGCCTTAGCCTCTTCTCCCTCTGGGACAGGGACCTCTTCACTTATATAAGTATCCAACTCATTCTCTTCAAGGATTAACCCAATCCTATACTTCCATGCTCGGAAGTTATCAGCTCCTTCAAGCTTATCCTCAAGCTTGGTGTGGTGAGACATCTTAAAGAGTACTTCAAATGGAAATAGAAAAGATTTAGGTCTTACCACTTGATTGTTGAAAGCTAGATCTAGTGTTGGATTAGGGTTTGAGTTTCCCAGAGATCTACACAACCAAAAATCTTGAACCAAAGCTCCAAACTTCTGATTTTCCAAGGCGCTTCCAGCTATGTCTTCAGATTTCATAAATTCCTATTTTTGAGGAAACCCTAATTTTTAGGGCCAAAACTGAAAATGCTCAGAATTGAATTCTGATTGGACAGATAGATTCACCTTGCAGAGGAGAGTCAATCTATCATATTACTTTTCCAAAATCTATTGAGAGAAACCCAAAAACAAGAAGCCCTAGCTTCTGCAACTGCACAATGTCTTCTTCTCAAGTTAGCTCTGATACCATGTTAGATTTTGAGAATTAATTCAACATGCTATAGGATCTTTACTGAGAGAATAACATGTACAGTATATCAATGCATAACAATCATATCAAGCATGCCAAGCATCACAAGAATCAAAAGCATGAGACAATGGACACACAGATTTTTCCGTGGGGAAAACCCTAAGGTGAAAAACCCCACAACTTCCTCAAAGATAGATAGAGCAATGGCTCAACCAAAGTACAACCAAATACAATAGATAGTCTCCTACTATGCAGCTGATCCTCCTCCTCCAATGTGCGCCACTTTCTTAGTGAGAGAAGAGTGAGTTCCGAGATTATCAAAATAGAGAATCTCGACTCTCTATTTATACTTGTCCTGACCTGGCTAATTACTTATGGGGTCAACTTGTCTAACTCGGCCTAATAACCCCAGTTACATACATATCGGGCCGACACCCACATCAGGTAGTCTAATAACCCATCGGCAAGTTAATCTACTTGCGACACTTGTCAATACAAATGAGGACACTTCCTTATAGAGGAATAACACATCTCTTATAAGGGTACAATAAATATATATATATAATACATTCCGAAGTTACATATACATCAACATCACTATACCAAGAAGATAAAGAAAAATCTTTGAGTACCTGCAAACCTGGAATTGGCCAGATTGGAAAATTAGAAATGAAATTTATGTTCAAAAAATCATAATTTGATTCCGTCATCAAATTAGCTAAACCCTGTCCTTTAATCAACTTTGTAGGTTTGATTTCCATATCATATTCCAATAGCACAGCAATCCACTTAGCTCTCTTTCCTTCAAGATCTTGTTGGGTGAGAATATATTTAACAACAGTAGTTGGGACATAAGCAACTGTATGTGAATGTAAAATATAAACCCTGAAATCCTTTAATGACTTAATTAATGCATATGCTTTCTTTTCCATAATATCATATTTTAACTCTGGATCTCTTAAAATCTTACTAAAAAAAGCAATGGGTTGTTCTGCATTTTCTTGATTCTTTTGTAATAATACACCAGCTATAGTATGTTTGAAGCAAAAGAAAATATAATAAAATCTTTTGAAAAGTCTGGGCTGATCAGAACATGTGCTTCTGTCAATGCTTTCTTGATATCACCGAAAAAATTATTAGCTTCTACAGTCCATTTAATGTCATTATATTTTTTCAACATATTTTTAATATTCCTCGAAATCTCTACAAAACTTGGAACAAATCTTCTTAAAAAATTTACCCTCCCAATAAAAGACTGAATTTCCTTTTTACAGGTCTTGGTATTCCAATTTTCTGATTAGTTGCACCCTGCCAGGATCAATTTTTATACCATCCTTGGATATTATATGGCCGAATAATTTACCTTCTTGGATGGAAAAATTAGACTTTTTGGGATTTAAATATATACCAAATTTTATGCACTTCAAAAATAATTTTTCAAGGTGTTTTAAATGATTTGTATCGAATTTTGAATAAACTGTGATTTCATCCATATATACTACTACAAACTTGTCTTTTTCTTTATCAAATGCAATATCCATCGCTCTTTGAAATGTTTCTCCTTCATTCATCAATCCAAATGGCATTTTTGCATATGTAAAAGTTCCCCAAGGTGTTGTAAATGTTGCTTTTTCCTGATCTTCTGGGTGAACTTTAATCTGATTATATCCTGAAAAACCATCCATCATGGATATTCTTTCTGCACCAACAACTTTCTGTAATATATGGTCCATCTTAGGCAAGGGGTAATTATCTTTTAGAGAAACTTTATTCAAATTCCTAAAATCAACACATAGTCTTATTCCTCCACTCTTTTTCCTGACAGGAACCAAGTTTGCCACCCATTTTGAAAATCTGAGGGAAACAATAATTTTAGCATCAAACAAATTTTTAACTTCTTTTTCAATCATTGGAAGTAACATAGGATTTAATCTTCTGAGTTTCGGCTTGAAATGTTTCTCATTTGGTTTAATAGGTATTGTATGTTGAATAATAGATGTGTCATATTCTTTCAAATCTTCATAACTCCATGCATAGACATCTGAGAAATTTTTCATTAATTCAACATACTTCCTTTTTCTTCTGATGGCAAGGTTTTTGAGAGTTTCATCATTTTAGGTTGTTCTTTTGTCCCAATATTGCAATCTTGAATTTTATTTTCATGGGGTAATACCTTTGGATTTTTAGACACATCATTTATGTCAAACAATTTCTCTAAAGGTATAAGACCCTTTGGAATAAAATTATTTTTGAGTTGAATAATCTCTTTCCCTCCAATTGTACCTTTTAAGCTTCTCTTGTTCTTTATTTTCAAATGGAATATTTTCATCCCTCATAGTCTCTTCTACGTTCTTATCTTCTCCCCCAATAATTGTATTGGCGAATTCATCTGACATTTATAAAATATTTTGATTTGTAAATCATCTTCAAAAACTTGCCAATATTTGGGATTATCGGGAATAGAAGGCCTATTGACAACTTCAATTTCATATTTCTTGTTTGAAAAACTAGGAATTTTAAAAGCACCAGCAGTATGTTAGAATTTGAGCATAAATTCTCTATGATCTAGGATCTTATCTGAGAGAATATCATGTACAACATATCAATCACAAGAGACAATAGACACAGAGTTTCCTTGGGGAAAACCAATAAGGTGAAAAACCGCAATAACTTCCTCAGAGATAGAAAGAGCAATGATACAAAACCCAAGTACAAGAGATAGTCTCCTAGCAGCTTCTCCTCCTCCACGTGTGCGCAACTCTCACTTGAGAGAATGAGTGAGTATTTGAATGATCAAATAGAGTGCTACCCGCACTCTATTTATACTTGACTTGACTTGCCTAATAACCTAGCAGGGACGACTTCTCTAGGAGAGCCTAATAACCCATGGTAACTCATCTCAAGGCCAACCCCACACTTGGTGGTCTAATAACCCATCATATGTAAGTTGCGACACTTACAATGCAACTTGTGACACTTGTAAATACAAATGATGACACTTCCATATAGAGGAATAATAAAATCTCTATAGGAATACAATATACATATATGAAATACATCCCGAAGTTACAAATACATCAACACTCCTTCTTAACTAGGAAGGTATTTCTCGACATAGGTATTCTAGCACAAGTCTTCTTCTCTGGATCATCGTCATTGTATCATCGTCATCGTCACTGTTGCTGCTATCTCAATCAATCTCCAATCTACTCGTCATAGGAAGTTCTACAGAGCTAGCCCTTTTTCATGTTGGATGTAGGCCTATCCTTCATGTAGGTCTTTATCATCTCTGCGAGCAAGCCATCAAGTAGGTACAACTCAGGACTGATTACACTGCTTCTACAAAACCTCCAATATCTCTCATGACTGATCATATGCCACTGCAAAACCTGTAAGAGCATCTCATGACAAATTACATGTCTTTGCAAAATCTGTGTACCCTACTGTCACATCATCGTCTTCAGATCACCTCATAGTCCACGGAGCACAACACAAATGCACATCACACAGCACTTACATACACCGGCATGGGAGGACCTACCTACCACCATCCGGGAATGGCTCAGCACTTACATCACGACCATGGGAGGCCCTACCTACCACCATGTCAGAAAGGCTCGGCAATTACATCAACGACCATGGGAGGACCTACCTTCCACCATGTCGAAAAAACCCGGCAATTACATCAACGACCATGGGAGGACCTACCTGCCACCATGTCAGAAAAGCCCGCCCAGACCTTACATCTCTCCATGGGAGGACATACCTACCACCATGTGAGAATGGCCCAGCCCTTACATCTGCACCATGGGAGGACCTACCTACCACCATGTGATAATGGCCCCAGCCCTTCCATCTGCACCATAGGAGGACCTACCTACCACTATGTGAGAATGGCTCATGCGCATCTGTGTCTCCAGACTCATCACTTCCGTTTGGAGGGAATCTTGATCTGAAGTACACCAAGTCTCTCTCTGAAGTATTCAAACTTCACTTTGGACAGCAACTTGGTCAACGCATCGGCTATCTGCTTGTCCATCGCAACATACAGGAGCTTCACTGCTCCTCTCTGCACCATATCCCTGATATAGTGGAACTTGATCTCAATGTGATTCGACTTGTCATGGAACAGTGGGTTCTTGTAATGTCCCCAGTTTGGCCCCATGGCATTAACATTATTAAATGATGTAATCTTGTTATGAAATCATGGTGAGGAGCTCAAGGCCAAGGCCCTGCCATCGATTTCGTGATGCATATGGTTTGCGTGCTAGCAATGCACAGTGGAAATTCAAATATCATGTAATATGCATTTTAATAAAAATACCCACAACTAGCTATGCAATGCAACAAAGAGATGGGGGCATGATTTCACAAGGAATTGGGAGGGAAAAACATTCAAACCCTTGAGCCACTAGATTCAAGCCAAGTGTCAATGAGAGAACCCATCAAACCCTCAACTACCCATGTTGACTTTTGTACCCAACCATTGATTTCTCCCAAGAGTGGGTTGAGGGAGTTAATGCCTTGGAAATGGAGAGGTATGGCTGTCCAAATTCGGGTATGGGCAAGCCACCCTTCATGGAAAAACATTTTTTGTCTCCTTGGGCAAGAAAGAGCCAAGAATTTCTTCCCCAAGCCATTAGGCATCCATTCATTCTTTCTCCCTCACGAGTTTAGAACCACTGGGGCGTTTTCCAGGCAGGTCTGCTGCGTTTTTCCTCATTCTCCCTGCAGAGAAGGGCGTTTTTGTGTTGTATACCAGTGGAGGAAGGAGGGAAATCGAATGGGGGTTCAATAGAGGCCGTTTTGGGCTGTTGAAGGCAGAGATATTGGGGAGAAATCATTTTCCTCCCTGTGGTTGTTTGCCCCATCCTATAATCCGTTTTTGGTTGGGAATGTTTTTGAGAAAACCCATGGCCATCTCATTTGTAAATCCTACTATTTATCCCTGCCCCTGTTTGTGCATGCTGTGTGAGAGAAGAGTATGATGGGTATGGGTGATGGGTAATCCCTTGTTCTGGCTTGAGCTTGGGAATAAGCATCCATTGTGCAAGTGTAGCCTGATAAACCCAGTTAGACTGGCTTGGCTAAAATAAAATGGTTAATAGACTGTGTGTGAGTGTGAATATCCCCTTTGTCCTTGTGAGAATCATGCCCAGCTCGGGGGTGGCCTTCGGACGGACTCAGTATAAGCTGTCGAAGAGCCTATGGTTGGGTGGAACATTGCAGCGACATAGCTAGTTGCTCGGGACAATTGAAATGAAGATAAGTGTTCTGTCTATGTATTTACTTCTGAAATGTTTTATTAATGACTGAAATTGATTTTTTTACATCTGCACACCCATTTATTATTTATATGAAAGTAACAATGGGCTGAGATCATGTGAAAGCCCTGAGTATTGGCATCATGTTTCCTGCCTTGCATTGGGTCAGCAGGTGGGTATATGACAGTTCTCTAACAACTTCACACAACTCTGGTTATCGCAATATATACAAGTAGCACTCAATTGGAGATCAAACAAATCAGACAGTATCTTCCTAAGCCATACTACCTCACAACTAGCCGAACAAGCTGCAACATACTCTGCTTCGGCTGTACTCAGTTCCACACAGGACTACTTCCTGCTAAACCAAGAGATCATATCATATCCCATACTGAAGCAGCACCCCGAAGTGCTCTTCCGATCAATGGCACTGCCTGCCCAATCTGAATCAACATAACCCTCCAGGTTAAACTTTTGATTGGTATCATACTTGAGCCCATAGTCAACTATACCCTTCAGGTACCTTAGAATATGCTTTGCAGCAATCAGGTGAACATGTCTCAGATCTATCAGATACTTGCTCAAGGTGTTCACGGTAAAGCAGATATCTGGCCTCGTATTTTCCACGTACATCAAGGACCCAATCATCTGACGATATATCATGGCATCAACCAGATCAGATGAAGCATCACACAAAAGCTTCAGGTTTGATGCCATAGGTGTGGCCATGGCCTTACAGTCCATCATCCCGAACCTCTTCAGGATCTCTACTGCATACTTCCCTTATCCAAGGAAGATTCCATCCGAACTCTGCCACACCTCCATGCCTAGAAAGTAGTGCATCATACCCAAGTCCTTCATCTCGAACTCAGCAGCAAGCTTCCTCTTCATGTCGACAATCAATCTATCCTCACCTGTAACAAACAGGTCATCCACATACAATAGTAGTATCACTGGACTACCTTCCTCAACCTTGTAGTAAAGGTTGGAATCCGCTTTACTCTTAGTAAAGCCCAAACTGGATAGGAATCTATCTATCCTGCCGTACCAGGTCATGGGTGCATGTTTCAAACCATATAGGGCTTTCTTCAGTTTGCACACGAGTCCCTCTGTCATGTGTCTCAAACCCAAGTGGCTGCTCTACGTACACTTACTCTTCAACTACACCATTCAAGAAAGTTGTCTTGACATCCATCTAGCGTACCTTCCATTTCATCACTGCAGCCAGAGCAAGTACTGATCTAATGGAAGTGTATCTGGCTACAGGTGCAAAAGTCTCTTCATAATCAATCCCTTCTTTCTGGGAGAAGCCACAAGCTACAAACCTTGCTTTTCATTTCTCTATGCTACCATCTGCAGCATGCTTGATCTTATAGATACACTTGGAAGTCACAACAGACTTCCCTTCTGGTCTTGGGACCACATCCCAAACATCATTCTTCATGATCGACTGGTATTCCTCGATCATGGCATCCTTCCATTCTTTATTTTTCGCTGCTTCTTCATAACTGGAAGGTTCTTTGTTCATGATGTCATAGAGTAAGGAAACACAGCTGGTGTGCGATATTGTCCTTTTCCTTTCTATGTGTTCTTCTTCTGGAATGCCATACCTTTCTGCATCTTAGATGAGCTCTCTAGCCCATGCTGGTTTCCTCTTGTGAGAATTCTTCTCACGGGGTGGATCAACGGGTTCTTGTGGATCTTCTATTTCACGATCTTCTTCAAGAATTGCTTCATTCATAGTGGTGTCTTGTGTTCTGGATATTCGGGGTTCTTCATTGTCTTCAACAAGTGTCTTCCTCGATTTGATGTATGCTGAGCTTTCATCAAAGGTTACATCCCTGCTGATATCAATCTTCTTGAATCCTGGAAAGTAGATTCTGTATGCCTTCAAGCTTTCACTGTAACCCATGAATATGCCCTTCTTTCCTGAAGGATCTAGCTTTGTCCTCTTTTCCTTTGGTATGTGTGTGTATACTGGACAACCAAATATTCTGAGATGGATAACTTCTAGTTTCTTACCATTGAACACTTCTTTTGGTGTTTTGTTGTCAAGTATCTTATGAGGTGTTCTATTTTGTACATATACAGTTGTCCTTGTTGCTTCTATCCATAAGTGCATAGGAAGATCTTGGTCATGAAGCATTGCCCTAGCTGCTTCCGTGTTTGTTCTATTCTTCCTTTTTCCAACCCCATTTTGTTGTGGATGGTAAGGAGTAGTCAGCTCCCTCTTAATCCCTGAATCACTACATGGCTTTTTGAAGTATCCTGAAGTAAATTCTCCGCCATTGTCGGATCTGAAGATCTTGATCTTCATATCAGTTTGATTTTCTATCAAGGCTTTGAATTCCTTGAACTTGTCAAACACTTCATCTTTGTTCTTCAAGAAGTAAACCCAAGTCTTCCTAAAGAAATCATCAATGAAGGAAACATAGTATACATACCCACTCAGATAACTAGATGACATCGGACCGCATACATCGGAGTGTATGATTTCCAAGATTCCTTTTTCCTTGCTTTCACTACTTGGAAATGTCTTATTTGTGTTCTTTCCCTTTGAAAAACCTTTGCAAATGCCTTCATTTTTTGTCTGGATTTCAGGAAGACCTTCCACTACTTTGCTTGCAATTGGTAGTGCCCTATAGTGCATGTGTGCACGCCTTCTATGCCAAAGTTCACTTGGCTCTACTGAGTCATGGACCAAGGCTTGTTCTAGTTAGCCCTTCAATTTGTATAATCCTCCCTCTTGTTCTCCAATCACCACTGCATCATCTATAGTTTTACCCTTTGGCCACATTAGGACTTGGTCATCTACAAATGCAACCCTCATGCCTTTTGCATCTAATGCATATATGGAGAGAAGGTTCTTCTTGAGACCTGGAACATATAGTACATTTTTCATCTTCATAGACTTTCCATAATCTAGCTTGTAGGAGGCTTCACCACTTCCTTTTATGGGATATTGGTAGTCATCCCCAAGTTTCACCTTGTGGGGTGATTCATGTTCAGATAGGTTCATAAAGGATTCCTTGAATCCTGTCATATGTTTGGAAGCCCCACTATCTATAAGCCAATCATTACTTCCATGAGTAATGGTACCAGTGAGGGCAGAAATCAAAACATACTCTTCATCACTAGAAGAATCTTCACTTTCTTCCCTAGCCCTCTTCCTGGGAGGTTCATCATCCTCTGCAGTGTGAGCATGATGTCTTCTTTTGATGTTCTTATTTTTCTTGTGGGGGGCATCTTTATTGTTTCCAGGAGAATCCCTGGCATAGTGCCCCTTTTCATCACATGTAAAGCATCGGTCATTGGATGTGTTTCTTCGAGATCTGAAGCTACCCCTCCGGTTCTGATGGTGGTTCTTTTCTTTCTTACTGTGGTGATGTCCCTTCCTATCATCATACTTCTTGGGGTGTGTTGTGAGAGCTTGGTCTTCATTCCCCATCTTCTCTTCTCGAGCTACAATCCAAGCTTCTTGCTATGAGCATTCTTCCCACAGCCTACTGAATGAGATAAGTTTCTTTCTAGCACAAATTCCTTGGATGAAGGAATTCCATAACCTAGGAAGGCCATTAAGAGTGGTCATAACCACTTCTCCATTTTCTATATCTTCTCCCACAGCTTCAAGTTGTTCTTTTATCTGGGAGACCCTTGAGAAATAAGACTGCATGGTCTCGGCATTCTATATCTTGATATTTTTCAATTGATTCCTCAAAGTCATCTTTCGATTTATGTTCTTCCCTTCAAATAGCTTGGTCAAGGAATCAAACATCTCCTTAGGTGTCTTTAGAGATGACACATGTGGTATGAGATGGTCTTTGATAGAATCAACAATGATCCTCTTGGCCTTGACCAAGTTCCTCTTATGTAAGGCCTTAGCCTCTTCTCCCTCTGGGACAAGGACCTCTTCACTTATGTAGGTATCCAATTCATTTTCTTCCAGGATTAACACAATCCTATACTTCCATGCTCAAAATTTATCATCCCCTTCAAGAGTTATCCTCAAGCTTGGTGTGGTGAGACATCTTAAAGAGTACTTCAAATGGAAATAGAAAATATTTAGGTCTTACCACTTGATTTGCTTAAAACTGGATCTGGAGTTGGATTAGGGTTTGTCAGAGAAACCCTAAAAATTCAAACTTTGAATTTCAAACTTCTGAAAGGATAGAAAGATGCGCCTTGCTGAGCTGATCAAGCTAGTATACTTAGAATTTTAAAACTGGAAAGTTTCACCCTTCAAAATTGCTTTTCAAACTTCCAGATTCACTAGGTAGGACCCTGAATTAGGGTTTGACTTTCCCAAAGCTTCACCCAACCAAAAAGTTCGATCCAAAGCTCTAAATTCAGAGGAGCTTCCATCCATGCCCTCATATTTCAGAAATTCCAATATTTGCAGAAACCCTAATTTTTAGGTCAAAAACTGAAAGTGCTCAGGATTGAATTTTGTTTCGACAAAATGATGCGCCTTGCTGAGGAGAGTCAATCTAGCCTCCTGCCTTTGAATATATGTGGAGAGAAACGCAAAAACAAGAATCCCTAGCTTCTGCAACTGCATAGTGTCTTCTTCTCAGGTTAGCTCTAATACCATGTTAGAATTTGAACATAATTTCTCTATGATCTAGGATCTTATCTGAGAGAATAACATGTACAACATATCAATCACAAGAGACAATAGACATAGAGTTTCCTTGGGGAAAACCAATAAGGTGAAAAACCCCAATAACTTTCTCAGAGATAGAAAGAGCAATGATACAAAACCCAAGTACAAGATATAGTCTCCTAGCAGCTTCTCCTCCTCCACTTGTGCGCAACTCTCACTTGAGAGAATGAGTGAGTAATTGAATGATCAAATAGAGTGCTACCCGCACTCTATTTATACTTGACTTGACTTTCCTAATAACCTAGCAGGGCCGACTTCTCTAAGAGAGCCTAATAACCCATGGTAACTCATCTCAGGGCTGACCCCACACTTGGTGGTCTAATAACCCATCATATATAAGTTGTGACACTTACAATGCAACTTGCGACACTTGTAAATACAAATGACGACACTTTCATATAGAGGAATAATAACATCTCTATAGGAATGCAATATACATATATGAAATACATTCCAAAGTTACAAATACATCAACACAGTAGAAGCCAAAGAATCTGCCACTGTATTTTGTATTATGGGAACCACCGTAATTTTGTGCTCACTAAAAAAGTTTCCAAGCATATCCCAAACTTCATTTTCGTATGCTCTCATCCTTGGATGTTTTGTCTAATAACTTCCATTTACCTTATTAATTACCAACTCAGAGTCTCCATATATATCAATTTTGTTTGCCTTTAAGTCTTTCAACACGCTGAGTCCCAAAATCAAAGCTTCATACTTAGCCACATTATTTGTACACTCATAAGTCAACTTGAAAGAGTATACCATGAATTCTCGATCTAGATATATTATCCACACACCTGCACCAGCCCCTTCTTTACTTATTGACCCATCAAAATTCCTTGTCCATACTCCTTCAGCCCATTGCTTTTGTTTAAGGTTTTTCTATCCTCTGGAAAGGTCATTATTTTCCCTTTGTTTTTCAAGAACTGGTTGTTCTTCTTCGAAATGGAATTCATTATAAAAAATAGAAGAACCCAAATCATTGTCTACTACATAAATAAGATGATTATAAGGTTTTTCTGGACTTCTTACCACATGTGCAATTCTATTCTCTCTGTATAATTTTCTCTGTTCTCCAAAAAGCAGGATTGTAGCAAAAGACATATCCATCTATAAAGTTCCTTCTAATTTTGAAGCCCAGGATCTAGACAATAACATACCAAATTTTGGAGGAATATCTGCAACAACCACATCCATAATGACACTCTTGGCTGGAATATGAGTAAGGGTAACCACCCAATATTTAATTAACCCCAAACATTTGACTTTCCTAGAATCAAAGGAAAACAAATCTTTATATGGTCTTGTAATATCCAAACCCAAACTGTCTACCAAAACCTTTGGCATTAAATTGTGTGAAGCCCCTAAGTCAAGCATAGCATTGTGAAGAATCAAATCATGGACATTTAAACTGACATAAAAAGGTGGAACATCATCTACATCACTATCTTCTTCTCTGGGACCAAGAAGAATAGTTGGAGCATCATCATTCAATTCTAATGTATCAGGTTGGATTTGTTCATCATTTTTTACTATCCTTATAATTTGTTCTTTATATTCATTATTCTTTAATAACTCATTGAAAGGGATAGAAATTTTGATTTTGAAATTCTCACTTTGTAAATTGAAGGAAGTGAGTGTTCTATCATTTTCTCTGACTATATCTCTCTTATTTTCAGGAATCTTCTTCACAATATTCTCTTTTTGCTTTTCATTTTTTCTACTGACTAATGGAAGACTGATCAACAAGATTTTTTCCTTTATTTACAACCACATCTCTATTTATGCGGCTAAGATTTTTCTGAAGATCATTTAAAACATTTTGATATCCTATTTGATATTGTTTTGTTTCTAGTTCAAAAGTATTACATTCTCCTTCTTGGGAAAACATGTCATGCTCTTCTTTTGTTAAATAGAATTCAAATTGAGCAATATCAAAATAATGTATTTCATTTTCCAATGGTTCCATTTCTTCTACTTAATTAACAAAATTTTCAGGGAAAGGGGGTCTCACATGTTGATCTTCTATATTTCTTTGATTTCTTTGATCCCTTGGATCCCTCTATCTTATATGTGGAGGAGCAGATCTCCCAAAATTGGGATTTCTAATTTGTGGTTCTTGTTGATCCTTGTTCCGATGTCTATTGTCTAAGGCCAATCTATCCATAAGGTTTTCCATAGTCCTCATCATAACATCAAATTTTGCATCAGTGGAAGAATAAGTTGAAGCTTGGTTTTCTTATATTGTTCTTCTTTGATTTATTTATGTCTTTTGTTTTATCTTTCTAGATGCCATCAAGTTTGCCTCTACTTCTACTGCATCTCTTCAACATTTCTGGAAAGGAATTTGATTTCCTTTCTCCTAACATTAAGGAAAAATCACTCTCAAATGCATCAACATAATGTAATTTGGAAGCTACTACAGGGGGTTTAATATCAACAGGAATTGAATTATAAACTCTCATAAACCTACAAGAAAACTCTTGAAAAGACTCAAAATTTCATTTTTTCAAGTTGTTATATTGTGTCAAAATTTGCAAAGGATTATTTTTATCTTTACACCTCTCAAGAAAATGACTTTCAAATTCATCATAAGAAGGAACAGATCTCGCAAGAAGAGATTTAAACCATTTCTTAACTTCTCCAGACAAACTTTGGGCTAACAATCTCATGTTGGCATCATCATGGTCTACTTCTTCAAGATCAATGAAATCATTAAACCTATCAATATGTTGCTGAGCCATATAATTTCTATCTCCATCATATAATGTAATTCTCTTAGAATAATTATGAGGGAGATCATGTAGAACAGCTGGTAAGGCAAGTGGAACAAACCTAGCAGCCATAGTTCTAGGGGGATTTTGGATAATAGTCGGAATATGTAGTCCTTTAATAGATAAAGGATTTCGAATTGTTTATTTTTTTATTTCTGTTTTCATATATTTTTGTAAATATTCACAAAGAGATTCCAAAAGATATGACTGAAATTTGTTTTGATCAATAACAATTTCCTTTAAGTTTGTTTCTGATTTTGACATAAATAGGGATTTTTCAAACTTTATATTAAAATCAATATCTTCAATATTCAACAATTCTTCTATGAAATGATAGGATCCCGTGAACCCTAGAGTCATGCGCTCTGCGTGAACCCTTGCGTGGCTCCCTCGGGGGATCCTCCTGTGATGGCTAACTTTGATCCGCACCCCCCCCCCTTCGCCTGAGGAACGCAAAATTCTTATGGATGCTACCTTCCGTGATCTGGTGGATTCCACCTTGCCCCTTCCCACCTCCTCGGATTCGTCTAATGATAGTTTTATCAAGCATGTTGTTTCCCCTCATATCCAGATCCTGTCGGCAGCTTCTAAGCTTAAATCCCTTGCTTTGAATGAGCGCAGTTTGATCGGGCAATTCACTGGTATCTGGCCGTCTCCGAAATCCATGGATGCTTGGATCAATAAGATTTGGATGCCCCTGATTTCTGGTGGTCTGCAGCACTGTTTCTATGGTAAGGGTTTCTTTACCTTCCTTTTCAAAAATAAATTTGAAAGGGATCTTATCTTTAGAAGTGGCCCCTATTTCATGGGCCCCTGCGGTCTTTATTTAAATCGTTGGAGCTTGTCCTTCGATCAAGAGAAGGATGTTCCTTTTGTTGTTTCGGTTTGGGTCTGTCTTCCTCACTTACCGCTCCACTGCTGGAATGACGATACCCTTCAAGTTATTGGTAACTCTCTGGGGAAGTATATGTTGATGTATATGTAACTTCGGAATGTATTTCATCTGTGTATTTTATATATATTTATTGTACCCTTATAATAGATGTGTCATTCCTCTATAACGAAGTGTCGTCATGTGGATTGACAAGTGTCGCAAGTGTGTGTACTTGTCGATGGGTTATTAGACCACCATGTGTGGGGTCGGCCCTAAAATATATATTATAATGTGGATGTACCTAGCTAGACAAGTCGGCCCCATAAGGTCACTGGGCAAATAGGTTAGTATAAATAGAGATAAGGTGATCTCTATTTAGATCATTCGGAAAGTACATCTCTCTCACTCAGAAAGTGGCGCACTAGTGAGGAGGAGGATCATCTGCTACTAGGAGACTATATTAGTGTATTTTGGTTGTACTTTGGTTGAGCCATTGCTCTCTCTATCTCTGAGGAAGTTGTGGGGTTTTTCAATTTATGGTTTTCCCTACAAAAACTCTGTGTCTCTTGTCTCTCATGCTTTTGATTCTTGTGATGCTTGTCATGCTTATTGTGATTGTTATGCATTGATATACTATACATGTTATTCTCTCAGTGAAGATCCTAGAGTATTGTGAATTAATGCTCAAAATTTAACATGGTATCAGAGCTAACCTGAGAAGAAGACATTTTGCAGTGACAGAAACTTGAGTTTCTTGTTTATTGGGTTTCTCTCCACTCAATATAGTATATTGACTCTACTCATCGAGGCGCATCTATCTGTCCAATCATAATTCAATTCCGAGCATTTTCAAATTTGGCCCTAAAAATTAGGGTTTCCACAAAAATAGGAATTTCTGAAATCTGAAGACATAGTTGGAAGCTCCTTGCAAAAATCGAAGTTTAGAGCTTTGGATCGAGATTTTTGGCTGGGCAGATCTCCAGGAAACTCAAATCCTAATTCAGGGCTCTCCCTAGTGAACCCGAGAGGACAAAAGGACAAATCTGAAGGGTAAATCTTTGCTGATCTCAAATTCTGAATGCACCAGGCTGATCAGCTCATCAAGGCGCATCTTTCTATCCTTTCAGAAATTTGAAATTCACATTTTGAATTTTTAGGGTTTTTTTGACAAACCCTAATCTAGGACCAGATCCAGTTTTCAGCATTTCAAGTGGTAAGACCTAAATCTTTTCTATTTCCATTTGAAGTACTCTTTAAGATGTCTCACCACACCAAGCTTGAGGATAAGCTTGAAGGGGCTGATAACTTCCGAGCTTGGAAGTCTAGGATTGGGTTAGTCTTGGAAGAGAATGAGTTGGACTCATATATAAAAGAAGACATCCCTATCCTAGAGGATGAAGAGGCTAAAGTATTGCATAAGAAGAACTTGGTCAAGGAAAAAAGAATCATTGCTGATTCTATCAAAGACCATCTCATACCCCATGTGTCTTCTCTAAAGACACCCAAAGAGATGTTTGACTCTTTGACCAAGCTATTTGAAGGGAAGAACATAAATCGGAAGATGACCCTGCGGAACCAATTGAAAGGGGTAAAGTTTCAGAATGGAGAAACCATTCAATCTTATTTTTCAAGAGTCTCCCAGATCAACGAACAACTAGAAGCAGTGGATGAAATGGTAGAGAATGGTGAAGTTGTCATGACCACTCTGAATGGCTTACCTAGGTCATGGGACTCCTTCATTCAAGGAATTTGTGCAAGAAAGAAGTTGATTTCCTTCAGTAGACTACGGGAAGAATGCTCACAAGAAGAAGCAAGGCTTGTGGCATGAGAAGAAAAGATGGGGATTGAAGATCAAGCTCTCACAGCTCACACCAAGAAAGGGAAGTCCAAGAGAGAGCCATATCTCTCCAAGAAATCTTCACATCACTTCAAAGAAAGAAGAATATGCTTCACCTGTAATGAGAAAGGACATATTGCCATAAATTGTCCCAAGAACAAGAAGGACAACAAAAACTCCAACAAGAAGAAGAAGGGCAGCAAAAGAAGGTTTTATGCTCATGCTGTCAAGGATGATGAACCACCCAAGAAGAAGGCTAGGGCAGAAAGTGATGATAACTCATAAAGTGAAGAAGAGTATGTTCTGATCTCTGCTCTCACAGGTACCATCTCCCATGGTTGTAATGATTGGTTGATTGATAGTGGGGCTTCCAAACACATGACTGGGTTTAAGGAATCTTTTGTGAATCTATCTGAACATGAATCACCCCATAAGGTGAAACTTGGGGATGATTATCAATACCCAATCAAAGGAAGTGGTGAAGCCTCCTACAACCTAGATTCTGGAAAATATTTGAAGATGAAAGAAGTTCTTTATGTACCTGGGCTCAAGAAGAACTTACTATCCATCTCTACATTGGATGCAAAAGGCATGAGGGTTGCATTTGTGGATGGCCAAGTCCTAATGTGGCCAAAGGGAAAGAACATAGATGATGCAGTAGTGATTGGAGAGCAAGAGGGAGGTTTGTATAAATTGAAGGGACAACCTGAACATGCCATGGTACATGAATCCATGGAGACAAGTGAAATTTGGCATAGAAGACTTGCTCATATGCACTATAGAGCACTTCCAATTGCAAGCAAGGCTGTAGATGGTCTTCCTGAAATCAAGACCAAACATGAAGGTGTTTGCAAAGGATGTGCAAAAGGTAAGAACATTAAGAAGGCTTTCCCAAGCAGTGAAAGCAAGGCAAAAGACATCCTGGAAATCATCCACTCAGATGTATGTGGTCCTATGTCATCCAGTTCTCTAAGTGGGTATGTTTACTATGTCTCATTTATTGATGACTTCTCCAGGAAGACTTGGGTATACTTCTTGAAGAACAAAGATGAGGTGTTTGATAAGTTTAAGGAATTCAAAACCTTGATGGAAAATCAAACTGACAAGAAGATCAAAACATTCAGATCCGACAATGGTGGAGAATTCACCTCAGGTGACTTCAAGAAGCTTTGTAGTGATTCAGGGATTAAGAGGGAGTTGACTCCTCCTTATAATCCTCAACAGAATGGAGTTGCATAAAGGAAGAACAGAACTATCATGGAAGCAACAAGAGCAATGCTCCATGACTAGGATCTACCTATGCATCTATGGGCAGAAGCAGCTAGAATAGCTATATATGTGCAGAACAGAACACCCCACAAGATATTGGACAACAAGACACCAGAAGAGGTCTTTTCTGGTAAGAAACCTGAAGTCAGCCATCTCAGAATATTTGGTTGTCCAGTATTCACTCATGTCCCAAAGGAAAAGAGGACCAAACTAGATCCTTCAGGAAAGAAGGGTATCTTTGTGAGTTACAGTGAAAGCTCGAAAGCTTACAGAATATACTTTCCAGAGTTCAAGAAGATTGATGTCAGCAGGGATGTGACATTTGATGAGAACTCAGCATTCATCAAATCAAGGAAGGCACCGATCGAAGTTTATGAAGAACCTAAGGAAACTAGATTTCAAGACACTACCATGACTGAAGTAGTTCCAAAAGTTGTTCATGAGTTTGAAGATCCGCAAGAACCTGTAGATCCACCCCATGAGGATAACTCTCACAAGAGGAAACCTACATGGGATAGAGAGCTCATTCAAGATGCAGAAAGATTTGGCATTCCAGAAGAGGAAGACAGAGCAAAGAAGAGAACCAGATCACATACCAGCTATGTTGATTTACTCTGTGACATTATGAACAAAGAGCCTTCCAGTTATGAAGAAGCAGCGGAAAAGAAAGAATGGAAGGATGCCATGGTTGAGGAATATCAATCAATAATGAAGAATGATGTTTGGGATGTTGTCCCAAGACCTAAAGAGAAGTTTGTTGTGACTTCCAAATGGATTTACAAAATCAAGCATGCTGCAAATGGCAGTGTGGAGAAAAACAAGGCAAGATTTGTAGCTCGTGGCTTCTCTCAGAAAGAGGGAATAGATTATGAAGAAACTTTTGCACCTGTAGCCAGGTATACTTCCATCAGAAAAGTACTTGCCCTGGCTGCAGCGATGAAATGGAAAATACACCAGATGGATGTCAAGACTGCTTTCTTGAATGGTGTAGTTGAAGAGGAAGTATATGTGGAGCAGCCACTCGGTTTTGAAATACATGACAGGGAGTCATATGTGTGCAAATTGAAGAAAGACTTGTATGGCTTGAAGCAAGCTCCCAGAACCTAATATGGTAGGATGGACAGTTTCCTATCTAATTTGGGATTTACCAAGAGTAAAGCAGATTCCAACCTTTATTACAAGGTTGAGGAAGGGAATCCTGTGATTCTACCCCTGTATGTGGATGTCTTATTTGTAACAGGAGATGACAGATTGATTGCAGATACGAAGAGGAAGCTTGCTGCCGAGTTCGATATTAAATATTTGGGAATGATGCATTATTTCCTAGGTATGGAGGTGTGGCAGAGTGCAGGTGGGATCTTCCTTGGTCAAGGGAAGTACACAGTAGATATCCTGAAGAGATTCGGGATGATGGATTGCAAGGCCATGGCCACACCTATGGCATCGAATCTGAAGATTCTATGCGATGCTTCATCTGAGCCGATTGATGTCTCTATGTATTGTGAGATGATTGGGTCCTTGATGCACCTGACTAACACGAGACCGGACATTTGCTTTGCTGTGAACACATTGAGCCAGTTCCTGATGGATCCGAGGAGTGTTCATCTGGTTGCTGTAAAACATGTTCTGAGGTACCTGAAGGGTACAGTGGATTATGGGCTCAAGTATGAAGCGAATCAAAAGTTTAACCTGCAGGGTTATGTTGATTCAGATTGGGCTGGCAGTGCTGCAGATAGGAAGAGCACATCTGGGTGTTGCTTCAATATGGGATCAGGTGTGATATCTTGGTTTAGCATGAAGCAGTCTTGCGTAGCACTGAGTACAGCTGAGGCAGAGTATGTTGCAGCCTGTTCAGCTAGTTGTGAGGCAGTATGGCTACAGAAGCTACTGTCTAAGTTATTTGATCTCTTGTTGGATGCTACTGGTATCTTCTGTGATAACCAGAGTTGTGTGAAGTTGTCCGAGAATCCAGTGTTTCATGACAGGTTGAAACACATAGAGATCAAATATCACTATATCAAGGATATGGTGCAGAGAGGAGCTGTGAAGCTTCTGTATGTTGCGATGGACGAGCAGATTGCAGATGTGCTGACGAAGCCATTAGCCAGGGTGAAGTTCGAGTACTTCAGGGAGAGGCTTGGTGTTCTTCAGATCGAGGACACTTCGAGGAAGAAGTGATGGACACATTTGCTGAAGCCATTCCAAGCATGTTGGAAGGAGGATCCTTCACATGGTTGTGGATGTAAGCGCTGGATGATGAGCATCAGGATGATGTTCTAGTTTCTGCTTTGTATGATCAGTTGGATCATTTATATGTATATGTATGTATGCATCATGTTGGATGCTGGATATGATCAGTTGGATCATTTATATGTATGTACGCATCATGTTGGATGCTGGATATGATCAGTTGGATCATTTATATGTATGTACGCATCATGTTGGATGCTGGATATGATCGGTTGGATCATTTGTATGTATTTTGTATATGCATCATGTTGGATGCTTGGACCATGTATCTGTATATGTATCAGGTGGATACATTGTATGATCAGGTACATCATGTATGTTGATGGATACATTGTGTAGATCATGTATCTATGTATCAGATGGATACACTGTGTATGATGATATGTATCAGGTAGATACTTGGTGTACATCAGATGGATGCATTGCATGATCAGGGTGATCGTGGATGACAAGCTTCTCCAGATGACATGCAGTAGGATGTTGCAGTGATGATGATCAGGATGATCATGTGTACATCAGGATGATGTATGATGAGTATCAGATGATACTTTGTGGCAGTGGATCAGGTTGTGCAGGTGAGCATGTCTGGGAGATCCTATAGGTTGGAGTTGTGTACCCATAACAGCCTGGGATGCTCTTTCGAGACATTGCTCTGGGAGGACATGTAATTTGTGCCCTGGGAGATCTTCAGGTCGGAGTTGTGTACCCATAACATCCTAAGATGCTCTTGCGAGGTTTTGTCCTATGGCATGTAATTTGCTCCTGGGAGATCTGGACAGGATGAAAAAGGTCTCAGATGCTTCAGCCAGGTTTTTCCATGACCACATGTAATTTGCTCCTGGGAGATCTGGACAGAATGAAAAAGGCCTCAGATGCTTCAGCCGGGTTTTGTGGTGGACCACATGTAATGTGCTCCTGGGAGATCCGACAGGTAGAGCTGTGTGCTTGTAACAGCCTGGGATGCTTCAGCCAGGTTTTGTGGTGAGATCACATGTAATGTGCTCCTGGGAGATCTGACAGGTAGAGCTGTGTGCTCGTAACAGCCTGGGATGCTTCAGCTAGGTTTTGTGATGGGTCACATGTAATGTGCTCCTGGGAGATCCGACAGGTAGAGTTGTGTGCTCATAATAGCCTAGGATGCTGCAGCCAGGTTTTGTGACGCACGTAATAAGTCTTGAGGTTTCCACAGTATGGCCAATGATGATGAAGACGTGCAGGTGGTGGACCTACATCCAGTATGAAAAAGGACTGGCTCTGTAGAACTTCCTATGACGAGTAGATTCAGAGATTGATTGAGATAGCAGCAGCAGTGACGATGATGATGACTCGATGATGATTATCCAGTGACGATGATCTAGAGAAGATGACTTGTGCTAGAAGACCTGTGTCGAGAAATACCTTCCTAGTTAAGATGGAGTGTTGATGTATATGTAACTTCGGAACGTATTTCACATATATGTATATTGTATTCCTATAGAGATGTTATTATTCCTCTATACGGAAGTGGTTGTATTCCTATAGAGATGTTATTATTCCTCTATACGGAAGTGTCGTCATTTATATTGTAAGTGTCGTAACTTATACTTGATGGGTTATTAGACCACCTTGTTGGGGTCGGCCCTATATAAGTCAGGTGGGTCAAAGGGTTATTAGACCACCCTATTGGGCATCGGCCATGTGGGTCAAAGGGCTATTAGACCACCCTAGTGGGGGTCGGCCCAGTCAGCATTATGTTAAGTGGTTAAGTTGAGCCCGACCTAGTTGATTAAAGGTCAAGTCAAGTTAGTGTATAAATAAAGAGTGTGTCTCTCTCATTTTACACATTCTATTCTCTCACTCACACTTTGGAGAGTGGCGCACTTGTGGAGGAGGAGTCTCTGCTGCTAGGAGAAGACTATCTCTTGTATTCTGGTTGTATCATTGCTCTATCTATCTCTGAGGAATTTATTGGGGTTTTTCACCTTTATGGTTTTCCCCAAGTAAAATCTGTGTCTCTTGTGTGCTTGCATTATTGTGTCCATGATTGATATGCTGTAGATTTGCTGTACATCTTGTTCTCTCAGTTAAGATCCCAGATCAGATTGAAGTAAATTCTGAAAATTTAACAGCTTTCGGGTGGTAATGGAAGAAAAATGAACAATCCATTAACATTGGGCACCAAATAAAGATGAATCCAATATCAACTTTAGAGGAAAATTTTGTGGATACTTGAATCCTATGAACCAGAGCATAAAAATATGAATTCTGACCCAATACAATCTCATTCAAGTATGAAAGATAACAAAATGAAAATAGATAACAAAGATAACATTCACATGAGAAAAGGAAATATAGACTACAAAATAATAACACGAGAATCTTTGTTCTGAAAGTTCTGCTTGGATCTGCAAAATTTCTATTAACTTTGAAGATGCTTGGTACAAATTAAGTCTCATTCTCCTAGGTTTCAACCTTGGTTACATTGCAAAATCATGTATTTATACATAAAAGGATCATTGAGCAAAACCTAACTGCTTGTTTTCCAGAAATAGAAATCTATAACTACTTATTACATCTTTAGACTATATTTGTCAAAAATTGAGTCTTCATAATCTTCAAAATGCTGGAACATTTTTTTGCTTTCTTTTTCGGATCCATCTTTGGCATAAATCTTCATTTGGACAAGTGTCTTCATTGATGCAAACTATAATTCATTTTTCCAAATTTCTCGACTGTCTTCCATTTCCCTGTGGAAGGAATTTCATAACTTGTCATTTCTTTAACCAAGAATTTCATTTCCACATGATCCACATAAGATATAGGAGGTAATTTTTCTCCTATCATTTTTAATTGGTTCAATATCTCAAATTCCACTATAAGCTTATCCATTATTACTTTCCCTGTTAAAACTTGAGTCATGCCTTCAAAGTTTTGACGATCCATTCGAATTTGGAACAATGAAGCTTTATAGTCATTTTGAGAAATTAATGTATTCTCTCCATCCCAAAAGGAAGGGAGTCCTTTCTAAAATAAATCTGTAAACAAGCCTTTGAAAGGGTTAACCTGCTGCATCATCTGGTTTTCCTTTGCTTGGACACTTTCAACATGGTGATTTTTCCCAATAATCCTCCTAGCCCAAGTGATAACTACAATTATGTTTTTAATCATAAATGTCTTCAATTCTTCCTCTAATAAATTATTGAGGAAATTTATAGTATTATGGGTTGTTTCTTTTGGGTTTCTGTCCAATGTTTATTTCATGACTATACAACTTTGTATGGTATCATTCGCCATTGTTTATTTACTTCTCATAAAATTCATATATGGCCTGAATTTTGTTGCTTTAGCTATTATTAAATCCCAAATTAAATATATGGCACCTTGCAATGGGAGTTCTCCTGTCACCTATGGAATCAGTTTCTCATTTTTTCTAACACTTCATTATTTTTATTTTCAAATTCTTTCTTTTCTTCTTCATTTTTCTCAATCTCTTCACTTAATTTCTGATTTTCCACTTTCAATCCCTTAATTTCCTCTTCTTTAAGACTAACCTGGTACATAGCTTGAATTAAGCTCTTTGTGCTTGTTTCCACATTCTCTTGCCATGTTTCTTTCCTTTCTTTTGTTGCACCTGCTTGCTTCTATTTCAAACTAGCAATTTGAGCTGTAAAATTAGATCTTTCTGTTCCCAATTCATTTGTTGCTCTATGAATTTAAGCATTTTTTCTTTACTATCATCCAACTCCTAAGAGAGAGTTTCTCTTTCTTGTTCCAAGACTGTTAATTCAGATGCTTGAATTAACTGTGTAGATGGGATTTTTAGTTTCTTTTTGAGCAATTGAATTGTATTCTCTTTCTCAGCCAAAAGCATTTTAGTGGTATGTCCTTTATTAGGCTCATTATCCATTTCCACCAGATCAACCTGTAACTTCTTTATTTTCTGTTGGTGTGCCTTATTTTTAGTTTTTTCTTGTTTCAATTGGGTTTCCAATCTACTCATTGTAGATTACAACTTTGAAATTTTCAAAGTAGCTTTCATCAAATCTATGTAAATCACTTCTCCAACTTGCCTGTGTAGATGAATCTTATCTAGAACTGGTATTTTCTACAAATTAATTTTCATTTAGGTGACCTTTTCATTAGAAGCCACTTGCCAAATTTAAAGTATTCTCTGAATGATCTCTAACAGTTGTCAATTAAACCTCTTTATCTGATATATCCCTCAATTTAGGAAAATAATTATTGTATTTTTCAGAAGAAGCCTTTTTATCTAGACCATATTTGATATATAAATCAATCCTTGATTAGTATTTGTCACTAGAACCAACTTCTTTCGCTTCAGTAAAATTGTACTCCTGTACCTGGATATTTGGACTTTGAAATTCTTCCTTTTTCTTTTCCTTCTTACTTTCTATTGCAACTATTTCTTTTTCCTGATCTAGTTTAAGTATTTTTGTTGTACTTTGTTCTTCTACCTCCATATCTGTAGCTTCAGAAAGGCTCCTTTTTACTGGAAATCTCAACTTTGCTGGAAGTGGGAACTAACATAGCTGAAATTTTTGTTAATGCAGAACGATTTGACTGTAAATTTACAGAAAATCCTGCATCTGACTCATATTTTAAAAGATTATCTTTCTCAGCCAATCCCTCCACCTCTTGATGGTCAAAATATTTTCTCTTATTCTTCTTCCTTCGTTGTGATATTATATGATGTGGATCATAGTTAATACTTGAAGCTTTCTTAAAATTCATTTCCTGCAAAAATCCTTCTACCACTGGAAGAGCAGCTTTTTTTTAACAATGAATGGACCAACTTTCAAAGGGAACTTGA
The DNA here is from genome assembly GCA_027924585.1 of Larix kaempferi. NCBI lineage: Eukaryota > Viridiplantae > Streptophyta > Pinopsida > Pinales > Pinaceae > Larix > Larix kaempferi. The sequence goes on along the minus strand of BSBM01000001.1, from coordinate 34,485,815 downwards.
TATCAGAAGCTTTTCTAAAACTCAAGAAATGTTCATTTTCCACAATAAGCTTGTGTCTAATAAATTCCAAAGCAAAGACTCTTGGGGTCAATAAAGTAGGTAATATATAAGGTTCATGGACAAAACCATAGATTCTGATAACAGTATGTTCCTTCAAAAGGAACCAATCACCAAATTTCTTCTCTGAATTGAATTGTAGCATATCCTTCATCTCGAGAAAAACTCTGGGTAGATTTTCTTGAAAAACGGTTATGTATACTTCTGAAATTATGAGATTCATATAATTGAATACATTGTTTTTAATCTCAGAGGTAAAGAATGCTTCTGGAAACTGTAACTTTCTTCATTGTAATATAGAAACATCTTCATCAAGTAGGACTGGAATTTGAAATGTCTTGTTGTATGGAAATTCACTAGCTGAGTATGTATATTTTCAGCTAAGAATTCATCAAATTTAAGGCAAGAATACTGACCGGACTCAGCTTCAAATGGGTGTGAATTCAATCTAAACAACAAACTTAACATGACTTCTGGGACAACTGTGTTATCATCTAAACCTAAAAACTGACTGAGTAATGAAAGGACAAACTGGGAATTTTTTGTTAAACGGGGTAATGTCTAAAGGAAAAGGTAAGTCGCCATTCGAGGTATTGGGTTTAAGGATTTTTGGTAAGAAGGTTTGTTTAATTTTAACTGTAGAATGTCTATAGAGATCAATTAGCTTTTCTTCTGCAAAATCTTCAGGGTTTTGAGAAAATTACTATGGGACTTCTAACGACTCTCTAATGATTGAGGAATTGACCAGACAAAGGATTTTTTTATCTTCTTCAGTCCATAATGACCCTTTCATCTTGGGAATAATTCATTGCACACTAGGAAACAAAATATGGGAAGGTTAGGGTTTGTTCTGGACAAAAATAATAAAAACAAGACCTGTGAACATTATGTACATCTATCCCTTGCCTATGTAAATCCTTCAACTTGTTCTTAATTTCACTAACCGAACCAATGGACATAATTGTATAAAAAAAAATTCCATCTCTATCTTCGAAAATTTATTCTAACTTGGTAAATTCCGTATTTTGAAACTCTATTTCACTTATTTCTTCCATTTCTAGAGAATATTTTGTCTTTTCCGGAAATCATAGCCTACTTGGAGTTTCATGACTTGGCATGAAGATTTCCACTTTAGCTTCCAACTATGCAAGAAATGTGTCTCTCATTAGGTGAAAAATGACAAATGTCTTGTCTTTCACGTGCCTTTCCTTTTATAACCCCCAACAAAGGCGGTTTCGGAGATGTGAGAGGTGATTTTCCCCTACCACTTTTCATCCAACGAAATGTTGTTGTCTTGATGCGTGGCAAGCGGTATAAATTTCGCTACCACTCACCGGTTCCTTTGTCAATGCTTGTTCACGGTGTGAAATCAACGTCAACCGTTGATCTTCTTACAGTTGACCGTCCACCGTTAATTCTTTCCTCTCTTTACCACACGGAAACGGTCATTTCCCCCATTGCTTTCACCGTTATATAGCCTACATATTCACTAAGAAAATTTCCTATCAACCACAGATCTTGTCTTTGTTTAAATATGGGCCATTGATTTATAAAACCCTTGCAGAATTGCCTTTTCTCCTATTTTAATCTGATTTCGCTTTAGCATCACGATCATTTGGGATGTCTCCCTTTGGGACTTGGCGACTAGCTCCTTTTGCAATTTTTTATTACCTCTTGGTCACGTGGAAACAAGTCATAGAGATACGACCTCATTACCTCTCTTATATCATTCAAAATCTTTTAACCACACCAAAAACAACTATGTCAACAAGGTGCATCTTAGTTTTTTATTGATAACGCCTCCCCAAGAGCCTTTTCTGAAAACCACTTCGTGAGGATGCATTACCACTTTTGTTAATGGGGAAAACCAATGACGCGATCATTCCCAAGGTCACGTGGTATGATGGTTTGGCGACCTAGTGGTTGGCGGAAGGTGACATGGTCATGCCACAAGGTGACAGGTCGCACTTGTTCGACACCTCAGGAGGAACGTGTTAGGACACGCCATCTCCCTACCACATAAGCAGGAAATTAAATTTTTCTCATACTCCAGATTGTGCCAAATTGAATAATTTCCAAAAAAAAAATGAGGGTGTTGTCCTCGACCCGCCCTACAATAGCGGAGGCCGCAAGGGGGAAATCCCCCATTGACCCCCATTTTTTTTTAATCAACAAAGTTGGATCTGAGGTTAACAAAGGCCATTAGAGAAGCTTAAATTTGATCATATTTTGGATTGTGAGGGTGTGTTACAGAACTGTAAATATGTTTTGAAGTATGGAAGAATATGAAAAATGTTAAAAGTAGTGAATTCCATAATTTTATAGCAGGTAACTAGAGCATCAGCTAAGAGAACTGAAAATCGTTGAGTATTCCTCATCAAATGTATTATCTATTCCAATAGATAAGTTGGTCTAGTTCTCCATAGGTGATCTTCTACAGGTGCTTGAAGTTGGCCTCTAGAGTTAAATGCACCTACAAGAAAAGTGCATAATTTGAATTTGACAATTTTGAAGGACCATAACTTTGTGCTCATAAATCAAAATTGGGCATACTTATAGTCATTGGAAAGCTTGTCTAATGGGGAACAATTTTACAGAGATAAATTATTAATTGTTGATTCATATGCTTCTATAATTTGATTAGAAAAGTGCCTGTAGCCATAATTGACAAAAATTGTCAATATGGGTATTTCCAGAATATATGAAAATTGATTTTTGATTTTCTAACTTAATAAATCTAACAACTATGTTATATGAACACTTTTTCAGATTCGGAATCATATCAGTGATTGTTAAGGGGTCGGCAATGAGTATATTGTAGTTAGAAAATCTTTGTTCTTGGTTGGGCCAAGAAGGTCATCATCATGGATGATGCATAGCATTCTTATGAAGTTGAGGCAGATGCAATGGGAGAAAATATACAGATTGAGAATGAAGAGACGCAATCCAATGGTAGAGGAAACCAAGTAACTCCCCCAGACATTGCAAAAACTATGAGGATCCCAAGAGTGGAACTACAGAGTTGTAGAGATGCCAATGAGAGGCTACTTAGAGCTCAAGAAGATCAAAATAAACTAAATGAAACTATGCTTCAAAGTCTAACAGACATTCAAAGTAAGATTAAATTTGGACATCATTTTGAAAATCAGGAGAAGAGTGGGAGTATCTCAAGAAGGAATTACAAGAGGTCCCATAGTTCAAGAAGAGTTTCTAGAGGCAGGCCATATACCCCAGAAATATCTTCTAAGTGAGTCATTTGACTCCAAGGATTCCGTTGAAGGATCAAGCTCTTCATCTCATTGGAAGAAGAGGAAGAGGTCTTCAAAGAACAAATCACATGAAGAATTTAGGAAGGACAAAACTCCTGCATTTGATGGTGAGATAAAATCTGGTCGAGAAGCTAAGGCTTGGATTCTTGGGATGAGGAAGTATTTCCAAGTCCAAGACTACTCATGAAATATGAAAGCGAGAGTGGATATATTTAATATGAATGGAAGAGAATATATATGGTGGGCTCAACTTAGGAAAGTGAAGAATATCAATGAAAGGAAGATAGTGTGGAAGCAATTCAAGAAATACTTCAAGCAAAAGTACCTCTCTGATAGGTACTATGATGGAAAAATTAAAGAATTCCATGAGCTGAAATTGATCCAAATGACAATGGAAGAATATGCAAATAAATTCTTGGAGCTGCTAATATATGTCAAGTATATCATGGATGACAACGTGAAAATTTATCATTTTCTAAGTGGGTTACCTCAATCCTACAAAGATAGAATTGAGTTTGATGAGCCTCAAACTCTATATGAGACCACAAGAAAGGCCAAGTATTGTTATGAGCAAGCCCAAAGCAAGCCAGATTTCCATAAGGCATGGAAGGACAAAAACAATGAGAAGTTTGACCAAAGGAAGAAGGGTTTCAAGCCTCCTCATTTCATAAATCATCCAATGCAGCCACCACACGTTGTGACAACGCTAGCTACGATAATGGGATACAATCCAAGAGATCCAATAGATCCACTTCAATATTGGGGATGTGGAGAGGACCATTTGCTTAGAAATTTTCCACATCGGAATGAGAGTGCAAAGCAAGTTCACAACATTCAAGAAGCTGAAATTGTGGGTCAAGTGGCAAGGAATGTCCCTAGGATTTATGTTGCACTAGAGGACCTCCAAGCATATCATCAATCAACTATTTTTGAGGTTGGATCAAATAGCCACAGGAACCAAGAGAAAATTTAGTGAAATGGTGGAGAAATGTCCATTAGAAATGGATGGACTGTCCACTTGTGCAAATCTAAATATTTTACCACTTGGTTCATATGACATTCTCATAGGAATTGACTGGTTGGAAGTACACAGAGTTGAACTTGGCTGCTCCAACAAGAGTTTTGAGTGCATTGATAATGAAGGAAACTCAAGGGTTGTAAAAGGAATTCCAAAGGAAATTTTTGTTAGGCATGTTTCAACCGTGCAGATGATGAATTTTTGTGGGAAAGGTTTTCAACTGTATGCAACCAATATATTGGACACAACAGAAAATGAAATTCCAAAATTGGAGGAATATCATGTTCTACAAGAATTCAAGGATTTGTTTCCCAATGAAGTGCTAGGACTTCCTCCCAAGAGGGACATTGATTTCACATTTGATCTTGTGCCAGGAGCTACAACATTTTCTAAGACACCTTACAGAATGAGTACACTATAACTATTGGAGTTGAAAATGCAATTACAAGAATTATTGGAAAATAAATACATAAGGACAAATGTGTCTCCATGGGCAGCACCTGTATTATTTGTGAAAAATAAAGATGGTACACTCAGGTTATGCATTGATTACATGAAGTTGAATAAAGTGATAGTGCAAAACAAGTACCCATTACCTCGAAATAATGATCTTTTTTATCAAATGAGAGAGGAAAGGGTATTTTCAAATATTGATTTGAGGTCTGGTTACCATCAAGTAAGAATCAAAGAAGAATATATTCACAAGACAACTTTTAGAACAAGGTATGGACACTATGAATTTGTAGTGGTGCCATTTGGTCGCACTAATGCACCAACTACCTTCATGTGTCTCATGAATAGTGTTTTTAGAAAATATTTGGACAAGTTTGTTCTTGTTTTTCTAGATGACATTCTTATTTACTCTAAGAATGAAGAGGAGCATGAAGAACATTTGAGAATGGCTTTGCAATTGCTAAGGGAACATAAGTTGTATGCAAGGCTAAGCAAATGTGACTTTTATAATAAAAAAAATCATTATTTGGGTCATATTATTTCAGAGGAAGGAATATTGGTTGATTTGGAAAAGATTGAAGCCATTATGAATTGGCCAACTCCAAAGAATGTGACAGATGTGATATCTTTTATGGGTCTTGTTGGTTACTATATAAGATTCATTGAAGGATTCTCCAAGGTTGCGCACCTAATCACTTCTTTGCAAAAGAAGGGAACAAAATTTGAATGGACCCAAAAATGTAAAGAAAGCTTCCAGTTGTTGATGAAGCTTATCACAAGTGCTCCAATTCTGAAAATTGCAGACCCAAAAAAATCATTTGTGGTGTGTACATATGCATGTAAACAAGGACTTGGAGGAGTTCTTATGCAAGAAAAGCATGTGGTGTGTTATGAGTCTAGAAAATTGGAGCATGAAAATAATTATGCCAGACATGATCTAGAACTTGCAGCCATAGCTCATGCCTTAAAGATGTGGAGGCATTATCTAATTGGCATAAAATTCGAGTTGAGGACAAACCATTGTGGTCTGAAATATTTATGTGAGCGGCCAACGTTAAATGCCAGGCAAGCTAGATGGATGGAATTTTTATGTGAGTTTTATTTTGAGATCAAACACATAAAAGGAAAATAAAACAAAGTAGTTGATGCACTTAGCAGAAAGATGCATGAAATGCATGTGGTAGCCATTACAACTTACCAATCAGATTTAAGACAACAGATTGCCAACTATCTTGCTGAAGATGAATTATATGTGCAAATAAAAAAAAATTGCAGCAACAGAATTTTGAAAAGAGGTATGAAGGGTATCAGTTGGAAGAGGATGGACTTCTTAATTATAAAAATAGAATTTATATTCCAAATGTGGCAAACTTGAGGAGAATTGTTATGGATGAAATCCATAAAATGCCATATTCTGCTCGCCCAGGATATCAAAAAACAATTGCTAATGCTAGGAAGCAATATTTTTTGCCAGGGATGAAAAAGGGTATTGATGAGTATATATCTAAATGCATGAAGTGTTAGCAAGTGAAAGCCAAGCATCAACACCCAACAAGTTTGGTGCATGCTTTTCCAATTCTAGAATGGAAATGGGAAGTAATTTCCATGGATTTTATTACAGGTTTTCCAATGACTGTGAAACAACATGATTATGTCATGGTTGTGGTGGATAAATTGTCTAAGGTAGCACATTTTATCCCAGTTAAATACACCTATAAAGAAGATGCCAAATTGCAAATATTTTTATGAAGGAAATTTTCAGATTGCATGGATTGCCTAAGACAATAATTTCAGACAGGGACACCAAGTTCACTTCAAATTTATGGAAAATTCTTTTTGCAGATTTGGGTACACAGTTGAATTTTAGTGCTGCCTACCATCCACAAATAGACGGAAAAACAGAAAGAGTAAATCAGGTTCTTGAGGACATGCTTCACATGTATGTGATGGAAAAACCATCCAAGTGGGAATATTATCTACACTTGGTTCAGTTCACATATAACAATGGGAAGCAAGCTTCATTAGGCATGAGTCCATTGGAGGCTTTATATGGTAGAAAGTGCAGGACACCAATGACATCGGATAATCCAATGACCATAATTGTAATTGGGTCTGAATTGCTTAAGGAAATGAAACAAGAGGTTGCAAAAATTAGGCAGAATTTAAAGGAATCCCAAGATAGGCAGAAAAGCTATGTAGATAAGAATAGAATGCATAGAGAATTCTGTGTTGGGGATCATGTCTACCTCACAGTGAGGCTAAGGAAAAGTTCTTTGAAACTTGGAAGTTGTGCTAAGTTGTCTCCAAGATATTGTGGGCCATTTGAAGTGATTGAAAGGATAGGGCCATTTGCATATAGAATTGCATTGCCTGCTAGTACTAGAGCTCATAATGTTTTCATGTTTCTTTGCTTAAAAAATATGAATATGATCATAACCATGTGATTGATTGGGATGTGATTCAGGTGGAACTCGAGGGAGATTTCCAAACCGAGCCACTATGCATCCTATACAAGAAGGTAACATTGATCTAGAATTGATCCATTGGACATGTAAATGTGCAATGGAAGCACTTCGGTCCCGATGAGGCAACATGGGAGTTGGAGGATGCCATGAAAGATGCATTCCCATTTTTGTTCTGATTTTGAGCAAACACCGAGGACGGTGTTATTCAAATGGGGAGGGGATTGTAATACCCCCAATTTTGACTTGGAATGTATTTATTCAAAATTATGTGAATGATGTAAATATGCTAGTATGGATTCGTAGAGTGGAGCTCAAGGCCAAGTCCCAACTAGTGAATGGCTAGGCATGTATGATGTATATATTTTTATTTGGACCATATGATTGGCTTATCATGCCAATTCAAAATGTATGTAAATATTATGTTGAAAATTAATAAAAGGGTCCAAGATGGTTGTGTAAAGAGCACTAGAGGGGTTATGATTCCACCAGAGGGGAAGATTAAAAGGGGCCTATGGGAAACTAAATCCTATGTTTCCAAGTGTCAACCTTGGAACTCATCCAAAATCTGCCATGTGCATTAAATGAGCCAATTACATTCTCTTGACTTTTTTTTTTGTAACTAGGGTAATCGGCAACTGGAGACTAGGATGGTACTCGCGTGACACGGGGTCCAGGGATCCAATCCTGCTACTACTATACCCCCAGGTGCCCCACACACCCTGCAAGCATGAGACACGGGTAAAGTCGGGTGTGATTTGAACTCGTGACCTCCATTTACAACTATGACTTCATAACAACTGAACCACCAATGAGCCACACCCATGCGAGCACCTTCTCTTGACTATTAAACCCAATCATTGAACGCATATGTGAGGTTGGTGGGAAAAGTCACTTCATGTAGTTATTGAAGCATGGGGGTTGTGACAATTATGTTAGCTGTCAGCAATCCTATTTCTTTTATGGTAAGAAGCTATGTCAATTGTATTTTCACCCTTACCTCAAATCCTTGGATTCAACACTCTTTTGATCATTCTCTCATGCAGGATTCTACACTACATAGAATTTTCCATTGTTGTTCATGACCATTACCAGACTGTGTTTAACCCAGAAATTCGAATTTGGAGAGGGAGATACATTTTTCGAAGGGAAAATAGATGCCTATAGGTGATCATGGAGATTGGGAAAGCTAGGAACCTTTACCTATTGAGTTATTCTACTTTTGGATGCTTGAAAATCCATGGATTAATGTTGCAGGAGGTTCTCCAATAGCTTACAGTAGGTTGGACTCTTACTGCAAACATTGGTAAGCACTGTAAGGGTTGGATTTCCTGAGGGAACAGTGGATCAGTGAAGGGAAATTCCTTCCTTGGGTTGTGTGGGGTAGTTGGAAGGAGTTCCATGGATGTGAAGGCTTAATGAGACCCCTGTAAAGCTCTGTTGGAGCTTTTGGCTAAGCATAGAGAGCAGAGTGGGTTGTGGGTTGAGAGAGAGAATCCTATATGTGTTTCCTTCACTCTGGTGGCCTAATATTTCATCTTGGGGATGGCCTCTCAGCAGAAACAATATATACTGGATAGAGTCCCTATGGCTGGGTGGAAAATCGCTCTTACACAACCAGTTTCTTTGATCTTCTTTATTTAAAGATAAGTATTATTATGTATCTGATGTGTAATGATTTTAATTTATATGCATGTGATCATTATGATTGGAATTGCATGTTATGTGTGTGTGGATCAGTTTCATTTCCATTGTGTTTTTTTTTTCCATGTTTGCACATGCATTTTAGAAATATAAATTCGTAATTCTAGTTATGGGGCGAAATTTAGAAGCCTCGATTTAGTTAATATCCCCTCTGCTGGATGGATTGAGGGATGGGGACAATACATAAACACACCATTAATGATGGGAAAATATTTATTCAGTGCTTTACCAATGCGGTTTTCATGTCTAAAAACACCATTAGCAGTGCTTCTAAAGAAGCATCAAGAATGGTACATATATGTATTGAAACCACACCTACAAATCACAGTTAATAACTTTGAATTTAGTTAACCTGTGTATTTTTTGTTAACCATAAGCATTGTACATGATGCTTATTGTAACTAAAAATGCACTATAAAAATATTTAAAATTATAAAAGCCACCATTCAATGCACTTTGTCATACAATTATGGATGTTGTGGAATGCTATTACAAATGCATTTTTTAAACCCATCAAGTTGAAAAAGCATGTAATGGTGCATCATTATATTATGTATGAACCATAAAAAAAATTAAAAATGCATCGATATAGAGTGGTTCTATTGTTAGTACCTCAAAGCACCAAAACCAATACATATGAATATTGAAAATGCACATGATAAATGTAGAAACTACGGGAAAGCAATTAGGAATGTCGTGCATCTAATATTACTTGTGCACTGATTGTGGTGCATTTATGATGTCATAAATGCACCATTCATAATTTTAATTGAATTCTAAGCAAATTAGTGTTCTTTGAATTTTTTGGAATTACCATGCAAGCGCATATGGTTATTTTTAGCACACTAGGACATTGCCTTGTTTTGATAATGGTGCACTGGTCTTATTGGTATGCTTATTAGGGGAGAACCAATTAACGCCACCAACATCCACACTCCTTTAATGGTGTAAAATACTTAGTTATATCACACTATGGATGGTGCACTTATTTTACTGAAGCATTCCAAAAAATGTGTTTTGTTTTATAAGGTGCGTTAGCTATGTTAAATAGGTTTTTTGAAAAAAAAACAATTATTAATAAATTAAAACGGTTTTAACAGAAATTATACATATATTTTTTTTTTAATAAATATATATGATCAAAGTTCAAGAATAGGTATTAGTTGACAAATCTTCAGCCTAGAGTCATTCAACCCTAGATATATATGACTCAGCATGATTTGCAAACAATAGGCTAGGTCAAAACCAATAGATTTGATACCATGTTGGGGAACCCCTTCATATGAACAATATAACATAAAATAAAATAGTAGAAGGGAACAATGTTCCAAGAAGAGAGGTGTTGTCTAAAGACATCATTATAGCACTTAAGAATAGCGCATTGTGATCAACACATCACAATGCATACTTGAGACATGAAATTAAATACTTAACACAACCCATAGGGTCGTTCTTTTAGATATAACCAACTTCTTTAAAGCGAGGAGGATTTGGTCCACAAATAGGGGTCATTGTTTCTAACCATTTCCACAAAATATGCAATGTCCCATAGTTTATCCATTTTTTGTAGTCGAGCCAACCATGACCTCGTCAACCATTGATTCAAGCCTTCGAATCTCCCTGTCGATCCACCAGTCGACTGCTTTTCTAGTCAACTATTGTCTATCGACTGACTATCTCCAGAAGATACAGGAGTGTGATGAACCTACATGGCCTTAGGTTCCAACAGGTTCAGAGTTGAAACCATGATTATGCGATGGATCATCAAATTTCGGGGGACTCAAACCTCTTATCCTCCAACTGCTTTTAAATTTTCTCAATATGTGACTGGGACAAGTCCCTCTTGTTCTCCTCTTATTTAAAATACGAATAATGAGGAAGACAATGCTTCATCACCTTAAAAATTTTATTTTTCATAACTTTGAGATCCTCTTTACTGGCCATATTTTTTAGATCCTCTTTACGTACCATCTCCCTGAGATCCTCTTTGTTGGCCATCTCCCCAAGGTCCTCTTTGTTGGCCATCTCCCTAAGATCCTCTTTACTGTTTATCTTTTTGAGATTCTTTTCCAACTCCTTTTCGATATCACTTTATTGGGTTATCAATTGAAAATGTGGCACTGACTTATCATTCAATTCCTTCAATTTGACATTGGAATATAACTAAATAGATTAAATATTATTATTATTTAATTTACTATGTTGGCATTAAAAGGGAACAATGTTTGATGTGTCTCTTCATATCTTATATAAAGTAGGACGGTAGTTCATCGAAAACATCATCAAATTATTATAAACATTAATAAATATATTTATTCATTGGAGTATTCTCTTCCAAGTGGTATCATATCAATTTCAATCATCCACTCAAGTAGTTCCAATTGTCATTGAAGCTATTCATGTTGTGTGTGGAAATTAAATTACAATGTCTATGACACTTGATAAGCTTTTTGAAGGAATAGTAGAAATAAAATAAAAATGTTAAAAAAACCATGAATAAAAACTAAAGATAAAAGAAGAATAACTTAAGAATCTTGAAAAAAAATGAGAGAAGAATTATACCTTGAAGAAATACTAAAAGACTTAGTAAAAAAGGAGGGTGAAAAAGAAAGTGTAAAAGAAAATACTCAAGAGACTAGAAAGGAACAAAACCCAAAAGAAATGGAAAATGAAAATGAGATCAATGAAGTTCGTAAAGACATCACGGAAGGAATATGTGATCACGAGGATGAAGAAGAATAATTGGGGAGATCAAGCACCGAATGAGATGGAGATACAATAGATCCATAATCAGTAGTGGCTACCAAGAAGGGGATGAACATTACAAATATTAAGAAAGATAAATTGCAGTAAATACCTCCATCGTTCACTTCTACCTCTCCCACTTCTCCTTATTCCCACGCCCTCACTCTGCAATATCCCACGAGAGAATGGCCCTCACACTCCCTTCTTCCCACACCCTCACTCCATCACACCCTCCTTCTGCTCTCCCCAACTCTGTCATTTCCCTCCACCATGCATTCTTCAATATGGGTAAATTTTTGCCTTGGGATAGAGAAATTATTCAATCTATTCAAGATGTTTACTTCACACCTTATAAAACACACATTAAATGATGAGAAAGACGATAAAATGCACGAATAATTCCTGCAAGAGGTGTATCGATCCCATGGAGGAACCCTGCAGAGAATTCTTCATGGAAATTAATTGGCATGGAGGAAGGCCAAATGCATGTTTTCATAGCACGGGTGGGTAGATATGAATTATTTTCACAAGAAAGAAAACCCTATTTACGTCAACATGTTAGCATAATTTATACGCATTGTTAGACATACACAATTAACGAAGATGTGCAATCTATCAAGTATATGTGGATGATGGATATCCAATTAATAGATCACATAACGTGCACATATTAAAATCCTCAAACATATCTCATTTTTTTCATTCTCTTGCCAATGCCTGAAAATGCAGATATTTTTCTTCTTGAAAATAAGCACAAAATTTCCACCTTTTTTTCCAATGCGATCCACTTCCCTTTTGTATTTACTAAGAGTGAAGCATGGCTTAATGCACCCCTAAATGCATGTATATTGCTTAATCAACATTACATAAAAGATATTGTAGACTACGTAGATGAGTATCGTAGGATCAACTTCGACTTCCTGGACTCTTGATTTCCTGCATACCAACAACAATCCTAAGAAGAAACCATAGATATAAGGCATGGTGGCAGTTGGGCACAGGATCAATATTATGGTCATGAGGATCAACCTCATCTATTTTCAAAACAACAATGGTCCATTCAACATCAACACCCCTCTGCATGATTCCCTCATAATTACGATTGTCCTCAGCCATATCTAGAATCTTCCTTCTTCTCTAGTTACACAATGGAGGATCCCACACTCACACTCACTTGCCTCTTTGATGAATGTAAGAAAGAGCTAGAAGGGAATAGGAAGGAATACTATCTCAATCTGTCAAGCATTCCTCTACAATGGAAACCTCAACCTCATCCAAGAAACCCATTAAATCGTCAACAATAAGAGGATGAAAATAAATATGAAGATTTGAAGTTATTGGGGGACAAAGGGGAGAAAATTATGGTTTTTATGGCAATTAATGACCTTCTAACTACAAGAAATAATCATGCAATTGCATATTCACATACGTACACTCATTATGAAATTTGTCCCTCATTAAATTTTGGTGCTTATGCTTCAATTATTTTGTTTTCTGATCATAATAAGTATCTACATAAATCATACTGATCAGGTACGAGAAAACAAGCAATGTGTATTTATGGCATGATATCACATGCTCTCATTATCTCTCAGGTTACAATATGTTTAAATACAGTTTTTCATGTTAAAGTCTCAATAGATAATGTACAAAAATCTTATCGCCTAAAGTGTCTTGTTAGAGAAAATATACAAGACAATATTCTTATGGATGGAAATATCGAAATCAATTATACCATAGATAAAATTGATGTCTCTAACTTCACATCATACTAAGGACAATTTGATAGGCATGAGTGATATTCGTGGAGGAGGGACACATCAAGTGATTGAGTGCGATGAAAGTATTGGGGTTGTGAATTATGAGTTATTGGAAATGACCTATTGCTTGAATACTTGTTCCATATAACTACTCAACTATGTGTTGAAGCATGGGGATGCATTTGGAAAACAACTGGAGGACCCATAATATGATCCAATGACACTATACTTGCCCCAAGACTTTGTGAAGGGTCTATCTAGTGGGAAGAGACAATGGTGGGATTTCAAATCGGAACACATGGACAAGGTGTTGTTTTTCAAGATGGGCAAATTTTATGAACTCTTATATATGAAATCTTGTATATGAAGCAGGAGCAACCTCATTGTGGGTTTCCTACAAATATTTTCCCTGTGAATATTGAGAAATTAGTCCAGAAGAGTTACAGTGTACTTGTGGTGGAACAAACTAAGACTCTAGACCAACCCAAGCAACGTAGTGAAGCAACAATCAACAAAGATCAGCAGGAGATATGTGTCGTAATTACGAAAGATGAAGAGGGTGTCTCCCTAAAGGGAACACTGCCCCAATTTTGCAATTGTATAATCATTCCATTTGTTTAAATGTTGTGTATTGTATTGCACTATCATGTGTTTGGTTCCTTTTGTTGTTCTTCTTGGATCCCTTCGATGATTGCTTGGATTCTTTAACTAGTTTGCTTGGTTTCCTTGGATTTCCTTTATTGGTTGCTTAGATTTCTTTTACTAGTTTGCTTGGATTCGTCTGTTGGTTTGCTTGGATTCCTTTTTTGTTTTGATTGGACTCCTCTGCTGCATTGTATTCATTATTTAATGCAATTAGATTTCCTAAATGCATTTTAAATATGTTGTGCATTTTAATGTCATTACCTGTAATAGGTTCTTAAATGCATGGTTACTTGTGTACAGATATAGATTCCTTGTATACGTTCTATTACTAATTTCTGGTTATTGAACAGTGTACCCTTGGAAAGAACATTGTCCCTCTATCTATGCATGTACTTTTACATATCGAATTGTTGATTTTCCCTTCTTGGATGATTTGTGTGACTATGTGAATTGATCTCTAAATTGGTTGAATTTTTGCATTGTTTGAAATAATTATGAGTGCTCTCTCAAGCATTTAATTGTTTGATCGATAATGAATTTGCCAAGTGTGCATGGTATGAATATGTATAAGTATATATATTAATATTAATTAATGTGATATTATATGTACTATGCAAGTATATGAATTATAAGATGAGGTACAATACCTATATTTATAAGATGTGGTGTGATATCCATCTGTATTTATGTATTTATAAGATGTGATTTATGATATATATATTGTGTGTGATAAAAATGTGTATAAATACATAAGAACATAGAGTATATACATATATGATGCCATTGATATATGAATATATAGTATGCATAGTGTGTGTATAGTGTACATGCTCCAGTGTGTGTGTGTGTGTGTAGTGTGTGTGTGTGTGTGTGGGTATAGTGTGTGTGTGTGTGTGTGTGTGTGTGATCTAAAATAATATGTTAGTATATATGTTAAAATGTGTATCTAATATGATAAGTACTGGATTAAGTAAATATATCGTTGTAATTGTATGGATATTATGATATGACATAATAATTATACAAGTGTATAAATATAGGATATATTGGTTATATGATTAATATGCTATGTGTATGATATATGCTTGAAGAATTATAATATATGTATGTATGTACCATATATGTAATAATTATTAACATTTACATATAATGTGTACGTGATATTGCGTATAGGTTATATGTATAAATGTGAACGTATGTAATAAAGTAAGTACATAACCTATAACTGATTATGTATATATTGATACGATTTGATGTGATGATATATTGATATGATATAGTATCATATACATTGTATAGAATATACGTAGTTATGAAGTATTACGTGTATTAATCTAAATCTAATAATGAAGTAAGTTTGAATATTAGACAAATAATACTATATCAGTGAGTGGTGTATATATAGTATATAAGGTTAGCTTAATCAATGTTTGGAAGTGTTTCGGAAGTGTTCGGAAATGTTTGGAAGTGTTTCGGAAGTGTTTGGAAATATTTAGAATGTTTGGAAGTGCTTGGAAATATCTGGAAGTGTATGGAAGTATTTGGGAGTTTTGGGGAGTATTAGGAAGTATAGTGTGATCGGAAATAATATGTTAGTATATATGTTAACATGTGTATCTAGTATGATAAGTACTAGATTAAGTAAATATATCATTGTAATTGTATGGATATTATGATATGACATAGTAATTATACAAGTGTATATATATAGGATATATTGGTTATATGAAGTTAATATGATATGTATACGATATATGATTGAAGAATTATAATATGTATGTAGATGTAATGGGCATATGTATAAGATGAATTTACATATATAATTATATAGTAATGATAATCTGGTATATGATAAATAGTAACCATTCGATATGATTGTTATGATCAATGTATGATGTTTGAATGGTTGATGTATGTTGTTTGATACTATTGGTTGTTACTGGCTGACATTGGTTGATTAATGGTTGATACATGTATGATATTGTCATTATTGTATGTATGGCTATTATTGGTTGATCTTGGTTGTTATAATTGTTGTGTGTATGATTGATGAACGATGGTTGATGTTGAGTGGATGATGTATGGATTATATTGTTATTTTTATGGTTGATATTGGTTGTTATTGTTGTCATTGGTTGATATGCTTATTGATGTATCCTGGTTTGATTGATGTATACCGATCCGATTGATGTATTGATGTATCATGATTTGATTGATGTATTCTGATTGATGAATTGATGTATCCTGATTTGATTGATGTATTCGATTGATGAATCCTGGTTGATGTGTGATTGATATTGGTTGATGTTACTAGTTTAAACTAATTACTATTAATGGCTTTTTGACTTTTCTCTAAAGAATATTTATGCTTCGTGTTAAGATGAAAAGTAGTATGTTTAGTTGCTATTGCCGTTTTGGTTTCTTAGTTAGATTGGAACTATTGCATATAAGTTTGCTTTGCATGTTACTTTAAAGTACATAAAATATTCATGTGATCTTGTGATCTTTATCTTTGTGTTTTATCCTGTTAGTATCTTAGTGGTATTTCGTACATCTTTTTTTGAAAAGTATTTACTAAATGTGTGACTAATTAAAGTATGATTCAGGTACCTTTGTTGAAGATGTACTTCATGTATCATGATATATCCAATACTAATCATGTAGAATATGATACAAGTATCTTTGTTGGTACACTATCTAGGTGATATTTGTTGGAAAAGTATATTTATGATATTTGTTAGAAAATTATCTTTATGATATTTGTTAGAGAATTATTGTTGTGATATGAATGTCTTTATGGAATTGATTAAAAGTTTCTCTTTTGAAAAGTATCTTGCTGGAAGAGTATCTTTTATCTTTAATGAAAGTTTATTCTTGCGGTATCTCGTATAGCTTTGTTGAAGGGCATGTTTGTAAGTATTATGAAATAATTTTGGTGATACTTTAGGTATCTTAATAGTATTACATGTATCTATTCGTAAAGTATACACATGGGATTGATTGTCATGAAGGAAGAGCATATACTTGATGCACTTCATGAGATTGGTTGGTATACTTGATGCATTTCATATGGTTGATTGATTGGAAAGCGTGTTTAATGCATTTCATGTGTCTTGTTGATAGATGCATTTACTATCTCTCAATGAAAGATTATATATACTTGATGCATTTCAATTGATTATAATGAGTGATGTTTGTTGAATAAGTATCTTAATGCATTTCATGTATCATAGGTGAAGTAGAGTGAAATGGAATTTATCTCATATTGTGAATCCTTGGAATTTATTTCAGGGATATGGGAGAAGTATCCTTGCTGAAGAAGCATCTCTATTTCAAGCATCTTTAATGAAGAATATGGTTTAGTTGTTGGGAGTGAGTTCTTGGATCCCCTCTGAAAGCAGTCTAGTATCCGTTTCCAAAGGGTAGTCTAGCGGATATTTTCCTTGCCTCCTTGAATTCACTCTACTAGTCTAGGCTCTTACACAGGAAGCCAGAAAATGGGATGGTGATAGGAGTCACATCCCATAGGTAGTGGAGACAGACATGAAAGTAGTAGTGGGAAGCATTGTGGTTCCCGAAAGAGGTAGTTCCGAGAAGTTGCTAGACTAAGTGTGCTCTGCTTATGGGAGGAACGTTGTCCTGTTGAAGCCAGTTTCCCAAATTTGAGATAAGTATTCTCTCATGTGTTATTCATGTTATTTTATTCTGTATATGTGATGTGGTGACTGATTTATTATATCTTTATGTTCATGGTTTAGTTGTTGAAAAATATCCTTATATCATGTATCATATAATTTTATACATGTTGTTAATCATATTGTTGATTGAAATATGATTTTTAGGTGGATGTATCTTTGAGGTTTGAAGACATAGTGATGGGGAATTGAAGCATGACCCTTGCTTCTACACTGGGGACCACTCTACTAGTCCAGGTTCTCACATAGGAAGCCAGGAAAGGGGATGGTGATAGGAGTCACATCCCATAGGTAGTGGAGACGAACATGAAAGTAGGTTGGAGTGAAAAGTATTTCTCGGAAGAGGAGTTCTGAGAAGGAATACATGAAAAATGAAGGTTGTGATCCTACTAAATTTTTTGTAAAAGCATGTATGTATTATGCATCGAGGACGATGCATTATTTTAAGGGGAGGGGGATGTAACACCCCTGATGTTAATCCCCTAGACATATGATCGCTATGTTGTTATGCATTAAGGCACTAGGTTCTAGGACCATGATTTGGTCATTATTATTATTTTATTAATTAATTAAACAAAACCAGATCGATAGAGGCAACTAAAAGAGCATGGGAGGCCAAGGTTCTATGGGTGAGGGGGTTGGAGGGTTGGAGTTAGGAGTTGATGCTCACCCTAACACTACTCATAGGACCCTAATTATGTTTATTTTGGTATGTGGGGATACTACTAGACTTACTTATTTGTTAGATGGACCCCTTGCATTAATACACCCCCCCCCTTGGAAATTTGTGGGTGACAAAATGTTATTTTTCCTAAGTTTCTAAGTGTTATTCCCTGTCCTAGTGTTTGTTAGACATGATACTTGATTTTATTAATATTTTGTATTAACATATATTAATTCTGGGTTACTATAGATAAATATGAGATAAGAATACCCCCTCCTAGTTTTTGGGGATTGTGAGCTAGATTTGGGCTTCCATATCCTTGTTTTTTGCTTCCACTCCTTGATTTTTGCCTCCACAAAGCACAAGTGCACCCTCCTTGATTTTAATGGATTTTTCTCCCGATTTTTCTGCCTCCTTTATTGAGCAAGTGCACCCTCCCTGCTTTTATCGCTCTTTCCTTGTTTTTTCTTTGCCCATGATTTTCTCCTCCATGATTTTTGCAATTCTTAGCTTTTGTTATTATGGGAAGAGTGACTCCCTTAGTAACTCATCTCCTCTCATGAATTGGATTTGGACCACTTAACCCCTCATGAATTTGAGTTGGCCACTTGACCCTCTCTCTAGAATTTGAGTTGCCTTATTGAGGATGAGTTTAACCCCTCTCTCTGACCCTAGTTGGATTGAGTGGTTGGAATTCCAACTCTTTCATACTTAAGCCTTGATTTATCCATTTGAGGAAACAATTCACAGGTGTTGATGCATTCTCTTTGCTCTGAGTGCTCCAAGAGAGAGTGGAGGGTTTTCTTGACAAGGTTGAAGATTGAGTGTTTAAATGCAGGTCCTCTCTTCTCTATCTACGCTCCTCCATCCAGAGAGTTATTCTGGATTATTCATGCTTCTTATCCCCTTATTTTGGCCCTACTAGTCCATGTTTTCTTGCACAAGAATCCAGGAAATGGGTATGGCGAGTTAGGCCATCTTCCCATAGGCAGTGCAGAAGCGGACAGGAAAGTACAAGGTCGGGGTATTCATTGTAAACACATCATATTGGAGGAGGAGTTTGGGAATGGATTTGAGTGCCTTCCTATGGAATTCATGGCCTCATCTTGGGGGTGGACTGTCAAAGTAAGATCTGGCTTGGCATTTCAATGGTTGGGTGGAACGTTGCTCTATTGATTTTAGTTGCTCTTCTTGTCAAGATATGTAAATCTTGATGTAATAAATTCTCTGTCGTGATGGATTCGAGCCCTAGAGGCTACTATTTCTGATTTTTAAAGGAAATATTCAAATTTGATATGTTATTCTTCTTAATAAATTGTGCAGACTCAAACTAGTTAAATATTAATGGAATGGCTCGTTGTTTGCATTCTGTCTAATGGATCTAAGAAACTTTTAAAAAAAATCTTATTTATGTGATTATATGATGTACAATATGCAATTTATTTTTATTCATATCTTTCATGACATACCAACCAATTCAATTTATGCACCAGAATCCATTGGGTTCCACATAAGTCCTGGGGATATTGCCCTGAAGCCTTTGGTTTAGCCAAAGGAGTCTACCCAGGCGTGAATCACCCAGAAAATGTGCAACTATCAAATTTGAGTGTCTGTATAAGGATGTTGTAGGATTTCCTTGGTCTGTAGCAGACCCTAACATCCCTCCTTGAAAAATTCAAAGAGGTATAGATGTGTTAGGATCCATTTGGAATCAAGCAGTCTCCCTGTGCCTTGTTTGGAAGAAAATGACCTAGTTTGAGAAATTTTTTATTTCATGAGTTAGGGGTTGACTTAATATCCCCATATTACATATTGGGGATGTTATATTTTGGATATGTATTACATATGTTGATAGGATATTATCCCTATAGGTCAATCCATGGTCTTGACAATCTATTGATTTGATCTACAGTTTTCTCTTAAAGTAGATTTTAGTTTACTAGTTAAATTCTAATTTTAGGAAGAATAAAAGATAGTTGTAAATATGAATCTTATCAAACCTTTAGATATGATAATGTTTTATATGTTGAAGCAAATTATTGTTATAAATATGAAATAATGAGTCACTAATCATTTGCTAAATTCTTGATATGATTTGAAGAAGGAAACATAGTCGAAAAGTCTCTTTTCAGCAAGATGTGCTAGATGTAGATGAATGATCTATATTGTTAGGAGGTCATATTATATTGGCTGTGGGTTATAGTCTCCAATCATACATAAAAGTTGATGCTAAACCGTCAAAAGAAACTATTATCAATTAACTTAATTAAGTGTCGTAATTTGCTTAAAAATATGTTTTAGGAATGATTTATGACAGACCTTTTTAATCTAAGATTAAAATGGTATAAGGTTCTAGGTGGTTGCTTAAGATGCTTAATTTGACAGTTAAATTCAAAGATCGAAAGTGTCACAATTTTATTTGAAGACAAATTTTATTTATTTAATTTGATAAATTTATTTTATTTTCAGTTGTGCTTAATATTAAACTGGCCCTCTAAGAGACAATCATATGTCCTAAAACATAGTTTGATATCCGGAGACATTACATTTGCTATCTTATTGACTTAAGAATAAGGCTTGAACCATTAGAACAATTAGTGCTTCCCTGAGCTAGATGACCCTACTGTTGATTGACTACAAATAGCCCCTACCTAAGGTGAGAGTGCTACTAGCCATACAGATAGATCATGCATGTTGAGATATATCTTATATTAATGTTCTCAATCCTATCCACTTGCTCCTTCACTCTCCTTAAGATTTTGTAATCTGTGGACAGGTCGGGTGTGGCCTACTTTCTAGTTCTGCAGCAATCACTTCTATATGACAAAAAACAAGGAAGGGAGAATGAATCCATTATAAATACTATATTTGAAATGCAATCAATTTGATTATGGTGGAAATAATTTTGACAAGTCTCATCACAACCCTATGAACAACCACTTTCTATATCAAAAAATAAGAATGACTCTTGGTTTATAGGAAATCTTGTGTGAATGGTGTTTCCTTAGTGGGATAACATTACCCTCCTTTTCTTGATGGGAAACTAAGGTCGAGTGACCAATTCTATTACTTGGATACCTAGTCCATTTCCTATTCAAGGTATTCCCCATTGTACCGTATATGCTCAATGAAACTCCAACCCAAATGTACAATCCCTTTGATTTGCAAATAAATGATAGAAATAGAAATGGGGGATGCCTCTTATCCATCAACTAACAAAGAAATATAGGGTGGGTGGTGGATCAAAGTGAAATTGCAAAGGTAATCAGTGTTCCTTAATGCTTGTCCTCCTATAAACCAAATTCTTGTTTAGCACAACATAATTGCCTACTTGGAGAGGACCATGGAGTGAATTGTGGGGTTTTGGATGCATGCAAGTTGAATCAAGAACCACAATGATAAGTTGAATAATTTCATTAAGATACCAATTTCAATATACAATATGTGCACAAAAAATGCTTGCAATAATCCATTTTTCTTCTTAGATAGTAATAATGAAAATGCACTTCACCACACTAAAATATGCATTCTATTTTAAGGTTGTTTCAGTCCAATAGCATCATGGAAGCTTGAAACAACCTCATTTATTAAGGAAAGGCATAAATTGTATTTATCATGTAAATAAAGGGTTGTCTTGATCACCCCTAGGAGGAAGGGATATAGTAAAGGGAAAGAGAGGTTGAGCAATACCACCCACATTACCTTTCTAATGGTCTAAACTACTCCTAGAGGGTGTCTATTGTCTACGATGCAAGCGACAAACATGGTGAATTCTATGAGACTAGTGCATTGCACTTCACATGCAACTTGGCCTTGGTATAACCTAAGACACTTTTTATTGTCAATGGCAAGACATACATAACTTGTTATTAATTTGATAATGATCCAATATTAAATTTTGAGGTGTTTAGGAGGTTTTGAAGTGTTTAGGAAGTTTCATATAACTAACCACTTACATAGCCATGTGCATAAAACACTAAACATGTAGCACCTAACAAACCGAATGCAATGCAAATTAAAGCAAGAAGAAGTAGATTTACAGAGTTCAAACTCGCCTCCTTTAAGTCATAAAAAATGAAATTTAGGTATGATGAAGTTTAAGAACTGCAAATAGGTTTCTTGGCATATGTCTGCAAAGAGGAATGTTGAGTACTCATCTATGCTTTTCATTGTTTTTTTGCTATGTGTTCTTCCATTTCCTTGTAATATGGTGTCTACATCTATTATCATTGTACCCTTGTTGACCTTTCCATAACTAATATTGTTCATGGTTTGATTCATTTTTTAGGTTGTGTGTTAGTATTACCCATCTTGGCTTGACAATGGCACTTTGATAGGTGTCTATTGGAATCTGCATTCATTCCACTTCTCTGTAATCAAATACATCGTCCACGTCTCCAACAATTTTCAACTACTCGTTGTATCATAGAAGGTTTTATAAATGCTTTGTCTAATATAACCAACTAGCATGTTGACTGGTGTGCTCTTCATGTTTCATAAACAGATGAGCGCTCTTTTGTTTCATTTATAAAATGAGCTTAGGTCTTATCTTTTTGTTTTGTTTTAGGCCACTAGTGTGACTTTGTCTCTCTATTTCATTCATAATATTAAAACGAATCCCAATAGTTAACAACTTTTTAAGATAAATGGCGAGTAACTTATGATTAGTTAGCAAAAAAAATAAGAAAGGTGTCCAATCCTACAATTTGTTAGATGACACTTCTCAATTGTAAATTCAATAGTGATAAGGAAAATTAGTTCCTTGCCCTAGCAAGTAGGACTAATAATTGTTGGGTGAACCTTGCCAACTTATGGTTTCATTCAAGAGTGTATATAACAACCTTGAGCAAGGACCTTGCCCAACTAGTTATTTACCTAAATCAATATTAATCATTTATTATTTACCACTTGATAACAAATTATTGACCATTTGATTTATTATTGGCTATTTTGGGGGTTATTAAATAGTTGATCCCCATGAAATGAACTTCTTATTTAGTGTCAAGAACAAGAATTGGTCGGGAGATAGGTAAGATAACTGTGTTATTTAAGGGGAGATGGGAAATACGTTATACTCATTAGTTACTTATTTTTGGGATGAAATCAAACCAAAATGTGACAACTTTACACACTTTATTGACCTCAAAAGTGCTTACCATAACCCTATTATAGGGTTACTAAATAGTTGTGTTTCCTTCTAGTTTTGATTAATTAATACTTTTTGGAATAATTATTAATATCTGCAAAAAAAGGATTTCTAGTGTAATAATAATCCACGAGTTTAGGTAAATAATCAGTGGTATATCTTGCCCTCTTAAATTGTTTATCCCACCCATAATCCAAGAACGAGCACACCAATATATTAATAAGAACTCACCTTTACCCTGTTAGAGCATAATAACCCTCTCCTTAGCTTCATTCTCTGCTAAATTCAGTCTCAAATTGATTTAGAAATACAGTGTCTTCATATTCATACGATGTTGCAGAAGGCAATCTAGGGTCAGTTAGAACCTAAATTAGTGAAGTTCAACTAGTTCCCAACTCACATCTAACTCAGATCTACTTGCAAATGCAAAATAACATTTGGTTGTTGCATATACATAACACATTTAACTTTTGTATAAGAAGAATGCAAATCAAATTATTTGATTTGTAAAAACGCAAATAACAAGAGGTGATTTAAGTTCATAACATGCCCCAAATCAAGGAAAGTGTCCTCAAATCAAGGAATACAAGGAATAGGCATCAGTTGAATGCTAGTTAAGTTATTTTAGAACCCTTAGAGTTTAGGAGTAATCTCTAGGGTGAATTAGGTGGCCAAATTGAATGAGGTTTGGACCACTGAAATCACGAAATCATAGTCTAAGTCACTAGGTAAAAGAATGAAGCTAGGGATATTTATATAGGGTTACTAAATAGTTGTGTTTCCTTCTAGTTTTGGATAATTAATACTTTTTGGAATAATTATTAATATCTACAAAAAAAGAATTTCTAGTGTAATAATAATCCACAAGTTTAGGTAAATAATCAATGGCATATCTTGCCCTCTTAAACTATTTATCCCACCGATAAGCCAAGAACGAGCGCACCAATATATTAATAAGAACTCGCCTTTACCCTGTTAGAGCGGAATAACCCTCTCCGTAGCTTCATCCTCTGCTAAATTCAATCTCAAATTGCTTTGGAAATACAGTGTTTGCATATTCATACGATGTTGCAGAAGGAAATCTAGGGTCAGTTAGGACCTAAATTAGTGAAGTGCAACTAGTTCCCAACTCACCTCTAACTCAGAGCTACTTGCAAATGCAAAATAACATTTGGTTGTTGCATATACATAACACATTTATCTTTTGTATAAGAAGAATGCAAATTAAATTATTTGATTTGTAAAAATGCAAATAACAAGAGGTGATTTAAGTTCATAACATGCCCCAAATCAAGGAAAGCGTCCCCAAATCAAGGAATACACCCCCATATCCAGGAATAAACATCATTTGATGCTAGTTAAGTTAGTTTAGGACCCTTAGAGTTTAGGAGTAAGCTCTAGGGTGATTTAGGTGGACAAATTGAATGAGGTTTGGACCACTAAAATTGTGAAATCATAGTCTAAGTCACTAGGTAAAAGAATGGAGCTAAGGAAATATATATATATATATATATATATATATATATATATATATATATATATATATAGGGTTACTAAATAGTTGCGTTGCCTTCTCGTTTTGATTAATTAATACTTTTTGGAATAATTATTAATATCTTCAAAAAAAGGATTTCTAGTGTAATAATAATCCACAAGTTTAGGTAAATAATTAGTGGCACGTCTTGCCCTCTTAAACTATTTATCCCACCCATAAGCCAAGAACGAGCGCACCAATATATTAATAAGAACTCGCCTTTACCCTGTTAGAGAAAAATAAACCTCTCCTTAGCTTCATTGCCTGCTAAATTCAGTCTCAAATTGCTTTGGAAATACAGTGTCTGCATATTCATACAATGTTGTAGAAGGCAATCTAGGGTTAGTTAGGACCTAAATTAGTGAAGTGCAACTAGTTCCCAACTCACCTCTAACTCGGAGCTACTTGAAAATGCAAAATAACATTTGGTTGTTGCATATACATAACACATTTAACTTTTGTATAAGAAGAATGCAAATCAAATTATTTGATTTGTAAAAATGCAAATAACAAGAGGTGATTTAAGTTCATAACATGCCCCAAATCAAGGAAAGCGTCCCCAAATCAAGGAATACACCCCCATATCAACGAATAGACATCAGTTGATGCTAGTTAAGTTATTTTAGGACCCTTAGAGTTTAGAAGTAAGCTATAGGGTGACTTAGGTGGCCAAATTGAATGAAGTTTGGACCACTAAAATCACGAAATCATAATCTAAGTCACTAGGTAAAAGAATGAAGCTAAGGAGATATATATATATATATATATATATATATATTATATTTTTTTTTCTTCTATTTTACACTGCGAAAGTTTCAAATTCTTTGTACCGGCTCATCCCTTATGATCGGAGTAACTATGCTTGAGTGGAAGGTTATATATTTAACCTCTTTTTATTTCCAATAAAAAAAATTGCAATTTCTATTCCATTATAGAATGAAAATCACATTCATATATATATGTGTGTGTGTGTTTTTCTATTTTACACTGCGGAAGTTTCAAATTCTTTGATCGGCTCATCCCTTATGATCGGACTAAATATGCTTGAGTGGAAGGTTATATATTTAACCTCTTTTTATTTCCAATAAAAAAAAATGCAATTTCTATTCCATTATAGAATGAAAATCACATTGTACAAATAAAAATAAGTAAGGTACATACTGCACGTACTCGAGTATAGGTGCAGTTGCACTTACGAGAATAAAATTACATTAGTAATGAGTAATGTACAATTCATTTCTTAGTCTTTATAAAATAATCTTCAATCTTTCTCTTTTTCCCTTTCTTCTTTTTAACTTCTTACCAGCCTTCTGAAGTAGCAGCCATAGTAACTAATTGTGAATTGGAAGGTGGGAGAGCATAATCCATTAAAGGAACCAGTTCCTTATCTGAATCAAAGGTATCAATTTAAAGGCGTTGTTTGGTTCCACCTGGGAGAGCATCAGCTACCACAACATCCTTTGAGGTGGAAAGTCGAGTATCCATTTCATCTACTTTATACCTTGAAAAAGGTGTGGATTCCCCAATCGCCACTTGCAGATCTTGATTTACCTCATTCTATTCAAGTTTAGTATCTGAAGTTGGTTCCTCTGGAAAATTCCATCGCTTTGGCTTTGATTTGGTTCCTTTGTTTTTAGAAGGAGGGGCTCAAGCATGGGGACAAGTAGCTTGTAAACGTCCTGGAAGATGACATAACTTACACCGAAAGGTTGTATTCTCATAATCCAAGACATGTGTATATTTAAATTTCTTCCAGGTGAGAATCATTTTGTCTGGAAGACCCTTACTAAAGTCTATATCAACACAAATTCGTACATATGTGCATAAACCTACTACCACTCTCTCAATATCTGATTTTATGTAAGTGCCCAAAGCATTCCTAGTATCCTTGAAAATTGATATATACCAAAATATAATGGAAAATTGGGTAGATGAACCCAAACTGGCATTCGAGAAACATAGATAGTGTTAGGATCAAATCTAGCCTATTTGTTAGAGTTGTAATATTATTTGAAAAATCAAAATCAATAAATTGTATTATTGGTCAATGTTCCCACTTAATTAATTATTCTGACATGATTGTTGTTCTGACATGACTAGTATTTC
This sequence comes from Larix kaempferi, assembly GCA_027924585.1. NCBI lineage: Eukaryota > Viridiplantae > Streptophyta > Pinopsida > Pinales > Pinaceae > Larix > Larix kaempferi. The sequence goes on along the minus strand of BSBM01000001.1, from coordinate 34,458,557 downwards.
ACTAATGAAACTCTAATGGCATTAAAGAAAGCTTTGAATGCGTATCCATTCGATGCTTCATTTAAAATTTAGCATGGAGAGGAGAGGTGGTTGAAAATGAGGCAATGGCCCCATCAGTGCCTTTGGTGGAGGTAGTTAATATACCATACATATTAGTGGTCTTCCAAGAGATGGCCTCGATACATATATATTTCGTGTCTTTCATGTTCCTAGCTTTTGGTCTTGTAGGATCAAGAGCATACTCCCAACCCTTGGTTCATGATAAGAAATAAATACAAATTAGAGTGCTTGACCGAGAGATTAAACCGCCCACGTGTTCCTAGTCCATGATAAGAGAGACGTACAAACTAGAGAGCCACATCAAGAGAACGAGCCACCCACTTGTGAAGGAAAATCAAGATAAACATATATAATCATAGAGACATAGTTGTGCATAATAGAATTGTGAATCCTTTCAATCAAGTGAAGTTTCAATACTCGTTTTTATTTTTTCTAGGAAAGCATTTTGTTTTCCATCGTGAAGCTATAATTATTTATCATTCAAATATCAAAGGTTTGAAATTGAAAACATAGTTGAGTCCCTCCTTGAAACTTGCTTAGAATTGTTCATATTCAAAAGCTAATCAGTCTTAACTTACCTCATGCTTGCTTCTCTTGCTCTTCATCATGCCTAGACCATTGCCTGGTAGATTTTCTGCTCCATTACAGTCCCACAACTCCATTTATAGGATTCATTGTTGTTATGTAGGCTTCGTACCCTGGAGATCGAAATAGACTTGAAAAAATATTTAAGGCATAAAGAAATTAGTTAGTCATTCAAAGAATATAAATTTCAAGAGTTTTTGTGTTAGCTAATCCCAATCTAGAACAAATTTTATGTTGTTCAAATTTTATCTATTATGTTGCTTGGTATAGAACTACGGTGAGTTAATACAAACCACCAATTGATTCACCAGTCCATTGACCTTTGATTTTCTATCTTATTGACTCAAGAATAAGGCTTGACCCATTGGAGCAATTAGTGCTTCCCTGATCCAAATTACCCTACAATTGATTGACTACAATAGGCCCTATCTAAGGTGAGAATGATACTAGCCATATAGATAGATCATGCATGTTGATATATATCTTATATTAATGCTCTCAACCTTAGCCACTTTCTCTCCTTCACTCTCCTTTAGGTTTTGTAATCTATACATGGGTTGGGTGTGGCCTACGTTCTAGTTCTACAACAACCACTTCTATATGACAAAAAACATAGAAGGGAGAATGAATCCACTATAGATACTGCATTTGAAATGCAATCAATTTGACTATGGTGGAAATAATTTCGATGGGTCTATATACAACCCTATGAACAACCACTTTCTATATCAAAAAATAAGAGCAACTCTTCGTTGATATGAATCTCATGTGAATGGTGTTGCCTTAGTGGGGTAACATTACCCTCCTTTTCTTGATGGGAAACTAAGGATGAGTGACCGACTATAGTACTTGGATACCCAGTACCTTGATTATTCAATGCATATCCCATTGTCCCTTATATGCTCAATGAAAGTCCAACCCAAATGTGCAAGCCCTTTGCTTTGCAAATAAATGGAAGAAATAGAAATGGGGTGATGCCTCTTATTCTTCAATTAACAAAGATATCTAGGGTGGCTGGTGGATCAAAGTGAAATTGCATAGGAAACCATTGTTCCTTTATGCTCATCTTCCTATAAACCAAATTCTCGTTTAGCACAACATACTTCCCCACTTGGATAGGACCACGAAGTTAATTGATGGGTTTTGGATGCACGCGAGTTGAATCAAGAACCATAACGTTAAGTTGAAGAATTTCATTAAGATATGAATTTCAATATATAATATGTGCACATAAAGGGCTTGCAATAATCCATTTTTCTTCTATGCTGGTAGTTTATAATGCAAATATACTTCACCACACTGAAATTTGCATTCTATTGTAAGGTTGTTTCAGACCAATAGCATCATGGTAACCACTAACAATAATCAGGGGCAATCCCACAAATTACAACACTCAAATCTCAAGCAACCATTGCAACATTGTGTAGGACCTACGCCTTGAAATTCTAAGGCTTGAAACAAACTCATTTATTAAGTAAAAGTAGAAAATGTATTTGTTATGTAAATAAAGGGTTGGATTGATCACCCCCGGGAGGAAGGAATATAGTCAAGGGAAAGAGAGGTTGAACAATACCACCCATGTTACCTTTTCTAATGGTCTGAACTACTCCTAGAGGGTGTTCTATTGGATATGGTGTAGGAGATAAACATGGTGAATTATATGGGACTGGTGTGTTGCACTTTACAAGAAACTTGGCCCTAGTATAACAATGATAAGACACTTTTTACTGTCGGTGGTAAGACATACCTAGCTTTTTATGAATTTGATATTGATCCAATACTAAATTTTGAGGTGTTTAGAAGGTTTCATAAAACTAACCACTTACAGAGCCATATGCAGAAAACAATAAACATATAGCACCTATCAAACCTAATGCATTACAAATCAAAGCAAGAAGAAGTAGATTTGTAGAGTTCAAACTTGCCTCCTTTAAGTAATAAAAATTGAAACTTAGGTTATGATGAAGTTCAAGAACTGCAAATAGGTTTCTTGGAATGTGTCTTCAAAGAGGAGTGTTGAGTGCTCATCTACGTTTCTCATACTTTGTTGCTACATGTTCTTCCCTTATCTTGTAATCTAGTGTCTACATATGTGATCATTGTATCGTTGTTGACCTTTCCATAATTGAGATTGTTCATGGTTTGATTCATTTTTTAGGTTGTGTGTTAGTATTACCCATCTTGGCTTAATAATGGCACTTTGATAGGTCTCTATTTAAATTTGCATTCATTCCACTTCCTTGTAATAAAGAACACAATCCACATCTCCAATAATTGTCAACTACTAGTTGCATCATATAAGGTTTTATAAATGCATTGTCTAATACAACCAACTAGCATGTTGATTGGTGTGCTCTTCATGTTCCATAAACCAATGAACATTCTTTTGTTTCATTTATTAAATGGGATTAGTTCACGATTAGTTCTTCTCTTTCTGTTTAAAATTCAATAGTGATAAGGAAAACTAGTTCCTTGCCCTAGCAAGTAGGAATAATAATGGTTGGGTGAACCTTGCCAACATATGGTTTCATTCAAGACTGTCTAGAACAACCTTGAGCAAGGACCTTGCCCAACTAGTTATTTACCTAAATCGATATCCATAATTTCTTATTTACCACTTGATAACCAAGTATTGACCATTTTATTTATTTTTGGCTATGTATGGGGTTATTAAATAGTTGGTTCCTATGAAATTAACTTCTTATTTAGTGTTTCCCACGGGGTGTAATGAGTAATTAAGATGAGAAGTAGTAAATGGAAGGTTACAAGTTCAAATCCCCATGGGTACTTACTTACAAAAAAAAACTTCTTATTTAGTGTACCCATGATGAGTGTTAGGACACCTCTCGCACCCATGATCATGCTCATTCTTACGTGGCTTAGGAGCATGACCACCTAGCGAAGGTCACTAAGGTGTAATCATGAAAACAAGGGATTTTATGGTAGGGACTAGCCCACATGTGGAAGATATCCTCCTGCCGATCATCAATACCATATGCATCATGCTACATTCGCTCCTCGGCTTGATTCATTGGAAATCTCTTCATTTTTTACCTCAGTTGTACATACTGTCATGGAAACTCTATTGGTGAACATCATGTTGAGAAGCTATGTGTAGGTGATTCATCACTGGATCCTTGGTTTCCATCTGTCACTCCTCCTGTCTCTCCTCTAGACGTGCCCCTTTCTCCATTATGGTCACAACCAAGAACATGCATAGGAAATTGCCCGTTGGGGCTTGGCATTCCCATATGCTAAAGGTTCTAGATGAGCAAAACAAGCTTGTGCTTCTTTCTTGGGGGTGGTCTTGTTTGAATATATTAATTATATTCCTTGGAAGGTAATAATGTATTTGTATTATGTCGGAAGCTATCCACAATCTTATGTAAAAGAGTAATACATTATATCCCATATTCATTATGGTAAAGTATACTCTTGATATCCATCATTATATAAAGAGATGTTATTGTGGAGAATTATATTATCCCACATGCAATATGTGAGAGTAATTCCTCCATATCTCTTGGTATATAATAGGTACAAGGGAGTCACATCACTATACAGTGGACAACATGATGGTATAGTGGTATACACTCATAGATAGTATCAACACATGGTATTGTGATCACAAGCTCTGCTATATTGTATTGGGGTTATTTGTAGTTGCTCTCTCGTAAGATTTAAGGAGATTTCTGGAGATAATAGAAGATATCCTTCCCGTGGACGTAGCCCAATTGGGTGAACCACATATATCTGGTATATTCTTTTTCTTGTTCTCTTTCTGTTCTTATTTATGTTGATATGTTATTGATTGCTAAGATAGGTAAGCTAGTTTAGCTAGATCTATAGTTCTGACATGGTATCAGAGCTGGTTGATATGATCTAGCACCTTCTATAGCTTTCAATCAATAACTATTATCATCTGGGTGTTTTTTATTCTTGTAGATTTGCTTTTTATCTAGTAGCCATTAGGCTTCTCTTCACATCTGGGCATATTTCTGCAAAAAAAAAATTATAACCCTAACTTTGTTGTGAAGTTTTTTTTTTTTTTTTTTCCAGAAATTTTTCAAGGGTTTCTTGATTATTTTTCTATAGACCTATGATTTTTGGCTTCACCTCAAGGAGATCTATCTTTCGGTTTTCAGATTGGCAGTTTTCGTCCAAGTTTGGTAGACTTTGTGCAGGTTTCCAGCAGTGGCTTAATCGACATTGTTTTCGGCCTAAAAAAGGACATTCATGACTTTTGCTTCACAAACAGCGCTTGTAACTGCGACTTTCCTTACTACGAACCCGCGAGTATACTGCAGACCCGCAACTTCCAGTGTACAGACCCGCGTGTGCTACGGCATACTCGCGCCTGCTCTACTGTGAACTCGCGTTTACTTCAGTATAGCCGCAACCCTCCTGTGCAGAGACCCGCGTGTGCTTCGGCATAAACGCGACTTCACTGTTCAGAAACCCGTGAATATCATATCAGAACCGTGACATTTGATTTCATAGACCCGCGCACCCGCGACTGGATCTACTGTAAAACCGCGAGTAACTGCCACTATTGCAGTGCAGAACCCACGAGTATCAGTTTTATTCGTGAGTTTACTGTGGCAGACCTGCGAGTGACTTTCCTTGGCATTTTTTAAAGAGGTCGTAAGCAAAGTTTATCTTTTTTTACTGTGTTTCTTCATATTAGCATGATAAAGTGTATCAGTTTTATGTTATTCACTTTTTCCTCTTGGCATTTCTAGCATTTGGGTTTCTTGTCAATCTTTCTATCATTATGACTTTAGAAGTAGCTTTTGTTCATGAACTTGTTGGTCCTAACTATCTTGCATGGAAAAGAGAAATGATTGATGTTCTCAAGAGTAAGAATCTATGGAGGATTGTTAATGGTGAACACCAAAAACCTGATGATGCTAAAGATGTGGCTATATGGGAAGATAAATGTGATCAAGCAAGAGGGCTCATTGGTCAAATGGTTTCAGTTAGTCTTCAGGTAAGTATTGAGGCAGAAGACAGCCCGGTTGAGGTATGGAAAATTCTTGCTTCTTTATTTGATAAATATGATGATGTTTCTGCTTATTACCTTGAAAAGAAGATTTTCGAACTAGATCCTACTAACTTTGAAAGAGTAGAATTATATCTAGCTAAAGTGGAAACTTTAAATGAAAAATTAAATAATTGTGGCAAAGATTACAAGAAGACAGACACTGCTCTTATAATTCTTGTAGAACAAAAATTGTCATCTCATTTTGATATGTTCATCCAAACTAGGAATAGGACTCTTGAATTGTCTCAAAACAATTTTTGATGATTTTTGTAAAGGGTTGATAAATGAGCAAGAAAGGTTGATTGTTTCAGGACAAGTCTCACCTAATAAGGCTCTTATGGCACATAATAAGAATCCTACGAAAAGTTTTAATAATATTAAAGCATCTAGTTCACACACTTCAAATCATACTAATAAATTTGGTCATGCTTCTAATGCACATCATGAAAATAGTAAGAAAAATAAAGTGTATGATCCTTGTAAGCATTGTGGTAAAACTAATCATCCTGAAAAGAATTGCTTTAATGTCTAAAGCTAAAGAGAAAGGTTCTGATGAATCACAAGTAGCTTTAAGTGCATTTGTTGTTTTCGTATAGTAGTTCTTCTTCTAATGCTTTATGACTAAATTGTTCTTTTCTTTGTTGATCATGTTTAATCATGTTGATTTCTAATCATGTCACGTTTATTTTGTTCATATATTTTTTTAAGATTTGCATAGAAGCAATCGCATAGAAGCATTCCTATATTTTTTTAACATGATATATGAGTTGCTACTCATGTTGTAACATGTAATTAGAGCACTCTTCATGGAATAATGTTTTATGGTCTTGCATAGAAGCGATAGCATAAAAGCAATCTATATATTCTTGAGCAATTTTATCTCATATTTGTAAATCTTGTGTAAGCTATTTTATTGCTCACTTTTTATATGTTGTGGCTCACACTTAATGTGTAAAAGTAACTTCATTTTCCTTAATGAGCAAGTTAATATTTTATTTGATCATATTAAGTTGCCATCTTCTTTATATGATGTTTGCTAACCTTTGGTGTATAAGCATTTTCATTTATATATGAGCAATTTTGTTTTATGATCTTTGTATGCTTTAATCTTGGAAGTTCTTGTGTGCAGATAAGTTCTTTGTTTATGTGAAAAGTTGTGAGAAGTTGGTTTATGTACTTCCTTCCTGAGCATATTAATCTTTGATCTTTGTTATCACCTTATTCCATAAATAATGAAGCACCGTCTTCTACTGTTAAAGTCATGATGTTCATCTATATGATATCATTTTCGATGTATAGACCATTGGGGTCTTGTTTCTTCGATGTTTGAGGTCTTCTACAGATATTTATATTACACCTTGATTGGAAGAATGTTTGTTATCCGCATGTGTATTGGCCATATGGGTATTTTGTACAATGTTGTGGTGTTCTTAGCCACATGTTCTGTTGTATCAGCCGTCATAAGGTATTTGTACACTGGTTTGGATGTTATATCAGAGTTCTTCAACTATCAATTATTGCATCACATGTTCTTGGCATTTTACTGTTGGATCTAGTAGCCATAAAGGCTTCTCTTTAGATATGGGCATCTTGTTGTTGGTATTTCATTGTACAACCTGGTTTGTGTGCAATTTCATGATTAAGTGAGAAGCGATTGTTCTTCATCAATTTCCATTAGCCGAAGTGTTCTTCTTATCTGTAGCTTATGGATATTCTGGAAGTTGTCATCAAGGGGGAGCAGTAATGACTCCTTCCTTCCTTCCTTAGTGTTAGTAAGGGATTTTCTCCCAGCCATTATTAAGGGGGAGTGTTGGAATATATTAATTATATTGCTTGGAAGGTAATAATGTCTTTGTATTATGTCGGAAGTTATCCACAATCTTATGTAAAAGAGTAATACATTATATCCTATATTCATTATGGTAAAGTACACTCTTGATATCCATCATTATATAAAAGAGATGTTATTATGGAGAATTATATTATCCCACATGCAATATGTGAGAGTAATTCCTCCACATCTCTTAGTATATAATAGGGTCAAGGGAGTCACATCACTATATAGTGGACAACATGATGGTATAGCGGTATACACTCATAGATAGTATCAACACATGGTATTGTGATCACAAGCTCTGTTATATTGTATTGGGGTTATTTGTAGTTGCTCTCTCGTAAGATTGAAGGAGATTTCTGGAGATAATAGAAGACAATCTTTCCGTGGATGTAGCCCAATTGGGTGAACCACGTATATCTGGTGTATTCTTTTCCTTGTTCTCTTTTTGTTTTTATTTATGTTGATGTGTTATTGATTGCTAAGATAGGTAAGCTAGTTTAGCTAGATCTATAGTTATGATGGGTCTCTCCCCTAGATCAACGTCGTCTAAATAACATCGAGGAAAGAGTCCTTAATAACTCTGCTCGCCCCTGTCTCTTCCACTATGATTGTTGATATGGGGTGAGTCATGGATGAATCGGGATCCACTCATCCATGAGAAATGCGTTATGTCAAGACCTTAATCTTACTTTGGCATATCAAGTCTCTGCTTGGCAGAGCTCTTATGGACAGTGTTGAGGGCCTTGGGTTGGAGGATAACTAGAAGATCACCCTTACTATGTGCATGGACAAAATAAAGGGATGGTTGCATCGTATGGCCAAATACCAAGTGGATTTGGATGGCAAAATCAATGTCCTAGCTCGTGAATTGACTAGATGTGTCTTCTACAAGCGGTCAGTTCCTGAAGACAATCCTGGTTTGATCTTCCAGCATCAACCTCCAACAGAGCAGAAGCATGTCTTGGTAGGTCAACAAAAAACTCTGCTTATCATTATTGATGATGAATGATGAAGCTTTTGGTCGTGTTTCGAGGCATGCCCCATTTTTTTATTTCAATGCTCATAGGTCTTTTGGGACAATGTTTGGAAATTAGTATCTTTGATCTGCTAGGTCAGTCAGGTCCCAAATATAGAATTTGTTGGCAATAACCCCCAACATGTAGGGGAACATCTCAAACTTTTACTCTTTTCACTTGGGGCACTCCAGTCTTATAACCATTACTACCATACATTTCAATGACAGTAACTCTTTATGGATTCTAGTGGTTTTGTGGTTGGTTCACTTACTTTACTAAGTGGCAGGTGCGGGAGGGGTGCTTTTTGACCATGGAGGGAGCATTGTCGAAACATTCTCTTGGAGTCTTGGAGTGGAGTCAAATAATTGAGTGGAGATGTTACTACTATGGATGGGAACAAAGGTGATTTTGAAGAAGAGGATCTCTGAAGTTGTAATTCTTGGTGACTCACGTACTACTATTTGTGTCGCTAAATATCACTCTCCTCTTTGTAACATAGCTTTAGAAATAATTCAACTGAGAATCTGGCGGAATTTGGAGGCAATCCGTTTAGTGGAATTCTTCCATCTACTCCGAAGCCAGAATACTAAGGCCGACTCCTTGGCTAATCAAGCAACAACCAGGACCGAAGGAATCTTTCATTCTCAAAATGGTGAGTTACAATATGTGGAAATTCCCTAAGCTTATCAATCCTTGGGATAGTAGGGGAGCTATCACCCCTCTCGAATTCTTCAAAAATTGGGCTAAAGGCTGGATTTTCCCCGTCCCACCTACCGACATCATGAAGCTTTGGGTGATACATGTGGGATTCATGTACGTTGTCAGGGTTTGGATGGAGGCCTTCTCCCTCATTATATCATTCCCATCACGATTCATTAACTGCATCTGGAATTTTTTTTCTCTAGTACGGGACAATGATTCTTGTTATTGGGAATGTCGACTTGCAATCCCTTAGTAAATTCTCTATACGCTCCCACGCGCATTATGTTCTAGGATTGCGTCACCACTTATGTGGAATTGTTTCCAGATACAGGATCTCATTTGCAAGAAATTCGATGGAAAGGAGGACCATAAATGCTAATTATGGTATAGGAAATGAGCCAGAGCCATATTTTAATGTGGGGAATCTTGGAAATATTTCATTCCGTGTTGAATGCATTCAGTCTGTGCTTTCGATTATGCTCTGCAAGGAAAAATCAGAGGGTGTGTAAGCTGCGGGAATGAGACAATGGGCAGAGGAGAGGAGGAGCCAGAGTCCTTTTGCTGCGTAGAGTGTGGTGTTCGAAAGCTTAGCCGGAGTGTGCAAAGGTTGGGTCGGTGGATCAACTGGGTGGAGAGTGATGGGAGAAATAGGGAAAGACATTGGGAGGAGTGGCAAGAGGAGGAAGACCAACAGAGAATGGAGGAGAAAAGGAACTTCCAGTTGAAATTGGACCTATTAGTAAACATAATGGATTAGCAATAAGATAAATTTGAGGAATTGAAGGCCAAAGTGGAAACTCTTGAAGAAGAAATTGTTGAGCGCAAGAAGAAGTTAAAGGAGAAGGAGGAGGCTAAAGCATCATCAACTGCTCCTCCACAGATCAAGCTGGAGGACCAGGTTCCATGGTTTCATTTTTAGTATGGCATAATGAATTTTTTTTGTAATTTTTTTAGGACAGTTTGTAAGGCAATATAAACATAAGACTATAGAATTAGAGGCTATATTTTAGATCAGGAAGCTTGAATCTTTGCAAAGCTACATCAGGCTCTTTTTGGACTTTTAGAAAATATGCATTGTTATGATGTTATGTATCTCGGTATGCTGGGGACTTTTCCTCCATTTTTATTAATATAAATCTCTACCCATTCTAAAAGTTTCCTAAGTGGCAGGCTAACCACAACCACCTATGTTATCTTTTGTTTTTAATTTTCAATAGAATCTGAGCATTAACAACAACAAAAAACTTCTTATTTAGTGGTAAGAACAAGAATTGGTCGGCAGGTAGGAAAAACAATTGTGTTATTTAAGGGGGAATGTGCGAGAAGTTATACTAATTACTTACTTATTTTTGGGATGAAATCAAACCAAAATGTGACAACTTTACACACTTTATTGACCTCAAAATTGCTTATCAGAACCCTATTATAGGGTTATTAAATAGTTGTGATGCCTTCTAGTTTTGATCATTTAATACTTTTTGGAATAATTATTAATATTTGAAAAAAAAGGTAATTGTGGTGTAATAATAATACATAGGTTTAGTTAAATAATCAGTGACAGACGTTTCCCTCTTGAACTATTTATCCCACCCATAAGCCAAGAACGAGTGCACCAATATATTAATAAGAACTTGTCTTTACCCCCTATTAACAAGTACACGACCTCTCTGTTATTTAGTTGGGGTTCTTATTAATATTACCAGCCAAGAACTAAAATAGCCTAATTATACCCATCGACTGGAAAGAGCTTCTTATTATACCTACTAACAGGCGTTGTATATAGCAATGAGTATGCTCAAACTATAAGCTTCATACATTTAAAAGCTTAAATAGCATTGCAATTATTACATGTTGGTCATTGGCTAGTAGTGATGGGGTTGGTCCTGTTCCCAATGGTTGAAGGAAGATGAGATCCCAGTTCAACAAACTTAGTCCAAGCATAGCAGTTTGCAGGTGCCCACTCTAAATCTTTCTGATACAGAATTCTACAACGGTTAAGATTTATGAGTTGCAGCTCTATCTCAATGTATATTTTGAATATCTATTGGAAACATGCATAAGAATTTATTATTTTTAGACATTAGAACCATAACCTAAATAAATAAGACATTGTAATTTTATTGATAGTTCATCCAAGAATTTACCTTGTCTTTTGGTGCCACTCCAATAGCCTTGTATATGTTGAGATCCAATTCATTACCCTTGATGTCCTGTGTACAATTTCAAACTAGTGATTCAAGATCTCATATGTGTACAATTTTGCATCATTATTGGTTCAAGATCTCATATGAAGTTGGGTGTAGAGATAAAAATACCAAACACAACAATAAAAAAGAAATAAGTCAATATGAAGATTAAAGTACCTCATTGTGAAGTGATGGAGAGAGGAATATTGTTCTGATGAGTTGTCAGACATGGTTGTAAAAGCAGCAGAGAACCCAATACAAAAAAAACTTCCACCCATTTAGGGGTTGTCTATCAATGATGCCTCACTCTGTTTTTGTGTATCAAGGAATTGAAAGATTTCAAAGAAGTCCACAAACTATCAAGTAGAAAACCACAAGAATGGATGAACTTTTGTTAAATTGTACAAACAAATAGTACATCACTCGTATCAATGTATATGGGGGATACATAATAATATACACAGTGTTTTTTCAACCTTTTACTTCTTTGGCAACTTAGTTTCAAGACCAATTAAGCCACACACAAACCTAAGACATCGCCTGAAAGGGAAGTAAGAGCTTCAACTTTACTTTACATACTAGAGTAAGTAGATTCAATCATAGATATTCCTTCTTATTTGTAACCTAAAACACCCTAATGAATGCCTAAGCACACGTGGCTGGTAAATGTAGTCAATAACCTTCTCTCCGCCTCATTTATTCTATCACTATCTATATATGATTTCCTACCCGCATTTTCAAATAGAACTCCCGACTCATAAATGCAAAAAAAGTTGAATCTGCCATTGTGGAAGGTGATGAAGATGAAGATGAATACTCCTCAACAAGCTAAAGAAAACACATGAGGCTATACGTGTGAAGCATAGTTACCAATCAATAATCCAAAGGCTCAACGCATGAAAGAAATCATACATACTTGTCATATATATATATATTGAGTAGGATTCAGTGAATGGGGTTGAAGTGGTGGTTGTAAGATCCACAATTGACCTATAGATCAACATTGCAACCTGCAAATTACAATGTTATATTGTAGTAGGAATCAATGAATGTGGTCGGGATTGTGGCCATAAGATCCATTGTCGACATGCATATTAGTGTGCAAATTACAAAGACAACGTCAATACTATGAGTTGGCAGACACTTGGTGGCCATGTAGTTAGAAGACAATGTTCAATGAAATGTATCAATATATATGAGATATGCTTAACACATAGATATCCTTATAAGAACCTTATAGCAAGACTGTTGTGAGCCATAATAACTTCTATCTCTTACTTCGAGAAAGGCTTTTCCCACTAAGAAAATGCACTAGTGTGGTGGTCAACACACCGAGTGGAAATTAGCTAAGTATTGAATATCGAGCAAAGGGTTATTTTTCGAGCAAAGGCATTGATCATTGAGCAAAGGAAATATTTCCAAGCAAGGATTGGATTAAATTAATTGGTGTCACCACCTACTACATCGATCACATTCCCCTTCACAATTTATAGGACACCCTTCTTCTTACCCAAACAAGATTCACTACCTAAGGAGAGTTAGATTAGAATTTTTTGTTTAACAGGTCTTCCATTTGCAGTCGGAGTCGTGACTACACCTAATCAAGTCTATATTGTGTCCCCCGAGGCATTCAATACTACACTTAAGGCACACATATAGTTCCTCTCCCCTCTCCCGTTATAAGGTCGAGTGCTTATCCAAAATTTATTTCCCTATTTTAGGAAAGGTAAGCAATTTGCATCAAGTTGTTAATACTATACAAAATGACTCTATATCCCACTCCTTTGACCATTGTCAATTTAGGGAAATGTTGGACTTTAAAAGCTCTTAAGTGAGTGCATATAATGGGTCGTGGCCGAATTCAAATCTACTTATGCAAAGTGCACTCAATATGTCTTTGTCGCTCCTATTTCAAGTGGTGGTACAATCGGGCCTACGACCTCCTATAACTAGTAGAATTTCCTACTAGAGGTAGATATGTTGTAGATATTGTTCTATACATATATACATCTATAGACGTGGCTTATCATCGACGCATTTATTAAAAAACTGGGCATTTCAATGACTCGTGAGAAGGGCGCAACTATATTGATGGAAAAAAATAGAAGAGCCAGTGGCCTGGGTTCAATATGGTAATCACCAACTCCATATTTGGTGAGGGCAGTCATGGCCATGCTACTATTAATGATTGTTGTCATGAGGGTTATTATTACAAATACAATATGTTTTACAAGTAATGCTACATCGGTAGGTATATGCTACCACGTAACCTTGTTAATTATAATTTAAGATGAATTAAACTAATCATTAAAATTGATTTCATTACATAAAATCAAAGATCTCAAAACATAGATGGCTAATTTCATTTAAACATTACCCTTACCTTTATTAATTTAATTGAAAAAATAACAATAAAATAAACAAAACACAATTTTATCCTAAAATTTATATCATGTAACATCATATTCATGACATTATAGATTAAAAATAGTATCATAAGATAATTTTTCATGATAAATATATTAAATTTAAATGTCAAAATCATTACATTCTACCCCCTCTGCTCATCCAACATCTGCACCGGCAAGGAATTTTCCACCTAAACCAAATTGCAAACCCTCAGGCCTCCAACATATGGCAACAAGGTTGGAGAGATGCAGAAAGCTTGGCAATCCCATAAAATCTTGCGGCAATCTGGAATGATTATCTAAACAGTCTGAGAGTTACTCATATTTGTTTAACAAAATCTCCTGATGAGCTCATGTGGGCAGTTGCAGGTCATGGACATTACACTCCAAAGCTCGGCTATCAAAATATTAGTTCTATTGCTCAACAAGGAGATCCCAATTGGTGGTGGAAAAGCACCTGGAGGACAAAATGTCCACAAAAAGCCAACCTTTTTATGTGGTGTGTTCTTGCAAACAAGACTCTGACTTGGGATAAAATGAAGAATAGAGCCATAGAGGGTTTGGGCTAGTGCAGTCTCTGTAAAAACGCTGAAGAAAGTATCCTACATCTTTTCCTAAATTGTCATTTCACCTCTCACACCTGGAAAGCTTCCAAACATTTGCTTAAGGCCAATTTTGATTGGCAAGGACAAAATATTGAGGATGCTTGGCGCGTTTGGATAAATTCAAGTAATACTGCAAACATAAGGGCTCTTCCCCTTATTCACATCTGGGGTATTTGGATTGCAAGAAACAAAGCCATATTTTAGGACAAACATTCCATCCCGTAACTCACCGCAAAACAAGGTCTGGACATACTTTCTTTCTTTCCACAAATCAAAGATACCCCACCAGCTAGAATCATTACAAGGGAACAAATAAACAAATCCTTGCCCTGGGCTTACCTTGACAGGGCTTCTCAAGATAAAGTATGTGGAGATGGAGCAATTATTTATCTTTCAAATTAACACTACTTTCAAATGCAAATGGGCCTTGGAAGGGGAACAAACAATCTTGCAGAACTACTTGATTTAAAGCTACTTCTTTGTTTTGCATTAGAGAAAAATTGTAGAAACCTTCAGATTTCCGGGGACTCAATGCTCGTGATAAATTGGGTTAATAAAATTCAAACTTGCAAAAATATCAATCTATGCCCTTTATATGATGAGGTTTGCAGACTTATGGAATTTTTTTACTCCATACTTTGTCGTCATGTCTACAGGGAGCGAAATGCTGAGGCGGATCTGCTTTCAAAAGAGGGATCGAAGATGTCTCAGGGAACGTGGAAAATCATGGAATCACAACAAGGAGCTCGTTTCGAATACTATCATAGACCCTTCATAGAGAATTCTGCATAATTAGATGCATAAATCAATTTTTTGAGACCTTTCTTGGCAATTGACTCAGTTATACATTGTTCAATACGAGATTTTTCTCCCAACAGATTTTTGCGGTTTTCATAACAACTCCTAGGACCTAATATATGCTCGAACAATAAAATAGTTTGTCTCTATTTTAAAAAAAGCTCATGCTATAAGATCTTTACTTATTTTGAAGTTAAGAAGTTTATTTTAGAAATGTACGGAAACATACATTCTACGGATGTAATTTTATTATTACTAATCAAGTTACGTTTTTTTCCTCTAAAAATATAATAAATTTTTATAAGATCAAATTTATAATAAATACAAACTATTTTAGAAATAACTTAACAAAATCTCACCATAAAAAATATATCTATAACTTCACATTTATAATAATTAATAAAATAATTTACAAGATTAAATTTATAACGAATATAAACTATTTTAATTAAAAAAAATAACCCATAACACAAATCTCACCATAAAAATATATTGTGAATATTAACATATAGTTGTCACATTTGTAATAATGACAAATTGAAAACAATTCACACTCACACCAAAACCATGGGAGATAAGAGATACTAGGAATCAGGGGACACAAAACGTGTCAAAGTACAAGGGCACCTTTTAGATCCTTTTAAAATTCACATGCATTTAAGATGGTCAGCAAAATACACTTATCATAAAGACAATTCAATCCTAATGCAGACGCCACTCATTATCCTCTCAATCCTCACCTAAATTATGTATGTCTGTGGTCCAAATTTTGAAAGCAGCTTCAATAGTAGCCACGTGCAACGAGGTCATAATCATGGGTTATTGAGTTGTTTTTTATTTATTTTTGCAAAATTTTATTGATAATCATTCCAGTGAGTGTGTTCTGTTCTTTTTTACAAAATATTAATAATAATTCTTAAAGAGAGTTAAACATTTAATTATCTCTTAAAGATAGTTAAACATTTAATTATCTATGTGAAAGATTTGAAATTAAACAATCATAAAAAACAATATGTGTTATCTTCCATCTTATTTTATGAAATAGCAAGATATGAGATTTTAAAGTTATAAAAACTATTTTAAGATATTAAACATAATGTTAAATATAATTTATTTGACTATTTTTACATGTTTATGTTTATATAATATATTTTACAAATAGAGAGGTGAATTTGGAGGCGGATATGCTCTCAAAGCGGGCTCTTTACTCTCAGACCGGGGTCATCATGTGACAGGAATGGCGGGATAATATGCTTTTTTCTCATGGTTCTCATCTGTTACATTGGACATGAGGATTGTTGTCATTTTTGTTTCTTTTTTGTATTCCTTCCGGTTATATGCGACATGTATTACTTATATGACTTTTAGTTTCTATGTGCAGATACTTAAAAACAGCTGAGTCCAACTTCTTGTTGGACATTCTATATACTCACATTTTTTTTGCGGCCTATATTTCAGCCCATGCAGATGCTGTTCGGTTCACTGAACGGATGTAATCTCTGTATTACACTCCGTGTTTGGCGTCTACATTTCTGCTGGGGTTGTTTTTGGTAGTAGATATTGTGGTTATATATACCTTGGACCCATTATGATACATATGTATTTTGTTGCTGTGGCATGTGATTTCTGTTATGGTATTGGACGCAGATCTGGTTTGTCCTATGGGAGATTTTAGGGTATTGTGGCATCTTATTTTGTCATTTTCAGAATAGTTTCTTGATACATTATGATGATGTAACTGGTATGTCCCGGGGGCTACCTCTGACCGCTTTGTATGACTTGGTTATGGACTGACAGTTGGACATATTTTACTATTTCGTATATTAATAATAAGTTGCATTTTTCTGTGAAAAAAAAAATATATATATATATATATATATATATTACAAATAAGGAAAGTAGAGTAAGATCATTATTTTGTAAAGAATTTTATTGATACAAAGATCATTATAACGATAGGTATTTATATTTTATAATTTGAGGCGGGTTAGCAAGAATACTTTTTTTTTAGATTTTAGGAGGATGAGACAAGTGTAATGTCCAAATTAATTTTATGGACATCGTTCCAAATTTAAAATAAATATATATACAGTATAATGCATCTAGAAAAAGTAACATATAACTTCTTAACTTGTGGCTTATTTGTGTTCATCCAGTATAAGTTAAGTGTCAAAACTTATATGTTGTTGTGGAGCAAACCTGATAACCAATGTAAAAAGAGTGAGTTAATAGATGGACAAGCTCAACCTTTTAGATTTTGCTATAATCTATTCATTTTTTTCCAAATTCAAGTGAGCTTAGTCATCTTAAAATAAATCAAAAGCCTATAAAATTCCATTAATTAAATAGAATTATACTTTTTAACAAAATTCTTATCAAATTTAGAATAAAATCTTCACTCAAACAAAATATTTATCCACTTATTAACTTTACACATAATTTTTTTTTCCAGCGAAAATTACACATAATTTTTTTTATTTTAAGTAAAGTGAATTTATCCACTAACTATAATATAAAATAACATAAAAGAATTTTTAAAATATTAAAAACACTTTTAAAATTCAAAACACAACTTGTCTAATTAATTATTATACATTATTTTTCACGCACATGCATAAAAATAATTAAATATAAATGTTAGGTTACTATAAAGTTATAGTTTAAAAGTAAAAGATGGTTATTTCCTCAATCTAAATAGTGTTGTTTTGTTATTTTTTTTGGTTTGTTTTTATTGTGAGAAATCAGTAATTCGTTAGGATTATTTAGGCAAAGCTTAGGTTTAAATCCGATTGGTTGTCACTATGACCCAAACGTATATTTAACATTCCGTAACTTAGATATACTAATGACTTATGACTTAGCAAGGGTCGAGATGTCTGAAGACCACATACATAATCCAAATGCTAAACTCCAATGAGACGCCTACCCCTCTAGCCTTATCATAGCAAGCAAATGTGTCATTGGGGGGTTTAAACCCTCGTGGGAAGAGCGAAAACCACTTTAACCCACCAATAGGTCCCCAAATCCTTGACTCTCATTAATTTTAACATTATGAGAGTGGAGGGGAACATGGGTATGGTACAAATGGGTAGATAAAAGTGTTTGTCCTTGATAGCAACTTTATTGGCGCGTTACAATATCAAGGTTCATTTTTATTAATTTGATTTAAATAATAATTATTTATATGAGAAAATAAATTATTTCTATTTTGATGTGGTAAATACATTATTGTTATTAATTTGAAAAAAATATAATGTTAATGGATAACGGGTAATGTTTAAATTGAAATTATTTCATCTTATCACACTTGCAAGTAAAATTTTACAATAGCATAGTTATAAATATAAATGTGTTGTTGGAAGGACTTGAGAAAAAAATAAGGCTAAACAATCTATGTTTTTTATGTTTTTGGGTTTTGTCATTGCCAAAATTTGGTGAAGGAATATTGGTTAAAATTGTAATTTTGGATTGATGAATTTGTTGTTTTTAACACATATAGGTTCAACACCCTTATGCCCCTATTGCAATAAGATTGTGTAATATTAATAGTTGATGTATAGGATTCCATCAATCTAAAATGATTGTTACAAGTAAAAAATTTCGGTTTCCCCTCCCTTTATTTTGAGCAACAAAAAAAGACAAATTCATCACACATTTAAACTACTTAAATTTAAATAAAAACCTATAATTCCTCCATTGTTTTTCTATTTTTTTTGGTGTAACAAGAACATGTAGCACTTGTATTGATAATAAAAAAGTTGGGGTTGAATTGTTCAACAAAAGTGTTACAATATGATGATAATATGCAATGAAGGATTCAAAAATTCCAATTATGTGAAAACATGACCTACATAATGGACAATTCGTCTATGATCTTCTTGCTTCCTATTATTTGCAACTATAAATTCTTACAAACTGTCCACACAAAAACATGACTTCAATTCATTAAAACCTAGGCATTTTAGGTGAAAACATGGCCACTATGGGATTCCTTCATATCTTCTTCATTCTCCTAAGTTCTAGGGGCAGGTTAAATCGTTGGTTTAGCTTCGTAGCCTTGAGGAGTTTGTTGAATTGTGGCTTCTCCCATAAGGGTGTTAAACTATAGAACAAGCAAATAAGAAACACAAAATGGCGGAAAAAGGCTTGAGCCATTCTCAACATTGATCTTCATACCAATGATGGTATTATATAGTACAAGAATCATAGTCACCTCTATATTTAGATATCACTTACAACTCATCAATGGATAGGTATGGCAAATCATATAGTGATAAAAATAACAACTCATATGAAAGGTGATCTAAGACTTTATGATTGTCTATGGACCTATAGTCTAACAAAGGGCATCCTTCACCAAACCAATGGAATTTGAGGGTTGGCCTACCAATGACTAGGATTTGCATGCAAATCCCAAACTTATGATGTAATACATGCCAAGATTTGATGCTAACTTCTCCTATCTCCGATTTTGGAATTTAACCTTTGCTTCCAATTCCGTTTCCCCAACCAATTGCGCCTCTAATTGATTGCCAATGCTCTAGTTTAGATGGGCAGTCACAACATGTAAAGCATCAATCTTACTAGCAAGGGTCCTCAAGATTTTGCATAGGTCCAATATATCACATTGTGCACACTTCCCAAGGTAATAATGTTTAGTCGCGGCAACACCAAATTGAGACTCCACGAGTGGCCATAGTTATGAGATTGACAAAATCAATGTTGGAGAGATCGAGCCCAAACCAAAAGATGAACTAACCCATAAGGAAAATAAACATAGTCTAACCATGTAAAAAACTAGGCAATGAAAAATCCCACTTGCATATTAAATCAACATCCCTTCACAATTATTACTCCCACAACAATGACGTTTAATAAATTAACATCCCTTCACAATTATTACTCCCACAACGATGACGTTTGAAGATGTGCGAGGTGAGCATGGGAAGACGAGAAGGTATAAAGGCTCATCCTACCTTGATTATTTCCATATGACGTTTGTCCTTAAATTGAGAGTGCATGTTGTTTCTAAAGTTGATATTCTTGGAATTCAAATATTTATGGGGTAACCCACATTTTCGGACAATGCTCCTTTGTCCAACAAGATTGCCTCTATGCCATAATATTTGTTTGAATATTGCAAGATCGGTGAATGTGAAGGAGATCAATGGAATTGAAGTGGTGGATGAGCCCTTTTATTCTATAAATCATTATGGAAGGAGAATAATAGAATCCATGATTTACCTGTCTCACTTCACCAATAACAAGTGACAAATCCCCCAAAATCAAAACATCCTTAATTTCGAAAAGCCATGAAATGAACCATCCTTGATACAAGACTAAATTTTTGTTTGAATATCAAGAACCACTCCTAATCCCCACACATAAATTAATTCATGTTTTCCTACTATGTTATAAATAACCCCACCCATGTCTACATTATATAATTTCTCCATTGTTACCATCCAACAAACCACCAATAACTTTAAAATAATTATAAAATTAAACATTCAAAATATCACCAATACCCATCATCGAATCAGTAAGCATCAAGGTAAAAAAAACGTATGATGTTTACCATTAACCATCATTAAATCACTCATCATGAAGGTAAAAAAAGGTATGAAGTTTACATAACTAAACTTACCAAACTATCATCATATTTAGTTGACTAAACCATCACGTCACATGGCAACTTTAGTGGGTGAGAGAGGTGTAAGGTGTTGGCCGTCCCTAAAAGCAATGATGTTGACCACAACACAGAGACAATGTGGACAGCACCGCCAAGGAGAAGATAGAGGATCAGACCCGTACCCCAACTACCGTAACAACAACCCTCACATCTTATCTCGTGGTGACTCACTCACCTCCCCTATAATGGCATCTTATTATTAATTAATTAAATATTTTTTAAATTAAGATTGTTTAAAACAAAATTTAATTTCCACATTATTGATCTTAAAAATAAGACAATTTAGTATAGGAGATAGTAAAAATACATCTTTTCAAATTTGATAAAATTTTACTATATAAATGAAACTTTGCTTTTAAAAATGTGACCCATTTTGATAATATGAAATTTTAAAAGAAATATTAGTTAGAAGTTAGAATTTTATTTAGTAAAATTTAATTTTAGAAATTAAATTTATTTATTTATTAATTTAAAAATACTAATTAGAATTTTCTTAAAAAAAAATTTAATTAATTAATTTATTAATGATAATAATTGTTAACATTCATTAACATCTATTAAGACCAACTATATTCCCATAATAAAAATATTTAACACAACATAATTTTATAATATAATTTGAACAAATATAATTAAATTAAAAAATATAAAATTGATTTAGTAGATTTATATATATCCATTTTTTAGATGAAAAAAAATAGTAACTTGTTATTTCTTTACAAAAATCAAAGTTACAAAAGGTATAAAGTAGAGATTAACATTTCAATTCAGTAGTATTGTGATAAAAAACTCCATACATATTAGATGGAACACAGATACTACATAAAGCGATACTACCACCCTTCATACATTCTACAAATAGTGATACATTCTACAGAAAACAATACTACCACCCTTGATAACTTAAAAAAAGAAGACTGAAATATAGTAACAACACCATTATCAACAATGGTGTTTGCAACATATTCTTCAAATGATAAATAGCCTTCCATAGGACCCAAAACCTCCTTAGATAACCTAAGAGTTTCCATGTTGACCTCACGGTAGATATGAGAAAAAGATATATCATCAAAGGACTTAATCAAACATCTGGTTTTATGCGTCCAATGTTTCAGTAGGATTGCGTGAAGATCAAACTCACCAGCCGCCCAATCAATGATGACTCTTGAGTCACCAAAGATTCTGATACGATAAATGTCTCTTTTTAAAACAAACCACAACAACCCCCAACGGGCAAGAAGTTCCACCCTAGTGTTATTGCCTTTCCCAACACCCATCTTAAATAATATCTTGTGGTCCCTTTTAATATATAATATTATGCCTCCCATTCAATGGAAATAAAATTAGTATAAATCCCCCGTAAAAAATAAAATTATAAGAAAAAGACAATTTTTAAAAATTATATATATTTTTTAAATATTTACAATCTAAAAATTTATTGACTTACAAAGTTTTATTATTATTTTTAATATTTAATAAATTCAATGTTAAGATAGATTTATATTTTTTTTATTCATTTTAATTTGTTTTCATTATATATAATTAAAAGCTTTATATAAATATTTCTTCTATCTTAATTGAAATAAATAGTAAACACATAATTAAAATAAATAGTAAACACATATTATAATGTATGAAAGAAATCTTTCTCTAAAAATAAGATATAGAATGAAGTGATTCCATCTCACAAGATAGTATCTAATCTTCCAAGATAGTATATTGCAAGGAAGAATATTGCAAAGAAGAAGTGAATAATTTTTTTTGACTAAATCATTATGATTCAGAATATTATATTATTTATTCTTCCAAATTAATTTTGTATTTAGGTGTTCAAAAAAGAAACACACCTTAAAAAATTGGATCCTTCTCTTTGCTTGATAAATACGGGTTTAAGATGGATCTATGGTGATACTTAATTTTAATTATATAAAAAGCTTCAACATATTTTTGAGCGGAAAAATCACCTTCCTTATATTCCGAAGGAATAAAAAAAAACTAACTACCACAAGAAATCTCAACAAACTTCAACTTCCTCATATTCCGAAGGAATCAAGGAAAACTAAGAGACACCGAAAATCTCAACAAACTTTAACATATATACAGAAATTGAATTTTTTTTTTCTTTACCATTTTTTTATTGTAATAATAATATATCATTAATATTATATTTAATTTAAAAATAAATAATTTGATTATTTTTAATATCATTATCATCATCCTCATCCTTTTTTAATATCCCTTTCTTATCGTATCTAATCTGTTAATCTTGAAATGAAATTATCATCATATATACTAGCTCTAGAGTTATAATATATGCTAAATGTCTTAGAATATGAGTACTCTGTTTTCAAGTTTCATTGACCCATTCCCATGGAGGCATGTATGCATGCGCATGCACATGCATATGAGAGGGCTGGAGGAAAGCGGGTTCTTGCTTCTTTGGGAAATCGTGGCCTACACAACACACACCGTTTCTTCGAGCATCTGCACAGAATCTGAGGCCGAGGCGAAGGCGGAGGCTGAGGTAGAGGTATCAGTGGAGGTGGAGTTTGAGGCCCCTTGATGGAATGAATGAGTATTGAATCATGATATCCATGAGCGGCAGGGTCAGAGGGAGGGGCAGGGTCAGGGGCAGCGCCTCTTCATTGCCTAATTGTGGGATGGGTCGCCGGCCCCTTTTCTCACATCACTTCACTTAACTTGTCCTGGTGTCGTTGCCGGTGGTCAGTGGTTCGAAGCGTCGGCAGCCGATATTTTTCTCCTCTTTTTTTAATTTTTCCTCTTTTCTGCTTTCCTTCTCCTCGTCGTCGGATCTTCTTCCTCGACAACATTAAATCCACGGGGGTCTTTTCTCGACTGTGAGTAAGCAAGCTCAGTCTTCTATGCTTATTTTAAATATATGTATATATAAATATTTGTAATTTAGTTAGCAAGTAAGGAATTTGGATTCTTCTTTGAATTGGATGAAACCATGGCATCTCCTGTTAGTGAATCTCAGAGAACATTGCAACTTCTAGAAGAGCCCCCTGAAGAAAAACCCACATCATCCACATCTGTTCAGACCTGTAAACATGGCGACAACCAAGAACCCAATAACAATGTAAATAATGACAATAAAAATAGCAACAACGATTGTAATAATTGTAATAACAAGAAAGACCCTGCTCAACCCCAAGAGAATAGCAATCAGGGAGACCCCAGCAATGTGAAGACAGTGGAAGAGAAGCCAGCAGTAACACCGTCCTCCCCTGTCCAACCCCAGAGTAATCAGGAGGAACCCATCAGTAATTCGAGAGCGGTGGGATCTCCCTCTGAAGGAGAGCATGGTGCCCAGATGAATGGAAATCGTAGGACAGTGCAAGAGGGGTCCTCCTCATCCCCCCCTCGTGTCCAGCTCCAAGAGCAAGGTAAGGCTGTTGGAAACCCCAAAGCAGTGCACGAGAGGCTCATGGCCTCCTCAGCATCTTCTCACGGCAATCACATTGTGATGGATCCCTCGACATGCTTGCGCTCTCGATTCCCCATTCCTGCATACCCCACTGGAAGTGGGCTGGGACCATATGTATCCTGTGTCGATCGGAAGGAGGATGTGGTACCTTTGCGGGGTTCGAACATCGGGCGAGAGAGTGGGAGTGGCACTCTGTTGTCACGGGAGCAATTGCGCATTGGTCAGGAAAATAGTAGCAGGCAGCAGGAGCCTGTCAGCATTCCAAGAGTAGTATATGAGAGGATCATGTCGAGTCCATTTCGCCAAGGTTTTGTCCAGCTCCAGGATTCTACTAGTAATCCAAGACAGCTGCAGGCACCAAGTGAGGCATCTCAACAATGGTTTCGATCACATGTTATCAATGTAGATGAACTTATGCAATCTCCTAATGCGGTTAGGCAACCAGGACAAGCAAATGAAGGGAAAAAAAGAAAAGAGAGAGAGGTTACCAAGGTTCAGAAAGAGGAGCTTTGGCCTAACAGTGCAGTGGATGCTTTGCTTCGGAAGTTTGAAGATCTTTGTTTCAACAAACACCGGGGTCAGCTTGGAAAGAAGCACTGGGATAGAATTGCAGCTGCAGTGAATGTTATATGCGGTACTGACTATACAGGTATGCAATGCAAATACAAATGGCATCGTCTCAAGAAAATGTACAACAAGGAAAAACAACGCAATGAGCCATCCAAATGGGCTTTTTATCGACATGTAGAGCACATTGTTCAAAAGTCATCAAAATCACCGGGCATACAGAATGATTTGCAGAATGATTTACAGAATGACTTGCAGAATGATTCTAACGAAGAAGAATGCCCCAATGATGTGGATACCACATGTGATGCAGCATCCAATGAATCAAACCACGAAGAGCCATCCATACAGACAAAATCGGCATCACCTTTAAATGCTATCAGGGATGAAGAAAAACGACCTAAAAAGAAAAGGGTTCCTTTGAAGTCATTTGGACAAAGGATGGAAAGAAGCATGACACATTTGGCCAATACTGTGTCGAATATAGAGAAAACTAGAACAGCCGAAATAAAAAAGCTCCTTGATACCCAACTTCAGATCGCTTCCATGATGGTCCAGGGAATGAGAGAGGTATGATATATAGAAAGTGTATAATAGCATTTGCATATGTTCATTAATTTTGTACGAAAATTTGTTGCTGAAGCCTCCTATTTTTGTTTTCTTTTTATTGCTTCACATGTAATTTATAATTTGTAGAAGATATGGAAAAGTTGCCATTTTTATACAGCACATCTTTTGCAGTTGTCTTATTTTAATTCAAAATCAATTTGCTTAACCATATATTTGTATGGATTCTCTAGTTATAGAGAATATGGGTGCGTTGGAGGGAGTGATTAGTCATTAGACACACAAAGTCGAGAATTTTAAGCATTTTATACTTCTGTTGTCGCATTTGACATTTTAGTTTTTCATGGAGTGAAGGGGAAATATTTTGCTTTATGGGTATTTTGCAGTTGAAACTAGGTGTTGGAATGATTGGATGCAACGACCTGGCGGTCAGTCAGAGAGAGTTTGTGCCCCAGCAGCAGGAAGGATGCAATGAGAGATATGTCCCTCCCTCAAATTTTGCTATGGTAGATAAACGAGTTTACAGATCAGGATTCCCAAACAGCAAGAACTTCTCCTTTTTAGAGACTTTACAGCTCAACTCTATCATGTAAGTATTCTGGAGAAACTGCAGTTCCCTTTTCTTGAAGGTCAAATGTTTTCTCAAACAGAGGTGATTATACTATTATTTACTGAGTTTATTTTTAAGTATACAAGAGATTCATAGAGGCTGCATTTTCTTGAATTTCATCCCCTGTCTGTTCTAAATTCTCAAAATTGAAGTAAGAAGGAAACTGCGCATTTTCATTATATTTTCTTCCAAGGTCTGTCTTTATTTTGTCATTAATAAATTGCTTTCCAAATTATATTTTAGCATTTCCTTCCTTTTCTGTGACCAGTACATGGATGCATTTTATAAGTTCTAATGGAATTTGTTAATATGTTGAGCATTCCAGTTGTCTTTGTCCTGAACCATATCCAGAAGCAAATTTGGATTTTCTACGAACTCATGGTATTCGGCTGTTTCATATTGGGATGGAAAGATACAAGGTCAGTGATCATTAATTACTTTTTAACCTGTCATGGTTTTGATGGAGGAACTTGGTATTATAATGGCAGGGTTGGCAAAGCTCCAAGAGGTGAGATGTGTACTCAAAGTTTTAATACCATCTAAAAAATTGTAAATGAGATTTAATGGCTGATTCTTCATGAAATTGCAAGTTGCAAAATCCTTGTGACTAACCCTTTGATTTGAACATGCTAGTCAGGTTAGTAGTATTTTAACCACTAGGAAGGTTGGTGTCTTGTATGTGCAAAATCTACTCTTTAAAGTGTCACTTTTTACAACCAGTTTAGCCTGACTGAGCTTAGATTTTAGTAACAATTTAAGTTTACGTAAGTTACCTTAAGTAAAACTAGCTTCACTCAGAGACAAATTTATGCATTGCAGGTGCATCGAGAAACATTGTATTGGTTTGTAATAGAATAGATGATTAGATGATATAACGGAAACAAATTGATCCAGTTAGACAACAGGTAAGGTAGAAGTGTTAACTAGACAATACCATTTCCTTAAAGACTTGACCTTCATGTTAGGCAGAGCACAAGTAGTTGTGGTGACGAAGGATAGTGTGGCCATAGCATGCCATGCCCTTATATACAATGATTTTCCACTCGATCAAGTATTTTATAATGAACATTTCCATGTATGTTGCTTCTAGGTATTAAAATGAGATGAGATAATGGTCTAGGAGCTTGTTTTTGCAAGACATACATTGGCATGCAGTTTGTTGATGTAGAAGGTAATTAGAGTTTGTATTGTTTAGCTAATTGTGATGCAGACACTGTATTTCCAAAGCAATTTGAAACTGAATTTAGCAAACTACCAGCCCCTGTAAGTGAATTACTGATCAAAGTTTTAATCTCAATTGGAGAGATCCCTGGAAAAGCTTGTTTTTTAGATCTTCTCTTATTCTTAAGGAAGTTTTTGTTGATATAGTTGTAGTTGTTCCAGTTGCTATGCCCTTTCATAATCTCTTTTACGTGTTGTGTTAGCTTTCAGTTTGTTGTACTTTTGCATTAAAGTTTGCCAATGTAGTAGGAGTAAGTGCTTCATATTCATACGCTGTTGCAGAAGGCAATCTATGCCCAACTAAAACATTCAAAGTTGTTTATATACTTATTCCATCAAATGTTGCTCTCTGTATCACTCTATTGGGCAGCATGATAACAAAGATATTGTTTACCCAATTTGTATGAGATCTCAGTTTGTCTGTATGTTTGAAGGTGGCAGCCTTAATTTGCATAGGCTGGGAAGTTCTTGCCAAATGTGATCATACTTGACAATCTATGCAATATCAAAGAAGTGAGGACATTCTATGAAGATGTCTGCAATCACAGAAGCTTTAATTGTACTGAATGGGGATGTTGAGAGTATATGAACTGTTTTGTGGGGTTGGCTTCTGTGCAACAGACACCTTGCACCAGGGGTGACAAATATGTGGATTTGGTGTCTGCAATGTGGGGTCAAATGGTGTCAAACTTCTTGAGTTCTATAACAGCAATAAGCAATGATAGCTGACTGTACAAAATAAAGAAAATTGCCCACAAGGCAAGAAAGGCCAGAATTATAAAAGACATAGGAGAAAACATTGGATTATTTCTTTGAATTTAACAATACTGGTTACTATGGTACACGAGTTTATTTTGTGAGAATGGATGAGAAAAAGGGGAATTGCACCGGCAGAGGCCAAACTATGGCTTTTCTACTGCTCCTCAGCTTCTTGTATGCTTGTGAGCATTGAAATCCTTTAAGTGTCCAAGACCTCTGAATATTGTGTTAAAGCTTTGTGTTAGGAGATTCATGTTTGTAGAATGTAGGGACTTTTACTGCTAAAATCATGAGATGGAACCTTAACAATTATGGAAATTGCCCGTGATGACTCTTTTCTCCAAGTTTAGCGGAAGTGTCCATGACTCATCTTTGGGTCACAGGAGTGGAGAATGGGAACTAGAAAGAATTCTTTTCAGTGTGATATGCATGGTCGTAATCTTGGGTTATGATCTTTACCATTAGTTTGGATTTCCAAATGGGGAAGATGAGCACAATTACATAAAGTCCATTGATAAAAGAATACATCTTACAGTATGAATACTATGAGGTCATGAGACAAAATGATAATGAAAATGTTTGGGCCTTGTTGTCCGCCAGATTGCACACCAGCAGCGGAAATCTTTCGAAAGCTGTCTCTTCACTAAAAGTGAGAGAGGTGTGGCCTTGGGGGCAAGCAATGAGCCAGGTACTGTCACCTGAATCCCAGCTCCTCCGTTTAGGCTAACTCCTAACGAAGCCAAGGGGGGTAGTCCCTACAAAGAGTTGTCTAAGGCTCTTGTGTTTTTTAAGTGTTTTCGGTGAAATGATGCGGATGGGTGTTGTTTAGGAGTTTTCTTGTGCTGAGACCAAAACTATGTAAAGATGAACAACAGATAATAAGCAATCCACGTTGCGAGATAAGATAACAAGATGGCAGTATGATTCAAGATTTGATAAATCACTAAAGCATTCACAACATGAAATAAACACAAGGACAAATGGTCCTGATCAATATATAAACTTTTTAGATAACCAGTGCCTTATGGATTCAAAGAAAAGTAAAGATTATGATGCTGAAAGTGTGGGTCTTGCAAAAAGTGCCGTTCGTGAGATCGTTGTGCAGATTATCTTTGTAAATTGAAGATTTTAGTGGTCTTGATTATTAGGATAAAACCAAGGGTATCAAGAGAGTGTCCAGAAAGACAGTATCAAGTGCCTCCGTTCAAGGACATGCCGACCACCCAGTGCTCTAGTCAGGTCGCGCAATGCTAACCAGCAAACTAGAGGCTGAACATGGCAACCCAGTGCCCCCAACTAGGAGATTACCCACTGAACTTATCTTATCGCTCAACTCCGGATTGGTTGGTTATGGGGGTGAAAGTTTTATTAGTTATCACTTATGAGCTTAACAAGTCTTCCACCTTTATGAGTACTAGCCCAACCGTTTCCGGTTGGCAGAGCATACGGGTGTTGGACAAACGACCAGGATAAATTAATTAAAGGGGGAAATGTGGATTGAAGTGTTTTATTATTTAGAGCACTTGTTCAACTCTCCGACAGAGAGCGCTCTTGACTTAGCCTTAAGACCACAGTTCAAGAGACTTCCTACTTTAAAATGCCTAGTGCAGGGGGAAAGTGCAAATCTATATGCTCTCCGACAAAGAGTGCTCTTGACTTGGATTTGGCCAAGTTCAAGAGGCTTTGTTCGTTTTATTGCAAAAATTGAAGCGATTGTGAAACTTAAAGAAGTGAATGAAACTGAAAAAGACTGAAAATATAAAGATAACCACAAAGAAAGATCTTGAAGATAACAGAAAACAAAATCTAGTGTTCTACCAAGCAGATTTATTCTAAAGTGGGATCAACCTCCGAACAAGGCTAATCACTAGAACCGTCAGTCCTGGAAACCTTCCAGCTAGCTGGATGTTCACAAGATGCTGATGGGGGAACGAGAAGCTACCACAAAACTATGCGGCCTTTGGGACACAATCTCAAAGTTAGCTTACTGTGGTCAAAACTTGAAAGAGAAGCGACAAGATGAAAATAAACTACTCTAAAGCAAAAAACTGAAAGATCTAACTTAACCAAACACCACACTCTTCCCCAAATGGAGAAGAAACCAAAAAAGTGGAGGACTCCTCCACTTGAAATTTTATTATGAGATTACAAATGCCTTGGGTTTTGAAACCTTGAAGGACTTTGATATAAACTAAAACAAACTTATGAAAAGAGAAGCTTAAAGCCCTTAATGGCTTTTACAAAGGATAAAAAATATGTATTGAAATTTGTCTTCTCTTGGTTTGGAATTTCACGGTTTTGGATCCCTTTGTTTTTGGTACTTGGTTTCCTTTTCTCTCTTTGTTTTGGTCTTTTATTTCAAGAGTTCTTCTCTTCCCACAATCCTACAACAAAGGATAAATCAACAAACTCATGCACCCATTAGTGTTAGAAAATTAACAAACTTTGAAACTATCAAGTCTAGGTTTGCAAAATGAGACTAAAACATAAAAGAGCATGAGATTTAAATTCAAAATATGTAATTTTTATGAAACGGACCAGCAAGCTAATATGCTCCAAAAAATGATGGGAATGAGATTGAAACCACAAGATTTTAGGCTAGCCTATATGCAAACTTTGCTATCTTTGAAATGGAGACAAATGTCTAAACAAATGCAAGTTTATACTAAAGTAAAATGAGATCTAGAGTGCTTTTAAAACTAATTTTTTTAAATGCATGTGATTGCTAATGAGATAACAAAACTTGAGATCTAACTTAACACTTAAGCAAATCGTTTTTTGGTTCTTTTGTGTGTGTTTTAGGGCTCTTTTGAGGATGAAGAGAGGAGCCTTGAAGACAAAAGCGAATGGGAGAAAGAGCTTGAGGAGGAGGACAAAACGAATGGAAGGGAAAGAGGGTAGATCTAGGAAAAAACGATAGGGAGGATGGCTTTGAAGAGAAAGAGGATAAGGAAAACGAAAGGATGAGGAAGGTTGGAGCGAATGGATGAAGGGGATAGGAGAAGTAGATCTAGGGCAAAATGAGAGGAAGGGTAGCTTTAAAGACAAAGATAATGAAAAATGAATGGAAGAGGAAAATGATCTAACGCATGGATATCAAGGAAAGGAGAAAACAAGGAGCAAAATGGGAGCTAGAAGAAAAGAAGCTCAAAGCTAGGTAACCAAGGTTGTTTTGAAAATGTGTTGATGGAGGAAGAGGCCAAAAACTCCTACTTGAAAATTTCTTCCTTTGAAAAGAAGAGAAGAGCTTGAAGACCTGCAAGACAAACTGATTAGATGCCAAGAACCATTGTTAAGTGAAGAGTGACTTAGTCTTTAATAAGCCTTTCTCCACCTTGGGAAATCTCTGCAAAAAACTTGTTATGAAGCATACAAAAACCGAAAGATGTATTTTTAATCAAAGTTAAAACATACATCTAATAATGAAATTGCATGAACAATAAACAAATGAAAGAGATATCACCAATAGTGTGAAGAACATCCCAACTTGCTCCAGCATGGACCTCCAAAGTCTAAACTTTATTCAATATTAAACAGATATTACAACAATATTTTGGCAGAGTGTTCATGCTCAAAGTCTCCATGAAGAACAAGCCTAAAAGACCTTTCTTAAATAGCAAAGGCTACATACTAAAACCCTAGGTCGAATTGGCATGAGAGAGAGCCAATAACAATAGACACAAAGTCGAATTCCAATCTAGAGTCAATCAATACCAAGCTTGGAGCTTGATCCACCAAACAACTTGAGTTACAAGTCCATGTGGATGGGGAGGTGGCCTCCACCTAGGCAAGGCGCCCCCCATCCCAACATAGTAACCATCACCATCCAATTCGCATGAGCCATGTGTAGAACTCGAGTTCTAGAGAAGGTTGACGTGAGCTCCTTTGTGAGGGCGAATATGCCACATATAGTAGTCTTGGAGTGGAGTAGTAGGTGGTGACTCGAGTTGTGAAGGGAGCCAATGCACAAATTAAGGAATGGCACCTACCATATCCACTAGTATAACCACCAACCCAATAACCATGTGCCAACACACTAAATCGACTTTTAATTGAAGGAGGGCGAATTCTCTTTGGTGAATAAGCTTGTGCTGACTGTATCTTCAACTGGATGAACTTGGAGTTGATTGGAATCATCATGAGTGTCTGTTGCCATGTCATTTAGCCTTTTACTTTATTCCATTTGGATTATTTTGGAGAGTTTTGGATTTTCTCCAAAATAATAAAATTTATTAATTTAATTAATATTTTCTCTGTAATTGGGTTTTTAGAGAAAATATTAATTATGAGGCTTAAATGACGTCCGAAACTTGGGTTTAGCTGGTCCATAGGTCATGTGTGATTTTTGGCTTATGAAACGAGCCATCAACCACTGAATTCGGGCCCCGGACGACTGACATATTACAAATTATTATTTCTCTATTTAAACCATAGAGAAATTTATTAAAATTTAAAAAATAATTAAAAAAACCCATACTTGACGGACCCGGTAAATTTTTTTCTGAGGGTCCCAGAGACTGGGGACATGACCAGAACCTATTTTAATAGTGTCTAGTAGGCTTATATACATTAGTTGGACTCTAATAACCCCCCATGGCTAAAATTTTCAAAATCGGGCATTCCAACTTTGGAGGAGCAGGAGAAAACCTCATCGATTATAGCTTGGCTATAAGCAAAGTATAATTGACAAGGGAAAAAACTCCCTGGAATACCTTAGTTGCTTAATCAAGTCACGGGGAATCGAGACACTCAGATCCTACTAGCACACTTTATTACAAACCCCTATGGGGCCATGGTCATGTCGACTCAAAAACAAAACTGGCTAGTCACAAATGCTGGATCATCTGATACATTGGAGTCAAACACTTATCATGTTTGTCAAATGGCAGCTCTTCAGATAATCCAACTATGGTACAAACAAGTTGGTAACAGGCCTTATTGAGAAGATTGGCAAACTCTAGGAAAGGTATGACTTACATCTAGGTTGTTCACTGCTTATAGCAAGTGTGCACTTACAGCATGTTCAGTGTTCATTTATTGGTATAAAAAACTTGACTGAATTTGCTTGCCTGCAATTATGCATCAAACATTCCCCTGAATCCTGTGATAGATAACTCAGTGAAGCTGTAGACAAAAGAGAGGTTAGGGTAGGAATCTAACCTACTCACTGAAGCCATGACTACTTTATCCATCTGAATACTTAGGGTGCCCCAATGAAGGACTGAAGGAACCCAATGGATGAGAAGTCTAAGGATGATGGCCTCATTGCACTGTGAAGGATGAAGAAGGACACAAGCAGGTGGATAGTTACTTCAGTTCTCAGACTCCTGCATTCAAGGTTATGCTGAAAGTGTTCTTTCGGATCCATTGCATAGACGTTTCAGACCAATCGATGAACCACATTTGATTGGTCCGAAATGTCGAGAAATAACCACTTGTTTTTTTGAAAACAAAGGGAAGGGGCTTGAGAGTGATTTTGGAAAGAGGCAAAACAATTTATGAGGAGGTTTCTCCTGTTTTATTATGGCCATACTAATTTGATGTGTAATGCTGAAAAAGGAAGAGCAATGAAAGTAAAGTTGACGTGCCTCTTTTGAAATGGCGCCTAGCTACGTCACATTAACATACGGACATAGGACATGTGGATACGAATGTCCAACAAAGGACATGTGGATACTAGTGTTTGATAGGGGACATGTCAACCCTTGAAATGCAACATGGGGACACATTGTGTGTGTGTGTGTGTGTATGTAGAGAGAGAGAGAGAGATCTAAGTTGCATGAAACATGGCAATGTGTACTAGTTTGGGAAACAGAAACATATATATATATATATATATAGAGAGAGAGAGAGAGAGAGAGAGAGAGAGAGAGAGAGAGAGATCTAACTTGCATGAAACATGGCAACGTGTACCAGTTTTGGAAACAGAAACGTGGAATTGCGACCCCCCCCAAATGGGCACATTGAGGGAAATGCGATACACACACACACATACACCCACACCCACACACACATTAGTTTTCTATTTAAATAACACGTTACCCTGTAATAAAATAAGAATGATATGTTTATTTGTAGGTTGGTTTAGAAACGAATTAGAGGTTAATGGCAATGACAGGTACGAAATAGTAGAGATACTAGATACATTGGATATTTTCTTTCTTGAGCTTGCTGTCTTGCCCTTGATGATTGAGCCATGATTTCTGTGGTATGAATGAAGAAGAATGTTGTTGTTGGATAAAAGACAAATCTAGGAAGTTTAGAATGCCTTGAATTCAAAGTTACAAATATCATGTTTGTGAACATATCGTCGAGGGTCCAGAAAACAGTGTATCGGATTGTTGGCATTATTGTCCCTAATCATAAAGTGCTTAACAACCTCACAGTTACTTGACGGTTGAAGGTACTTATGTGTAAACATTGTATATAAGTTATGTTCTTGAATAATAAAAGTTGACTGGGTTCATGCCCTCTTTTCCGCCATCTTCTTTATTGGTCTTTCTGGTTTTCTTGTTTATTTTATTTTTATCATGTCATATCAGAGTTTCATATGATACCTAAGGGCCTCTTGCTGTACATTGTGCGAGAAAGGAGTAACTACTGCAAGCTTCAAGCTTTGGATCAAGCATGACTTCAGAGAAATCATAAATGATAAAACGAAGCGCGCTGATGTTGTCTCGAAGGTATTGAATCTGTGTTGGGTTTCATCATTGATTTAGCACCAAATGAAGGCTGAATAAGCAAGGTAAAAATCCAGCAAACCAGTGAACTCATGTTGCTAACGAAAGATCGTGAGACTGCTCAGAATGATTACATAGGAAATTGTTGTTGAGAAGGCATCGAGCTGTCAGTGTGGATCAGCCGTCGTATGTGGAGAAACTCAAAACCAAGAGATTGTTGAGTGTTGAAGGCAGAGCCGTGCGCCTGAAAGAGTCACTACCAGGAACAACCCGTGATAAAGAAGAGTTGTCGCCGCTACTGTTAAAGGAATTATTTCCGTGGAGAGCCATCGACCTGCAGTTTGGTAAAATAGACCTCCAAAAATCCTAATTTTGATATTGCATGTGCTCCAATATATTGAGCAAACTTCAATATGGCACGTTGGCCATATGATCTCGCAGACTCGACAATAATATCCTGTGAGTTTTCAGTTGCAATTTAACTGTCACTCTAAGGCATGTACAGACCCATCTTTTCAAGGGTGAAGAGGCGCAGAATCTGCATAAATGATAAAGGCAAAAGCACAGTGAGAAGCAAGATCTCGAAGATCCTGTATGTGGGAAAATTTTGTCAACCCTTAATCACGTTTTGCAGAGATCCTGTATGTGGGAAAATTTTGTCAACCCTCGGTCACGTTTTGCAGAGATTTGGCTTTAGAGAACTCCACAGTAAAACTAGTTTGTAAATACAATGGCTGAATAAGGAGGGTTTCACATTTAAATTTAAATACATGACATATCTGCTCTCCTCCACATCCAAGCAGCAGTCATCACGCTAGCACGACCCGACTGAGATCACTCACAAGACTATCAACACTGTCTGAATTCGTTTGTGTGAATGTGCAACAGCCTCCCAATATATTTTGGGTTTCGAACCTATGAAGACGAGCTCTCCTCCGGATGGTGAAGTTTTAAAGTTTGAAGCTTGAAGAGGTATCGGGTAGCCACCATTCTAAAACCCTAATTGAATTTCAGTTTTCCCTTCACCGTCGCATTAGAGTTGCAAAGCAAAGGCTTTGGGTGAGAGAGTTGATGAAAAAGTGAGAAGAACTCGCCACAGTCAATTGAAGTCAGGCATTGGGAAACCGTTCAGATCTGCAAAAGGAATGAAGTTTGCAGAAACCACACTACTGGAAGGACACCATGCTAGCTGGAAGGTATATGTTTTTCTTTTAATAAATGGTTTTTTGAGCAGTGTCAAAATTATTTTGAAAATGGAGGTTGACAAGTATTTATTACATTGGCTCAAAGAACTATAACTTAGTTCTTTATATTATTATTTAAATCAATCCTTCCTCCAAGGTTTGGGAAGCCTGAAATATGTTTGAGAGTGGATATGATAGTTTTTGTTAAAATTTAGGGACTCCAAGTTGTACAATTTTTCTTTTAAGAAAGAGAGGAGTCATATGTTTTTCTTTTGAAAGTCTTAAGAAACCGGATTTTTCCAAAAGGGCCCGCGTGTCCAGTGGGGGTCGAATCGGACACGACATGATGTGAAATCATGTCCGATTCGACTTTTGGTCATGTACGAAATCGGGACACGACCAAAATTCGAATCAGACACGATTTTATATCGTATCCCCGACTGTCCGATGCGTGTCCCGAAAACAGGACACGCTTTCGGTGGAAAAGGCTGGCCGGGTTGGGTTTAAAACCATTTCTCACTTTCTTTTTGTCATTTGCAAGTGAGGAGAAGGTTGAGAGTGGCTTTTATGTGCAGGTGAAGGAGATTTGAAGGAGATTTGAAGGCTATCCAAGGGAATCCAAGTGCATTGGTGGTGGATTTGTAGAGAGGATTGCAAGCTTAACCAACAAACAAGAAAGGGAATGTCTCAATCAACTAGGGCAGGAGCCAAGGGGCAAAGGAAAGGGAGAAATGCACTATCTAGTGCCTCCCCTCCTATTCCTCCAAGCACAAGCGGTTCTCCTCCTCCTTCAAGTGCTCCATCTGCTGCTAGTGGAGCTCATGCTATTGCTCCATTTAACCCTGTTTTAGCAAGACAACAATCCCAAGAAAAAAAATACCCTTTGTGGAAGTATGTGACAAGGAAAGATGGGCCTGGGGCAAGGCTTGGTGGGGGGCGGCAATGTGTCTTAGAGATGCAATTTTTGCAAGAATGAGTTCAAGAGCACATATTACCGGGTTAAGGGCCATTTGTTGGCCCTTCCTTCTTGTGGGATTTCTTCATGCAAAGCGGTGAGTGTTAACCAAAGGAGGGATATGGAAAGAGAGGATCATGTTGGCTTAGGGAAGGTGGCAGCAACAAGCAAGAAAAAAGAGGATGATCCTCTTCCATTCTTGAGGAAATCCTCTAGCACCAAGCCTCCATTTCCACCTAGCATTCATGGGAGTGGGGATACTTATCAAACAAGAAAGAGGCAATCTCCAAGTGGTCCAATGGATAGGATTTTCCAACAAGAGGCACGAGAAGAGGTGGACCTTACCATTGCATTCTATTTCTACCTCAACTTCATCTCATTCAATGTTGCACGACCACCATTGTTTATTGAGATGTGTCGAAGTCTCATGGAACGAGCTCCAAGTGGTTATGTGCCTCCTAGTTTAGAGAAGCTTAGAACCACATTGTTGGTTAGAGTAAAGAAGGAGGTCGATAAAATTCTTGAGCCAATTAGAACAACATGGTCCTCATCCGGCGTGAGTATTGTTTCTGATGGATGGACGGATCCAACATGCCATCCACTCATCAATTTCATGGTATCTTCCCAAAATGGACCAGTGTTCTTGAAAGCGGTGGATGCTCTTGGGAAATACAAGGATGCACAGTATATGGGTGAGATATTCATCAAAACCATTTAAGAAGTAGGTGTTGATTCTTGTGTACAAATCATCACGGACAATGCACTTGTTTGCAAGGCTGCTGGCATGATTGTGGAAGCTAAATATCCATAGGTATGTTCATTTTGGACACCTTTCATTTCTAATTTGCTCATTGTTTGAATTTGGTCATTGCAGTGTTAGTGTTGTAGCGTCATTTATACATGCTTTTATTGCTCTTACAGGTTTTTTGGACACCTTGCATTGTCCCTTCCTTGAATTTAGCACTGAAATCCATTGCTTCAGATGTGACATGGATTGGCAACCTTATTGAGAATGCATGCCATATCCGTAACTTTGTACAAAACCACACAAATGCCCTCACCATCTACAAAGAGTACACACAACTTTCATTGCTGAAGATTGCAGATACTCGGTTTGCTTCCTCATTCATCATGCTCAAGAGGTTGAGGGAGGTCAAAACCGCTCTTAGGTCCATGGTGATTTCAGAGTTTTGGTCTTTTTGGAGAAAGACGGATTAGATTGTTTCACAAAAGGTGAAGGACATGGTGTTAGATGATGGTTGGTGGGACACGGTAGATCTTAGCATTAAGATCATGGAGCCAATCATTTCTTTTTTGCGGTTTGCAGACACGGACCAACCCATCGTAGCAGATGTTTATGAGGGGTGGGATTCCATGATTGAGTCCATGAGGTCCATTGTCATGGAGAATGAGTGTCCTGAGTATGGGACATCAACAGAGAACTTATGGACCATGATTCAGGATATTCTTATCTCCAGGTGGGATAAGAATTGCACACCTTTGCATTGCTTGGCCCACTCCTTGAACCCCAAGTTCTACACTCAGGAGTGGCTCACTGGTGGACCGGGGCCCTCACACAGAGTCCCACCTCACATGGATGGAGAGATTGCACATGGGAGGAAGATAGCACTTAGACGACTATTTCAGGATAGAGACCTACTTGAGGAGGTGGAGGAGGGCTTTGTAGATTTTTCCACTTGCACTGGGAGATTTGGAGGCTATGATGTGCTTAGATACAGGGGGGTTAAGAAACCCTATGTTTGGTGGGCAACTCATGGGGCAACATGCCCTATTCTACAGAAGTTAGCCTTGAGGGTCATCTCTCAAGTTACATTATCCTCTTGTTGTGAGAGGAATTGGAGCACATATGGGAACTTGTACAGTGTGAAGAAGAGCAGGCTTGAGCAGTCCAGGGCAGAGACGATGGTGTATGTGCACTCCAACCTTAGTCTTATTTACAGGAAGAGGGAGGAGTGGGTGAAGGGAAAGACAAAGATGTGGGATGTCTTTCCTGATGATATGGGTTTGGACAACAGTATTGAGTTGGCATTAGCCAACATGGATCTTAATGATCCAATGCTAGAGCCAGTCACTTTTGATGATGGTGATTGTATGGCAGCAGCAGATGCAGATCGTCAGATGGGCAGAGAGGAGGAGGAGGAGGATGAGGATCAGGGCAGTGCCAGTGATGAGTTTGTTGATTCAGGCATGGAGGAGGACTATTGACATATGGGATTCTTCCATCTTGATCCACCCCTTTTTGTATTTACTATTAGTCTATTTGGCATTTGCCAGTGCTCAACGGCATTCCGACATATATGTATACATTTTGACTTTGATGACTTAATGAGAAATATGGTTCCGACATGCATCTATGTGTCTCATTGTGATTTGTGAATGACAAATGTGTTGTGAATCGTGATTTGTGAATGACAAATGTGTAATCATTAATGTGTTTTGATTCTAATTTCTATTGAATATTTGTAAATGTTCTAGTTTCTAAAGATTTTTGGATCTATATGTCTATATTTCTAAATTTTAATATATTTAAAAAAATATATATATATGTATATAAAATGTGTCCTTTGTGTCCTGATTCCGGGGGTCACCGTGTCCGTGTCGGACACGTATTTTCGTGTCCTTCGTGTCCGGTGTCCTCGTGTTAGGTGACTTAGGGGATACTTTTATTTGCCACATTGAAAAGGGGTTATAAGGGTGCTTTTGAAGTTATAAGAAGTTATTTTTTGTAAGGAGTTATAAGGTTTGTGGTATATTAAGGGTCATTGTATGTTCATGAGAAGCATCTACATCCAACTACTTAATGAACTTGAATTTTTGTATTTGCATCCTAGACTTGCCCGAAATTGAATAAGGGGGTCTTAGGCCTTGTGATCATTAATGTGGTGGTGCTTTTTTGCATTTTGCTCCTAGTTTCTTTGGACAAGCACAGGACAAATCGTTTTACATTTGCGGACATCTTTGAGCACTTATAATGGCTCACATTGAAGAATTGTTTCATCTGCTCCATACTTTAATTAGCACGACTTCAAGTCCCACAATCTCATTGAACAAAAGAACACTTACGTTTGTACTTACCTATCTGCAAGTGATGCACAAAAAGGTGGACATGCTAAAAGTTCAAAACAACTTCTTAGAAGATGAATTAAGTCTTGTTCAACATCAAAATCTTGATTTCATTCTCTTTCAAAATAATCCATTGTTTGATAGTAAATCAGATGAAAATGATGAAGTGCCTGTTGATTGTGAGCACCAATTCAGTATAGTTTCGACTAATGACACTGACAATGAAGTAGATAAAGAGAATGAATTGAAGGATGAATTTAAGGATCAACATTTTGTTCGACCTTGGGAAGAGGTTCAATTTAAACGAAACAAATGTGGTTTAGGTTATGAAAAGGTTGGCGAGGACCTTTTTCATATTCCTAATTATAGAAAACAAATCAAGTTTGTGAGTGGTGGTTTTTTGTTTGATGCTGATAGGAAGGATGAATATAAAGACAATGATCAGGAACAGGTACAGGATGTTATGGAACATGAACACGTACAAAATGATATGGAAGAGGAACAAGTAGAGGATGATGATCAGGGTGCTAATGCAGATGTTGATATGGATGATGACACATGTATTGGGGATGATGATGATGATTTGTTGAACAACGAACCTGAATAGTGCCAACATTGTCATCGACTTGGACATCAGGATTTCCAGTGTTTTGATCTTCACCCATGCAGTTTTGGTGGGAAGAAAAATCGTGTTTCAGATAAGTGTTGGAAGCAACCAAAAATTAGGAGGAAAAAGCTGTATTTTGGTTGGCTATGTAAATAAACAAGAAAACCAGAAAGACCAATAAAGAAGATACACTCCAAGAATCCATCCTTAACCTCCGCATCAAACCTAAAGCCATAGGAGTAAGAGAATGCAGGGTTGTGGTATAACCCTGCAACATGAATGGGGCGATGGAGTGTATAGTTCCATCGCTCATCGATCACCCCCTCTTTATCAATTGTTGTCTCTCATGCTCCTCATCCCCCTTGCCCTGATAATAGGCACGAATGGCCTCTTTGGCCCTATCCATGGCCTCATATAGACAATGTTTTAAAAATCAGAATCGGACTCAAAATCGGTCAAGAGTCAACTCGGAATTAGAATTGGAATCAGTATCGAATCGGTCATGGATCGGTTGATTTGACTTTAATGTCTTTGTTTACTGAGAAATACATAACATATTTAAATTTGAAAGAAAAACAACATTTTCAAGATTCTAATCCATGATTCCAAAGCATTAGAGACAAAATATCCAATGTTTGCTCATGTATATACCATATAAGAGTCAATATATCAAAGTGCATAAATAAATGTCCTCGTTATAATCAAATCGCTGTCGATACTCATCAAAACTCATCTAACTCAAACCTTGGATGGGCCATGACAGATCAATTTTCTTTTTTGGTGGAATTTAAAGCATTTTAAAACTTAAACTCCTGCAGACTATGCTTCTTTTTCCCTCAAGAAAATAATGGCCATTTGCTGCTTCATTCAAAGGCTGTCGGGTAATAAATTGAAATATCAGATGATTTTCAATGGATGGAGGCTCAAAAAATGACACTTCATACCTTGTTTCGATGATAAGATAAGTTAAGATAATTTTATTAATGTTCGATGATAAGATAAGATATTATACTTTTATTAATGTCCAACAAATGACCACAAAAGTAGGTCAATGGGAATAGAGGATATGTCTAGTATCAGTACAATGTGGGAGTGCAAACGCAACTCATAGAAAATGCCAAAACTAAGATAAAATAAAATAAAGATAGATACAAGCAGTAGTACAGAAAATAAAATAAAGATAGATACAAGCAGTAGTACAGCGTCCTAGACATGTATATATCTGTATAAAAGGTACAGAATGCAAAAGTGTGAAAATGCAAAATACATAGTGAGTTTGTCCAAGACTAGGCAACTCAAGCAACTTAGGATCCTCAAGATCCTGTCAAGGGAGGAAGATCACGCGAGAGAGCTGAAGATGAGTCCAGTGATGTCAAGATCTCTTGAGTCCAATGGTTGAAGGCGAGGGGGGCGAACAAGGTTCTTGCTTGCTGTTAGGGCTCTTCGGAGC
This sequence comes from Larix kaempferi, assembly GCA_027924585.1. Classification (NCBI taxonomy): domain Eukaryota; kingdom Viridiplantae; phylum Streptophyta; class Pinopsida; order Pinales; family Pinaceae; genus Larix; species Larix kaempferi. The sequence goes on along the minus strand of BSBM01000001.1, from coordinate 34,416,492 downwards.
CGTCGGGGTGTCTGTCTGTATGATCCTGGGGGGGATGTAGAAGCGAGGAATACTCCTAGCATTTGAGGCCGAAGGAAAGAAAATATGGATAGATCATTGGCAACTCTACTGGGGCTATTAGGAGATCTGACGGGTTGGAGATGACTTGCTCTAAGTTCGAATTGGTCTCGATAAGATCAATCAATCTCCTAGAGGGGGGAGGCTGGGGGGAAACCCTAGGTCTCACTACTCTACTGTTGAAGGTACTTTGTTGCTCTACCTGCTGCTTATTGCTTTGATCTGATGAGTCAACGTTAAAATAAGAGTCAATTGTCCTGGACCTCTCAGGGCGGGGTGGGATATGAAAAATCTGTGACCTGTGGCCAAATATCTCCCTGCTGAAGAGGGTGAGGCATATCTGGTCGTGATACCTAAAGAAGGTGGAGAGGGATCACCCTAACTCATTGTAGAGGTAGTGATATCACACTTTGATCTCATAGTATGAGGGGCATTGAAAAATGAGATGCATCTCTGTCTTCGGCTCTTGTAGATGGCACATTTGACAGATCCTATCAAATCATGGTAGATGGTGGTCAGTCTCCACTCGGAGTCAATGAGAACTGACCCGAAGTTGTCCCAAGGGGGGATCCTGAGTGAATGCATTGAATGCCTACGCGTGTATGGGGGCAGACAATAATGCCATCCCGTAGCTCCAAGAAGTGCTCAAGGTAGAAGGACATCTTTGAGCCCAAGCTCGTCGCAGGTGAAGTCTAGGTGACCTGAATGTACAGTTTATTAATATCCTCTTTGATGGGTTGGTAAAGAACCTGTCGAGGTGGTTAGAGATGGCTTGGCGCGTCTAGCAAGAATTTGAATGAGGGAATGCATTCTAGGGAGATGGTCACTGACTGGAGAAGCCGAGATGCCTTTGAAAACCAACCACGTGCAAATCCTGTGGGGTGATCTAAAGCGAGGCCTCCGAGGTGCAGAGTGCAAGGTAGGGGTATCTCTCTCTCTCGGTGGTGGAGTCTCTAAAAGATTTGTCTCTAAGAAGGAAAGAGACCAAGCGGAAGATGACTTGAAGGTGGATGGTTTGGACACCAAACTCTGCCTGGATAATGCGCTGCAAAACAGTGCGCTTGCATCAAATGATGCGCATGAGAAGCAAGGTTTGAACTCTCTCCATTTGGGCCCGGTCTACTTGCACCGAGCTTGGTCCCCAAATCTCAGAGGCATAGAGAACTGTGGGTCGAATGATTGCCTCCATGAGATAGAGTTTGGACTAGATTTCCTGGAATTGGTTTTGGAAGCACTGTCTCTCGATGAGGGCAAGGGAACCATACCCTTTGTTGAGTTGAGGCTGGAGGGCCTGTCGCATGCCAAAACAAAGCCCCGTGAACTATACTCCCAGGTAAATGTAAGATGTGGTGATCTCGATCTCTTCCCCTCGAAAGTAAAAATGTAATTTTGTAAGAGAGCCCTTCGATGCATTGAAGACATCACCTTGGTTTTACCGAGGTTGATTGTAAGCTATCGAAGGTTACAAAAGCTGACCAAGGTGTCAAGCTTACGTTGTAGGCCCTCAGGAGTAGAAGCCAATAATGCCAAGTCATTTGCAAAAAGGAGAAGGGAGATCAATACCTGATGTAGAAGGCAACCATCCCCCTCTTGGATGTGCTCATGGAGGAAAGACTCCAGTTCGTTAATATAGATCCCGAAGAAGGTCGACAAGAGGGGACACCTCTGCTTTACCCCAATGGTACTCTGGATGAAATCAGAAAGGTCGTGGGACATCTTGAATTGTCCCACGATTGACTCATATAATCTCATGATGGTGGCCAAGAGGGTCTCAAATATGCCAATGTCATGGAGTCTCTGGAATAATGCCTCCCTTGGCACTGTGTCAAATTCTTTTCGGAAGTCTACAAAGCAATTGTAAACTTTCGAAGAGCAATGACGAGCCTCCTCAAAGATGGCTCGAAGTGTGAAGATGTGGTCAGTCGTTTGGTAGCCTGGGCAAAAACCGACTTGTCCTCTGGCCTTGAGACACCTACTCTTTAGCTCCTTAGAAAGCCACTGATGTAATAGTGTGGCATAGAACTTAGAGAATGTATGGCCCACCATGATAGTTTGATAATTGTTTGGATCAAAGCTACTCCCTGATTTGTGGATTAGATGAATAATGTGTCTTGCCCAAGCACGGGGGAAAATACAACAAACCACATGTTTAAAATTTTAAATAAATCGGCAATATAGGATTGAAGAGACTGGATGCCATGCTTTTGGAATTCGGCCTAAAAACCTTCCTTGTTTGCTGATTTGTTGGTACTCATAGCTCTTATTGCTCTCCTAATGCGCCACTCGAAGAAAAGGTGGCATGAGGAGGGGGGAGAGGGGATGCGAGTTGTCCAAGCATGTCATAAAGGGAGGTTGTGTGGGAAAACGTGGTTTGGGGGTTGAGGTCAGGCGAGATGGCATGGTGTCTAGGAAAAAGGGCCCACAAGAAGGATTTTGGACAGTGGCAAAGGGCTCCACAAAGTTCATGTCTCCTCCGGGAGAGAAATATTTGCTTTTTACGATGAAGGAATCTATGGTAGGCTTTGCGGATGCTAGGGGAGGATGGGGGGTCACGTGTAAGGGTGAAACGAAGCTGATTATGGAGGGATTTGCATTCATCATCAAACCAATAGTTCATGGGGCAGGATCTCGGGGTGGGCTTATGGGTGCGCTAACGAGTCGAATGGGGGTAAGAGTCCAAGGCTGCCTCCTCAAGGGTCATGGATAGAATCTCATAATGTGCTCGCAAAATGGTCCTATTGAGTTATATAATATCAAAATCTGAGGCCCTGCCCCTTCTCGCCCTTTGATATTGATCTCTGTTAATGGATTGCAAATCAATCTCTACTCAGTTGATTTTTGACGTAGATCGGTCGGTCCAACTGGTACGATACTGCACCGGCCGATCAAACTGATCTACAGACCAATTTGGATCGGTTTTCCATCAAATCGATGAATTGGTCAATTTCGAAATGGATTTCACTGATTTTTAAAACTAAGCTTACAGGTAGCCCATTGTGGGTTTGTTTTCATCAACCAAGAGAAGAACCTTTACCAAAGGTTCGTTGATGGTACACACCTCCTTCACCCCATCCCAAAAGCTCTCCTGGTATGGCATTAGCCTAAATATGGTCCGCCCCTCCAGTTTAGTGCTAATTGATAAAGTGCGCCACTCAGCTGAAAGGAACATAGTTTGCAAGTCCCACATGGAAGTCAGGAAAGATTGAAGAGAAATGAAACAAGTGGCAAAGCATGTGATGGCAGGACGCACCAACTCCTTGTCACTAGTGAATTGTCTCATAAAGCTAAGCATATATGCATGATTGTATATAAATTTTGTGATGCTCCCTACTGAATCAATGGTATCCTTGATAAAATTAAGTTTTCCCATATACTCTAAAATCAATTCAATACAATGAGTGGCACAAGGAGTCCAAAACAATGTAGGATACCTGGCCATAAACAAGCTGCAAGCATCCACATAATTTCGAGCATTGTCCGTTATGACGTGGACAACCTGTTGCGGACCTATCTCTTGAATCAACCCATCCAACAACTCACATAGTAATGTCGCATCTTTGACATATGCAGATGCATCCACGAATTTTATAAACATTGTCCCCCCTGGGACAATGAACCAAGAAGTTGAGAAGGGTCTTTCCCTTCCCATTGGTCTAATTGTCTGACATCACAGTGCATCCTGTGACCTCCCATGAATCCCGAAGCTCCTACAACTTGCGAGTGCAATCAACCTTTTCATTATCAAGCGTGGGCCCTCTCAAATCCTCATAAGTCGGTGGCTTATACCTTGTGCTAACGATAGCAACAACCTCAAACATAGACACAAAATGGTTTCTTGGCAAAGTTGAAAGGAATATCACTCCATAGAAAACATTGACCCACAAGTTTGTCTGCTTCTTATTTCTCCTTTGTCTTGACCATTGAACTTATAGAAGGTTGTCCACCGGGTGTGGATCTCAGAACAAAGAAAGGTGATGTAGCTGAAGGCACTGTGGAAGGTGAGGAGAAGGTCTCACTCCCCCTTACCCCTATAGCGTGTGCAGTTGTCTCAGATGCTAAAGTTCCTCTTGATCCAAGTTCTTGTCTCAAAGCTTCCCTCTGATCTTTCTTTTTCCCAATACTTTCAATTGATAGTTTGGCCTCATGAATGATTACTGGAGTTGTGTTTTTACAAAAATCCACCTCTTGCCTTGTAATTTGTGCAAGGTGGCACTTTAGCGTACTTATTCCCCATGAAGGCACTGTGGAAGGTGAGGAGAAGGTCTCACTCCCCCCTACCCCTATAGTGTGTGCAGCTATCTCGGATGCTAAGTTCCTTTTGATCCAAGTTCTTGTCTCAAGGCTTCTCTCTGATCTTTCTTTTTCCCAATACTTTCAATTGATAGTTTGGCCTTATGAATGATTACTAGAGTTGTGCTTTTACAAAAATCCACCTCTTGCCTTGTAATTTGTGCAAGGTGGCACTTTAGCCTACTTATTCCCCTTGTCATTTCCTTCCTACACAAATTGCAAGTAAAGCTTCTACCGATTATGAGGCTCAACAAGTTCACCGTACTCCCAGAATGGATCCAAAGCCTTGGCATTTTTGTATGAAAACTTGGAAAGAAATGAACCTATAGCAAGTAAAAAAATACTTTTTAGCATACATGATTGCTGCAAATTAAAAAAAACAACAGCAAATCAATGATAAATCTTCGATTAAAACTTGGTTTTGAAGAGGGAAAACTCATGGGCATTTTTGTATGGAAAGGAATGGACCTAGGGCAAGAAAAAAACGTTATTGAGCTTACATAACTGCTGCAAATTAAAAAAACAGCGGGAAATCTATGGTAAATGTTCCATTAGAATTTGGTTTTGAAGAGAAAAATCTATGGTAAATGTTCCATTGACATTGCAAAACTACCAAACTTTGTCTTGGAACAATTAGAAATGATAGCTAGATTAATTTACATATCTTGAAATGTGGTTGACCGTTGTTGTTGATTGGATTCCAAATTTCAATCCCCACTCCACAAAATCAATTGTTGATGGCAAATGAAATTAGATGCTTTCCTCTCCTTGGCCCAATGCAAAATGATGGTCTCCTCCTTGACAATCTAACTTGCAAACGAGCAAAAAAAGGGGGGCAAAACGAACTTATCCCTGGGCGGGCGATGTTAACTCATTGACCCACAATTGTTTTGAAAATATCGCAATATTATTGCCAAAAGATTGCCTTATATATCAGTCTGATTTAAAAAAAATTTGAACATTGTTTCTTTTGCAGTATTTCCAGGCTGCTGGATTCTGGAATGACATCATCTGCACAGAGTAAGACGTTTATGATGATTCTAAGATTCTTGCTATTTTCACACTCCCTCCCTCTCTCTGATTGATCCACTGTTTGATCTTGTTGATGTACAATCCAAACAAAGTGGGGGAGAGTGGGCACTCTTGCTTCACTCCTATGTCTCTATTGAAGCACTTTGACAACCCTCCCTTAATTCTGATTTTTGCCTTCATCCCATACAAACTGTGAATCACGACCCTCCACTTGTTTGGGATGCCCTTCTGCTAGGCTGTCCCACAAGTCTTCTCTAAGTGTTGTATCAAATGCTTTCGTTTAATACACAAAGCAACACCGTAGCTCTTCATCTTTGCTATCACATGTTCTCTGTCATGTGCCTCAAAGTGAGGTAATGGTCTATGGAGGAGTGCTTTGGTTAGAAGCCTTCTTGACCCTTAACTCTGTTTCCCTCCTTTGCCCAGTTGTTGACTTTATTTTTTACCGATGCTCCTAGTAGTTAATCAAATATCAGACTAATCATGATGTTTCTGTTATTTCCTGGGTTTTTCCTTTCACCCCATTGAAGATGAGTAGAATGAGGCTTGCATAATGAAGTCCTGTTTGCATCATTAAAGAGGTGTGTCAATCAGCCGGTTGGCACATCACTCTTGGGCACCTTTTTCAAGAATTTTGCTTGCTGTTGCTTCAGGAGTTATACTAGCCAATGCTGTTGTTTCAGGAGTTATACCAGCCTATGAAAGAGAACTGTTGTAGTTTTTTTCTTTTACATGAAGGTACTGAGTTGAACCAGATCTGGAGCTTGTCTTTTCTCCATTTTGTTTGCACGATATGTGCCATTTTAAGGACTGTTTTTCTGATTTAAGTGTCCTTCCTCTCCAATTGCTCTTTTAGAGTAGAAGGGTGCCTCATTTGACCCCATTCTGGGTGTTGCCTTGGAGAACAAGAACCAATTTCAGAGCTTCAAAGTGTACTAAATCAGGACCATACTTGTGCACCCCATATTAGCCAATTTTATCTTGCTTTTCTAGAGGTTATCCTGTGTTTATTTTAGGCACAGCTTATTTTGGTTAAGAGCGGGGCACTTCATTTGAGCCTAATCTAGTTGTAACTTTGAGGGATATTATCAGCTTGCATAAATGTTATTTTGGCTTATCAAATGTGGCTTCCTTGAAGCTTTTCTATCATTGAAGACTTGTTGATTTGAGCCAGCAAAAGCACTATCCATCATACTAATATAGATCTTTCTAAAGCACTTTTTCAGAGCATTTTCACATGATATTTTGGGCAGGCTTGTGTGCTCAGTTTGTGTTATGAGTTGTGAAAAATGACATAAACCTTAAGAGGGGGTGTTAGATATTACAATGTTTATGTAATGTTACTTTATGTAATAAAGTAAAATGAATAATAGTGTAATAAAGTGAAATAAGTAATTTGTAATAAATGACACTTATGTTTAATGTAATTATGAATTTAGGTGAAGTTGGGTAATTAGGTAAGCAGTTCCTAAACGAGAATAACAGAACTTCCTAGATATATATAGATCACCACTTTATGTAACTCAGTGAACATTATTGATAATACATCTCTCGTTCATTCTTTCTCTTCATTCTCTTTTCTCTTGCATATTTCTCCATAGCTTAGTTTAACATGGTATCAAAGCCACAGTGATTGTGGCATAGGGTAATCTCAAAGACGGTGTCAAGGGAAAAGTTTGGCACACTTGGAGAAAGAGACAATTCATTGAAGATTACTTCTCTCATATAGCTGCAAATTTACCAGAGTAGAGGTGTACAGTCGAAGAAATTTCTATACAGAAGAGTACAAACAAATAAATTTCTGTACGAACGCCATTAAATTCCGTACGACAACTAGGTAATCTGTATGGACAATGAATTGGCAGAATCGCATGGCAGCCGAAGAATCAAGACATTTCCATACAGGTGTGTACAACGTATTAATTAAATTAATTGTGTGTGATGCATTAATTTGTTGGTTGTGGAGCTTGATCTTCTTGATTCAGAGGTCGTGTTTCAGCCGTGTCTGGATCCCATCCCATTACGGGGGGTGTGGGGTGGCTTTCCCCCCCACTACAGTCGCTATGGGTGGTCCAGGGGGGCGATGACTACATTTTGGGAGCCCCCCCCCGCCCTTGCAGGGGTTTGGGGGCAATGCCCTCGTAGTGAAAATTTAGGAAAAAATGCCTCGTAAAATGTTGTAATTTCATAGTCATGACTTGGAAAATAATGGGTGATTTACGGGCCCATGGTATTTTCCCTTGCTAATCCCTCTTTAAAGTGAAGGCATTGTAATACGGCTTTGTATTGTAGTATTGTAAAGATCTCTATGATTGCATAAGAGAGACTGTGAGAGACTGAAGAGGAAATTGCAACGGATGTGCTGCAGGTTGTATCCCTTCATTTTGCTGGATGGTATAATAAAAGGATTGGTAATTTCTCCATGGACGTAGCCCAAATTGGGTGAACCACGTATATTGGTGTCTCTCTTGTTTTGTGTTTATGTGTTTTATATTTGCATATTGTTTATTGTTATTGCTCTGCGATCCTATTTTTTTAACAATTGGTATCAGAGCCAAAGGTCTATTTGGCAGATAAACTCGCAGGAAAGAAGGATTCTTAGTTTGAGTAGGAGCGATGGTGGAAGAAGGAAAGTTTAAGGTTGAGAAATTTAGCGGCCAAAACTACTAGTTATGGAAGATGCAAATGCAGGACTACCTGTATTAAAAGGATCTATTCCTACCGTTGGGATGAAAAGCAAAACAGTCGACAACTATGAAGGACGAAGAATGGGAGGTTCTTGATAGAAAGGCACTGGGAACAATACGACTGTGCCTGGCTTCGTCGGTGGTTTTCAATATTTCAAAAGAAAATACAACAGAGGGTCTGATGAGTGCATTGGGTAAACTGTATGAAAAACCCTCGGCCTCCAACAAGGTATTTATAAAGAAACGTTTATTTAATATGAAGATGTCAGAAGGTGGATCTATTGCTGATCATTTAAATGAATTTAATACAATTACAAATCAGTTAAGTTCTGTAAAAGTGAACTTTGAAGATGGCTCTTTTAATCTTGTGCTCATTGCCAGAAAGCTGGAACGACTTGGTCATGGATGTAAGTAACTCTGTCTTTGGTTCAAACACTTTGAAATTTGATGATGTTGTTGGTGTTATTCTTAGCGAGGAAATGCGGAGGAAAAGCACATGTGAGACATCAGGTAATGCATTGACCATGGAGAGCAGGGGAAGACAAAGGGAGAGAGGAAAGAGCCCAGGTAATCCTAGCAAGTCTAGGAAGGGTAGATCCAAGTCCAGACTGCGAAAGAGTGCTGGAACTGTGGAAAGAAAAGACATATGAAGAAAGACTGTAGATCTCTAAAGAAGAAAGGAGATGGACAACAGGAGACTACTCAGGAAGCAAATGTAACAGGTGATGTGTTACAAGATGCTTTGATTCTTGCATTAGATAGTACTAGTGATTATTGGGTAGTAGATTCAGGGGCTTGATGTCATGCTAAATCCAGGTGATTTTGGACATGTTTTATTGGATGATGATGAGTGCTGTAAATTTTTTGGAATGGGTAAGGTACAGATAAAGTTAAAGAATGGAGGTGAATGGTTGTTGAAAGATGTAAGGCATATTCTTGCTATGAAAATAAATATGATCTCAACAGGGTAGTTGGGAGATAGTGGTTGTTTATCTACATTTGGAGAAACGTGGTGGAAGATCACTAAAGGATCGATAGTGATAGAAAAAGGAGACAAGATAGGTACGTTGTATTTATGTCCTTATAATACTGACTCTTCTATCTCTTTAGCTTCCACAGGAACAGATACAACTTTGTGGCATCATAGGCTTGGCCACATGAGTGAGAAGGGGATGTAGATACTCCACTCAAGGAAGTTGCTGTCAGATCTAAAGGAGGTAAGTTTGGAATTATGTGAGAATTGTGTTTATGGAAAACAAAAGAGTCAGATTTCTTAGGGTTGGGAAACAAAAGAAGAGTGAAAAGTTAGAGCTTGTGCATACAGATGTATGGGGACCGACTCACGTACAATCTCTTGGTGGCTCTCGTTATTATGTTACTTTTATTGATGATGCAACTAGAAAAAACTTGGGTTTATTGCATTAGACAGAAATATGATGTGTCTGCTACTTTTAAGAAGTGGAAAGCTTTGGTTGAGAATGAGACAGGAAAAAGGTTGAAGTGTCTCAGATATGATAATGGAGGTGAATATATTGCAGCAAGGAGTTTGATAGTTATTGTTCATACCATGGGATTCGTAGAGAGAAGACAGTCCCAGAAACACCACAAGAAAGTGGTTTGTCAGAAAGGATGAATAGGACAATCATGGAGCGTGCAAGGTGTATGATATTGCACGCAGGGTTTCCCTTACAGTTATGGGCAGATGCTGTAGATATCGTTTTTTACTTAATAAACAGAGGGCCTTCAATCGCTTTGGATGGTGGGATTCTAGAGGAGGCATGGACAGGTTAAAAGGTAAACTACTCATTTCTGAGAACTTTTGGTTGTGAAGCATTTGTCCATATTGATAAAGAAAATAGAACAAAACTTGAGGTTAAATCCAAGAAGTGTACCTTTATTGGATACGGGGTTGATGATTTTGGTTATCGCGTATGGGCTAAGTCACCGGACACGAAGACACAGGACACATGAATACGAGTGTCCGACACAGACACGATGACCCCCGGAATTAGGACACAAAGGACATGTTAATATATATATAATATTCAGATCCAAATTTTTGTAGAAACTAGAAAATTTACAAATATTCAATAGAAATTACAACCAATACACATCACACATTCACAAATCACAATGCATATGTCAATGATAGACCTAACTGAAACCCCCATTAGCGGAAAGGGATAGGCCTCATTCCACTATTGAAACAAGGGAAAAAGGCTGATGATTGCCTTCCCCCGCCCCCACTATTGGATGCCCGCGAGAGGCATAAGAAAGCCAACCAAAATAGGACTATTGCTATCTTTGATTAGATTACATGGATGGGGGTTGTTATCACATCCATAGTAGCTGAGCTACATTGATTGCAGAGTAGTTTCTTGTATATTTTTGAGCCAATCCTTTACACATTTTTTATGAGATCAGCCTATGATGAGAAGTACTTTTGATGATCACTCACAGTTTGAGCAGCCCCAGAGCGGACATGACAAGCCTTATGCCATGACTGAGCCCCATGACCTCAGATTTGATGATTGAGGTGACTATTTTCTTCCATACAATGCAGTGCCCAGTGCAGTACAACAACAATGTTCCAGTGATGATTGATGGTCCAGATGACAGGTACAGGTATATGACCCAGCAGGTATATGGTTATGCATTGGATACTTTTATTATGCTCTTTTGCTTATCTTAGTAGCTTGACTAGGTATTTAGGGTCATGATCTGGCGATATATATATGGATATGGTTGTTGATTGGCTGTCTGAAACTTAAGTGATTTACTTACTCAGAATAAGAATTTCTTGTTTATACTCGTTGGTTTTACCCTCTTAAGTAGTATGGACGTGGTCATTCCCACCTTTTATGGCTTGCTAGTTATGGCATCACCTATCACTTTCCCCATCCATCCGTTCTCTTCCATATTGGTTTTACCTTGACTTACACTCCAGCCTGTGATATGGAGGACCTCCCCACTTTTGCCTCTATGTTGGATAGTTTCCCTGTTGTTTTGTGTCTCGGCTTTGAGTTGTGCAACAAAACTTACTGAAGCCTTGATCCTTTTGGGCCAGGAGAACCCGCTGGTGTTAATTCCCGAGCTTAGGTGAGTTGGATTTGAAGCCTTGACCTCACTGGTCAGTTGCCCCCGATGTTTGGTCTTGATTGTGGATGATCCCCCTAGTTGCCTGAGTTGTGTCAGCTAGACTTGAAGCAAAATGTACTACCATCATTACATGCATATGTGACTCATTACTATATCTTATATGCAAGCCCATGATTATAAACTAAAACTGTGCTTTTCAGCACAATGAAAGAGGGCTATGAAATGAAATGTAAAAGCACCCTGGATGAAAGCTGCGATTAGTTGTGCTTCTAAGCACATACAAAATCCAAAGGGTCATAAGGCCTAAAAAGTAGTGGTTAAATGTATGCTAAATCTAAAGAACTGCTGGCCAAGATAAAATGTAATGATTAATTCCTCACGGAGCCGACAGGTTGGGATGTGAGATGGAGTAAGGGATAGCTAATTCTAAGTGTCCCCTAGAACTGCAAAGTTACAGTTAGCTGTGCACCCAGTCACGGTGGTTCTAGAAAAGATCCTTACAGAGCTGGTTCTAGCTTGGATGTGAGCTGTAGACATTTGCTAAAAGTTGAAGAAACACTTCTCAAATCAACTCATTCCATTTGTGAGACACCGCCATTCCTTGTGTGTTTTCTGTCCAACATATGCTTAGGTGGTTTCCCTTTCCCTTATCCAAAGTGTCACAGTGTTGAGTTTGTAAAGTCATTCCCTTGTCCTAGCCTTGCATTTCTCACCTTCACCCATTCCTAGCAAAATGGTCACGTCCATGAAATGAGTATACACTTGAGGGTCTTTTCTGAGTAATTGATTGCTTTGATTTTGGACTTATATTTGATGTATTAATTGCTTAATCGCCAGTGAAATGCTACTTTATACTGTAGTCTTGCTATTGAAATAATTAAAGAAGCATATCTTATCCATATGCACTTGCAGCATCAGTCAGCTCGAGCTTGGGTCATTATTTTGATCAGTCTTGACCTGGTCAACCCAGTTTAACCAAGTCAACCGCAGGATCTGAGATGAGTTGGATCGAAGATGTTCGAGATTGATTATTTATTGTCCTATGATGCCCACTTGATGTTTCTATGCAACAGGCACAGGTTTTATATGATGGTTTGATCGATTTTTATTATTATTATTATTTATAGACCATTATTTTTATTGGTCTGGGCATGGTTGAGCTTACAGATGATTATCCAGGTCGTCACATGGTGTATGAGTACTCATTTCTACTACATTTGGACCTTCTGATTTCATTGGCACACTCAGATATCAGTTTCAGGCACTTTTAGATGAGGTTACAGTCAGATTATCACTTTATTGTGTAATTGCCATTATAAAATGGCCTGGTAGCACATTTTAAGATCTATTTGGTTCTCCTAGGGCACTACAGAGGGAGTATGGGGCCCAACCACTTGTTATTACCATATTACCATACTCCCAGACATTTTGATGCAGTCAGATTTGTGCCCCGTGCACCAAGCAGAGATGTACATGCATTTTATTGTTTTACTGGTGATTTTCCGAGGATAAAAAATGGAAGAAATGGTCATTGAGGAAATTGATTTGGGTAATTGGGCAAGGAATTGGCATGAGGTTTGTTCAGAGGACTTTTGTGTTGCATCCGACACCTTCCGGCACAGCTTGCATCATTAAGTGGGGTCCACACACACTCCAGGCTATTATTTGGATATTTTACTGTGTTCTTGAGGGGGGCATGATTTGGTCTCTTGGTCACTTTATGATGTCATATGGTCATATTATTTATAATTGTGCCATGGGGCCATGCTAGTGAAGGATACAATCACCTCCTAGCCCCACCATGTGCTTTATTCACGTGTCTCAGTCACTTATCATGTGGTACGCCCCCCTAGGGTGTCTTAGTGATTGCGCCCCTCTCTATTTGTGAGTTGTTCCATGTATTGTATTTCCGGCTCATCTTAGCCGTTGATTATTATTGTTATACCTTTTCATCTCCACCACTCATTCAAAAAGTGGTTAGGGTTTTGGTCTCTCTCATTCCTATTTAAGGAAGAGACCCCCTCATTGTAAAGCACCTTTGGGCTCTGGAATTCTTGGAATACAATATTATTTTGTAGATCTACTTCTCATGCTTTGATTAATGTTCTCGTACGTGATTGGAATGCCTTTCTTTTAGACATCTCAGTAATTTTCATGTGATTTCAACATATTTTTGTGGAGGCCGAATTCATCTTGTGCAGGAGTGCGACTTACTTGGAGGGGCGATTGTGGGGTCTCCCCATCTCTTCTTGGGTAGGACGTTTTCATCTCTCAGGGAGTTTTTTTCAATTGTGGTTTTGTCCATTGATCTATTCTCTGTGATATGCCATGCATAGTTCTTCTTTTATCTGTGAATCAAATCTAACTTGGGTTGTTTGAATTTTGCAGGTAAAGATGACACACTTCCTCCTTGGACCCACACGTTTTAGTTTGAAATCAATTGGATCTCACTTGGAATTGTAACTAGTTGAAAGGATCATCAATGTACTTAGCGGCCGCAAGCATTTGAGGTAAGATCTACAAGGTACATATTGATTTTCATCCATTCTACCCAATTGTCATTCAAAACCCTCATTGTTAAAACCCTCTTTTTATAGATATGATAGATTTGGCGATAATTTGAGCTTAATAACTAAAAATCACTTCTAAAATAATTAATAAGCCTTAGAGATCAAGTTTGGTGGAAATCCGACTCCATTTGCCCTCAGATCCAAGCACTGGCCATCTCTAGGGGAGGACGCACTTGTGGGTTTTTAGTCATTTTTCCAGATCTGTCATGTGGGTGTTGCTAATTTGTCCTCTAAACTTCATATCTGTCATTTAGCAACCTTTTTAGTGCATATCCTATCCTAATTTCACTAAGTGGGCCCCACCTCACTCCATTTTGACCAAATCATAGGTGGATCTCATTTGGGTCTCTTAGATCGGCACTAGATCTATCTAGATCTACTTGTTTAACTCCATTTTTGGCATATTCATTCCTTGGTTGGGCATTTATCTCTTGCATAAGCCTCCTCAACTAAGCCCTAACTCCATTTGCCACTCATTTTCCCTAGATCTAGATCTACTTACTCTTGATCTCTCTCTATCTTTTATTTCACATCATCCTAGAGTGTCTAGAGTAGGTTCGCTAGCCTTCATTGGCTGGTTAGGGTCTCCCCCTTGGTCTTGCATTAGCTTGATCTAAAGTGAAGAGTGCCTCGATTAGTGTGACAACCAATCATCATTGGGAATCGAAGCCGTCTTAGGTCATCTCTTTAGTTGCCTAGCACCTCTACCATCCTGGATAGGATTACCTTTTGGGGCAACTACAAGTTGTGTGATAACAGGGGCCACACCCTATTATTATCTTTTCCTGTTACTAAACACCCTTTATATTTTAGATTATACCACTCACAATGATGATGCCACTTAAAGATTGAATGTCATGGGTAGGAATAGAAATAAGGGGTATTCTCCCCTATGTGAAATGATTCCCCTTTTGATGTTGTTTGTGGAATATGTCCCCACATAATACTTATTGGCATGCTCCTTGACTTGATTTGAGAGGCTAAGAGCCAAACAATGCAATATCTAAATGTACATGGAAGAATAATAAAAATTCATCACAACTAAGAACCAAACAATGTAATATGCTAAGTTGCCAGGGTACTTGGGTACTGGGACGGGTACGGGTACGCCACTTTTTGAAACAGGGTACATGGGTACGTCGGGTTACTGTATATATATATATATATATATATGTATATATAATTTATAAACTTGAAAATTTAATATATATATATATATATATATTAAATTTTCAAGTTTATAAATTATATTATATATTAGTATTTATTATTAAGTTTTTCTTTGTTCAATGTTCCTTGTTCAACAAGTAAACAGTAAACTCCAACACACATTGGCATTGCACATTGCTTGAAATTCAAATTGCATATTGATATTGATATGAATCATCATCATGATATATGTCTTTTGTCATAGTACATCCAAAATTTGACAAATGGCATTTGCCACATTTTCGAACATGAAATACAAAATACTAAAGTACTGTTTAAATACTAACATCATAGTCGGTTTTAGATTTGGGTTCCTCAAAACATCTATGCTATACCAATAGCATCTACAACATCACTGTATACATCTAATTTGAATATGTAATGTAAGAACTGTGAGACATGAATCATGATACATGTGCCTTGAAATGCCTTAAAGACTGAAAGTTATTTGTAAGAAAAATAGTTTGGCTTGTGTAAGGAGCTTGTTGCACTAACCTTAAATTACAAGTTTATTATTTTATAACAACGTAGCTTCGTAAGTATGTCTATTGCTATTAAAAAATTGTGTAATAACAGATTGAGATAATGCATTTATTTGTGTTGTGGAAGTCATTGGAGCAAATGGCTGCACACTTGGACATCTTTGGGAGAGGGCCCCACCATACCCTACACCCTCTTTGCTTCAAAACTTTAAAAAAGTTTGGATTTTGAACTCCGTAGGTGAGATTTTTGGGCCAGAAGTACCCTTGAAGTACCCAAAATTAGGGTACTTTGCCTTTTTTGGAGTACCGGTACTCGACTGGATAGTGGAAAGTATCGGGTACTTGGGCAAGGTACCGGGTACCCCCTGGAGTACCTGTTCCTGTATCGAGGTACGACGTTACGGGTACCCGGTACTGGAACGCGTGCATGACCCCCCGGTACGGGTACAATGGCTACTTAGGTAATATGTAAATGTATATGGAAGAATAATAAAAACACATCACAAACTGTAGACAGAGAAGGATGACAAACATGGGGGGCTATAATTCCATCGGTGCAGTGGGTTCTCACAAACTCGTGAAATTTCTCATTACGTCATCAAAATCAAATGTTCAATTACATAGATGTCAGAATCATATTTCTCATAAGTCATCAAAATCAAAATGTATTACATACATATCAGAATGCCACTGGCAAATACAAAAAGGGGTATATCAAGATGGAAAACCTTCTAATGCTCTTCACCTGCAAAAGAAACCCCTCTTAGAGCTCAGGCCTCACTGGAAAATGTGAATGAATGAGGGTAAAATTGTTTTTTTACAGTTTTTTTGGGTTATAAGTGTCCTGTTTTAGGGACACGGTGTCTTGTTTTTGGGACACGTCCTGACATTGTGTCGGACACGTTTTTTGGACATGTCCTAAAACAGGACACGTCCAAAACATGTGTCCAACACTGTGTCAGGACGTGTCCATGTTCGACATGATGACACGGGACACGGTGGCCTATATGGACGTGTCCGGTATCATAGCTTATGGGATTATGAAAATAAAAAAATCATTAAGAGTAGAGATGTGGTATTCAATGAAAATGTCATGTATAAAGATCAGTTGCGGGGAAATAAACAGGAAACGGAAAACACAGAGTACACAGTGCTTGATGAAATCAAAGAAAATGAAATTCTAAAGGTGCTGGAAAATCAAGAACAACAATAGGTACCTCAAACTCCTGCAAGTGTTAGAAGATCTATCAGGCCAAGTAGACCCCCTGAACGATACTCTACTTCATTGTATTATTTATTGATGACTGACTTTGGTGAACCAGAATGTTATGAAGAAGCAATGCAGGTGGAAACTAGAAATAAATGGGAGCAAGGCATGAATGAGGAAATGGACTCATTGGTAAGAAACTAGACTTGGGATTATGTTCAGTTGCCTGCAGGTAAAAGAGCATTGCAGAATAAATGGGTTTACAGGTTGAAGGAAGAAGACGGAGGAAAGAAGCGATACAAGGCCAGACTTGTTGTAAAGGGGTTTGCACAGAAGAAAGGTATAGATTTTGATGAAATATTTTCTCCTATTGTTAAAATGACTTCAATTAGAACTATTTTAAGTCCAGTGGCGGATTTATATGCACTAATGTAAAAACAACCTTTCTCCATGGGGATTTGGAGGAAGAGATTTATATGCAGCAGCCACAGGGGTATGAGGTCAAAGGGAAGGAGAATTTAGTATGTAGGTTGAAGAAGAGCTTGTATGGCCTGAAATAAGCTCCAAGGCAGTGGTATTTGAAATTTGACAGGTTTATGACTGAACAAGGTTATAGTAGATGTCATTTTGATCACCGTGTTTATTTCAAGAGGCTAGATAATGGAAGATATATTATCTTGTTATTGTATGTGGATGACATGCTTGTTGCAGGGTCTAACATGCAGGATAGAAATGTGCTCAAAATGAAGTTAGCTAATTCATTTGCGATGAAGGATTTGGGTGCTGGAAAGCAAATCCTTGGTATGAGAATAACAAGAGACAGGAAAAATCGCAAATGACATTGTCTCAGTGTGAGTACATAGAAAAGGCATTGGAGAGGTTTAGAATGCAGAATGCAAAACTAGCTAGTACACCTTTGGCTGGCCATTTCAAACTAAGTAAGAAGATGTGTCCCAAGACATAGGAAGAGATAAACATGTCCAAGGTTCCCTATTTATTAGCAATTGGTAGCTTAATGTATGCCATGGTGTGCATAAGACCAGATATTGCACATGCAGTGGGAGTTGTGAGCATGTATATGAACAATCCAAGTAAAGAACATTGGAATGAAGTACAGTGGATTCTCAGGTATTTGAGAGGTACTACCACTCATGCATTATGTTTTGGATGTTCAGGCACTGTTCTACAGGGATATGTTGATGCAGATATGGCAGGTGATAAAGATAGCAGGAGGAGCACCACAGGGTATGTTTTTACTATAGGTGGAACAACAGTAAGTTGGATTTCAAAACTGTAAAAGGTTGTTGCACTTTCAACAATGGAGGTTCATAGAGGAATTGGGTAAGAAGCAGGAGGATAGTAGGTTGTACAATGACAGCTAGAGTGCCATTCATCTTGCAAAAAACTCAACCTTCCATTCTAAGACTAAACATATACAACTCAAATACCATTTCATATGGTTTGTTCTAGAAGATGAATTGTTGAAGCTGGAAAAGATACACAGTAGCCAGAATCCTGCAGACATGTTGACAAAGGTAGTAACCAGAGAGACACTGAGTTCTTGCTTAGTATTAGTTGGCCTTCAAGCATGAAGGCGAAGATGAGAAATTTGCCTGGTCTAAGGTTTGGAGCATAGTCCAACAGATGCAGTAGTGGTGGAGTTACTGTGATCAGTCTCCAAGTGGGAGATTGTTGGTTGTGGAGCCTGATCTTCCTGATTCGGAGGTCGTGTTTCATTTGTTTCTGGATCACAGTACATGACGGGGGGGTGTGGGGGGGTCTTGCCCCCCCACTACAGTCACCATGGGGGCAACGACTACATTTTGGGAGCCCCCCCTAGCGGGGATTCATGGGTAGCACCCTAGTAGTGAAAATTTCGGAAAAAATGCCTTGTAAAATGTTGTAATTTTATAGTCATAACTTGGACAATAATGGGTGATTTACGATCCCATGGTATTGGGTATCTTGTGGTATTTTCCCATGGTAATCCCTCTTTAAAAGGAAGGCATTGTAATACGAGTGTGTATTGTAGTATTGCAAAGCTCTCTATGATTGTGTAAGAGAGACTGTGAGAGACTGAAGAAGAAATTGCAGCGGATGTGTTGCAACTTGTATCCCTTCATTTTGCTAGATGGTATAATAAAAGGACTGACAATTTCTCCGCGGACGTAGCCCAGATTGGGTGAACCACGTATATTGTTCTCTCTTGTGCATGTTCCTCGATGGATTGGGTCGAGCTAAAGCACATTGTATTGATGCATGATCCCTGATAGTTGGGTTAAGCCGATGTATGATGGACTCTCCGATGGATTGTGCAGAGTTGTTAAGTTGACGCATGATGGACTCTTCGATGGACTGTGCAGAATTGTTAAGCTGATGCATGATGGATTCTCCGATGGATTGTGCAGAGTTGTTAAGTTGATGCATGATGGACTCTCCGATGGACTGTGCAGAGTTGTTGAGCTGAGGCACGAGTGATTCCCCTATGGATAAGGCAGAGTCGTAGCGCTAGTGCATGTTCTCCGATGGACTGGATTGAGTTGATGCCGAAGATTGATTTGTTGACACTTTTTGACAGACTGAGATTGTGTTGGAAGACCTTCCTTATGATATAGAGAGGTTAGAGATAACCGTGATGTACAAATGATATCCAAATACTGATGATGCCTCCCTGGCTAAGAGAGAGTGTTGGAGTAGTAGCTGCATGAGGCATCACTACATAGGTCGACCCAAGAAAGAATAAAATTAGAATACCTTCCTTGTTGAGAGGGAGTGTTGGAAATAGTGCAACTTCGGAAGCTATTCTTATTATATTATTGTTGTATCTCCTACGGTAGAATATATTGATGTATTTGATCATGTAAACCATTGAAAAAATCAATGTAAACCTTGGGGTGAAAACACACAAAGAAAAGTATCTTTAAATGTTATTTTAGCTTCCCCCAAGACATGTCGGCCTGTCAGTTAGATAGGTCGGATCATTGGGTAAACTGCCCCAAAATAGTGGGCAGTCTGCCCTAGACAATGGGTAGAACTGCCCTAGTCAGGTCTATCAGTTGCGCTTGCAGCTCTGTCTTTTAATTCTTGCCATGGATCACTTGAGACCATAATAGCCAATGCCTCTCTTACCTTCAAAAGCCTCCTGGAGGTGAGGTAGTAGCTAGCAAATCTAGTCTTTGCAATCTTCAATAGCTCCAACCTAGAGTGATTGCAAAATATGTGGTGGGCCATGTTATGATTGGTAGTAAATTTGATCATTTTCTTACCTCCCTTGTACAAGGCACCAATCCATCGATAATTAGGGTTCTTCATTTTAACAATATCATGCATCAAAAGGTTCAATGTGTGAACCAAACACCCTGACCAAAATATGTTGGGATACTTATCCTCAATGATTGCTCCTGCTGCCTTACAATTAGCAACATTATCAATGATGACTTAAATGACATTGTATGGCCCAATCTCTTGAATGATTTTAAGTAAAGGTTGTGCAATACTAATACCGGTCTTGTAGCGATCCGAGTAGTCATGGGTTGAAAGGAAGACCGCACCGCTAGCGGACACACCAAGAATATTTATCAATGGCTTTCCTTTAACATTTGTCCACCCATCAGATACAATGGATACCCCATAGTTGGACCAATCATTTGTAAACTTTCCAAGAGCACTATTGATTTTGGCTCTTTCCCTATCAAGTCCCACGGTTCTGGCTTTGTCATACCCAGGGCTCCTGTATCCTTTAGGGCCACCATTGATGGCTTGTACCATTTCATGCCAATAAGGTGAGCGAAGAACATTGAATGGCACACCACACTCATAGAGAAACCTATAAACTTTTGAATCCACATCATCTCTACAACCAAGTTCAAGGAAATTTGATAATGTTCTTTGCATAGTCGAGAATCCAGGAGAGGATCTTGATGGAGTCGATGATGATCCACTACCAAACATTCTATTTGAGCGAGAGGATTCAGATTCAACCCTTGATCTCTGGGAAGTGTTTTGAGCGGCTTCTTCTTCCATCTTGTATTTGTTTCTCTCTTTAGTTGGCACTTTGTCATAGGTTTTGACTCCAAGAGCCTTACCTTGATCAAATGGCATAATCCCACACAAATGCTTTCTCACCCGGGTTTATGAACCAGTGTAAGTTTTAGTGCAATGGGGGCATATAAACTTTGTGGTTCCACCCCCTCTCCCTCCCCCAAGCCTTGTCACATACTTCCACAAAGTTGTTGCGTCTTTTTGTTTTTGCACCTAATCACTCTCAAGTTCATCATTATTATCAACCTCTTCCCTTTCCTTCTCTTCTCCACGGTATGTTTCACTCTTTGTCTCTTCCCCCTCATCACTACCACCACCATATCTACTTCCCAACAACATCATAATGAGAAGAAGTGGAACCAAAAGCCAAAACCACATACCCATCATGTTTCTTGACTCAAGATGATAATCACTTGTTTCCTGCAATAGAATGATGGAGAAGAAGAAATTGGAAAGAGTAGGAGAAGAGAACATTGCAAGGTTTAAATTTTTTAACATAGTGAAATATTTTTTCAAAAACAAAGAGTGGGGTTTGGAGCTTACCTCTTTAGCTCTCCAATGGTGGTTGAATGTCTCTATGGAAGCCTTTAATCTCCCTTCCAAGCTCTCACAAATAGTAGCCTTCAATCTCCCCTTCAATCCCCCTTCCAAGCTCCCACAAATTTGCTCTCAAACAACTAGAAAACGCACTCAAGAACCCTAGCAAAGAGAAGCGAAATGCATGAAATAAGAAATAGAATGAGAGGAAATGAGTGAAAGAGTGTTTATATCCCCCAAATTAACCCTAAGAAAGTAAAAAAACCCAAGTGGAACCATGCATTGGTTCCACAAGCAAAAAAAAATAAATTGGTGCGCCTTTGCTCGCCGAAGCGCTGAGGAAGAGTTTTCGGGAGCGTTTTTTTGCACTCGGGAACGCTTAAGGAGCGATGAGGAATCGCTTCGGGAGCAAAGCTTCCTCATCGCTCCCTAAGCACTCCCAAAAAAACTAGAGTGTTTTTTTTATAGGGAAGCGCGATTCCAAAAAACGCTCCCAAGAGGAATCGCGCTTCCGAGGCTGATTCCTCTAGGAGCGGAATTGGGAGCGAAGCGGGGAGTGGGGGGGGCGATTTCCCGCAGCCTAGCCCAAGAGCAAAGCATTTTGGGAATGTATTTTTTTTAATATATATTTTAATATATTTTGATGAATATATATTCAAAAAACATATAGAATGCCAAATTAGTTGCAAAAAATATGGAAACATAAATTTTTGTGCTACTCGTAGACAAATTCTTGTTTTTTAAGAAGCTAGGAATGTAATCCATAGTAGATTAATAATAATAATTAAAGCATCAATCCTTTAGTACATAGATCGCATCAACCATCTTGCAGTTATAACATTGTCATCAAATGATCAACCATAACATCAACTTTCAAGTTTTAATAGATGACATTTATCATCAAAATAATGTAACAGATAACATCAACCCTGAAATGAAACATGGCATCGTGACCAGAGAGTTGTAATATGTAGTTAACCACCATGTAATGTTTTATAAAATAGTCCATAATAAAGACAAAAATTCTATGTTCTATAATATAAATTGAAGAAGACAAATAATTCTACTATCTACTAAACTTCTCTTGCCACGAGCAACTCCTAATTTCTTTTTCCATGTTCTTAAACAAAAATAGTAGGAAGTGGAGGTCGTGAAGCTGAAGCTGCTACATTTAGAGTCTTGCTAGTGTTGACAATGGTAGTGGATGGGGTGGCGTCTCTGTTGCATTATCAACGTCATGAGGCCCATTAGCCAAAAGTTCATCCCTGAGGTACTCTAATTTTCTAAAGCTCTGGCTTCATCCTCCAAATTATCCTCCCTTGCGTTGTTGTCCCAAGATCTATCATATCTTATTTTATATTTATTGCTCCACAATATCAGGTACTACTTCATCCGGGACTATGTTCAGAGAGGAGCTGTGAAGCTTCAGTACATTTCTATTGATGAGCAAGTTGCAGACATCCTCATGAAAGATTTGTTAAAAGGGAAGTTTGTATTCTTTAGAGATAAGCTGGGGGTGGTGCAGAACACCTTCCTCGCTAAGAGGGAGTATTGAGTTATGTAGCTCGGACAAGTACTTCTGCAAGATGTGTGGCTAGCCTGAAAGACGTTGTCCAAAATGGTCTTCTCTAGATTTTAACTTTATTTTATAAAGTTAAAGTTACTTTTATATTATAATGACTAAAAAACAACTTAAGTTGTGTCAATGACAGATTAAGTCACAACCGTATATCTCAAGTGTTCAAGATCTAATCCTGACCATTAATCACTTTGGAGATCTAGTTTTAGATATTTTGGTCATTATGAAGTTATAAAATGAGATCTAAGGAGAAGATTGGACACATCGAGTGAGAGAGAAAGAAGTATTGAGCTGCTAAGGAGCAGCGAGGTGAGGAAGAGATTTTCTGCAAGAAGAAGGGCGATCTTCGTGGCAGTAGCATGCAAATCGAGAAGGGAGATTTGCTGGCCGTACAGCAGCAGCAACACAGGCCGTACAGCATGTGTGAGCAGGCTGCACGATTTGCAGAGATTGCAGGGCTGTTTGCAGAGGCCGTACAACATTTATTGCAGGTAGTACAGGCCATACAGCAGCTGGGAGTCTTGGCACGATTTCCAAGGCATCTTACAGGTGCATTTAGTGCTGAAAATTTCTGCTGTAATTTCCAGGTTTCTCTGTGGGCACGAAAATCAAGAAAGCTCTTTCATTTTGCTGGTTATCCCTTAGGGTTTTTTCTAGGGGTGTTTACCCAAAAATACTGTGTCAATTTGTGTGATTGGTTTTCTATTTTCGCTGTGCAGTTGCTGTTAATAAGCTCAGTGTATTTCTGTTCGTAAAAATCAGATTTGAAATTAATTGTTTTACATGCATAAATCTGAGAATAAATTATTTTTATTGGAATTAGAAATCAGATCTGAGCTTAAAAGAAATTAACAGCTTTGTCATTCTTGAGGCTTCTGTGTCCTCTAGGAGCATTTTTGATGGCAGCAACCACATTTTTGATGGCGGTAACCATATCATGCCAATATTGAATAGGGTGATTGAAGAATATTGAATGGTCTGACACATGCATCGAGAAGCCTACACATTTTTGCATCTATGTTGTCCCTATCATTTTGGTCAAGGAAATCTTCTTTTGTTTTGTGCCCCTGTATGCATGGGTGTGGATCCACTAGCATGGGGGATGGGAATTGGCCACTTCACATTCTATAGTAGGTGTCAGATCGAACTTTTGTTTTTTTGATTTATTTTGTGCTTCCAACTCTTCCCTGGTATATTTTTGTCTTAGATTTTGTTTTTATTTATTTATCTTGTGCTTCCAACTCTTCCCTGGTATTTTTGTCTTTCTTTTTTTGTTACCTTGGTGCAGGTCATGATTCCTATGTTCTTGATTACATCCCCTGGGAATAACCCACAAAGATGCAACCTCACATGGGTATATGAACCAGTGTAAACCTTGCCACAATGGGGACATGTAATTTAGAATTTCTCCTTGCCACATACTTCCATAAGGGTGTTGAATTATTTTTGTTTTTATCTTCACCATCACTCTTAACCGTTCCCTTCTACTTCTCCCTCCTCTCCATAGTATGGGCCATACTCACCATGAAGATTCTCATATTCTTATTCTTCCCCATCATTGTCATTGCTCATCAATGCCATCATAATAAAAATCGGAAGTATACACCACATATGCATCATGCTTCTTGAGAAAAACCTGTGAAAGAATAAGGGAGAGGAAGGGGAAAGAGTAGGAGAATTGTACATTCAATATTGAAAACATAAACACAAAGGAGGAAAAAAAACCATGCGAGAACAGGCTTAGACCTTACCTCTTCAAAGTTCAGCTCTCCAATAGTGGTTGAATTTGATTATGGCAGTGTTCAATCTCCCCTCAAAGATCTCACAAATCTGCTTCTCAGGAACTAGTAAGAAGGCCATTCAAATCCGCGGCAAAGATGAGTGAAATGTGTGATAGAATAAGAGAAAATGAATTGAAATAGGGTTTCTATCCATCCATAAACCCTAGCCATGTGCTGTGGGGCCTATTTTGGCCTTCCCTTGGGCTCTACATGCAATAAAAAACAAAAAGAAAGCACCAAGAATTTGAATTATGTGGGAGTGATTTGCTGGTGCATGGGAGTGCTTAGGGTGCTTTTTTTAAATTGTCGGGGGTGCGTCAGGTTAGATTTGGGTTTGAGGTGACAGCGAAGCAAACTCATCATTCTGTAAGTGATTTTGATGGACGCAGGAAGTGCTCTTTTTGCTCCTGAGGGCACTCCCAAAAAATGCGTTTGGGTGGGTATGATCTGGGATTGTGCTTCAAAGGAACTCCCACTCAAGGCACACTTTGGGAGCAGGGGTGCCTTGGTATAACTCTGGTCAACATGATCTTTTATTGCTTTGAAAACACTCTCAGATCATCTTTGACCAACCACAGTAATTGTTACTG
Source organism: Larix kaempferi (assembly GCA_027924585.1). NCBI lineage: Eukaryota > Viridiplantae > Streptophyta > Pinopsida > Pinales > Pinaceae > Larix > Larix kaempferi. The sequence continues at coordinate 34,391,331 of BSBM01000001.1, read as the reverse complement.
ATTAAATCTACGAAGGTTTAATGAATAATGCATAGCATGCTGAAATGTTGCACATACATTTATTAATTCAAGAGGCATCCGAATGTAAGCAAATGTACCCCATGGAGTGGTAAATGTAGTCGTGTCCCTGTCTTCTTCTGCCGCCAGTACCTGATTGTAGCTTGGAAATCCATCTGGTATGGACGTCATTTCCAAACTTGTAACCTTCTGCAATAAATGGTCCATGTTTGGTAGCAGATAGTTGTCTTCACAATCTGATCTATCCATTTTTTTCCCGACTGGTACTATGTTAGCCTTAAGCCACCCATGTAGGAAAATTGCTTGCTGCAATAATATTCCCTTCACATAGCTTTTACAACTCCTTTTGAATGATTGAAGCAAGCTTTGGATTTATTGTCCTTTGTTTTTGTTTGAAGGGCTTGGTATTTACTTTAAAAGGAATGGCTAGACTGATAATATCAGTCTTGTATGTCTTCAGTTCATTATAATTCCAAAAAAATACATCTTGGAATTATCTTAGTAAGTACTCAATTTTCTTTATTTATTCTGGGCTGCAAGGTTTAGTAATCTTTATCTTCCTTGGACTTCCTAAAGAACCAACATTGATCAAGTGAATTTCCACAGAATCTGCAAGATTTGTAGGTGTTTTTGACCTATCATGCCTATCAAAAATCCTCTCAAGTGGTGTCAAACAGTTTTGAACTTTATTTGTTTTCAGTTGTACAACTTTTTGGCCTCCAGTAGTATTTGAACCATCACTCAAATCATCATCTTGTTGCTGACTTATTTGCTGCCAAGAAAATTCTTGAGCATTCACCAAAAATCTAAATATTTTTGCATCATCCTCAAATACCTGCCAGTGATCAACATTATCCAGAATGGAAGGTCTGAAAACAACTTTGACTTCATACTTTCAAAAAGGCAAAGTAGTACATGACTGAAAATCAGCCGCTGAAACTGCCATAGAATTTACCTGTAAATTATGTTTTCTTGGGACAACACTAATAGAGAGTGAATCAAAGCGCTTAATTGAATCCTATAGAACAATTTTATAATGTTTCAACCTCTTTTTTTTTAGCCAAGCAAAGATTTCTCACTTGCTGAATAACCAAGTGGGAATTTCCAAAACACTCGCAGCAGTTTTATTCCCATGTCTGTTGCTAAATAAAGTCTAATCGGCAATGCTTCATATTCAGTGATATTGTTTATACAATCAAATTCAAGCCGATATGAAAAAGGAATAGATTTACCGTGAGGCAAGTAAGAATAATGCCTACATCAACTCCATATCTTGCTTGGTCTCCATCAAAATGCATCTCCACAAAACATCAACCATCTGTTCTCCAGGAAGAGGAATCAACTCAACTGGATGTTCTACTTCTGCCATAACTATATACATTCCCAGGTTGTTTTCCATGCACACTACATTCACAGGGTTATTCGGGTTTTCTACATTATGCATCATAAACTGCTCTATAAAGCTTCACATTATGGTTGTTTGATATCTGAATGGTGGTGTAAGATAAGTCCATATTAATATTGTCACCATGAGTCATGACTGGCAGTACACTTTTTTGAAAGCAGCATCCTCCAAGCATCCAGACCATCACTACAACATCCATGATAATGAGTCTATCCAGATATGCTCCAAGCCAGATATCGAAGTCTTTGATTATGCCATATACCTTTACTTGTCTGGAATCCATAGCATATATACTCTTTTATGTCCGTCTAAATTTTAAGATTAAGCTAGTTCATATCCTCCAAAGGCATTACATTATTAGGAGGAATTAAGCATACAATTGTGCAACAATAAGTCCCTGACCATCAATACATTATAAATTGACGGTGAATCATCTGTTTTAGTTGCTTGATTCATGCCCAAATATATCTCCGGTCTGTCATCTGCTTGATCAATGTTGCCATTTAAACCTAACAGCTGAATTACATTCTTCTTTTGGTCTAGCAACATAACTAATTCAGTCAAAAGGAACTGAAATTTTAACCTTGGATAGTTCACATGACAAGTCAAATCCAAAAGAATTATTCACAGGCATACAATGGGACTGTGATGTTGATGATTGCTTCTGTTTTTGAATACTTTTGAAGAATTTTCAGCATGTGGATTTGTCTTTATGGCTGCTGCTGATTTTGCTGATGCTGACCCATGTTTGAACCCAAAGCTTCTCCTTCCTCTTGAACTGCTGATTTGGTACTTTTTGCTTTTGTAGGCTGATGTTGATCTGTTACCATAGCATTTTGTATTGCTTGAATTTTTTCTTCAGAAGGCCTTACTGCATGCTGTCTCATAAGATCAAATATGTTAATCATACCTTTTTTAAACGCTACCATGTGTTGTTCAGACAAAGGAATACCTTTTTCTGATGAGAATCAGTTTGTGCCATGATATGAAAATCCAATGTTCTACCAAGTTTCTGGAACATGGGAGTGGGGAAACGCACATGGGGGATGTTTGGAGACTGGAAACACCCCCGAAAATTTAGAAAAAATCATGGGCGATGGTGGGACGTCGGGGACCCTATTATAGGGGGCCCTGTCTCTAAAACTATAAAATAAAATAAAAAATCCCAACACAACAATTCACCCCATGTAAATTCATCACTGTGCAGTGTAAATGCAAAATTCAAAATGGCTAAATGATACAAACAAGATTTATCGATCACCATTGTTATTATGATTTATCATATTTGAATATTTCACGTTGAATTATTGATACATGCACATCTTTTCAAATTTGTAACTTATTTCAAAATCATAAATGAAATATATTGTTTCAAATTTATCATTTTAAATAGCAAAGTGGAATAGGTTTAGTATTAGTTAGTTTTTAACTTTTTTAGTTTTTTTTTTGTTTATACTTTTTTTTAATGTTTTTCTAATAGCTTTTAGGGTTATTTGAATTTTTTTTTGGGTGGATGCTCACAAATCTTCCTTTTTGGGAAGGGGTGCCCACAAGCCCCTATTTTGTGAAACATGTCCTTTTTGGGAAGGGGCACTTACAAGCCCCCAATTTTGTGACATGTGTCCCACTTTTTGGGAGGGGGCATCCACAAGCCCCCCATTTTGCGAAATGCGTCCCACAAATTGGCGAGATGCCTCGCTGCATTTTCCAAAATGGGAGGTGTGGCAAAACATTTCACCAAGTGTCCCCTATCTTGGGGGTGTGGGAAGCTCGTGGGGCACACCCCCGACCCTATGGGATGCGTCCCCGTGGAATAATGTGAGAATCATATTAGATATAATAATTCTCATATTCCTGCAATACTTACATGAGAAGAATTGTTGAACTGATTTTCATGAGTTTAATTTAATTGAGAATACTTGGCCAATTGGACCCTATACACAAAAATGAAGTGAGCATTGGTAGTGCTGTAGTGGAAAAGTCCCTAAGATATGGAAACTCAATTGGAGAGAAAGCCATGAGAGAAAAGTCCATGTCATAAGAGTCTAGAAGTACGATATGGATGACAATGAGATATAAGCCCAGCACTAAGAATGTTGTCATCCTGCAGTTCCCTTAACATCCAAGGTTGAAAAGGACCTGGTAATTGGATTCTGCCATCAACCAGTTAGGCGCTAGGGAGTCTGCAGAGTCTGACTGACCTTGTGGAAGAGATTTCGTCTTGAAGCCTCTTCTGCCTGTAACCATCCAGAGGCTGAAAGTTTGATCTGAGTGTCTGAGATGAGCAATATTAATATATTGCTATACATTAGCTTCATTAAAAGCCCCCAAGCCCCCAATTTTGTGACATGTGTCCCACTTTTTGGGAGGGAGCATCCACAAGCCCCCCATTTTGCGAAATGGGTCCCACAAATTGGTGAGACGCTCCACTTTGTTTTCCAAAATGGGAGGTGTGGCAAAACATTTCACCAAGTGTCCCCCATCTTGGGGGTGTGGGAAGCTCGGGGGGCACACCCCTGACCCTGCGGGATGTGTCCCCATGGAATACTGTGAAAATCATATTAGATATAATACTTCTCATATTCCTGCAATACTTACATGAGAAGAATTGCCGAACTGATTTTCATACGAGTTTAATTTAATTGAGAATACTTGGTCAATTGGACCCTATACACAAAAATGAAGCAAACATTGGTAGTGCTGAAGTGGAAAAGTCCCTAAGATGTGGAAACTCAATAGGAGAGGATGCCATGAGAGAAAAGTCCATGTCATAAGAGGCTGGAAGTACAATATGGATGACAATGAGAGATAAGCCCAGCACTAAGAATGTTGTCATCCCGCAGCTCCCTTAACATCCAAGGCTGAAAAGAACCTGGTAATTGGATTCTGCCATCGACCAGTTAGGTGCTAGGGAGTCAGCAGATTCTGACTGACCTTGTGGAAGAGATTTCGTCTTGAAGCCTCTTCTGCCTGTAACCATACAGAGGGTGAAAGTTTGATCCGAAGTGTCTGAGATGAGCAATATTAATATATTGCTATACATTAGCTTCATTAAAAGCTAGATCTACAGTTCTTTTCAAAGTATACCTAGTAAAACTGCCATTGTATGCTTTGGCGTGGATACTGCATTTACCCAAAAAATCAGATTCATCTCTTTTGGTGGGAAAACTAGCAAGTCAGAAAGTTGTCTTAGGCTTTAGCTGCCTCTGTTTTTATTATCAATGTCCTATATATGTGAAGCAAAATATGGCTGGTTGAATTGTTTACTCAGCCGTGTTTGTTTTGAAGTTCTTGCATTTCATGGAACCTTAAGCATCATGTAGCCAACTTGTATATTCTATATCTTTTTTTTATATTTCTACTAGATTGAAGAGTGCCTTTATTCATGTGGCATTTTATTTATTTCTGCTAGAATTTTGTTGTGGCTTGTCAGTGATTTCTTTGAAAGCTCCTGATTTTACAGCGATTCTTAACCTTATATATGGCTCATTATTTCATTTAAGTCGTAAATTGAAGGCAATTCCAGTGATTACTCTATTACCTCTGGTACACCTTGGTCTTTTATTTACTAGTGTTCAAAATTCATGTATCTTGGTAAAAAATTACTACTTTCTATCATTATTGATTATTAACGTCAGCATTGTGCTGCACTCTCCAGGATCCTTTTGTGGACATTCCTGATGACACCATACGTGACGCATTGAAGGTTTTACTTGGTAGGATTTGCTGAAGCATAAACTTTTTAGGCTTTAACTGTTTTTTTTCAAATATAAATTAGTGCTTGCACGTTGTTTGATTTTCCTTCTCTATTTGTGATGCAGATACGAGAAATCATCCAGTTCTAATTCACTGCAAGAAGGGAAAGGTGCATCCCTTTTATGCTCATACCTAGTTCACCCCTTTTGAAATCCACACATTATTCACGCCTTTATCTCAGTTGGAAAACATTAAAATGCATGCTAAAATTTTGCAAAATTGTGCAGCGCCGTACAAGTTGTCTGGTCGGATGCTTGCGCAAAGTACAGAATTGGTGTCTTGCAACAGTGTTTGAGGAATATCAACGTTTTGCTGGAATGAAATCTGAGGTGTTAGATTTGCAATTTATTGAGCAGTTTGATGTATCTTTTGTGAAAGAATATGGTTATTCCTTGATGCATCCTCATGCTTCTGAAGTGGTAATCGTTTAGGGAACTCCTGAAGCATTAAGTTATAGACTAAACAAACCATGTTGGAACAGGAAGATCAGGAGAAAAGTAGGTTCCTTTTCAAATGGTATAGAGGGTGAGAGCTTTTTATAAAACCCAAACCAAAATGGAAATCCCATTTTGAGCTGTTGTATGACTTGAGTGCCATTACCTGACAATCTATTGTTGGGATGGAAGGTTGGCTCAAAAAATAGTGTATATGGAATTCGTCTTTAAGAAGGATGTGCAGTGTTACTGCATGATTCAGAGGACAATACTATCCTTAATCAATTTTAACGCAGATAGCTTTGTTTTTAGTTCCCTTCTTGACAAGTCTTACACACCTACACTACAATTATTTAAATATTGAAATGCACTATGGTTTTTATCCTGGCTCTCAAATTTCACATTGATTGCAGAGGACCTTTATGTTGTCACTTGTTACAGAATATTCCATAATCCGTTGATTCTTACAGCCCAATCTCATAATTTGATTACAAACATGGATGTTAGGAATTCAAAAGCGAGGAGATCACTAAACTGGAGACTGTAATTTTTCCTTGTTATCTATGGAGAGATTGAATAACGTTTACAGGAAGAAAAATGATTGCTGTGCATTATATATGTGAAAGGTTTTGCCAATATGTGGGTTTTCATATATGCAGGCGCTTTATTGATGATAGGTGGAGAGGGAGGGAAATAGAAGAGACTCAGAGAGCTTTATTTCTTGAACATTTTGGACAGGTTTAATGAAACTGTCAGTACTCCTTGCCACATTGATTAGGATTATTTCCCAAAATTATTTATAAGAGCTACATTCTTTTTAATTACTTAAGAATATGAGCAGACTTCTTGCAATTAGAAGTTGCTTTTTGTTTTTCCTCCATGTAATTACTTTCATGTGTAACTAAGAAGACACGACGGAATTGAATACTTGGCTTCTGCTATAAATTGCTGTGTCAATTCTGGTTACTTAAAATGTCAAGTATCCTAAGTCATAATTTTAAAAATCAGTGACAATCTTGATGAGACATTTGATTAAGCACATGTCAGGATTGAAAATCTGCAGCAGGTAGTCGAAAATATTCGAAAATCTGAGGATAAAATATTTTATACACTGAAAATTTGCAGTTGGTATGATAAATATTTGAAACACATTAAACATATTAAACACATTAAACACAAAATCTGCCTAACACAAAATCTGCAGTTGGCAGGATGAAATATTCTAAGCACCGTGGTATAATAAATTTCAATGGCCATGTAAAGAAGATATGCCTCGACACAACCCTAGGATGACATGGAAAAGTGGCTATCTCTTCTTCATATTTTCTTGTTGAAATCTAATTAAGACCAGACACCTCCACCTCTTCTTTATGCTTTTTAAAATATATTCTTGTATGATTTTTAAAAGTTGGACGTCGGGGGCATTACAGTATAAATCCTCAAGGGGTATTCCAGGGTTGGATTTTTTTTTTCATCCAATAATGCTTTTTTTCATGGTTTGGGTATTTCGTAACAATGAATGTTTGATTGGTAAATACGTGGTTCTGATAAGGCTTTGAAATACACACAAAAAATTATTTTATATATGCTATATAATAGTTATATGATTACAAATTATTTTCAAATTTCTAATATATTTTAGTGAAAAGTTATTAGAATTAAGCAACGATATCATATGCCAAATTATTATTCATGTCCAAGATTCACAAACCAATCAGAAATATAAATTACAATTCATATGCAGCTCGTTTCTGAAAATATAAAACTACTTTTAGTAAGGCTTTGAAAGGCATCTATTAATTTCAAAATTTATTTTACATTGTATTCTGAAAATATAAAAGTATTGTTAGTAAGGCTTTGAAAGGCATCAAAATTAATTTTACATTGTAGTACTTAATAAATATACAATTACAAATTACTTTCAAACTCATAATATGTTCCAGTGAAAAGTTTTTAGAATTAAGTACTGAGTTCATATGCTAAACTATTATAAATCCAATCTTCACAAGCTAACCATAAATATAAATTATATAATTTACAAAATTATAAACAATGCTGCTCGTTTCAGAAAATATGTGAGTACTCGTTGCCGAAAATATGAGAAGGTTATAAGGTTATATGAGAAGGTTAATAGCCCATCAACAAAAGGACTGTGATGTTTATCTATTATCTAATAAAAGGACTGTGATGTTTATCTATTATCTAATGGAAATTTCTCTCCAGTCTCTATATAATTCAGGTTTAAATCTATTAAAAATTAACCAGCATAATCATTAGTTAGAAGTCCAAGCCCATTAAGTTGGCTTCTTGGAGTTAATCACAAAATAAAAAATTCTGTAAGTTATTTAATTGTGATCTATTTTTTGTTTAGTTTAACTTATCACTAAATGGTAAGTAGTGGGTGCTTTCATGTATGGAATTAATACATGTAGCTTATGAAAGCACATGATTGTTAAGGCATGCCACTTGCGGCAATGACTTGTCATGATATTGACTTTCCATGAGATATTGTAGCATGCTGAAACCACCTTTTGGCACTAGAGTATTACCTAAAACTCCTTTTGATTGATTACGAGCTTATCTTTCTTGGACATAAAGAAACTTGTTAATAACTCAAGATCGAGAAGCATTTGGTAGGGTGTTACCAGGCAAACTAGCAGGGCTAGTGTCCAATAGACAGATGTAGGGAGAGTGTGACCATTGTCACCTCAGCCAAACCTCCAACTTTTTAGGAGTGTCGTAACATCCAAGGGGAGAGCCCATTAGATACTCTGCAAGACACTTGGAAAAAAATACTATATCCTCTATACAATGATATTAGTGACCAATGCCTTAAATCACTCAACTTGAGAATAAAGAAGACAGTATATAAGATATGATCGTAGTAGATGCAACAAGTATATCTATCTCATTAACATAAACATGGAACCATTCAATAAAGTGTGTGTACTGCAATAAGGTAAACAGAGGTATTCCAATAGTGAATTCAACAATCAATTACCATTCAACTACTTATGCAATAATTCATCTAAGAAAGAAATAAATGTATTGATGCAATAGTGATAGGCGTAAGCAATATAGTGCATCAACAATGATTAGTATAGTGTGCATTTAATCATTCATCCAAATAATAATTATAATCTTCAAGAGATGTAGATCATTAGATTGATTCCAAATAAATAATTTTTAAGTTAAAATTAGTTAGGACAGTACCATAGCATACAATTTTAACTGTCCTTCTAACCAAAGCATGCAGTATGACAATGGTGTAGCACAAAAATAAACCAGCAGTGCGTCAATCAATTAGTTAAGGCATTTGCATTAGCATAGGACATTCACATTTTCCACATTCCACAATTATTAATACTTAGCACACATATGAGACCTTAATCCAACGTTTAAGCATATATTCTAACTGTTGTTTAATTGGTTGCAGGTCTGTCATATAACAACAAAGAGTAGTTTAAGGAGAAAGGTCACCTTAGAAGAGGCTCAGAGGTTCGTTCTAGGATTGAAATGGAAGCTAGAAGGGAGAGGGACCTAAGGGAGAAGAGCACTAGGCTAGAGAAGGTAGGCTAAGGGATGGTTTAGGTTAAGATTATGGATTGTTAAGGTAATTTTTAGGACTGATAAGGGTGCAATAACAACAAAATAGGTAGGTCGAGGCTATGTAGGGGGGTTTTGAAGTAGGCCTAGGGTAGGAAAGAGTAGAAGGAAGAAGGTTGTAGGGTTTTGGAGCACGTTAGGGTTTAGTTTTAGTGCATATTTTAGGTTAAATTCTTAGTTTTTTAGGATTTTCAAAATTTTTATATTTTTAGGGCTTCCTAAAATTTTTCCGTAGGGTTTTTAGGGATAAAGAAGGCAGACCAAATTTGTAGTTGAGAGGGCCGAAATTTTAGGGAGGCCAAAAATTGAAAACAATTTATTTTTTTGATTTTAAGGGTTTTAGACATAAAATTGCAGACCTAATTCTAACCCTAATTCTACCATGAAAATGCAAGATAAATTTAATAAAAGTTGATAACTAGGGTTTTTATGGATGGGACCCTTAACCCTAGCCATAGAGGAAGGTGACCAACCTTCCTCTTGGAGTAATTTCTCATTGTCTATTAAACTAAGGCTTCCTATAACAACCTCTAGGGTTCATTATAAGAGCCTAATCTAGGGAAAAATTAGAGATCCAAGGCTAAACTTGGGAAAACCTACTCTAGGGAGCATTTTCCACCATGCAAAGAGGATATAAGGTAGACAAAAATGCCATATTCAGAAAAAAATGCAGTCCTAAGGTCGCCGTTCAATCATTCAAGAAGCACAAATTCGTCTACCTTTCACCAAGCAAGGCTAAGAGCTACACTTACTTAAGCTTGCGCTCTTCCAACAATTCTAGTATCCACCAAGCATGAGCAAAACCAAAGACAAGCATCCAATTTCATCCACAAGAGCAAGAAGAGCCTACTTCAAGAGGGGCGCGTCACTTCCAAGAGAGTTATCTAGGGTAAAGAAGTAACATAATAGAATTTTATCCCATGAGTTATGATTTACAAATAAAGTGAGGAGTTGTATTTATAGTGTTTCTCAATGCACTTTACAAAATAATCAAGCCGACATGACAAATAAATGTCAATGTAAAAATATAACATGAAATAATATAAAATAATCTAAAGATGGCCTAAAGTAGGCTTAAAGTAGGCTACCTGGGGTATTTTCCTCCCAGGTGCCTAAAAATTGCTAAAAATGACTAAAACTGAGCAGAAAGCTTCATTCCGAACGGTGGAGTGAGTAGGGGGGATTGTCATGCCCTATCTAACCCCGATAATGCTGAAAATCCCTCAATGTCCCCCCTCTGTAAGCCTGTGGTTCTGGTGACCAAGGATGACATCATCAATGAAACTGCACCAAGGAGAGGGCGCTCTGCTGGAAAGGGACCAGGATGGGTGCATAAGGTGACCTGAAGGAGAGGCAAGAGCCTCAGAGCTGGAATACAGTCACCGGTGTAGAAAATAAGCAGGGGGTCATGTGACCTAGTGACTACCCCTAGGAGCCCCTAACACTAACCTCAGGGATATAATCCCTAGAATGAGGCAGTCAACAATGCCACTAAGTCATAGTACTCCTAAGAGAAGGACCAAAGGGTCCGTCCATAACCACCTCTCAGAAAGTACGGTAACACCCCACCATGTCCCTGAAGAAAAATATGACTCCTCTCCTTGGGAAAACATCTGAAGGTGCACTGGTATTGGTACCACGTAACAATGGCTCCAACTGTGGGACAATTGCTCTTCTTGGTAGTGCTTGAGAACCTGTGAATCTTCTGGGTACCTGTAGATTTACACACACATCAAATATCCAAGGGAATCAAAAGCATCATGAGGCTGACACTTCCGTCCTGCCTAGTTCAGTATAATGAAATGTAAATAACTAAATAAACAAGCAAACTGACATAAGAAACATGCAGACATGAAAGACCGACAAATGCAATGCAAGGGTAACAATGTATGCCAAACTCAAATGAAACTAAACCTACCTATGCTAAACATGATAATCATAATGGGTTAAGTGAAATCATACTACCGATGCAGCCAGTTGAGTAGGTAATTCATACTTGATATTTTCTCTTTGTCTTTAGAGACAATCCATGATAAGATCTCGTCGATGATAAACTGCGTACATACTCAGATCTGCATCAGGATATGGAATGAGGGTTGAATAACTATAGGAACCTGGAAGCCTCGATACTATTTCCGCAGAGAAGGATTGCTTTCCCAAGCTTCATTTATCCATGCTTCTACCGGGCCTATGTATGGGCCATCTCCATCATACACTCGTATTAAGAATTTTTTTTGCCTGAAACCGGTGGTCTGATTTTGGACATGGGAGACCATTTGTGAAGGTGGGCCTCGCAAATCTTCATATGCTAACTGTGACATGTTCTTGCACCTGCTTAAACATTTCTTTGGATACACAAGTATATTGTTCATATTCAAAATAATCATGTTAGTATCCCTAATAATCTTTGAAATTGTCAGCCACAAGATTCATTCCATCACATTTCAAGCGAAAAGATAGACAATAGACATCTTGGAAATGCGAAATGAATATCATACCTGTCCACATACCTGTATTGATTTTGTTGAAATGCATCATTAGAAACTCACTGATACTGGACATAAAAGTATGAACATCTTCCATAATACTTCTTGAGGATTGCTGCTGGTTAGGGCACACCATGTACTGGAAGACAATGGAATAAATATGCATATGGCCATCAACAATAGGAACCACATATCGCACTAGTCCATCATCGAACAAAGCAAAAGGGTTGATCCATTCTTCATTGATGGCATAGTAAGCTTCTTCACCCAAACATGTGCTCAGGAGATGGTCCACCATGATGCTGTAAGGTCTTGAAGAATCGTACATCGGTGGACCAAGGAACTTTCAGTAATTGTCGTCTTCCATAAACCTGTTATTTTCTTCCAAGAGAGCCAAAATATCATAAGAAACCGTAACATGAGAATATGGAGAACTCACCATTTCTTTACATTCTTCAGTTTCTTCAACTAAGGCTTCTTGGTCTTCCTTCCCTAGACAAACTTCATCTCCGTCCTCAAGAATCCCTTCATCCTTGCTCATAAGGGGTATTATGTCATTCACCAAGTCTTGAACAATGGGTTCTTCAAGCAAACCTTTCGAGATTTGATCTTTGTCATGAAATTCCTCATCTAGGATTTCTTCATGCTCCTTTGAGACTTGTTCATCAATATCTATATGATCGTCTTTTATAATCTTCAGGATTTATTCCTTAGTATGGGGATCCCATTGATTGCAGAATGCCTCAACTAGTTGTAGAAAGGAAGATATCCCCTTAGGAGGAAGTCCATCATACCAATTATCCATATCCTGATCACCTCCTAGTTTGAAGGACATTACGAACATTTGCATAATGGTGTCCTCGTCTAGGATATCCCATGCCATTAGAACTTCTTTGAACTTCGTAACATGAGCTGTAACGGTATCTTCACACTTGTGGAACATTGGGATATATTTCAGACAACAATGTTTATCAAACTTATTCAGGTATCCTAGAATGTTTGATAAGTCAAACAGATCGAGAATCCCCATATCTTTTGCCTGAGATTGTTTGCTTTGAACTTTTTTATCTCTTCCTTAGTGGAGTCGTTTGCAAAGTTAGCTTTTAACAAAAATACTCAAAGCAAAGCTTACCTCTCGGTCTTGTTCTTGTAGGGCACTTATTTTGATTTTCTTTAATGGGAGTCACCAAGAGAGACCTGTCAAATTAGACTAAAACAAATCCCACCAAAGTACTAAACAAGAACGTACCTTGAGTACTCGAAGAAGTAATCGCCAATGGAGTTGCCTGATAAGCCCTGCAAGGGTAGTCCTAATAAATATACTTCAATTGTAAGAGGGAGGAATCAATTTGAGTTCTTACCTAAGTGTCGCTTTTTCCAAAGGTGTAAATGACTCTAGATAAACCACATCAACTTTTTAAACGTTCCCGGAAACGACGCCAAAAATGTTATCGGACAAACTAGCAGGGCTAGTGTCCAATAGACAAAGGTAGGAAGAGTGTGACCACTGTCACCTCAGCCACACCTCCAACTTCTTAGGAATGTCGTAACCTCCAAGGGGAGAGCCATTTAGATACTCTGCAAGACACTTGGAAAAAAAGACTATATCCTCTATACAATGATATTAGTGATTAATGCCTTAAATCACTCAAATTGAGAATAAAGAAGACATACTATATAAGATATGATCATGGTAGATGCAACAAGTATATCTATCTCATTAACATAAACGATAAACCATTCAATTAAGCGTGTGTACCGTAGTAAGGTAAACAAAGATATTCGAATAGTGAATTCAACAGTCAATTATCATTCAAATACTTATCAATCATTCATCTAAGAAAGGAATAAACGTATTCATGCAATAATGATAGGCATAAGCAATATAGTGCATCAACAATAATTAGTACAGTGTGCTAACCACTAATGCATTTAATCATTCATCCAAATAGTAATTATAACCTTCAAGAGACGCAAATCATTAGATTGATTCCGAATAAATAATTTTTAAGTTAAAATTAGTTAGGACAGTCTCATAGCATACAATTTTAATTGTCCTTCTAACCAATGCATGTAGTATGAAAGTGCCATAACACATAAATAAACCAACAATGTGTCAATCAATTAGTTAAGGCATTTACATTAGCATAAGACATCCACATTTTCCACATTCCATAATTATTAATAATTAGCACACAAAGGAGCTCTTAATCAAATGTTTAAGCATATATTCTAACATATGTTGTTAGAATATAACATCAAAGAGCAGTTTAAGTAGAAAGGTCACCTTAGAAGAGGCTCAGAGGTTCGTTCTAGGACTGAAATGGAAGCTAGAAGGCAGAGGGACCTAAGCTGAGAAGAGTGCTAGGCTAGGGGATGGTTTAGGTTAAGATTAGGGATTGTTAAGGTAATTTTTAGGACTGATAAGGATGCAGTAAAAACAAAAGAGGTAGGCCAAGGCTAGGTAGCGGGTTTTGAAGCAGGCCTAGGGTAGGCAAGAGTAGAAGGAAGAAGGCCGCATGGTTTTGAAGGGCTTTGGAGAAGGTTAGGGTTTAGTTTTAGGGTATATTTTAGGTTAAATTCTTAGTTTTTTGGGATTTTATTTATTTTTTTATATTTTTAGGGCTTCCTAAAATTTCGCCCCGGGGTTTTTAGAGATAAAGAAGGTAGGCCGAATTTGTAGGAGAGAGGGCCTAAATTTTAGGGAGGCAAAAAATTGAAAACAATTTTTTATTTTTTATTTTTAGGGTTTAGACATAAAATTGTAGACCTAATTCTAATCCTAATTCTACTATGAAAATGCAAAATACACATAAAAATACAAGAGAAATTTAGTAAAAGTTGATAACTAGGGTTTTTATGGATGAGACCCTTAACCTTAGCCCTAGAGGAAGATGACCAACCTTCCTCTTGGAGTAATTTCTCCTTGTCTATTAAACTAGGGCTTCTTATAAAAACCTCTAGGGTTCGTTATAAGAGCCTAATCTAGGGAAAAATTGGAGATCTAAGGATAAACTTGGGAAAACCTCCTCTAGGGAGCGTTTTCCACCATGCAAAGATGATAGAAGGCAGACAAAAAGACCCCATTCAGAAAAAATGCATCCCTAAGGCCACCATTCAATTATTCAAGAAGCAAGAATTCACCTACCTTTCACCAAGCAAGGCTAAGAACTAGACTTACTTGAGCTTGTGTTCTTCCAACAATTCTAGCATCCACCAAGCATGAGCAAAACCAAAGACAAGCATCCAATTTTATCCACAAGAGCAAGAAGATTATACTTCAAGAGGGTTGCATCACTTCCAAGACAACTATCTAGGATAAAAAAGTAACATAATAGAATTTTATCCCATGAGTTATGATTTACAAATGAAGTGAGGAGTTGTATTTATAGTGTTTCTCACTGCACTTTACAAAATAACCAGGTCGGCAGGACAAATACATGTTAATGTAAAAATATAACATGAAATAATATAAAATAATCTAAAGATGGCCTAAAGTAGGCTTAAAGTAGGCTACCTAGGGTATTTTCCCTCCAGGTGTCTAAAAAATGCTAAAAATGACAAACTGATCATAAAGCTTCACTCCGAAAGGTGGAGTGAGAAGGGGGGATCGTCATGCCCCATCTAACCTCAGTAATGCTGAAAATACCTTAACATCCCCCCTCTGTAAGCCTATGGGCTTGGTGACCAAGGATGACGTCATCAAGGAAATTGCACCAAGGAGAGGTCACTCTGCTAGAAAGGGACCAGGATGGGCACATAAGGTGACCTGAAGAAGATGCAAGAGCCTCAGAGCTGGAATACAGTCACCGGTGTAGAAAATAAGCAGGGGGTGATGTGACCTAGTGACCACCCCTAGGAGCCTCAGACACCAACCTCAACGCTACAAGTCCTAGAATGAGGCAATCCACAATGCCACTAAGCCATAGTACTCCTAAGGGAAGGGCCAAAGGGTCCTACCATAACCACCTCTCAGAAAGTACTGGTAACACCCCATCACGTCCTTGAAGAAAAATACAACCCCTCTCCTTGGGAAAACATATGAAGGTGCGTTTGTACTGGTACCACGTAACATAGGGAGTAGAAGTTTACCCACTTATGGACCACACAATGAGGTATTTTAGGTGGCTAGGCTTTGTCTATAGTTGCACGTTGGTGTCTTGAGATTATATCCATAGAGACTAAGTTGTTAGCATAGAGTATTGTAGGCTTTTTCCTGCTTTGAAAAACAATTTAGGGGATGCTTTACATGAAGAGTCTTGTGTTTTCTTGGTGGACACCTTTTCTTCCATGCCCTAGTTTGGTACCAAATAGTAACTTAGTTTGGTACCAAATAGTAACTTTGTTGAAATATTCTTTATTTATTTTTAATAAAAATGATGAGCCTTAAATTTGTAAATTACACACCATCAAAACCATATTGAAACCATATTGGTTAACGAGTTTTACCTTTTTACTACATGATGATGCAATATTTGAGAAAATAATATCAATTTCACACTTCTAGAGAAAACCTATGCTTAAATTGATTGGAAAATATTTTTAGAAAAATCTAGAGAGGTATTTTAAGAATGAGATGGAAAGGTTCTAAGTTTGACACGTTAATATTAATTCCACACTTGAAAACCCTAGCTTAAATAATTTAAGAAAACATTCTTAGAAACATCTAGAAAATATTTTAAAAAATAGATGGCAAGGTCCAAGTTTAGAAAGTCAATAAAATATTCCTATGTTTTTAATTAGGAATTTAAATCCTCAAGGAAGAATACAAAATTAGGTCCTAAGGAGTGAGATACCATTAAAATATTTCTAAAATCAAACATATCCTTGGTAATGGAGGTCAAATATGCTTGTCAAAGAAAAACCCCCACATAAATGTAGGAGGGAAACATTTTTTTGGTTAGTGCAGGTTAGGCATTAATAATCAATTAGTGGTGTAAAAAAAATATTCTTGAGCGATTCACACTTCCTCAAGACTTTAAACTATTTCCTCATATGAGAATCCCATTTTTTTCTTCTAAAGTAACACAACAAAAAGCAAGAATTACTAGTTTTCGTGCTATGACCTAAAACACCAATTCTAAGGAAAATGTTAATAAAAGAGACCCTCTTTGCATTTGATCATCTTTCAACATCTCAAAGTCATGAATATGCACATAAGAGTTCTCACACAAGAATTTCACATCATTTTCCTACTCCATTACCTCACAACACTACTAAATTGTTCATAGGTAAATATTCCAAATAACAAGAGATCCTTTAAAGTGTCCTAACATAAGAAGGCAAGTTCTTCCCTTATTTGAATTTCTCGGTCAATGTTTCTCATCACCAAATAATCTAAAGGCTCACTTTTGTCATTAGTTTTCTTGCTCTTTATAGGTTAACATTTACAACAAGAGATATTCTAAGCCATTCACTTGCACCACTATTTTTCTTAAATATCATTTGAAATGAGCTTTTATTTTCTTTCATATAACATTTCAACTTTTTCCAATAGTTCTTTAGTCACAGTGACATTGCATATGTTTCACTGTTGCATTCCCCTAATAATTTACATATGATTTTACTAGTTTAGCAAACCTTGTGTTTGTGAAATCATCGTTAGGTTATACTATTATCCATTTTGAATCCATGTTGATAGTTTACTCAAACATAAAAGCACTTGTTCACTCGTCACATTACATCACTAACTGGTATGAATTGTTAGAATCGATGCTCTAAAAATTTGTTAGAATCGATGATCCAGGAGGATCTCCAAGATTGACCAAAATGAAAGTATTCAAAAGATGCAAAAAAGATTATAGACGCATAGAGCTCGTCAGGATATTTTCGGCAACGTTCGTTTCGTGTGAAACGGCCTCCGAACGTGAAAGTTATTAGGTTTTGAAATTTCGACAAAAGGATAAAAAATACAAAAAAGGGATAAAATTGGTAAAAAAAATGGACCAATGGCAGAGCGCCACGTCCTCAAGAAGGTGACTTTCCAGTGTTGAATTGGACCAATAAGGGCTTGCCATGTGGCACCCCTGTTGGCCGTCTAAATTGTATCTTTCAACAAAATTTATGGAGGCCGTGGTGATTCAACCTCCACCAATGCCTTCACAGAGCCCACCTAGCCATGTGATCCACAAGTGTTTCTTAACACAATAGAGTGTGACCTTTTATTTAAAGTTGAATGTAGTTTTATTTGGAAAAAAAGGTCCACCAATGCCTTCACAGAGCCCACCTAGCCATGTGATCCACAAGTGTTTCTTAACACAATAGAGTGTGACCTTTTATTTAAAGTTGAATGTAGTTTTATTTGGAAAAAAAGGGCGGGATCGAGGGCGAGGGTGTAGCCCTCGATCCCTTGGTTAACACCGAGGCCACATGTGGAGTGCCAAGTCGCAAGCTAACCAACAGAGCCAATGTAACGAACTATGCCAACACAACACCAAATTCCAACACCATATGCCAACACACCACGATGCCGCCACATACCAAACCACCCAACATTCAAATGTTACAACATTAACGCCAAAAGAGGAGAGGTCCGTGGGTTTGACCCCAAGACTTCTTCCCCCAAAGTGCAAAGCGTTACCATTGGGCCAAAGCCTAACCATTGAGTGGGTTTTGGTGGATTTTGTTTAAAATTTGAAGGTGAAGGTTGGGGCCCAAAAAGGGCACGTGGCCCTCCAAACTCGCACCCAAAATCCTATTTAAAACCCCTTTCGGAGCCACAAAAACGCCAATGAAGATAGAGCGCAGTTTCCAAGACAAAGTGCGAGCATAGATCCAGATGTAGGTACATTCCAGTAATGGGCGCACTTCCCTAGGTGGGAAATCTGTACAATTGCAGGAATATTTGTCTCGATATGCGTGCCAGAGGAGGCCTCAGGAAAATATAGTCGACTTTATACTCAGAATTTCGAGAGGAACATAGTGGTGCAGTCTGTTTCTGAGTTTGACTGACAGAACTCAGAGGTGTTTCCATAACTCATGTATGTAATATTTTTAAGACTTAAGAAGATCGACCTTCTCATTGGAAGTGGCCCGCTTTCGTAGCCCAAGAAGGGTGAATTCCGTTATCATCTCCTGTCTACAAATTTCTTGTTTGCATACTTGTTTATTTGCTTATGTGTATGATTTAATTATTTAAAATTCATCTTTTAAAGCCTTTTTATGAGAATTTACATGCAAATTTCATATGCAATTTTATGGTTAAAAATATCATGAAAGTTTTCAGATCAATCAATGCTCTAAAAATTTGTCCAATTCCAATCATTGGATCTAAGTAGTACGTTTGATTAGGCCTAAAGCGAGGACATATCTTATAATATAGTATAAATCTCTATTTTATAGGCTTGGGTAAAGGTGAAAATTATATTATTTGATAAGGTCAATAAGTACATAAAGTTTATTTTTGCCTACCATTTGTATACTATCATAGAAAAAAAATAGATAAAAAACGTAGGCCAAATTCTTTTTTTTGGTTAGTTTCACTACAAATCAACCCAATTCATTGTTGATGTTTATGTAGCATCAAGATATATTCTTAAGAAATCCTAGATAAAGTGGAAGAAATGAAGAGCACAATTACCCCAATAAAATGGGTAAAATAACCCTAGAAGATAAAAAGACAAGTCGACTTGAAAGATAAATAAATAAATAAATAAAAGTCATGCCGACCTAATTGAGGAAACTTCTAGTGAAAAGAAGAATATAAATAAAGTGCTTTCACACCTCATTATCACAACAACAAGTTCACCTTTCTCTCTCAAGTGGTGCGCACTTCTCTAGGAGGACAAGTGAAGAAGACAAGAAGCAAGAAGAAGTTCACTCTAGGTTGTAGAAGACTAATTTCTGGGGCTCTTATTTTTTTATCTTCTCTATTTGTGATCTCTCTTGATATCAATCACTTTCATATCTGATGTAATTGTATTATGTATTGAATCTATGAGTAAGAAAGGTTTGTTGGGTTTTCCCAGGGTAAACTATTGTGTCTCTTGTGTTCTTGTGTTTGATTATGTGAAAATTATACTGCTATATCATTAAAATCTAACAGGTTATGGGCCCATGCACGCTATCCTGCTGTGTGTAAAGCACAAGATTTACTCCGAAAATCAGGGGCTGGAAATCTAGGGTCCGCAAATCAGGGGTCGAAAATCTAGTGTTCAAAAATTAGGAGCCGAAAATATAGGGTCTAAAAATCATGGGCCGAAAATCTAGGGTCTAAAAATCATGGGCCGAAAATCTAGGGGCCAAAAATTTAGGGTTGGGAAATTGCAGATTTGAAATTTCAATTTTGGTGAAGTATGAATTTTCTGTAGAAACTGCAGAAACTAGGGTTTCAGTTTACGAGTTGTTCTGTCTACAGATCCAGAAGAAAAGGAGGTCTATCCAACTTTCCTTGGGAGGGCACATTAGCCTGTGGATTTAGTTAATCAAAGTCCAAGTTTCAATTTTTGACCCTCTTCTGCGAGGGTTTTTGCACCAGATCTGTCAAGATGGTTGTTGATCTCAAAAATATTCCGGAGCCAGAGGGAGCCCAAGACAAATTAAAACAACAACAAGATTTCTGGAAATATTATTTTCTTACTACTCTCTCAGGCTCTATTTCAAGAAATTATGCTCATGAAGATTCTCCACAAAGGAGGTCAAGGAATGCAGAAGATGATCTTGAGGGAATTGCAGAAGCTAGTCGAAAGGAGTGCTTCCTCTAGTACACTCTATGAGTGCACCAATGATTGCAGTATCAAGATGATGTGATTGTCATTGGTGATGCATGAAGATCCAGGCTGCAAAAAGAAGTTGAAGATCCGAGGACTCCTGTGATTTCTGCAAGCAGGCAAAGATCAAGAGGGAGCCCACAAAAACAATAAAAGATAAGTATTTGTATTTGGATTATCGTTTTTCATTATTGCTCTTGTAGATCAGATATGGATGTTCATGATATTTGTATGCAGATTTGTATTCTTAGAATAAGGAAGTGTGTTATGCATGTTATAATGTAGCATATTATGTATATCACTGAGATTGGAGAGCATTAGGATCTTAGAGTGCATGCTATGTATATGTTGAGTAAGAAACCTGTAGAGCAACACAACATTCCATGAACCCTAGATGGAACTAGTCTAGGATGAAACCTCTTTACTAACATACTAGAGCAGTGCACGCTCTTGAGAGTATGTTTGAGTGGAGATGGAAGGCATACAGATAGTCACCAAGTATGTTTGGGATATGGATGGATGTTATGGTGAAGCATTGGCTAAGATGATTACATGATTGCGTGAACTATTGTCATTGCATTGAAATATATTTTGTTCTTCATGATTATGCAATGTTGCTGACTGTTTGATAAAATCTGACTTGTAGGGAAAGATCACATGCTATGGCCTACAAGAGAAGGACGATGGGACTTGTTTTGAAGAGAAAGTGATGGATGTATAATCATCCAGATTAAGATACTGTTGATATTCAATATTTGAGAGGGAGGAAGATCCTCAAGTGCAGATCAAGCAAGATGCTCAGATGCAGAGGGAGCAAGAAGCTCAGGTGCAGATTAAGCAGAGGAAAAGGGAGCAATATACTTAGGTTCAAAGAAAGTAAGATTCTTAGTGTTGGCGTATATACTGAGCTAGAGGTTTCCAATGTAGACCCAGGTACTTTGCGGTTCGAGAAACCAACAAAACCCCTATTCATCGGCCCTTTCGGCAACAGACTGCGTGCAGCTCGAGGTCTCACCCGAGGCAAAGTTGAGGGGGTGGTTGCAGAATCACTTTTCCACAACCTGGTAATGCAAGTGTAAACGGGACTGATGAGCAGCGTGGTAAGGGACTCTTACCGCGAGCAAACAACTGCGCGAAGTCTCTACTTTGCGTTGGATACCTCGGCAAGTGGAGGTACTTGCGCAACCAGCACCTCCAAGGACTGCGCGGTATGGGATACTTCAAGCGTTACGACGGCAAGCTATCAACAACTTACCTCGCAGTACTTACAATGGGACAACGCGTCAATAGGACCGCGCGTCTACCTCAAGACTTGATCAATTCTAATCAATCTTACTTAACTATCTTTATCCATTCGACAACACTTAGGCTCTTATCTTTATGGTGCATGTAAATGAATGAAGCATACAATACTGCGCGCTCCAACGCTACGCTCAAAGTTCGTGCTTAACGATGTGATTATCCCACAGATTCATACATTCAAAGACTTAGAAGTGCCGAATACTTAACATTCATCTATACATGTATTAATTAACATATTATTCCCATCATTCCAGTGGCAAATACATATAAAAGAAATCACACAACATATAATTTGCGGCATTAAACATCCATACTAAGCAAATGAACAGTTGCAAACACAAAACAATCACACTACATGGAATTTAACGTGGTTCACCCCTAGGATGGAGGCTACGTCCACAAGAACTGTTGTTAAATTAGTCTTTTGGGAAGGGTAGAACATTTCTTAGTCTGCGCACTTAGTTGCAGACTCTCTTCTCTCCCAACTAGATCTCTGCACACTCAGCTTGTAGAGTCTTTACAACGACACTAAGCTTAAAAGATGCAAAAATATTCAAAGCTTAACCAGAATGAAGAGTTTCTACGAGAGATTCTAACCCTTTCCCATCCCAAAATGCCTTATTTATAGATCATGTCCGTAGGTCATGTCTTTACAATCTACAGGAAAAAACTCTTAGGTTTACAAAACTGCCGTGGTTTCCCGAAAATCGGACCGCTGGCTCCTGGTAGCGAATATTCCATCGTGGCGATCTTCCATGCATGCTTCATGTCGCTATCGGCCTTCCTATTGTGCGCGTGCCAACAGGTCGCTTTCACTGAGCTGTTCTTCCTCTAACGGTATCGTGCGACTGGTTCAAGTAGTGGCATCTTCCGCGTGTGCGACCAGTCGCTTTCTTCCCGATTTGCTCCTGCCCGCCGCTTAGCACTCCTGGAGCATATTTACCAAAAATAGACCTCCGACGGTTTAATCGAAACACGTGCCATTCTCCCATCCAACACTCTGCTTTGCTAGCATCCCATGGATTGGGCACTTCGCAACACTGCCTCCTCGCAGTACTGATCCTCGTAGCTTCCTCCATTGCTGCGCCGCGCGCAACTTCGTAGCATCCAAAAAACTTATACAAAATTGTTTCAACCGAATTGCGCTCAGCTCCGCAGTTCCAAAACACCTTCTTGCTCAAAATTGCCCCACTTGGGCCAAGCCCAACATGAACCTAACACTTACATGTGGCTTGCCCCCGAGCCACCTGCAACTTCGGCTTCCCCGAGCTGTTCTGACTTCTGCAGAGCTAGCTTCGCAATGAACTCATTATATGTGTCAGTTAGCTTTTCTACTACGTCCTTCGTATCTTGCTCAACTTGCCTGACTGTATCCATCATCTCAGGTGTGTTCTCATCTCCTAACTGTACTTCAACCTGTTCCTGATTCTCGTGCATCTCCATTAACTTCTCCTTGATCTCTTGCAAGATCGTGCCGACATATTCTAGTAAAGGCTGCGATTTGTCTCCCAGTTCGGTCGCTCTTTCCCGTAAGGCCTGCACTTCCTTCTTGAGGCTGGTTATTTCTCTGTACTTCTGGAGCCTATCTCTTGGTAGTAGGGCCTTCACTTCTGCATCTAAACTCTCCAAGGTGGCTTGCTTTTCTTTCGCTGCATTCTTTACTTGTAGCAATGCTGGGTCTTCTTCAAGGGCAGTGAATGCCTTTGACGCTGCCTCCAACAGATTCTGGCACTTAGGCACTTCGGCAACAATATTCTCTGCTACGACCTTCACAGCTTCTTCTCTGAGCTACTGCTCAGTTGGTGGGGTCTGAGGGTCTATCTGCTCCTTCAAAGCAACGATGTCAGCCTCATGTTTGTTAACTTTTCAGAATTTACTTCAATCTGATCTAGGATCTTAATTGAGAGAACAACATGTACAACATATCTACAGCATATCAATCATGGACACAATAATGCAAGCACACAAGAGACACAAATTTTACTTGGGGAAAACCATAAAGGTGAAAAACCCCAATAACTTCCTCAGAGATAGATAGAGCAATGATACAACCAGAATACCAGAGATAGTCTTCTCCTAGCAGCAGAGCCTCCTCCTCCATAAGTGCGCCACTCTCCCAAGTGTGAGTGAGAGAATAGAATGTGTAAAATGAGAGAGACACACTCTCTATTTATACACTAACTTGACTTGACCTTTACTCAACTAGGTCGGCCTTAACTTAACCACTTAACATAATGCTGACTGGGCCGACCCCCACTAGGGTGGTCTAATAACCCTTTGACCCACATGACTTATACAGGGCCGACCCCAACAAGGTGGTCTAATAACCCATCAAGTATAAGTTACGACTGTTAGGATATTTAGACACTTAGGAGTTAGTTAAGATCAATTTGTGTAATATATCCGTTAGGATAGTGTGTTTCTTTAGTATGCATTAGTATACATTTGTAAATACTTAATTCGACGATCACGATATGTTCCCGACATAGAGTGATCCGACGGCTCAACTTCTCTTAGATCAAACCTAACCTTGATCCGTGGCTTAACACCCGATTGGTCCATGATCTCTATTTAAAGAGCATGGAGGGTCATTGTTTAGTTGATCGATTATGAGAAGCTCATTTGTAACTTTCTTCCTTTGCATAATAAATTGTCCCGTAGAAGCTATTTGGCCGGGGCCATGGAGTGTTTCCCTCAAGAGGGTTTAAACCACGTCAAAAACATCAGTATGTTGATCTGTGTTCTGTTTGTGTGAAGTGGTTTCTCTTGGTGTTCGGTCCTTTGGTAGTACCCTGTGTACCCGAACATGGTATCAGAGCTTTTATGAAGTGCCGCTTCCGGTTATAATCTAGATCTTGAACTGCTGTTGCCGAAACTCGAAAGGGTTTCTAGTTCTAGTATTTCTATGCATTTCTGGGTTGTGGGAGGTGTTCCATTGCATCCGGAGCGTCGTTTCCATTGGAAAATAGTTTTCGTTTGATCGAAAACGGTTCCTGGTTGCTCCAGAAACGCGTTTTTAATCAGATCTGAAGGTATAATGTTACAGTGACGCATTTTTTTATTTTCTTTTTTTTTAAAGGAAAAAATCTCATATTTCATCATTTTTTACGGTTAGATTTTTTTTGGGTTCGGATTGTTGTTTTCCCGTCTACGTATGCTCTTTGCCGTGCACCTTGAGCGATCTCGGCAAATCAGAAACAGAAAGGGAAAAGGGTTTTTCTCGGCTGCGTATGCTCTTTGCCGTGCACCTTGCGCGATCTCGGCAAATTAGAAACAGAGAGAAAACGTAGACTTTCCAGGTAAGCTAACAAGATCTAACTCTGCAAGTGTGGAATTTTTTTTGTTTTGTTTTGATTTGTGGTGTGTTTTGCAGGAAATAGGGCAAGCACGCAAACCAAGCAAGAAGAGTAAAAAAAAAAAAAAAAAACACCTTCCTCATTCCCATATTTTACATACATTTTATTCTAGCTCACTTGGTTCAAAGTTGCTTTATTCCTTAATAGGTCTTGAGTTCAAGTCTTAGGAAGTTACTTTTAAAAGAAAAAGTGCATGCAATTTCTATTTTCAAGCTATTTTATTGTAAAAGTGCATCTCACTTAAATAATAAAAAATAAAATATAAGTGAGTCACTTAAGTTTTTTTATTGTTGTACTATTTAAAAGTAATATCATTGTAAAAGTGAAATCACCCATTTTACAAAAGTGGTTCACTTAAAACAACTTTCTTGTAAAGTGATTGTCAAAAGGTTCATCTTGGGAAGAGGAGGGTTCTTTTTTTTTGCTGGACATTCTCTAGCTGCCACGTCACTATTGGGGACATCTTCAACGGTTTCTTTGTTCAAGCATAACTTCATCATACAGAGTCAGTTTTCAGTGCCGTTTTTTTTAAACCGCCTATTTTTTCGAGCTCTTCGCATCCAGACTATTGGTTTCTGTTTTTACAGCCATTAATTTACAAATATGGCCGCCCCTTGTGATATTCTACTTAACAGTTCCAACTATTTCTCATGAAAATCTCGTATGGAGGATGTTCTACGAACTAGGAAACTTTTCAGAATTACAACAGGGAAAGAAAAAGAACCCACTGATGATGATAAGAAAATAAAATGGGCAAATAGATGTGATGAAGCTCGTGGATTGATTGGGATGTCAATCTCTACTGATTAGCGATTCCACATATCTGGAATTGATGAACCCAATGCTGCTTGGGACAAGTTGGAATCTGTGTTTGGTAAACACTATGAAATTCGAGGTCACCAACTCGAAAATGAGTTGATTTATTTAAATCCAAGTGACTTTTCATGCATTCAAGATTATTTATCTAAGTACAAAACTCTTAAACTCTTATGTGCAGAATGTAAGATTGAGAGGGAAGACAAACAATGCATTTATCATATTCTTTCCAAACTTGGACCTGCATATTTTGTTTTTGTATCTACATTTTACTCCATGAAAGCATCCTTGAATGCAGCTAGCTATCAAGAGCCTAGTCTTGAATCCTTTTGTGATTCCTTGATTAGAGAACAAGATAAACTCATTCATCTTGGAATAATCAACAAGGCAGATATATCTGGGAAAGCCCTATTGTCCCAACAAAAAGAAAAGTCCAAGCCTCCCAAGAAACAAAATTTTCGCAATAATAAGTCAAACAAGGGTCCCAAACCCTCTCAGTCATCTCCTTCTTTAAAAAATGACAAAGGATCCAAGCCAAAAGGCAAGAAGACTGAGCGTCATTGCAACTATTGCGGGAAAGATAATCATGATGAATCTAAGTGTTTCAAGAAGATGGCAGCCTTGGAAGCAGCAATGAAGAAGCACCATATCAGCCTAGATTCGTCTTCAGAATCTGCCTCTCATGGACATGCACTTTGTGCTTTTGGTTATTCTTATAATGCATCTTCTTCTTCTACTTCAAATGAATGGCTCATTGATTCTGGAGCATCTTATCATATGGCTAAGGATCAAGCCATATTTTCTACTATGCACGAATGTAAAACCAAACAAATATTTGTTGGTGATGATAGATATCTAAGTGTTGTAGGGGCTGGAACAGTTCCAATAGATAATAGTCATTTTAGTGATGTACTATGTGTTCCAAGAATTTCCTACAATTTGTTATCAGTCTATTAGATCACTCATTCTGGTGAAGGTAAAACTGTGACCTTTACACCTCACCAAGTTGTAATCAAGGATTTTAAAGATCCTCAACAGGTCCTAGCTACCAGAATTATTGATGATATTACCAGGTTGTACAAGTTTAACAACTTTGGGTCATCACCTTTCCCTTTAGTTTTTGTTGCTCATAGTGATAACGTGAGCAAACTTTGGCATGAGCGATTTGGTCACTTAAATTATCGCTCATTGCAACAACTATGTGAAGAAAATATTGTGACAGGTCTTCCGATGGTATTTTTCAGGGATGGTGTTTGCTCCGGTTGTGTACTTGGAAAACATCATCGGGACAGTTTTGACAAACGTGCCTCTTGGCACGCCTCGGTTCCCTTGGAGCTTGTGCATAGTGACTTGTGTGGTCCTCTTCCATCTGCTTCCTTTTCTGGTTTCAAATATTTCTTAACTTTCATTGATGATTACACCAGACGCACTTGGGTTTATTTCCTAAAACTTAAAAGCGAAGTATTTAACATGTTCTTGGCCTACAAGGCCCTTGTGGAAAAACAATCTGGTTATCAAATTATTAAGTTAAGATCTGACAATGGAGGAGAATATGTTAACAATAAGTTCACCACTTTCTGCACTGAACAAGGCATCCAACAACAACACACTGTTCCATATACACCACAACAAAATGGTGTAGCTGAGCGGAAGAACCGCACTTTAAAAGAAATGGCTAATTGTATGATCCAATCTAAGGGACTAAGTCTTCAATTTTGGGCTGAAGCCATTAATTGTGCAAATTACATAGTTAATCGCACCCCCACTAAAACATTACAAGGTATAACATCAGAAGAAGCATGGAGTAAAACTAAACCTGATGTAAGTCACTTCCGTGTGTTTGGTAGTGAAGCATGGGCTCACATTCCGGATGAAAAACGGAAAGCATTACACCCTAAAAGTGAAAAGTGCACATTTGTTGGATATTCTGAAGATGTAAAAGGTTATAGACTTGTTCAACCACATTCTCATGATATAATCATAAGAAGAGATGTTAAATTTGATGAAAATCTCTTGGCCTGCGAGCCTAACTCGGTGATTGTGCCATCTTTGGCCTGCGAGCCTAATTCGGAGTTTGTGCCTTCTTCTTCTTCTTCTTCCAACTTCCTTGACAGGTTTCCAACTCCAGTTTCTGATGATGACAGTGAGGATGAAAATCCACCTCCGCCTGCTCATGTTCCTCCAGTTGCACCAGCACAAGTGCTTCCTCGATGGGTCCGTTCAACATGTGAAGCAGCTGGTGATCTTGCCGGTGATCCTAGAGATCAACGTCGAACACGTTCTCAGTTTCAGTGAGCCTCTTCTCTTCTGGCTCAAGTTTCTGAGAATCATGATCCAGAAACTTTTGCAGAATCTTCAGGGAATCCAGATTGGGATGCATCCATGGATGAAGAATATCGTTCCTTAATGGCGAACGATACTTGGGATCTTGTACCTCTTCCAAAAGGAAGAAAACTTGTCAGATGTAAATGGGTCTACAGAACTAAGTATGCATCAGATGGAAGTGTTGAAAGACTTAAGGCAAGGTTAGTTGCCAAAGTTTTTTCCCAATTTGAAGGGATTGACTACAATGAAACCGTTGTTCCCGTCGAAAAAATGAACTCCATCCGCCTTGTTCTTTCCCTTGCAGCCTTACACAACTGAGAACTCCATCAAATGGATGTCAAGTCTGCCTTCTTACATGGTGATTTACAGGAAGAAATTTACATGGAACAAATTCCTGGCTATGTTCAGAATAACTCTAGCCTTGTCTGCTGCCTTAATAAATCCTTATATGGCCTTAAGCAAGCTCCTAGAGCTTGGTATGCCAAAATGGATAACTTTCTCCTTGACACTGGTTTTTCTAGATGCCATTCTGACCCCAATGTTTATACCAAGAAAGCAGGAAACCATCTCATCATACTTGTTCTATATGTTGATAACCTTATTCTTATTGGTAGTGACCCTGAGCTTATAACCCATGTGAAATCCAGTCTTAAACAAAATTTTGAAATGTCATACTTAGGACATTTGCATTATTTTCTTGGTATCCAAGTCCTGCAAACCACAGAAGGAATATTTATTTCTCAGTCTAAGTATGCTTGTGACCTTCTTCGTCACTTTCACATGGAAGATTGTACATCATCCCCTTCTCCCTTCCAGTATGGAGTCAAACTTTCTGCCACTTGTACTTCACCTGAAGTCGATGCCACCTTGTATCGTCAGCTTGTTGGTAGTCTCTTATACTTGACTCATTCCCGTATTGACCTTTCCTTTGTCGTTGGTCGTGTTGCCCGTTATATGCAGACACCTCATGAAAGTCACTGGAAAGCAACTAAAAGAATACTTCGATATATTCGAGGTACAATTCAGTTTGGGATTCATTACAGTACAGGGGGGAAACCTTTGTTGGTTGGTTTCACTGATTCAGATTGGGCCAGCGATCCTGATGATCGAAATTCTACTGCAGGTTATGTTTTCAGTTTGGGATCTGGACCTATTACTTGGGCTTGTAAGAAACAACAAGATCTTGCTCTTTCTTCAGCAGAGGCAGAATATCGAGCAGCAGTTAATGCTAGTAAGGAAGCTTTATGGCTTCGACAGATCCTTTCAGAGTTTGGATTCAAGCAGCAGCAGCCTACTCCACTTTGGTGCGACAATCAAAGTGCCATCAAGCTTTCCAAAGATCCATTTCTACATCAACGCAACAAACACATAGAGCTACATATGCACTTTATCAGAAATCTTGTTCATGATCGTGTTCTTGAAGTGCTCTTTTTTCCTACAGATGATCAAGTTGCAGACATCTTCACCAAGTCTCTTATAGAAGCGCAGTTTTCTAAACTTCGATCTATGTTAGGAGTTCAGGAACTTGTCATTAAGGGGGGATAGGCTGTAATGCCTCCTTCCTTCTCCTAACAGTGTCACTTTTGTAAATCCTTCAATCCTATCCAAAGTTGTTCTTAAGGGGGGATGTTAGGATATTTAGACACTTAGGAGTTAGTTAAGATCAACTTGTGTAATATATCCGTTAGGGATAGTGTGTTTCTTTAGTATGCATTAGTATGCATTTGTAAATACTTAATCCAACGGTCACGATATGTTCCCGACATAGAGTGATCCGACGGCTCAAATTCTCTTAGATCAAACCTAACCTTGATCCGTGGCTTAACACCCGATTGGTCCATGATCTCTATTTAAAGAGCATGGAGGGTCATTGTTTAGTTGATCGATTATGAGAAGCTCATTTGTAACTTTCTTCCTTTGCATAATAAATTGTCCTGTAGAAGCTATATGGCCGGGGCCGTGGAGTGTTTCCCTCAAGAGGGTTTAAACCACGTCAAAAACATCGGTGTGTTGATCTGTGATTTGTTTGTGTGAAGTGGT
The DNA here is from genome assembly GCA_027924585.1 of Larix kaempferi. Taxonomy (NCBI): domain Eukaryota; kingdom Viridiplantae; phylum Streptophyta; class Pinopsida; order Pinales; family Pinaceae; genus Larix; species Larix kaempferi. The sequence continues at coordinate 34,361,079 of BSBM01000001.1, read as the reverse complement.
TGCTCTTGGTGTTCGGTCCTTTGGTAGTACCGTGTGTACCTGAACAACGACACTTACAATATAAATGACGACACTTCCATATAGAAGAATAATAACATCTCTATAGGAATACAACCACTTATGTATAGAGGAATAATAACATCTCTATAGGAATACAATATACATATATGTGAAATACATTCCGAAGTTACATATACATCAACACTCCCTCTTAACTAGGAAGGTATTTCTCGACATAGGTCTTCTAGCACAAGTCATCTTCTCTGGATCATTGTCACTGGATAATCGTCATCATCATCATCATCATCATCACTACTGCTGCTATCTCAATCAATATCTGAATCTACTCGTCATAGGAAGTTCTACAGAGCCAGTCTTTTTTCATACTGGATGTAGGCCCACCACCTGCAGGTCTTCATCATCTGTGCGAATGGTCTGATAGAGGTGGCCTCTCAGGACTAATTTTATGTGCGGATGCAATACCGGAAAGAGTATCCTAGGAACATTTATGTGCCTAAGCACGATCGGCAAGATCTCCTAGGACTGATTACATGCATCTCCTCCACAATACCTTTAAAGAGCACCCCAAGAACATTTATGTGCCGCAGCACGACCGACAAGATCTCTAAAGAGCATCCTAGGACTTATTTCGAGCACACAATTCAACCTCTCGGATCTCCAGGACTGATTACATGTGGATAGACAAAACCTTTAAATAGCATCCCAGGAACATTTATGTGCCGCAACACGACTGGAAAGATATCTAAAGAGCATCCCAGGACTAATTACGAGCACACAGCTCAACCTCTCGAATCTCCAGGATTGATTACATGTCTCCGTAGTAATACCTCATCCCAGGATTGATTACGAGCACACAACTCAACCTATTGTATATCTGAGGACTGATTACATACTACATAGCAATACCGGAAAGAGTATCCCAGGAACATTTATGTGCCGCAGCACGACCGACAAGATCTCCCAGGACTGATTACATGCTATTTGCACAACCTGTCACATATCATCTCTGACCTCCAAGTATCAACCTGATACTCATGATCCAACGGATCATCATCGCACAAAGCATCATCCTGATGCTCATGATCACACTGATCATCATCACTGTACCATCCTGATACATATCATCTGGAGCAACATCCTGAAGCTCATCATCATGATCAACCTGATCATATAATGCATCCACCTGATGCAAACCAAGTATCTACCTGATACATATCATCATACATGATCCACCTTATCATACAGTGTAGCCACCTGATACAAATACAAATACATGATACATATCAACATACATGATCTACCTGATCATACAATGTATCCACCTGATACATGGTCCAAGCATCCAACATGATGCATATACAAATACATACAAATATAAATGATCCAACTGATCATATCCAACATCCAACATGATGCATATATAGAGCAGTAACTAGAGCATCGTCCTGATGCTCATCATCCAACGCTTACATCCACAGCCATGTGAAGGATCCTCCTTCCAACATGCTTGGGATGGATTCAACAAATGTGTCCATCACTTATTCCTCGAAGTGTCGTCGATCTGAAGAACACCAAGCCTCTCCCTGAAGTACTCGAACTTCACCCTGGCTAGTGGCTTCGTCAGCACATCTGCAATCTGCTCGCCCGTCGCAACATACAGGAGCTTCACGGCTCCTCTCTGCACCATATCCATGATATAGTGATATTTGATCTCTATGTGTTTCGACCTGTCATGAAACACTGGATTCTCAGACAGCTTTACACAACTCTGGTTATCACAGAATATACCAGTAGCATCCAATGGGAGATCAAATAACTCAGATAGTAGCTTCCGTAGCCATACTGCCTCACAACTAGCTGAACAGGTTGCAACATACTCTGCCTCAGCTATACTCAGTGCTACGCAGGACTGCTTCCTGCTAAACCAAGAGATCACACCTAATCTCATACTGAAGCAACACCTAGATGTGCTCTTCCTATCTGCAGCACTACCAGCCCAATCTGAATCAACATAACCCTACAGGTTAAATTTTTGATTCGCTTCATACTTGAGCCCATAATCCACTGTACCCTTCAGGTACCTCAGAACATGATTTACAGCAACCAGATGAACACTCCTTGGATCCATCAGGAACTGGCTCAATGTGTTCACTGCAAAGCAAATATCTGGTCTTGTGTTCGTCAGGTACATCAAAGACCCAATCATCTGACGATACATCGTGACATCAACTGGATTAGATGAAGCATCACACAGAAGCTTCAGATTCGATGCCATAGCCTCGCAGTCCATCATCCCGAACCTCTTCAGGATCTCTACTGCATACTTCCCTTGTCCAAGGAAGATTCCATCTTCACTTTGCCACACCTCCATGCCAAGAAAGTAGTGCATCATACCCAAGTTCTTCATCTCTAAATAGGCAGCAAGCTTCCACTGCGTGTCGACAATCAATCTGTCCTCACCTATAACAAATAGGTCATCCACATACAAAAGTAGTATCAACCTTGTAGTAAAGGTTGGAATCCGCTTCACTCTTGGTAAATCCCAAACTGGATAGAAAGTTGTCTATCCTACCAAGTTCTACACACATATATGACTACACCATTCAAGAAGGCTGTCTTGAAATCCACCTGGTGTATCTTCTATTTCATCACTTTTATATTTCTCTATGTTGCCATCCGCAGCATGCTTGATCTGATAATTACATTTAGAAGTCACAACAGACTTCCCTTCAGCTCTTGGGACCGCATCCCAAACATCGTTCTTCATGATCGACGGATCATGGCATTCTTCCCGTATCCTAAGAACTTCAATATCTTCAATAGATAATTTTGTTGCTTGAAAAAATGTTGTAGTCGTTCTTTTGTAGGTGAAGGTATATGGTCTTTTCTACAAAACAAGTTAAATTGCATGATTAGAAACATCTCATAATTTTCAGACAAATTCTTACACGTAAAGAAATATGTCATATAGTCATGCAATTATCTTAGCCAATGCTTCAATACAACATTTACCCATGTTCCACAACTTTCTAGATGCCTTCTAGTCTCTACTAGAACATTGTTAAGAGTGTGCACAACTCCCAACATCTCAGCAAAGAGGTTTCATTCTAGATAAGTAGCAATGGAATGTTGTACAGTGCCATAGGCCACTTACCCATCAAATGCATATTAGTAGTAAGCTGTTCATTAATGCAATCATTCTAATATGCATAATACACATCCTAAATATAGGAACATAAGCATATACATCATTGAATAATATTATTTAAACAAGTATGTAAGGAATGGTAATTAAAATACTTATCTTTGTTTGGTTGCTGGGTGGACTCCCTCTGAATCTTTGCAATTCCATTCTGATGTGGATTGTGAGAAGTGGTCAACTCCCTCTGAATATCTGCATCCTTGCAGAAACTACTGAAGTGTGCTCCTTTGCTTTCTTGCAGGAACAACTGGAGTGTGCTCCCTCTTGATCTTTGCTTCCTAGATTACCTATCCTTGAACTTACATCCATCCTTAATCACTATGCATGCTTATTAGTATCATCATTGTGTCATCCTTGAGGTCTCATACATAATCACACATTTATTAGTATAATCTTAATACTATCAAAACACAATAATCTTAAACATGTATAGTCATGATCATTCACAGATAATAAACATTAGTATTCAAGGTTTCAGGGAAATCTTCTTTTACTCATGCATATTCTTATTTGATCATAGGAATCTTCTGATTAGTTAAATCATCAATACATAAACCCGTGATTACTCAAACCTATACCTTCATGATTCTTCTGGTTAGTCATATCATCAATTATGGTAAGAAACATAATATGCATACAACCATGACTATCCAAACCTATGACTTCATGAATAATCATTATCAACAACACAACAGTATAAGATCCTAACACAAGGTAGGATTCTAGCTTGATATAGGAAAACATACCTAGATTAGCATGCTAGCTAGTTATGTCTAACATACCTGCATAATGTCTTCTGGTTCTGTTCAGTGACTTGTGCTAGTAACCTGCATGTATCATAAGTTAACCATTGTAGAACCAAGTTATACATACCTCGTAAGTAGATCTTCTATGTGATCCATGACAATGGATGAATCTTTGTCTTCATGTCACCATGATTATATGTTCTTGAAGTAGAACATGATTTGTCTTTCTTGGTGTACCTTTTATGTTAGCGAACAACATAAACCTCATACAACATCACAATGCATTAGTACAATCATAAGTGTCAAAACCTTAATCAATGAATATCTTCTATTAAGGTAATACGACAAGTCTAGTAATTAATCAAGATTGTACTGTAATGCTATGAAGACAAACATATCATAAACTTAACCATGAACATAATTCGAAACATACCTGTAAGCCATACCTGTCAAGATTGCTTGTAATCTTCTTATGGAAGGCCTTAGCCTCATCTCCCTCTAAAACATGAACTTCTTCACTTATGCAGGTGACCAATCCAACTTCTTCTAGGATTAACCCAATACACTTGATTTGCAAGAACTGGACCTGGAGCTGGATTAGGGTTTGTCAGAGAAACCCCAAAAATTGAAACTTTCGAAAGGATAGAAATATGCGCCTTGATGAGCTGATCAAGCTAGTATATTCAGAATTTGAAAACTGCAAAGTTTCACTCCTCAATTTTGCCTTTGAAACTTCTGGATTCACTGGACGTGACCCCGAACTGGGGTTTGATTAAGCCCACTCTTCTACCCAATCAAAAGGTTTGATCCAAAGCTCTAAGCTTCTATTTTTATGAAGATCTTCCAGCCGTGGTCACAGATTTCAAAAATTCCCATTTTTGCGGAAGCCCTAATTTTCCACGTTTCTAATCAAAGTCCCGAACTAGGGTCTGATCAAGCCCGGCCTTCTGCCCAACCAAAAATTCTGATCTCAGTTTCTAAATTTCGATTTTGATGAGTAGCATTCAGCCGTTTTCTCCGATTACAAAAATTCCAACTTTATCCGAAACCCTAAATTCCGGAAGCCATGAATGAAGGTGCTAAAAAATAATTCTGCTTTGACAGAAATATGTACCTAATTGTTTCTAGTGTAACTCCAAACTTTTTGATCCACAGGGTCTAAATTTTTTTCTTGAGATAGCCCGACCTGTCATCTTACCATCCCGATAGGTATGACCTCAATTGGATTCTCTGAGAGAGAGTTATGCCAAGTGTCGTAACGTGACCTGTTTATGGGATAAAACAAGAGAGTGAACTTGTACGTTGGGCCACGTGTCACTGGTTGAACTTCGGCCTCTAAATGTTTTTCTTGAGATAGTACAGTCTGTGTACTACCTGTCACTTTTTATGAAATTTCATTTGGAGCTTCCTAGCCCAAGTTATGACCTTTTTCCCAAGGTCACCTGATTTTGACTCAGATCTGGAAGAGGAAGAAATCCTATATTGTACAGATCATAAATCACAAAGTACAACGAATTAGAGGTTTTCCTTTGGACACAAGGTACATAGGGATCTGATATTCGACCTGTAAAATTTTCAGACCCGAAAACTTTGCCAAAACGGATTTATAGAGAAAGTGCTACAATGACTGGTTTTTGCTATATCAAGCCTTAACATCGTAAGTGCAACAAGTGTCATACATGCCATATCATGCCTTCTTTCAGGCTAGCTCTGATACCATGTTAACTTTTCAGAATTTACTTCAATATGATCTAGGATATTAACTGAGAGAACAACATGTACGGCATATCTACAGCATATCAATCATGGACACAATAATGCAAGCACACAAGAGACACAGATTTTACTTGGGGAAAACCATAAAGGTGAAAAACCCCAATAACTTCCTCAGAGATAGATATAGCAATGATACAACCAGAATACAAGAGATAGTCTTCTCCTAGAAGCAGAGCCTCCTCCTCCACAAGTGTGCCACTCTCCCAAGTGTGAGTGAGAGAATAGAATGTGTAAAATGAGAGAGACACTCTCTCTATTTATACACTAACTTGACTTGACCTTTACTCAACTAGGTCGGCCTTAACTTAACCACTTAACATAATGCTGACTGGGCCAACCCCCACTAGGGTGGTCTAATAACCCTTTGACCCACATGAATTATACAGGGTCGACCCCAACAAGGTGGTCTAATAACCCATCAAGTATAAGTTACGACACTTACAATATAAATGACGACACTTCCGTATAGAGGAATAATAACATCTCTATAGGAATACAACCACTTCCGTATAGAGGAATAATAACATCTCTATAGCAATACAATATAAATATATGTGAAATACATTCTGAAGTTACATATACATCAACAATGTTCAATCTCCATATCCTGCAACTCTGTCTTAAGTCTAGTAACCAACTCGCCAATCTTAACAATAGTATCCCCCTGTTGGCCCGGTTTTTTCAACCAGGCTTAGTGCTATGGGCACCTGCTAACAAGTAGCAGCAGTTTCAATGTAAAGCAAACAACAATAAACTAAATCTAAACTAAACTAAACTAGCATGTGCATTTTGAATTAAAGAACAAGAACAAGAAAGATAAAAAATATTTTTTGTATTGTTAATGGGGCAAGCAAATGCTTGCAAGTACAATACCTCCAACTGATGAAAGTTGTTGAATGGCTCCAATGGTGAGCAGCTCCAATCTCCAATGGGTCCTTTCTCCAAGGTTGCTACAATGGCTAAAATGCTCAAGGGAGATTTCAGCAGCATAAGGATGAGATAATGGATGGATGTGAAATGAGGAGCCCCTACCACCTTTTTATAGGTTTTGGTGGTGGGGAATACCATTTGTGGTTTTGTGGAAACCAAATGGTATTGACCAACATGGTCTAGGTACTTTTCCCTCCTTTTTCCTTTTTTGAATAAAAATAATATTTTAATTCCCTTTTTAATATTTTTGGGAATTTGGACCCTTTTTGAGGGTTTTTTATGCTTTTTAGGAAAAATAATATTTTTTAATGGAAAAAGGGGTGTACTCAGGTCTTTTGGTGACCTTTTGTTGGTTTCAGAGGCTCCAATGGTGAAAAAGTGGACAAATGGGTCATGTGAATAGGGAAATGAGCTAGTGAGCACTTTTTAGGTGTTAACACCCCCGGATCCGCCTGGACTTCAAAATCGTCTATACTGTCTGCTACCGCACCGATCGTGGACTCTAGTCTTTTCCAACGATCATGCTCATCCTGTAGTTGCATAGAACTCCGCGAGCTAGACTCTTCCAACTGCCGATTAGCTACTTGTAGCTCAGCCTATCCCTTCAACGCATCAGTGGTTCGCTCATGCATTTCCTCCATACACTACATATGTAAATAATGTAGGCCCGACAGTGGTATTTTTTCCAAGTCAAGCTCCACACGCTCGACATCCTTTCTATCTAACATGAGTTGCTCTGGCATAGGTAAACTTACTGTTATCGAGTCCAGGTGAACGATACGTGACTTCGTAGGAACGGTTATGGTTAACTTTGTTGTTCTCTGCTGCGAAGTTCCTCCCCACTTGCCTTCGGATTCTGAGTCGTGCGGCGACGGTAATCTCTTGTGGAATTCTTCGATCTTCAGCGTAATCCCCTGTAGCATGGTCAGATTCTTTTCCAGAGTATCTTGTATTGCCTTATCCTTTTTCTCTTTATCCGACATTAGATCTTCCATTTGTTCTGTAAACTTTACGCTGATCAGTTCATAATCGTCGCTCTTGAGTACTGTGTCCAACTTTCCCTTATCATCTTTCTGCTTCTTTCTTGCCCCCTTTTTCTATCCTGGGATTTCAGGTTCCTTTGTTTTTCCTGTCTCCTTCTCTTCGGTAATGGGGCATGGAATAGGCTTGTCCTCACCGGAGTCACTTGTGACATCTACAATTTCCACGCAAAACTCGACAGGCCACTCCTTCATGATATTATCGATATCCTCTTCATACATATGGTAGTTCCCTTGGAACTAGTTCACCTTCTTCTTTTGTGCCTTGGCTGAAATATAAATGCTACGCATGTCAGCATAAAAATTCACAATGCGGATGTACCTACTGGTTACCTGCTTTGTTATCTGTGGTGTCATTATGATTGCTGCGCGTAACTGGTCATAATACTGGTAGAAGACCTCTGCGTTCGCGTGTTGTCTTTGTGAGTTCAGATTCACACACAGATTTGAGTAACACGGGCCTCTGCACTTGTTGGTATCAATGATTACACCAACGTAATCCTTCGGCTCCTTCCAGCTGACAAAAGCGATCAGTACTATAAGCCAGGTATAATGGAAATTCCCTCCGTTCAGCTGCGTGTCATTGAGTTCTTCCATGAAATCATTTAGTAAGTACTAAGACCAGTTAAATTGTTTTCCCTCCGCAGCCACTATGCCGAGCAGTACTGCGCCCATGCTTACCTCAAGAGGTCTGCATGTGCGGAGAATATTTCCTGCTAACAGTTGCGTGACAAATCTTGTTGATTTATCATATATTTCTTTTGTTTGGAAACCCCTCTTCCCTTTGACGACCGCCCCATGTTTTCTTCATCTTTTCCATGGCTTCCTTATCCATGCTCTTCCCTTGGAAGAATTTCTTGGAATCCTTACCCCCTTTACTCAACCCGGTAATGCGGTGGATGATGTTGATAGTTAGGTTAACGTTGCGGTCGAGCCACAAGTACCCTTGGTGAATGCGTTCCATCAGCGTGTACACTACCACATTCAGCTCTGGAGACCTATAGAAATGCGGAAGTTTGAGTAGATTTAGCTGCCCAGACTGGACTACTTCAGATATCCAACTTTGGGCGACCAGGTTAAGCTCACCCTTTGTGTCCTTTTTCCATCACATATACTGGTCCGGTTGGAACTATGGGAATTTCGGCTCATTGGGCTCCTCCTTCTGCACTACAAGCAGATCATAATCCTCCCACCTACATTCTGGGATTTTACCTAGCAAGTTCTTCTCCACTTCAACATGTTTCGAGATTGGCAATAACGGGATGTCATATTTGGCATTCTTCAGCAACTTAAAAACTGGTGCATCCAGAGCACGTGGTGAAATGTAGTCTGGGGTTAAGGTCAAAGGTATCTCCTTCTCTACTACTGGTGGATTCTTCACTGTCGAAGCCATCTTATGTACCTTCATTCTTGGTCCTACTGGGTTTTTTCCTTTATATTCCATCACTGGACCATGTCTTGGTGATTGTCTTGATCCTTAACCCAGTTTGAAAAAAGCCTTCTTAGCTGGGGTTCTCATTAACCCTTCTATCCCCCTGTATTGTAATAGTTTCATAGTCTCTTGGACCGTGAACTCTTCTTCAATGGAAGACCACTCAGACATGCACTAGGCGACTCTCACAGGTTTTTAGATAGCTTGCGGAAAATAACTCGGACATAACTGTTCGCAAGAAAATTCTAAGTGTTTGGTAACACCTGCAAGTCTGAATGCGGCATTACTTATAGGTGCAGTGGACCCTCCTCCGCGCCCCCCTACGGCTAGATAAGCATTAATTGTTGTATCCGTTGGCCAAATCTGGCGGATCCTTCGGTCCTTTCTGTCATTAACTTGCTCAGAACGGCTATCTGTGCGTTAAATGTCCAAGCGGTCGCTGGTAACGGCTATATAACAGCTATATTCCTGAGTGTTGCGTCCAATTGAGCGGCGGGTCCCGATAGCTCCCGCGTGGTCTACTCGCAGTGCCATATTTCTCGTTTCTAAGCTAAGGATTTTCTCAGTTAATTTGGTCTGCTCAACTGTACCGTTCCTCTTTTCTTTTCTCTTTTTTTTTTCGTGCGCAGCTTCAGCAGTGCCGCGCGATACACCTCCCTTGACCATATAGGGTTCTGTGATGCCAGACTATCATGGTAAAGATTTAGTCTGCTACCATTTATTAAAATTGGCAAGGTATCTCCTGCTAATGTAGGTAACTAGACTGCGCCACCGTTAGTAACATGCATTACAGTATACGGGCCAAGCCAATGCATCTTAAACTTTCCAGGAAATTTCATGAATTTGCTATCATACAAAAGGACTAGATCACCAACCTGGAAAGACTTGTTCTTGATGTGGCGATCATGCCATGCTTTTTCACGCTCTTTTTGTACTTGTTGGTGGAAGCCTGCGATGAAGCGATCTTCCTCCAGACCAACCAAGTGTAGCAGCCTTTATTGTAGCGCTGTGCGGTCTGCCATCCCTGTAAACGATGCTATTCTCAAACTGGTAACAATATACTCGATTGGCATTATTGCTTCTTGATCGTAAGCCAATTTGAAAGGTGTATGGCCTATCAGTTTCTTGCATGTGGTCCTGTATGCCCATAATACAGAAGGAATGCGCAGGTCTTAATCATCCCGATTGACGTTGCATATCTTGGTTAGCGCATTCTCCAGTACTTTATTGAATGCTTCAACATTTCCATTCGCCTATGGATGATAAGGCGTGCTGCACTGATGATGAACGTGGAACTCTTCAGTCAAAGATTCGATGGTTCTGTTCAGAAAATGAGTGCCTTGATCACTCATCAAAATCTTCGGGCATCCGAATCTTGTTAGGATGTTTTCATAGATAAACTCTACGGTTGTAGCTGAGCTACAGTCTTTCACTGGCTTTGCTTCTTCCCATATGGTAAGGTAATCAGTAGAAGTAATAATATACCTCGCACCAATTCTTTTCCCTGGTGGGTTAATAGGTCCCATAAAATCAATAGCCCATTTCTCAAATGGCTGCAATGTCAGCTGTGGATTTAATGGCATTTCGTCTCTGTGCGACGGCTTTTCGGTTCTCTGACACACATCACAGCTCTGTCAATGTTCCTTCGAATCCTTATGAATTGTAGGCCACCGTAGCCCTGCACACAATATCTCCTGCGCAGTAGCTCTCCTTGCGTAGTGACCTCCTGCGACTCCTAAATGCGCATCAGCTAATATGAATGGTTTCTCATGCTGTAGTACACATCTACATAGTACTTCATCTGGTCCCAGCTTATATAGCTGACCTACGATTATAGTGAATTCTGCTACGCGCACTACTAGCTGCTTCTTTTGCTTCGTAGTGAACTTTGTGGGTGCGAACCCAGTAGTCAAAAAGTCAATAATGTCCTTATAATAATCATCGAAAACCTTTATAGCAAACAACTGCGCATCAGGTAGATTGTCTTCCAAGTTTGTAGGTTCCTCTCCCGACTCAATCCTTGATAGATGATCAGGTCCTAAGTTCAACCTGCCTGACTTAACCACAATTTCGAAGTCATACTCCTGAAAGAGTAATAACCATCTGCATATGCGCCCCCCTAACACTGGCTTATTGACCGAGTATTTCAAAGCAAAATGGCCAGTGAACATAGAGAAGTGCGCACTAAGCAATTAGTGCCTGAACTTCTGCAGCGTGTAGACCACAGTGAGTCCTTCTCGTCCAGTAGTGGTATAGTTCCTCTCAGCGGATGATAACTTTCTGCTAGAAAATGCAATGGGATGATCAATACCTCCCTCTCCTGGCTAAGCAAGAACAATGCCCAATGCTATACATGAAGCAACAACATGGACATGAAATGGTTTCTTCCAGTCTGGAAAAACTAGGATCGGTGCATTGACCATCTTCTCTTTTAGTGTGTCAAAGCCTTGTTCGCATTCTTCGTTCCAGATGAACGACACATCTTTCTTTAACAATTTCTCGATAGCTACGGTTATCTGCACATACCCCTTTATGAACTTCCTGTAATAACCGGTATGCCCCAATGTAGTGCGCAACTACTTAACTGAATTTGGTGTGGGCAAGTTTACAATGACTGCGATCTTCGTAGGATCAACCATCAAGCCTTGTTTGCACACAATGTGTCCCAACAAAATTCCATAGGGAACACATAAAACACATTTCTTCAGATTTAATGAAATCTGATGCTGTCTGCATTTTTCCAGCATCATCCTGAGGTTCGCGGCATGGTTCTTCAGTAAACCAAAAATAGTCCAATAATCAAAATAAACCTCTAAAAACTTATGTATGAAGTCTTTAAATGCTGCGACTACCACTCTAGAAAATATGGTGGGTGTGTTCTTCAGTCCAAAAGGCATCACTATGTATTGGAACGACCAACATTCTGTAGCAAAAGTAGTCTTGTGCCTATCTGCGCAATCAATCCTAATCTGATGGTATCCAGAGAATCCATCAGTAAAATAATATGCCTAATTCCCTCCAACATTATCAAGCACTTCATCTGTGAAAGGGGTAGGAAATGGGTCATGCATCGAAGCATCATTCAACTTCCTGAGATCCACACAGATCCTAATCTCACCCTTCATTTTCTTATCCTGGATAACCATCAGGCTTATCCACTCAAATTCTTCAACCGACTCAATGATCCCTACATCGAGCATCTTATCGAGTTCTGCCTTAACTCATTCTTTGTAGCGCGGGTTCAGTCTATATGGTATTTTCTTCACAGGCTTCACACTAGGCTTAAGAGGAATTTTCATCACTCCTAAGTCTCCTAGAATACCTTTCATCTCTGTGAATTTGGTCGGGAATAATTCTCGATATTCCTGTAATATGCCCGCGACCTCCTCAACTGTGTCTTCATCCCAATAGTCTCCGATAGCTGCGAACTCTGGCTCTGCGCTAGTGCCAATGTTCACTTTTCTCGTTTTCACAGGTCCACTCATATCTGGAATTTCCAGTGGAGGTCCTTCTACCTCGCACGATCCCTCTGATTCAGGTATCTGTATATTTCGCGGGTCCTCCTCATCACTGTTTGCTTTCTCCTCTCATTCCTCAGCGATGTGATAACAATCAAGAGTGTGCTCTAGCTGCTCCTCCCATTCTGGTTGTCGGCGCGCAGTTACGATGTTTGCCCCAAAGAATTCTTCTAGCATCATGTTTCCTTGTGTACAGTCTGGGATGATTATTCTTTCCTTAATAACCTGTAGCGAATCATTGATACTTGGATGTTCCTCTTCGAAACTGAAATCCTGCTGGAAGCTCGTAGTTAGGACAACCCAGTTTGCTATGCCTATGTGCAACTCCAGGTCTAGGTACCACTTCTTTGGAATTGGTTCATCGAGCGTATGCACAAACAGATGCACCCATTCTGTCTGTGGCCTTTCTACCCAAGCTTGTGAACAAGCTTCAATATGATCCGTTGGATCCGTCTATCCATTATATTTTTCGAAAGGTAGCATAACCTTGTTAGCAAACCTGATTTGCATCTTAATTCTGCACTGATCCCATGTGGTCAGTGTCTTCTTATGCACAGTCCACCATCTGGAGGGTGTCTCGAGCAATTCCATGTCTAATGTCGATACACGGTATTCATTTGCAACTACTGCAGTATATTCTTTGATAAAACAATAAACATTAGATAAACCATCATATGTAGGGATTGGAGTTACCTTTTTACCAATCCAGCAGAGTGACTTTGTGATCCGTGCGCATTTCTTGGTAGATACTTCATGCAATTTGCTTTGCTAGTTTTCTAGTCTTGCATCAGAGTCTGAGATGCAAGAGTTGTCACAGCGCCAGCTAAGCGTTCCATCCGTAGTTGGATTAATATAATCAATAGCATTGGTTGTCATCTTGTAAATACGGTCCAAGTCTTGGGTTCTAGATTCATCCTGAATCGGTTCAACATATCGTTCACCCTGCAAAGGGTACAACGGCGCGATGACCCTTATATCTTTGCCCTCAAATATCATTTTCATAGTCTTTAAATCAATAATGGCAGAGTTAGTCATTTCCCAATCGATACCCAGCAATGCTGGATAAGGATGGCTGTCATCCATGACTTCAATCACTTCGAAATATGCATAGCTTCACACTCCATCAATGTCAACAATGGTGTTGGGTAACCTTCCCAAAGGTATAACTATCCCTTGATTAGCCATTCTTAACTTTAGAGGTGATCACTGTAACTTTGGCTTGCCCATCTGATGCCATGTCTGCTTGGTCAAGACATTTACTTTGGATCCAAGATCAAGAATGATCTCATCCATCTCGTAGTCCCCAATCTGTGCAGTGAGCCTCATTTCCCTTTCCGTTCTTTTAGGACTCCTAATATTATGGACTGCGCCATGGGTAGCCCCCTTCTTGCTATTTGGCTCATACTGCCTGAGTAGTTTTTCAAATTACACGAAAGCATCTGCGCTCTTTAATAAATTCATGCAGCTCCGTAGGAACTGCGCAATAGAGGTACCTGTATCTGTTGCAGTGCTCGTCTGATCATATGTTGTTGGCGTATCTTGTCTTTGTGTTACTTCACTGTGCAATTGGGTTCTCGGTGAAGTGGGTGGCGATGTTTTGAAAATGTCCCGCGCTTCTTCGAATGCTCCCTTATTTTTTTGTAAATCCAGACCAGGTGTTCTCCCAGGGGCTTTTCTAATCCATACTGGTTCACCAAGATTATGTTTAGGATCGTGTGTTCCAGAATTCGACGCTGTTGTGCCTCCATCTCTTCCGGTATCAGCACCACTGCGCATTACCACGTTTACACTCGGAACCGTAGTTCTTCTCTCTGCTGCGATCAAGTGAATGTTGGGATTCGGTGGTTCTGTCCTTCTTCGTTTCTGCATTTCTACCTCGAATATAGGGTAGTCTTCAATAACATGCTCAAATGACTTACAGTAATTGCACGTAGTGCATGGGTTTGTACAATCTCAAGATACATGACCTGGCTGGCCACATTTATAGAAAATTACCTGGCCTCATCCTCTCCCTTGTGCCGGGCTGACATTTCTTCCTCTCTCGCGGTATCCACCACCACGGCCTCTATATCCACCCTGATCATAGTGGGTGTTCTCTTGTTTTGGCTGATTTTCTTCTTGGATGCGGTACATTCCATCACCTCGCATCGCTTCCATATCTCGCTTTCTTTCATTCATCAGCTCATATGCGCGACAGTTAGATTCGTCATGTCCAACTGACTTACATAAATTACAATATAAGTTTTTTGGTGTTTTTACGTATTTCTGTATTAGATAATAGTCCTCAGGTCGGTGTCCTCTGGTTCTACAAATTTCACACCATGGCGCCTGATTGTGATTCATGTTCATTGGGTTCGGTGCACCACTGTTAAGATAATATTGAAATAGAGGGAAATGTTCGCTGGTGTGGCCCTCTCCTTTGCATCCTGTGCACCAAAATTCATGTCTCTGTTCATATCTATGTTCTTTTCCATTCTTCATACCTTGCAATTCTAACGTCAAGGTGGTCAACTGATTCTGGATTTGTGACATCCCAGAGCTACTCTCTCCGATCGGCGAAGCCTCTAGCTTCATTGCGATCTCTAAGGCCTCTGCTTGCAATGCAACCTTTTGCTGCATCAATGGTTGTCTGATGTGGGGAAACAGTGCAACGATGAACCATTCCTGATGCTGATGTGGGGCGATAACAAAGCTCACTTGATCCAACAATGACTTAAATTTTTGGTCAAATTCCTAGACCGTTTCGGTAGGTTTCTGCTTAATTTCCTTTAATTCTGTTATGCATTTTGATTTTGATTTCGGCTTCTTAAACTCTGCCGCGAGTGCAGCCTTGATTTCTATTAGGGTTCTCGACTGCGCCTGAGAATATTTCATAAACCAATTTAATGCTCTGTCTCTGAAGGTAGTGATGAGCTGCGCTCTCTTCACAACATCATCTTGAACTTCTTTTACACTCCATATGACTTCACATAGAAACCAGTGCTGATCAGGGTCTTCTAGACCTGTACCTTTGAATATCAAAAGTTTTATATCGTTATATGTCATTCTCCTTCTTGGTTGTGTAGCACCCTGAGTAGTGCTGATATTCTTCGCGGGGTTCTGAGCGGAAAAGATAAATGTGGTATTCAGAATTGTGTCAGGAATACTACTCTGCGGAATAATCTGTGATTGGGTATTTTGAACCGAATAGTTTGAGTCAGAATGGTTTGAACACCTACTCCTGCGGTGTTACCAGTATTGATGTTCTGCGGACTGGGTTGCGCGACACTCGTAGCAAACAGGTTTTGAGATAGGGGTGGCGCGGTATCCGCAACCGGTGAATTCCGAGGTGTAATAGGGTGGATGGTGGCTAATGACGGTGTGGTCTGATTGTTAAGGTCACATGGGAGTTTGGTATTCACACGGAGTCCAGGTCCTCCAGGATTCTTCTCTTTATTAAACTTATATCTCTTTCTACTTCTCAGATTATGGGTTTCTTCATCAGAGTCACCATATATACTTTCTACCATGACAGATTCAAAAATATCACTGCATTCTTAAAACGCCTTTCTCGGCTAAAAGCATTGTAATATATAGACTAATATTGTTCAGGAACTTACCTCCGAATCCTTCGAAAAAGTACGCTTAAGCTTGGTTGTAGGATTTCAGCGTGTCTACATCAAATTCTGTTACAAATCCTTCAAGTATGGTTATCAACCCAGAAGTCGGTTACTCCCGACAGTGGGTTGTCTATTGCTTTGAGCTGTGCAATGAGCTTTGGAGTCCACTCTATAGGTACTCCTCCTTGAAGACAAGTTTTCTTTTCTGCGAGTCATGAGATCCACTCATGTAGCTCGTTTCCAAACGAAGCCCAGAATATCTCGTGAATATCTTTCAGCAAATATCTGTTCAACCACTCTACGTTAGAGAGACGTGGGTGTCTGTTCTCTTTCTTTGCAAAATCTCTTTCAACCTTATCACACCAGTACCAGACTTATTTATTTTCGGGATGCCAATTGTCTAAACCCAACGGGAACTGGTATTCTTCGTCACAAATTACTTTCTAAATACACTATCACATCACTGAGTCTTAGCATGGAAATGGAACCATTTGTTGGCGTATATACCGAGCTAGAGGTTTCCAATGTAGACCTAGGTACTTTGTGGTTCGAGAAGCCAAAAAAACCCTTATTAACTGGCCCTTTCGGCAACAGACTATGCGCAGCTTGAGGTCTCACCCGAGGCGAAGCTGAGGGGGTGGTTGCAGAATCACTTTTCCACAACCTGGTGATGCGAGTGTAAACGAGACTGATGAGCAGCGCGGTAAGGGACTCTTGCTGTGAGCAAACAACTGCGCGAAGTCTCTACTTCGCGTTGGATACCTTGGCAAGCGGAGGTACTTGCGCAACCAGCGCCTCCAAGGACTGCGCGGTATGGGATACTTCAAGCGTTACGACGGCAAGCTATCAACAACTTACCTCACAGTACTTATGATGGGATATCGTGTCAACATGACCGCGTGTCTACCTCAATACTTGATCAATTCTAATCAATCTTACTTAACTATCTTTATCCATTCGACAACACTTAGGCTCTTATCTTTATGGTGCATGTAAATGAATGAAACATACAATACTGCATGATCCAACGCTATGCTCAAAGTCCGTGCTTACTGATGTGATTATCCCACAGATTCATACATTCAAAGACTTAGAAGTGCTGAATACTTAACATATTATTCCCATCATTCTAGCGGTGAATACATATAAAAGAAATCACACAACAGATAATCTGTGGCATTAAACATCCATACTAAGCAAATGAATAGTTGCAAACACAAAAAAATCACACTACACGGAATTTAACGTGGTTCACCCCCAGGATGGAGGCTATGTCCACAAGAACTGTTGTTAAATTAGTCTTTTGGGAAGGGTACAACAGTTCTTAGTCTGCGCACTCAGCTGCAGACTCTCTTCTCTCTCAACTAGATCTCTGCGCACTCAGCTTGCAGAGTCTTTACAATGACACTAAGATTAAAAGATGCGACAATATTCATAGCTTAACCAGAATGAAGAGTTTCTATGAGAGATTCTAACCCTTTCCCATCCCAAAATTCCTTATTTATAGATCATGCCCGTAGGTCATGTCTTTACAATCTACAGGGAAAAACCCTTAGGTTTACAAAACTGTCGCGGTTTTCGGAAAACCGAACTGCTGGCTCCTGGTAGTGAATATTCCATTGTGGAGGTCTTCCACGCATGCTTTATGTCTCTATCGGCCTTCCTGTTGCACGCGTGCCAATAGGTCGCTTTCGCCGAGTCGTTCTTCCTCTAACGGTCTCATGCGACTGGTTCAAGTAGTGGCATCTTCTGCGTGTGCGACCAATCACTTTCTTCCTAATTTTCTCATGCCCGCTGCTTAGCACTCCTAGAGCATCTTTACCAAAAATAGACCTCTGACAGTCTAATCGGAACACGTGCCATTATATTGTCCAACACTCTGCTTTGCTGGCATCCCATAGTACTAATCCTCGCAGCTTCCTCTGTTGCTGCGTTGCGCACAACTTGGCAGCATCCCAAAAACGTATACAAAATTGTTTCAGCCGAACTGCGCTCAGCTCCGCAGTTCCAAAACACCTTCTTGCTCAAAATTTCCCCACTTGGGCCAGGCCCAACACTTAGATGCAGATGGAGCAAGATGCTTAGGTGCATAGCAATCCAGATGCTCAGTTGTAGAGGGAGCAAGATGCTCAGATGCAAAGGTAGCAAGATGGTCAGGTGCAGAGCGAGCAAGATGCTCAGTTACAGAGAAA
This sequence comes from Larix kaempferi, assembly GCA_027924585.1. Taxonomy (NCBI): domain Eukaryota; kingdom Viridiplantae; phylum Streptophyta; class Pinopsida; order Pinales; family Pinaceae; genus Larix; species Larix kaempferi. The sequence goes on along the minus strand of BSBM01000001.1, from coordinate 34,342,623 downwards.
GCAAAGGAAAAGGGAGCAAGATGCTCATGTGTAGAGCAAGTAAGATTCTCGTATGTAGATGGAGAAATATGTTCAGGTGTAGAGAAAGCGAGATGCTCAGATGCAGAGGGAGAAAGATGGTCAGATGAAAAGGGAGCAAGATGCTCATATGCAGAGGGAGCAGGGTGCTCAACTATAGAGGGAGATGTGATGAGCTTGAAGACGGATGTTTGCAGCATCAGGTGGAAATTTCTCCCAATATTAGCCATGTGACTTGGCTATGGGTGAATGGTTTGAAGGCGGGGAAATATCATCTCCCAACCACCGTGGGACGAGGTGGGGAGACTGGCCCTTGATGAGTAGTGTTGATGCATCGAGCATTCCCTCATTATTAGCCATGTGACTTGGCTAGAGATGAATATATCAGAGTAGGGCAGTGCCTTCTTCTGGACATCCTGTGATGGGGTGGGAATATTAGTCCTCAGTTGCACACACTATCCTCCTAGAGGTTGAGCATCGAGCATTTCCCCAGTATTAACCATGTGACTAGGATAGGGGTGAGTCAAGTGGGACAATTAATTCTCTCGGACACTAAATATGGTGGAGATATTAGTCTGTAAGACGACTCATAATGGGGTAGTTCCTTCTCTCGGAAATCAAGTGGGGTGGAGAGATTAGTCCCTAAATGCTCATAGTGGGGAATTTATTTCTCCCAGCCATCCCATGAGGGGATGGGGAGATTACTCCCTATTTTCTCACTCATCAACTCATAACTCAGAATGGGCAGTGACTTCTCCCAACCATCCTGTGATGGGATGGGGATATTAGTCCCTAGATGCTCATGCAAGCTTATGATTAACCTCTCGATTGCAAGAAGAATATGTTGATACTTCAGGATGTATTCATGAGAATGCCTCCCTCATTGAGAGTGAATGCTGATGATTGAAACATCGATGAGACATTGATGTGACTATCTCTTGATAGGGATAGAGAGGGATATTGATACTTCTCGACATATTGAGTTGTGTTGAATACCTTTCTTATGATGACGATATGTACGAGACAAGACGTGGTGATCATATAATATCCATATGTGTTCCAGAGTGATGATATCTCCCTAGATGAGAGGGAGTGTTGATGTTTTCATGATTTCCAACCCTGATTAGCCATGTGGACTAATTAGTAGAGGGCCCGGATGAAGTAGAACCTCTAGAAGGAAAAACAACGTTTAAGATCGTGCAAGAAGAATACATTCCTCGCTAAGAGGGAGTGTTGATGTTTATGTAGCATTGGAATATATTCTTAAGAAGTCCTAGATAAAGTGGAAGAAATGAAGAGCACAATTAGGGTTGGATATGAATGAAAGGTATTACTTGATATATTTTCAACCTACTCCTAGATCTACTCAAGCAAGTATGGTGTTTACTTCTCTTTTCTTCATTCTGACTTCAATTTCTTCAATTTTTCTTTTCTTACTTCCTACTACCTTTTGTTGTCACTGGTTTTTTATTATTATAAGTAAGATGTTTTTTTTAATATGTACATATCTTTCAAGGAGGTAAAATTACAAAAGGACCGCGTAGACAAGGCATGAAAGTGATCTCAGGAACCTTGTTAATAACTTTCCTTCACTTCCCCTATTTACCAAGCATTTTGAATGTGTAGATTCCCTTCAGAATCTTGCTTGTATCCCTACATCGCCCATCTAATGTGTAGTGCATAGTCAAGTTTTTGAGTTTTTCTTTTCTTTTTTGCATTTTCACATTCCTTACGAGTACAAAGAATATTATTTCCCTTTACCAGCATGGTTGAGTCCCTACATTCTCACATCCCCAAATTTATCACATCTCATTTTTGCATCCCGTGTAGAGTTCATATCCTCTTAATATCTAGTTTTTTGCTTATCATATACTCATCCTCCACACCTATGCAATCTACATTTAGAATGAGGCCCAAAAATTCCACTTTGAGGCTCCATTCATTCATCCTTTCCCTTGCATTCCTAATCCCCGCATTCTGGCATTTCAGATATAGGGTTATAATCTTTGAGGTATTTATTTGAAAATAATCCATCTCCCAAAGCTATGAGGTTGCAATTGTGAATTAGATATCTATTGATTGTGTTGGGATAGGTAATCTCAATGTCCTTATTGGGTATTTCTGAGCCTTCATTGGCCATTTGTATAGCAAGCTTGTCTGTTTCTCGACAAACATGCCTTGGAGAGTCAATTTAGATATTATTGATCAAGTGGAGAATGTTTGTGAGGGCACGAGTGAATTTATAGAGCATCAATACCTTTTCTCGCTTTACACCTCGCTAAATATTACTAAGAGATTCAATGAAATTAGGGAGTCTCCTCCAACGAGAAGATTGAACCAATTTTGTTTTTTGGCAAGAACATGACCCACTTTAAGAGCTTGTAGCTTAGTAGACTTGTTGGTGTTAATGCTTCTAAAGCCAAAGTAAAGTGGAATAATTTTTCCATCAGAATCTCAAAGAGGTCCTCTAATGTCTACTAGAACAGTATTTTATTTAGAAGCGCCATCAAATTTTATCTTGATTATGCATATTGAGGGTTCGGACCAAGAGTTGGGGTAGGGGGATCTATCCTGAAGGGATTTGTGCTTGATATTAAACTTGTATTTTCTAAGGCTCCAAGCAGTAATAATTTCATTGCAACAGGTGTTCCAATCAAGATCATTTGAAGACTAGATCTTAGCAAAGAGGGTTTCTCTAATGTTCCTTCCCATAAACATCCATCAATTCAACCAAGAAAGGGGTTTTTCCATGAAGATCCTAATATTAATTTCTTCCCATATTACCAGGTTGGGAAGCCTAGGAATCCATGTATACATGGCTATCTCGTGTTTTAATGGATTTGAGTGTTTATTGGATAGAGTGTAAAGAATGAAGATTTTACTTCTATTTGTGGTTCTAAATTAAGTGATGCTCATATGCCAAAGCGAGCGAGAGAAGCTACATCAATTTAAGGTGTGCTATATTGAATCTTATTTTTCTTCACATATTGGGCATCCTGATGGGCCAAGATACCCTTGTTTGTGAATGTTTCCCCAGGTTAATATTTTTCTCTCTACTACCAACCATAAGAAAAAGGATACTTTGGGCCAAAGTGAGCCTTTCCAGATGTGTTGTCATAACCTTGGGTGTTCATTTCCATTTAGATATTCCAATATTACCCTGCAAGCTTCCTAGACAATGTAACTTCCACATCCCTTGTAACCCCATATTGGAGTATATGGAACTTCTTTTTATCAAATGCATATTGTTTAAAGGAGTATCCATAGTTCATTTTTATATTGAGTATGGATAGTCTTCAACCAAAGATATTTGTTGCACCACTTTGTGCAGATGTTGAATGTTTGCATTGATATCTAGCCAGAAGTGGTGAAATTTTATCTAGACTGCATAAGAGAATTTATGGTTAAGGAGTGTTGAAATTTTGCTTATACTAAGAGGGGGGGTGAGTATAAGATACTTTTTTCTTTCAGAAAGCATTAATCAATCATTAACTAACTTCAGAACAGTAAATGCACATAAACTCAAAGCACAATACACAAAAGTTAATGTGTAAATCCTTTCAGGAGAAAACCAAAAAATATTATCTTTATAAATTCATGTAGGCACCAACCTACTGTTACAGAGTTTATAGGAACCAACCTACTAGAGACAAAAATCCTTTCAAATGAGTACCAACTAAACAAGAACTGTAGGCTCCAACCTACTGGAGACACCAATATCCTCAATTGAGCACCAACTTAGCAAGGCCTATAAGCACCAACCTACTGAAGATACCAATCTCCTCACTAAGCACCAACTCAACAAGATTTATGATCACCAACCTACTAAAGAAGAATGTACAATAATGTTGATATAATCACCTCAAATATTGTGCCATAATACGTCCTTAACACTTTCATAATATCTCCTCAAAATATGTACATAATCAATCCTATATAAACCCTGAAAACTGTCATAAGATCACCTCAAAATATATGCCATACTCAACTCTATATCAACACTCGAAACTGTCATATGATTACCTTGACATCTTGGCCTTACTCAGCCCTATATCAACCCTTTATTCTATCACATAATCACCTTTGAATCTGCCCCCAAAGCAACCTTACATTAGCCCTTAAAATTAAGAAGATATGCCTTAAACCTTTGTCTCCTCATCCTTAGCGCACCTTTTTTCATTTTCAGATTAGGTTTCTTTCTTATGTTCTTCAAAATGCACCATATTAGGTCTTAATTATAGTGTTTTAAGTTACTTTTTATGGACCAACCTGCAAATTCCTAGTAGGGCCGACCTTACAGTTTCTTAGAGCCATTTTAACACTTCATATCTCTCCATTCCTATGGAGTTAGAGGGAGTGACATATACCATTGGAAAGGTCTCGAAATAATATTTTCAACCATGTATCATATGATCCCATATGAGCTAGGTATTTAGAGAAAAAAGGCCTTCAAAGACAGGGTATCCAAACTGGTAATCAAAAGTCCAAAAATGTTCATCTGCAATTTCCTACTATATTTTACATCAATGATACAATATTTCCAACAATATTCATCTTGAACATTTGTAGTCTCCCCTTGTATTTGACAACATAGAAAACGATATTTCCAACAATCTCCCCCTTTGTCATTGATGGAACCCCTTTATTCAAATCTACAACAATCTTGTAATTACTCCCCTTGTCTTCAACTCTCCCTGTGTCTACAATTATTTCGTTGTCTGTAACTCTCCCCTTTTGGTATCAATGGAAAATGACTACTCCTCCTAAGCTTGTGCTTCTCCTCAAGCACTTAGAGATGAGATGAGGGGGATATTACTCCAACTTCCATCTTTGAAGTCTATTTCCAAAGGGTGCTAGTCCACATTAGGAATGTCACTCACTTCAATCTCCATGAATGAGGGAAAACGACTCTCACATGTGGTATCCAAATGCCTCATCCAAGGTGCATTATCTCCAAGAATGAATTATGCATGAAAGGTTGTGTGGATCCATAAAATATGCCTGCAAATGATGAAGACATCCACATCCCATCCTTCCAAGGTTGGTGCCAATCAAAATCAACCTCTAGATGTGTGAAGGTACCAAAGAGAGGGAAATTGTCAATCAAATCAGACCTCAAAATGTGGGAAACAATTAATCATAAATCTCCTCCAAGCTAGTGCTAGGGTCTCCAAGCAAGAAACAACCTCCAAATAAAGAAAAATAACCACCAACATAGGGTTTGACACCTGGAACCTCGTTAAAAGCAGTGCTACCATAAAAAATTCATGAACTAAGGTGCAAGAAACCATGAAACCCCACACATGGGAGGCCCAAAGTGCCTCAAAAGGCTGGCACTATAAAAGTGCAAGTACCTAAAAACTTGGTTGCTTCCATCATGAGCTCATCAATTACCATGGAAGGTGTCCAAAGGCTACCACATAAGCTCAAATGTGCGGTAGAATAAGTCAAACCAACTCATAAAGAAAAACGACCTCAATATGTGTGTACATGCCATGCCACCAACGAGCTAGGGTTCCTCTTCAAGGGGTCATGCAATTTGTCCTCCCATTAGGGGAATTTTGAGGTCTAAAATGAGTCTCCTAAGAGATATAATAAAATATTTTGAGTTAGTCATTTTGTGGGGAAGGTATATTTACAACTTACCTTTTGCACTACAATTTATGTACCTATAGTTAAGTTAAAGTGAAAAGATGTGTACAAATAAAATTGATAAGATATTCTCTTCGATATCATTAGAAACATGGATATTTTTAAATACATAAATGTACTAAAATAAAGTACTCATAAAATAAAATAAAGTAAAATATTTTATTTTGAATTGTAAACTTAAATTAAACTTTTCTAAATAAACTCTAAGTTATACTTATTGCACCGAGTGAAATGAGGTGCTCTACAGTCCAGTATGGGGGAGATGTTCTAACGTGTATGTACCGTTACATCTAATAAAACGGAAAAAGTAATTTTTTTAATTAAAAAATAATTAAAAGAATTCATGTCGGCTAAAATATTATGAAAAGTAATTAAAAAATAGATATTTGTTTATAAAATAAAAACTTAAAACTTAAACCCGGATCTATAAATCAAGAGAGATCAAATTTCTTGAGTTTAAATTTAAAAAAAGAAATACACCTCAAGAAATTGGATCCCTCTCAGTGTTTGATAGATACAGATTTACATGGATCTATACTCGTATAAAATAATTCACATTAACAATTATTTAGTTTAAAATATATTTACCTATTCAATATAAAAACTTAATCTATATTAATTAACTAAATTTAATATTGCAAACATACACATATATACTTATACTTATTATAATATAATATATAAAATATAAAATATAAAATATATTATAATAAATATATAATGTAATATTTATTATAATATAATATATACTATATTTATTATAATAAATATAATAAAATATATATTATAACATAATATAATTTATATTATAATATATTTATAATACTACTTTATAATTACTTACATGTATATTATATTTAAGTTATGGATGGTATTACGTTTATCTTTTATTTATATTCAAAACTTAGGTGTTTGTAGTTATGGATGGTGCCATACCTATCTTTCTTAACTTAACATTTGAGTATAACATAACTTATTTCACCATATCTAAAACTACATGAGTCATGATTTCATTTTTTAACTACTTCCCTTGCACTCTGCTTTATTTTTGTTGGTTCATGGATTTGCTCAAATAGAGCTGTAAGCTTATATTGGAACTATGCCAACCTGGAGCCAACCCCAAGATGGAAGCTTCAACCAATCCACTATTGGACTTCAGGTGCATTACAAACTCCAAAGCTTCCCGCTGCGTCGTCAATCTTTGTTGAAACAACATTAATTGAATACGATGGAGCCATCCGAGCAACAACTGTAGATTCTGCATTACCAACAGTCTCAGTTGAACTAGTTTACATTGAAGTTTCGAAAGCCGTACCCTTATTATAAGTAGATCCTGTATTCCCAACCTTTCTTGTTTAACCATTTTTTATTTTATGTTTGATTTTTGATTTTTGAATTTTATTTTTGTACTTTAAAGTACTTTAAGAATACTATGTATCATATATATTTTATTCAAAAGTAATTTATGAATACCTTTTTTATTATGAGTGTGATTAACTATGAATTTTTATCCATCATTTAGAATTTAACAAGTAAACAACTTTAACTCAAGCTATGCCACCTCAACCATAATGGATGATATCATTCTATAAAATTTGATTGGTTCTTATAAAGTTGTTTTTGATAATACATTTTTTGTTTTGAGGTCCATCTTTGCCCTCAAAATTCCCCTAGTGAAGGCGTTAAATATGTCAGATAAGTGTCAAACCATATATCCATAAATAAGAGAGTTAAAACATCCACTTGCTAGAGTTAGTCCACATGCCCCATATATAAAGCATTGTCATAATCCCACATCTTAAAGACCATTAACGATTTTCTTCTTTCTAAAAAAATTCATTTTTTAATCTTTTTTTCACTTCCTGCAAATGTTTAGAAATGGAAGCTTGACATTCCTCATCTTTTCTTTGACATTGTCTTTTGATTTCCTTCCCAGCTTCCTTCAAGTTTTCATTAAGTCGTACCCTAATTTTCTTCTTCCCCACAACTTAATTTTTCAAGAGAAGCTTGGAATTATCTGTCCCATATGACATCTTTCTCCTTTGACTTCATTGAGTATGTATACATCGCTTGAGGCTCTGTTTGCATTTGCCACTAATATTCTTGAAGATGATTTCCTTATCTTACATCCTTTAGAATGAAATGTGAGGTTGTAACCTTGATCACACATTTGAATGACACTTAGAAGATTATGTTTTAACCCTTCAACATATAATACATTCTATGTTTTAGTCTTTTCATCATCAAGACTAACGATACCTTTTCCAACTATCCTTGCAGAAGCATTATCCCCAAAAGTATAATTTCCTTCTTTTTCCTTTTTTAAGGTGAGAAAATTGGTCTGATCCCCTGTCATGTGTTTTGAAGATCCAATGTCAATGTACCATTGGTTCCCTTTATCTTGAAACACCCACATTCTTCCTTCTCGTGTTCCTTTTGCTTCCAAACCTTAAAGTATTTATGTTTACAAGAACATATTATTCCCTATATGGTTTAGGAGATCCTACCCTACTTCTTCTACAATAACTATGTGCCCAAAGTTATTGCACTTATAGCATTCAATATTGTAATCAGGTAGGAGAGCAAATGTGTTGTAGTTTCTGTCAACAAACCCATAAGAACTTATGGTTTTGTTGCTCATATAATCATCCTTTGATGTCTTGTAAGGACCTCTATTTCTATTTCTCACATGGTCACAACTTCTTGCATAAGCTCTACAATCTATAGCTTTATGACCAAAATTATTACAAGCAAAACAACAACCAAAGAGGATATTTTAGTACCGAGGTGTGAAAGGTCGTTTTGGTGGAACAAATCTTCTAAACTCATTCTTGTTGTTATTATGAGAAGAATCAGGTTGTTGTTGGTTATCATTTCCTTGACTGCTTATTTTATTGTTGATGGAGCCTTTGAGAACATTGGCATAACTTTTAGGCTTTTCTTCATTTTCCTTGCTTGCACCTTATTAAGGGATCTTATAATTCCGATCACAGCCAAGATGGTGACCTTTGGTAATTGAGAATCTCATTCAAATATTCAGTGCTCTTGAAACTTCTGTGTAATTGAGCATTTGACTTTTTCCAATTCCTTTCTTAATGAGACAACTTCTGATTCCATCTTCTCACAAATTTCTTCCTTTTCTTTGAGATGAATTCTCACTACTCCTTCTATCCTTTTTGCCTCTTCTAATTGAGACTTTAGGCTGATAATTGTCTTTTCTGTTTCATCAAGATCACAATCCTTCTTTTCATGTTTACGCAATTACTCCTTATTCTTTATAATTTTCTTAAGTTTGTCTATTTGAGTCTTGTTTTAATGTCTTCTCATTTTGAATCTCAATCCTTCTATTCATGTTTTTGCAATTACTCCTTATTCTTTATAATTTTCTTAAGTTTGTCTATTTTGAGTCTTGTTTTAATGTCTTCTCATTTTGAATGTGACTTTTCTTTCTGATCATCTTCATTTTCTTCATGAACAAACTTTGTATCCAATTCTCCATGAATATTTTCTTTTTATGAATCTAACTTTTTTGTTTGATTATCTTCATTTTCTTCATCAACAGACTTTGTATACATTGCCATGAAGGAAGGTTATTCTTTATAAATATTTTGTATCTTGTTCCAAATCTCTTTAGCTGATGTGCACTACTTTGCCTCGACAATAAAAAAATATGATAGGCCACTCAATATGGCATCATTTTCCTTTCAATTGTTTTCACTAAGTGTCTTTCTAGTCTTATTTGCTGGTGGTGTTTTTGGAGCTGTATAACCAGTTACAATTGATTTCCAAATATCAAACCCAAGATCCCTTAGATATGTTTGCATCCTTATTCTCCATAATGTATAGTTTGTTCCATCAAACAATGGATCCCTGTTTTTGTAGAGACCTTCCTGGTGGTCCATGTGTGCTCCCGAGATATACCTTCCAATGGTTAGATTGTTTCTAAAGGAACCTACTCTGATACCAATTGTTGAACTTATGCTTATACTGAGTGGGGGGGGGTGAATCAATATAAGATAATTTTCTTTTAGTAAGCATTCATTAATAATTCATTAAATTCAAAACAGTAAATACAAAAACTCAAATCACAATACACAAAATTTAAAATGGAAACCCTTTTGGGAGAAAACCACAAAATCTTATCTTTATACATTCATGTAGGAACAAACCTACTATTACAGAGTTTGTAGGTACCAACCTACTAGAGACAACGACCCCCTTTACTGAGCTCCAAGAATCAAGATCTATAGGCACCAACCTACTGTCAGAATATTCTCACCATCTTATTTTTGTTTTGCATGATTTGCATTCATTTTGCATGCATGCATGAATTCCGTGCAGCACTCCATGCATCCTTGCATTAGCAGTTGAGTCTCCTAGCACCTAGTCCTTAATTCCCCCCCAAAGCTTGTTTTTGGTCATCATTATCCCTCCTATACACTCAGAGCACCTTGGTTACATCACTGAAGTCCAAATTCACCCTCATGCATGATTTTGGGATTTAGCACAATGACTTCCATGATTTAGGGCACCTTGTCCCCTTGATTTCCTAGTTAACTGACTGTTACACCTAGTTTCACTGCTACTGAGTGTAGGAGCACCTATTTTGACCACTACAAGTCAGTATTTCACCCCCTTGGAGTCAACTCCCCTATTTGGGTGCCCACATGATTCAATTATGCTCAGGTCTATCTCAGTTAATTGATTATTCATCATTGGTGTCCACTGAACCTTATCGGGAGATGGTTCCACTGAAAACTAAGCCTAGACTTGAGGTGAATTCGAATCCTTCCATGAGTATTGAATTCGTTGTTACACCTAAATATTGTCATCATGAGTCCCATGTTAACTCGGTGCCTCAATCCCTGAAGTTCTCTTGATCAAGAAGTTATGTACAACTAGTTGATTCCCTTTCTCCAAAACCTCTAGTTGGGCCGACGCATGTTGTATTTGAGCAAGAAGCGCCCAACTAGGTTCGGCGCATAGTGTATTCTGCCCAACTACACCAGTGGCGCATATTGTCTTTGTGCAGCCTGCGTTTCCCCTCTTAGGCGTTGGTTGTCTTCATGCAACTTGCGTCGGGGTTGGTTAATTTGGATAAAGGTGGCTTGCGAGCGATTTATAGAAATTGGATGAGGTGGACCCTATCCCTAAATCCTAGGTGAGCTGTCCTATGGTTCCCTAACCTCAAGGGAGGATCCCTTAGTCCTCTCCCCATGATCCTTAACCTACTCTATTCACTTGATCCTATAAATACAAAGCTCCTCTCCATTCCAAAGGGAGGAAGTATATAGCACTTACATGCTGGTGGAATTAGCCTAGGTGATCCCTATCCATCTCTTGGGAGGCTTACATTTCTTTTGGAGGCTTTGGCTTGGCTTGTTGGAGGAGGATTGCAGCGTTAAGGCTTGGGTTGTAATCATCTCTCTACTTTGTATTTCCCTCTATTTATACAGTAATATAAAATCTTTCCATAAATGTTATTGTGTTGATAATGTTTATAGTTTACTTCCTTAACTGTTTACTTATATCAGTTAGTGTTTAGACATGTTTTACTACTTGTATTGTTTCCACATGTTTTGACAGGTCTTGCAGCTACGGATCTGACGACCGCGAAACTTTGAGCAATAACAAGGAGAAAGATATACAAATCTGAAGGTAATATGCGTAATTACTTGATCTCTAATTTGATCTAGGGAAGTAGCTTTATGTTTTGTCTTTATTTGTTCTAGATTCGCATTGAACTAGGGAGATCTGGCTCGCGTCCGTTCGAGTAGACTGTGCAATAACAAATTTGGTGACCATACTGGGGATTATGTTTGTTTTGATTTCAACTTTGGATGTGTTATTCTTTGATTTCTTAATGAGCCATTGATTTGCCTCTTGAGCCTATTTTCACCATCATATTCTTTTATTTAAGAGTTTGCTGGATTTCTCTGGGTCTGTTAAACCATCTTCAATCCATTCATTTAGTCATTTGTTTGAAGATTTCTCATTTTTTACATTGAGTTATTCGCCCGATGCACTTGTGTTGTGCATCCAGTGCATCTGTTTATCCAGAGCGCAATTTTCTTTTGGGCATATTGCGCCACCAACGCGTTTGCCAATCTGATAGTTTGCGCCGCCGGCGCTTAACCCCTGCACACAACCTACGCCGGGCGCTCCGCCCTTGACCATAGCCTGCGCTGAGATTTCCAACTTGATGCTTGGGTTTTTTTCTCCAAACTTTTGATTTCTGGGTTGATCAACAGACATCTCTGCACTGTATCTTCCAGGCAAAGGTCCTTTTATTCAACATTATTTGATTTGGTTCGTTTATGTTGGTTTTTGGGTCGTTTTGGTCAAGTGAGAGTTTGATTGAAGTGGTGGGGAATTTCAATCCCCCACGGTCATCCCCTCCATCTTGTTCTTCCCAATCACCTCACTGGATCTATCCAACATACTAGATCCACTTCCAAACCATTTTCAAGTTTAGTTATCATTTGATTGTTTTTGAGTGATTTTTTGTCTTTAGGCCATTGGAGTGCTTGTCATTTTTTTGAGAATTTCTGAGTGATTAGAGTGCTGCAAGTAATCTCTTCTTTTCGGCCATTTACATTTAAAAGCATTATTATTATCAGGTTTGTCTTGGTATATACATTGGAAAAATAAAAAAGTGCTTTGTTTTTACCATTTTCAAATTCATTTGAGAATTGTTGTATAAATTGGTTCATGCACTGGAATTTATCATTCATTGATCTTTTGGAAAGTTTGAAAAGGAAATTAATTGTTTGTGTTTTTCATGAATTATGAGTCACTCATCTTCTTGAAAAATCCAAGTAAAGTCAAATTTTTGCAAAGTGATTCCAAAGCTTGAAGGAGTTATATGCATTTTTGGTTTTTGTATGCTTTTAGGCCATCATTGTGAAAATTGAAGAGTTAGTGTGCTCTAAGTAGAGATTCTCCCTTTTTTCATCATTTAGTTCTGTTCTAATTGAAAAAGACAAAAAGAAAACATTTGATTTGGATTTGATGTGTTGTTGATTTTTATGTTTTGCTTGAAAAACGGAAAAGAGTGCTTTCATTATCATTTTTGGTAGATTTGGAGTTTTGTTGAAATTTACTGTTTTGTGAGACCATTGGAAAAAATTTCCCCTTCCCGTACATAGATTTCATCGAAAGAAAGAGTGCATTTTCATGTAGTTAGGGTACATTATGTTTACATTTATGTACTCACCTCATGCATTCTCCTAACCGTCCAGATAAAATTTACCAATAGAACTAGGTTAAACTTTACTAGTAACTTGTGTGCTAAGTTAGAGACGTGTTCCGACATTGTAAAACGTGGGATCCGTCGTTACTTTCCTGCACTGCATCCCATGGGAACTGTAGTTCTTCCACGTACCAACCGGTATATCAAAGGCTCTTTCACATACCAACAAGTATATCGAAGGATCTTTCACGTACCCTAGGGTATATCGAAAGGAACTTCACGTACTCGGTAGTATATCGAAAGGCACTTCACGTACTTGGTAGTATATCTGAAGGCTCTTGTCGTACGGTTGTGTATTAAACAACACCACTACGGATTTGAGCTCCCACGTACCTTGAGTATATCGGGAGACACTCCTAGGATTCCTGATACCAACTGAGCTAACCATTTGGCCGTCTTGGCAGAGCAATACACCGAGAACAACACTCGGGGAGCTAGATAGCACGTACTATTAGGTAGTCGGGTTATATGGTCAGGGGTACAGTCCTAATCCTCCCTGGTTAGTGCTATGAAATATTGGGTCGAGTATAACTATTAGACCCTGGAGTATATCGCGAGTTGTGAAGCCTTGAAAATCCTATGAGGTTCCAGACTTTTGAATCCACACCTATCACATAAGTTTGCTTGCAGCCTTAGTTTAAATAGATTTTTCTGGATTGATTTTCTTTTGTTTAGAATACACTTAGGAGAAATTTTGGTTCGGTCATTCTGGCTGAACAACCTTTGAGAAGGTCTCGCATAATTTTAAATTTACGCCCGAATATCCCCTTAATCAAGAGGTAATTTTGAGGGTAAGCATGGACCCACAAGTCATGGTCGTGTCACCTGAAGCAGAAAACTCCACTATGGAATCCAGAGCGAATATATTTCCTCCTAATTCACCAACCTCTAACCCATCAAGGGATGAAGAGGTGGAGCCTTCCACCACGTGATGCCAGGAGAGTCCGGATCTATAGAATGGTTAAATCCATCTTAGGACGACCCTGTATCCACCGCATTCGGTTCGTCTACATCCTTTTGGGACACCTCTCTAGGGAAACAATGGGCTCACTTGGCTATCGATACGGGCACCGAAACTTCCCCTCTTTGGGCTCCTCATGCCTAGCGTTTGGCTCCAGTCTATGAACTCATGGACCAACTATGCCAACGTGGTGACGACATTCGGTGTCAAAGTCTCTCATGGAGAAGAAACATCCCAGAAACGCAAATGTTTCAATATACTCCCATTCGTTCATTATCTCCTGCGTCACCAGAAACACCCGTACATAACGTGACCACCTAGGAACCTGGTCAACCCTCATTTCCTACAAGTACACCTCTTCATCAAGAGATCAGTTCCATATCCCAAATGGCTCAACCTGTTGAAGGACAACAATCCAACACTCTGGCTACCACTACGGGAACATTAACCATTCCTCCCCCACCCCAAAACGTGCGGGGATGATACTCTTTACCTCCTAATTTTATTACAAGTAGTGTTCCTCCAATAGTAAGTTGTCAACAACCCATTTTGAGTCAACCATCCATTAGTGGTCAACACATTGTTACTGGGGGGAAACCCCCGTTCCCTAGCCATAGTATGAGTGGAGGACTACCAATTGGTCATTCCCTTGGAAACTCTTTACCCGTTGTGGGATCCACCATGGGATTACATCATGGTGGGGGACCATCCAACCCAACTCAACCACCATGGAGTCAAGCGTATCCAGGTAATTTTAACCCTGTGTCGGGACAATTCAATCCCGGAAACGTACTCTACGGGATACCTTATCCCGGAAACCCATACACTCCATGGGTACATTTTCATGTTGCACCAATTGGATCCCCACCAAATTTTCCTCATGTCCCACCACCCCCACTACCGTCTGGTGCACCTCCTTACAGAGGGGGCGGCCTTCCACATCATGGTGGCGGTGGAGGCCCACCCCATTCCGGAGGAGGAGTCCCACCCCATTCTGGAGGTGGAGGCCCCCCTTATTCCCGTGGAGGCGGAGGACCACCACCTTCTGGTGGAGGAGGAACACCACCTTCTGGCGGTGGAGGGCCCCCACCTTATGGAGGAGTACCACCACCTTCTGGTGGCGGTGGACCCCCACCCTATGGAGGAGGACCACCGCCTTCTGGCAGCGGCGGACCCCCACCCTATGGAGAAGGAACACCACCTTCTGGCGGTGGAGGGCCCCCACCTTATGGAGGTGGACCACCACCTCCTGGAGTTGGTGGCCAACCCTATTCCAGCAGTGGAGGTCGTGGCCCACCCTTTTCTAGTAGCAAAGGAGGAGGATCCCCACCTCCTAGTGGAGGCCCACCTTATTCCGGTGGTGGACCACCCTATTATGGTAGTGGACCTACATACGGTCCACCATCCAACCCTGGAGGCCCACCCAATTATGTCTAATTCCTGTCGGGAACACCTTATAATCAATAGATTCAAGGTCCTACTGGTCCATATATGCCATATCAATACTACTAGTATCTGCAGCTGAACCAACAATTGCCATTTTTGGCTACTTTGGTCCTACCCGACTTGTCTCATCTAACTAACGATCCCATCTTACACGGTTATAATTGGCCACCCATTCCGGTCAAGCTTCCATCTGATATTCCAAAATTTGATGGAAAACCTGGTGAGGAATCAAAAAACCATGTGATGACTTACCATTTGTGGTGCCCATCCAATTCCTTGATGGACGACTCGATCCATCTAAGGTTGTTTCAAAAGACCCTCATTGACCCAACTGCTAAGTGGTATATCGAATTACCATAGTACTCCTTTCCCTATTTCCACTCTCTTTCTATGTCCTTCCTGACTCATTTCCAGTTACCCATACGCTACGAAACTAGTACAGACCTACTGACTTCGCTTCGTCAAACCACTGCAACTCATATTTTTGATCATATCCATGAGTGGCGAAGGAGACGACGTCTCATCAAGGATCCTATTCCAGACCAACTCTTAGCTGACTGGTTCACAGAGTCTCTTTTACCCACCGTAGCTCGAGACATGGCCATGGGAGGGCCCGTCACTAAGGAACATGCTATTTCCTGTGCCCATTACTTAGACCTTGTCTATGCTCAATCTGGCACATTGTATGACATTGTTCCTGATGCACCCTGCCCTACATATGACCCTGCAAAACCACCTAAGGTACCTCAGGCCGACGACATTATCGGTTCCCTTAACTCCCAGCCTTCTACTCAAACTGGTGGATCGTCGAACCTCCATGGTTCTTCCCCATCCCCACCATAGGCTGGCAGCAGCACCACCAAGTCACCCACTCCTGCTTCCACCGAGGAGGTGAATTATATTCAATCAAATATACCTCAAAAGTCCGGTGGAAAGAAGAAAAACAAAGGTAAACCCAAGAAATCTTCCACCCAGTAGGAGCAATAGAACACCCTTGAAGACACCAAACAGAAGAGGAAGCTAAAGTATCATTGTTCACTGTGTGGTGGTGACCATTTCTCCAAGGAATGTCCCCGCCAAGATGAATTGCAGAATTTTCTCAAGGGAAACCCCACTCCTGCAGTTCTCAATGATCCCTTCCCCACTCAGAACCAACAATTGATCGCTCAACCCTCTCCTTCTCATGGAGAGGCACCCTCCACCGTGCATGTTCTCATGATGCGTAGTGAGACGGTTAACCTGAAAACACGATTGCGTTCATATGAATCGGTCCCTCCGAAGGAACCAATTGGAAGTAATACTGGAAAATATTCCACTTCTATTCCCGATGTTACCGTACCACAAGCTCCTCTCACCATTGAGAAGCCTTATTTAGAGTCAGTATTGCGTCCACCTAAGAGCACGATTCAAAAAGCAGTTTTCAATCCTAATGCTCGGGAAGCTCAGAACTACAACATTGTAGAGGAATTGGCACAAGCTCCTTGTACCATGTCGATGCTAAAGGTCTTACAGAATTGTCCCAACCAACGCAAGACTCTTCTTGCTACCATTGGTGCGATAGAGCCGGATTCCTCGAATACAATCATGTTTTGACTTGAGTACTTTAAATCGAGGATTTCCCACCAGCTAGCATTCCAAGTTGCTGTGAAAGTTGTCGAGAAGTCAGTCCATCGTACTGTACTATATGAAGGCGCTTCTACCTCGGTCATGTTTCTATATTGTTGGCGATCCATTGGTTCTACCGAGTTAAACCATTCTCCCACTACCCTGAAAGCATTCGACGTTCATGGCTTTCAACCCCATGGGCTACTAAAAGCCTTAGCAGTAGAGTTGGGGGTTAAGACTGCAACCATTAACATGGAAGTGCTCGTAGCCCCTTTGGATTATAATCTCTTACTTGGTCGTAATTGGTTTTATGCCATGACTGCGGTCGCATCATCTGTCTTCCGCATTGTACAATTCCCCCACCAAGGTCGAATTGTCACTATCGACCAACTGGACTTATGTACACCGGACACCGCAGCTCATCCTGGCGATAATGTCTCATTACTTGGACAATCTTTGCAGCTATATGAGAGCGTGGGGGTTGGCCTCATAAAGGATTCATCTCTTATGGGTGTCTTTCCAACCCCGGATCCCCCTAACCATGTTGCCACGGTGAACATGATATCCTCCGCGATTCCATATTTTCCCAACTCTACTGATCAATGCCTCGTACCCGATGAATCCACCATGCATTTGATTGGAGATACCATGCCTCTTTCACCTGCTGAAATCACTGATGAGGCTATCCAGTCAGCACCCTAGGACCACTTGGCTGTGGCCTCTACATATTGTTCTCTACAGCGGACGTCATCCTTACCAGATCCTCTGCTTCGGATTTTCAATTCCGACGAGTCCATTATGAATATTATGAGTGTGGATGACCCTCTATGGGAAGATCTCCACCATCGATCATATTTCCTACCCCCATTGGATTCTGTGGAGAACAACATCACCACCATTTTCACAATGGATGTCTATCCTTGCCCCCAGTCACTGATACTCACATGTCATATAGTCACTGAGGGAAACCTAGCAAACATTGAACCCACCATTCCAGTTGACATCTCGGTTACCCTTGGTGTCATGGAACATATTCATTTAGGCCAAACTATTCTCCCGAAGAGATCACTACTTTCACAGCCTTATTCAATAAATTCCACGATGTATTCGCTTGGACCTACGAGGAGATGCCTGGGATCGATCCAACCATCATTTCGCATGAGATTAAAACTTATCCCGATGCTAAACCAGTCCGTCAAAATTTATGATCGGTACACCCTCGAAAAACTGCGACAGTCAAAGAAGAAATTGAAAAGCTCTTGAAGGCTGGCTTCATCTACCATGTTCCGTTAACATAATGGGTCTCGAATGTCATCCCTGTGGCTAAGAAGCAGGGCACCATCCGAGTCTACGTCGATTATCGGGATCTGAACAAGGCTTGTCCTAAGGACAACTACCCCACTCCCTTCATCGATCAGATCAATGACAATTGTGCCGGAAGTGTCATCTTCTCATTCATGGATGGCTTTTCTGGTTACAACCAGATTGAGATCCGCCTGGACGAACAACATAAGACCGCTTTAATATTCCCCTGGGGTACGTTTGCATATCATAAACTCCCTTTTGGTCTTAAAAATGCTGGTGCCACATTCCAACGGTCCATGTCGTACACTTTTCATGATGTGAAGGACTTTGTGGAACCCTATCTTGACGATCTCCCTGCCCATTCACAACAGCACGAGTTCCACATCGACCATCTGATGACAATATTCCTCAGATGCAGATGGTATACCATCCATCTGAATCCTCAAAAGTATATTTTCTGCGTTGAGTCTGGATGCCTCCTAGGTTTTATCATTTCAAAAGACGGGATCCGCATTGATCCCTTGAAGGTGGAAGCCATTGTCGCTCTCCCACCTCCTATTGACATTACAGAACTACAAAGTCTGCAAGGGAAGGCAACTTACCTATGACGTTTTGTCTGTAATTTCACTCAGAAGACATAGGGCTATATGTGACTACTGAAGAAGGACGTCCCATTCATATGGGATGACCAAGCGCAACAATCCTTCGACAGTATAAAACATGCCATTACCCATGCCCCTATACTCCAACCGCCCAATTACTACAAGGATTATATCCTTTATCTTTCTGCTTCTGTCACCACGATAGCCATGGTCTTGGTCCAGGAGGACACCAATGCCTAGGAACATGTGATTTACGACCTCAGTAAGGGTCTTATTGACTCCTAAACCCGTTACTCACATGTGGAGAAGCTCGCTCTCGCGGAAGTCATTGTCGTCCAAAAGTTCTATCATTACATACTGCTCCGCACCACCACCATTATCGTCGACTCGAACCCCATGTACCACGTTCTTACACGTCAAGTACTTGGGGGAAATTATTCACGCTAGATTGTGATACTTCAGGAATTCCATCTCCTCTTCGAGAAGGCCAAGTCAAAGAAATCTTTGGTGTTCGTCGAGCTCATTTGTGATCTTCTTGTGTTGATTTAAGATCTGATCCCAATGATTCTCTTCCATGTGAGTTGTTGTTCCTTATTAGCATGTCAGACCCATGGTATGGAGATATTACCTTATATCTTCAAACCCAACGATTCAACCCCCAACTGTCTCGGGACAATCGTCGTCGTATACGCCACCACGCCAAGTATTACTTGATCATTAGCGATACCTTGTATCGTTGTGGTGTTGATTTTGTTCTTTGACATTGTCTGACACATGAGGAGGCTGAACACGTCTTGAATGACTGTCACACTGGGGCTTGTGGCAGTCATCTCTCTAGGATGGATACGACCCAGAAGATACTACACGCGGGATATTACTGGCCATCCACATTTAAAGATTGCATTGAGGTCGTTAAGAAATGTCCCCCATGCCAACATTTTCAAACGAAAAAGTGCTCCCACCCAGCCCCTTTACACCCGGTTATTGCCATTGCCCCCTTTGCAAAATAAGGCATAGATTTCATGAACTGTAAGCCTACCTCGACTGGGGGGCATGGTTACGTCATAGTAGCCATGGATTATTTTACTAAATGGGCCAAGGCTATGCCTACATACAACTAAGACGGAAAAACCGCTGCACTCTTCATGTTTAACCATGTCATTGCACGGTTCAAAGTTCCACAAGCCATAGTCACCGATCATGGATCTCACTTCTAGAACCATATGGTAGAAGAATTGAGCCCCAGATTGGGTTTTTGTCACAAAAACTCAACCCCTTATTACCCACAGTCCAATGGACAAGCAGAGGCCATTAACAAGGTCTTGAAAACCATGATCCAACGCATGGTGGGTACACACAAGTCAAACTGGCATAACGTGCTCTTTTCCGCACTATGGGCATACCGGACCTCCATCAAGATTGCCACCGTATTTACACCTTTCCAATTAGTCTACGGATTGGAGGAATTCCTACCCATAGAGTGCGAGATTCCATCTCTCAAACTCGGAGTTGAACTTCTTCCGAACACCACTACCGAGGAAGAATGCTTCCTATACCTAGAGAAACTCAACGAGACCTTCCGCGATGCTGCTCTTGACAATAAGGCACATAATAAATGCATCAAAGCTCAGTATGATAGGTCAGTTAAACCTCGTGTCTTCAATGAGGGTGATTTGGTCTTCACATATGACCACAAGCACGATAAGCTTGAGGCAGGTAAGTTTGAGTCCATGTGGCATGGGCCCTACATTGTGAAACATGTTCTAGAGAAGGGAGCCTACGTACTAGAGGATTATGATGGGATATATTTGGGACAGCCTTGCAATGGGCTCTACCTGAAGAGGTACTATTCCCAAGTCTTTCACGCATAGGTATATTGTATACACTGGACATGGTGTGTGTTTTGTGTGGTGTGACGCTTTGTTTTAGTGTGTCTGGATTTTGTTTCCCTACTTATACCATGTTCTGTCTGCCTGTGCAGATGGAAACCTGCTATGGATTTGTAGATGGCGCTAGATGGCATACCTGTAACCTTGCTTCGACAGCTTGGGTACTTTATTCCCCCACCGGAGAGCTTATCAACTCAGGAGGAAGTTGTCTAGGATATGAGACCAATAACGCCGCAGAATACCAGGAAGTGATTGGAACCTTAACCGACGCTCTTTCCTTGGGTATGAGCCACATTGTCATCCATCTGGATTCATAACTAGTGGTTTCTCATCTGCGCTATCCGCGACCCCACTTTGCTCCGTCTCTTTCGACGAGTTTTTCTCCTAGAAAGGTCCTTTGAATTTGTTCAATACGTGCACATTCCACGAGATATGAACACGGTTGCTGACCTGAGGGCCAATTTAATTATGGATTGGTACATTGCACACACATAAGATATCCATAAAATACAAAAAAATACATAACATGTAAATTATCCATTGTATAAGCAAAACATCTAAACCAGATCCCATTAATCACCAATAGAACACAAGATGTATAAAACCGCCAATAATGTCTGTATATATAAAAATCAGTACAAAGTACAAAAACGGTAGTGCTGATACAAAAGTATGAAGCATGCTCGATTTCAGTAAGAATCATCTCTACAAAATCTGTAGCTCATACGCTTTCAGTATACATATAACACATGCGCCTAATCCATAGGATACGCATAGTATCAGACCACGACCCTTGCCACTTTCCAAAGCAGCGTGCCGAAACGTAATGATACCACGACCGTCAGCTTTTGGTAGCGATAGGGCAAGTCATGGACACCCGGCTCTTGAATGTCCAAAGTCATCCTCTGGTACCGCCCCTCTCCGTGCAAGAGGAGAGACTCCAAGTGGTCGCACTGGACCCATGTATGCAAGAAATAGGTAAGAAGTCATCAACACTACACCAAAAAAATTATAAATACATAAAATTAAAAAAACACAGCAGTAGTTGTTCTTACCGATATTGTCCCACTGTGCTCCCTCGGGAAGCACCAAGTCTAGGTACCCTCTGAAGTCTGTCCCATGGTATGGATAGTCCTCCACCATGAGGATCTGTCCCCTTAGCCACGTGAAGAAACCTGTGCCGAAGCTGATGATTGGACCCTCGCCTCCATGGCGAGCCATCACCTCTAACCACCTAGTCATGTGGGGATCTTGTGCATCCCGGTCCTCAAAGTCTACTTGCGGGCGTAAGTGTGGCACCCGCTCCAACATGAAAGCTACCACCACGGAACCATAACTAAACTGCTTCAGCGCCCCACGCTGGCATTTGGTCAACTGATCACGGAGACTGGTGAGGAGCCCCTCACACTATTTTAACACAGTGGGATCCATACACTCCTTGGAGTACATCATCTGTGATTTGCTTTCCAGATGAGTAGATCGGCTTCCAACTACCCTCACAATGGTAAAAAGTACGGTATGAAGGGCCCAGTCTCGGACTTCCTTGATGGGAATCTTCCCAGTAGTCATCAACGTACCTGGAGTACACTAATGCTCGATCATGTCCTCAACAATACGATCACCACCTCGTGATCCAGTCAGGGACACAGGGTTTCCCCACTGGGACAACCCTGTCAAAAAATAGATGTCCTCGACATCTATGGTCAACGTGTGCTCACCAATCTGGAAATGCTGCTGTACTGGGTCCCAGCATTGGACCAGGTATGTTAAGAAAGGTACTTGGGACCTCATCCCCAGAACTCGGAAATACTTGAGAAAACCACGGTTTCTCAAGGCGGCAATACATTGCGGATCATTTTACGCTTCTGCATCAACTAGCTAATGCTCCCGTTCTCCCCACTCGAGAACCATTGTGGTCACTGCAAAACTGTCAAAAAGGCCATTTTGACACCGTTAGAACCTTCCCCTACCATCAAAAAACTTTTTTTTAGTTTGGATTTTGAATTTGGTATGGCGGTTTGTGCCGGTGCAGATCGTCCTTTCGAATAGTGTGCCACCGATGCAGAACACCCTTTCGAGTTATGCGCTAGTGCAGATCCCGAAAGGGTGACTTGCGCGGGCCCGTAAGTGCAAATCCCTTCACATAACAAGCTCAAAACTCACCTAAATGAAAGAAAAACCAAATTGTAATCCACTGGAAAGTTAAAAGGCCGAGTTTAGGGTTACCTATCACTGATGGCGTCCAAAATGATCGATCACAGCTCCTGAAATCAGCAAATGAAAAATGGCTCCACATGGCACTTTTCACCTCTCCAATTTGGTAAAAAGCAAATAGTAATTCTTTTTACTATTTACCCCTTTTTATATAGAAAAAGAGCATATTCCTTTTCTAATTTATTCAAAATGTGGGTTATTTTGCTATAGTTGGAATTATTTACACTCGGTTAAGCATTTTGACCTAGTTTCAAAGCTTGCAGGTGAAGTTAAGTACCTCATTGATACTGTTTTTTGCGGTTGTGGTATTTTCACCCATATTTTCAGGTATGAACAACTCATAGAGCGTCTTTTTGTTATTATTTTTCTCATTAAATTCAATTATTAATGACACCGAGCTAACTCTTTGTTCTTTCTCGTGCTCGTAAAATGATGAGAATAAGTCACCGAGTTATAGTTTATCACTTTTTTGGGCTCGTTAAACTCCCACTAAAAAGGAACCCCCCAGATTCTTTCTTTAAGCTCTTTTCAGCCTCTCTCAATACGAAAATATCGCCAAGCAAACTTGATACATTCACGCTTGTAAAAGTATTTGAATGATCGTCTTCCTACTGATAGTTTACCCCTTTTTCGGACCAGGGGGCACTACTTACGAAAAAGGAATACTCCAGCCAATTATGACTAGAAGAGTCCTCTCTCGCGTTGTTTTACCCTTTTCCAAGAGAAGAGGATAACTTTACGAAAAAGGACCTTTGGAGTCTTCTTTAGGTCTTTTCAGACTCTCTAAACATGAAATGACGTCAAGTTTACCTTCTATGGACTTGTTAAAATTCGACATTGAAGGGCCTGACATTGGACGAACCCATCCTCTCCTAGGTTTGTAAAACATTTGGGATTGGACTCATCCATGGGATGAGCTATACCGAGCATCTGTTTACCCTCCTCAAGCTCGTTAAAAAACAAATGAGGCATTCATCAGTCATGATGGGGAAAGAGGAAATATTTTGTGTTACACCATAATTCGTGAAGTACATAGTCGCTCTTGAACATGGAAATCATTTGCATTTTCATTCCATTCTTGGGTAATCCATTTGTCTTCGAGTCATACTGATTTCACGAGTCTTGTCACTCCTTTGGGTCATCCAAATAATGCTTCCACTATCAGTCGCATTGGGGGTTGGTATCATTCTCGCAACATCAATATTGCCAAGTCATGCCATGCCCATGTTCAAGAGATGTTCATTGCTCATCATCTGCAGTCAATACACCTTCCATCATGTCGGTCTACCTTGAGTCAGTCTTGCACATTACTCTCCTGTTCGATCCACTCCAAACATATGTTATCGAGTTTCGTGTCGTTGATGGGGGATTCATCATGGCCCTCCTTTGATAGATTCATCCTTTTTTACTTCAACACATCATCCGAGGACTGAATCTAGAAACCATTCAAGTACCTTGGGCATGCATGCCTCA
Organism: Larix kaempferi; assembly: GCA_027924585.1. Lineage (NCBI taxonomy): Eukaryota > Viridiplantae > Streptophyta > Pinopsida > Pinales > Pinaceae > Larix > Larix kaempferi. The sequence continues at coordinate 34,318,206 of BSBM01000001.1, read as the reverse complement.
ATGGCAGGTTACCTCGCTTTCAACAGGGGTTTACATCATTGACTCTTGATTGAAATATTTCATCGAGTGTTCGACCTCAACTCATTTATTCATGGCCGGTGATATGTATTGTGGTACCTTGGATATCATAGACATTAATAATGATTTCCCTCGCACTTGTTAATGGTATACATCAATAACCGGTAATCAAGTGGTTTCTACCATGTTCGACTCCAAAACATTGTAATCACATGGATGGATTCGTATCACTGCGGGATTGGCTTGAAGACCCTAGGGAAATAATATTCTACCTAGGTTGCGATGGATATTGTTTGAGTCATATTACACGGATCCACTTTATATTGGTCGTGGTTGTGTTATCATCTCATCATGGATCTATGATTGTGTCTAGTAGCCATGATTTTGTTCACTCGGTCTTTACTACCATGGATATGCAATGTACTGGTCAACATCCAGATTTTGAATCATGTGATACTTGTATCTAAGAGTTAGTTGTACTGCAACAACATCCTCCAACCAGCAAGTCCTTTCCATCCATCTTTCAAAGCACTTCACCTGTCTTGTTTTTCCAGCTTCATGCTTTGGGGGGCATTATGTTACACCTAAATCTCGTCATCATGAGCCCCATGTTGACTCAGTGCCTCAATCCCTGAAGTTCCTTTGATCAAGAAGTTATGTAGAGCAAGTTTATTCCCTTTGTACACAACCTCTAGTTGGGCCGACGCATGCTGTCTTTGAGCAAGAAGCACCCAACTAGGTTTGACGCATAGTGTATTCTTCCCAACTACACCAGTGGCGCATATTGTCTTTGTGCAGCCTGCGTTTCCCTTCTCAGGCACTGGTTGTATTCATGCAACTTGCGTCGGGATTGGTTAATTTGGATAAATGTGGCTTTCGAGCGATTTCTAGAACTTGGATGAGGTGGATCCCTATCCCTAACTCCTAGGTGAGCTGTCCTATGGTTCCCTAAACTCAAGGGAGGATCCCTTAGTCCTCTCCCCATGATCCTTAACCTACTCTATCCACTTGATCCTATAAATACAAAGCTCCTCTCCATTCCAAAGGGAGGAATTCTATAGCACTTACATGATAGTGGAATGCTGACGGTCGGGCTATCATTACGTTTCGGCACGCTGCTCCGGAAAGTGGCGAGGGCCGTGGTATGCTACCATGCGCATCATAGGGATTAGGCGCATGTTTTATATGTATACTGAAATATTATGAGCTTCATATTTTGTAGAGATGACTCTTACTGAAAGCTAGCATGCTTCATACTTTTGTATCAGCACTACCGTTTTTGTACTTTGTACTGATTTATATATATACAGACACTATTGGCGGTTTTATACATCTTTTGTTCTATTGGTGATTAATTGGATCTTGTTTACATGTTTTGCTTATACAATGGATAATTTACATGTTATGTCTGAGATTTGTTATTGGAAAATCTACTCGAGCGGACGTGAGCCAGATATCCCTAGTTCAATGCGAATCTAGAACAAATAAAGATAGAACATAAAGCTACTTCCCTAGATCAGATTAGAGATCGAGTAATTAGATGTATTACCTTCATATTTGTAGATCTTTCTCCTCGTTATTGCTCCAAGCTCCGCAGTCGTAAGATCCATAGCTGCAAGACCTGTCATAACATGTGGAAACAATACAAGCAGTAAAACACGTCTAAACACTAACTGATCTAAGTAAACAGTTAAGGAAGTAAACTATAAACATTATCAACACAATAAAATTTATGGAAAGAGTTTATATTACTGTATAAATAGAGGGAAATACAAAGTAGAGAGATGATTACAACCCAAGCCTTAACATTGCAATCCTCCTCCAACAAGCCAAGCCAAAGCCTCCAAAGGAAATGTAAGCCTCCCAAGAGATGGATAGGGATCACCTAGGCTAATTCTACTAGCATGTAAGTGCTATAGACTTCCTCCCTTTGGAATGGAGAGGATATTTTTATTTATAGGATCAAGTGGATAGAGTAGGTTGAGGATCATGGGGATAGGACTAAGGGATCCTCCCTTGAGGTTAGGGAACTATAGGAAAACTCACCTAGGAGTTAGGGTAGGAATCCACCTCATCCAAGTTCTATAAATCGCTCGAAATCCACCTTTATCCAAATTGACCAACCCCGGCGCAATTTGCATGAAGAAAACCAATGCCCGAGAAAAGAAACACAGGCTGCACAAAGACAATATGCGCCACTGACACAGTCGGGCAGAATACACTATGTGCCAGACCTAGTTGGGTGCTTCTTGCTCAAAGAAAACATGTGCTGACCCAACTAGAGGTTGTGGACAAAGGGAATCAAATTGCTCTACATAAATTCTTGATCAAGGGAACTTCAGCGATTAAGACACTTAGTTAACATGGGACTCATGATGACAAGATTTAGGTGTAACATTCATTCTATTGTAACACTTTTTGATTTCCAGCTTACAATTGATTAATGTATCAACATCAGTTTTTCATATGTGTTTCAGTTTTATGAGTGAATTGATCCATGTTTCTGTTTAATTCTTATTAGTAATAACAGTGTGAAATTGTGAGGTTTGTTCAATCTTAGTGATCTACCTCTATGGAATTTCATATGGTATCAGAGGTCGTGAGATATTTTGAGTGCAGCAGTTGTAGAAGTAGCAACAGTTGCAAAAGTTTATTGAGCAGTTGTCTTTCAGTAGAGCACCATAAGCGTTTGTATTTCCACAACAAATCCTAGTGCCATTGCATTGAATTCATTAGAGAAATCCTTTGAGGTATAGCCAGGTGTGAAGGATTTGGATAAAAGTGCCTAATGTCCTAAAGCAATGTTCAATAGATTTAGTAACAATCCGCCAGATATTTTTCCATTTTTTTTGCAGGTATTCTACAACAACTTCCATGAATATGAAAACAATTTATGCTCTCTCTCCATTCAACTATGATGTGTGGAAACCAAATATGATAGCATATCTGAAGAGACAAGGTCTTTTTTATACGTGTATTGGTGTTATGAGAGATTTTGATTCCTATGAAGAAGAGAATGATTGGCTAAATGAATGTGACAGATCCTTTGGAGCAATGTGTATTGCTATGTCTCCTAGTATGCGTTACCTCATGGAAATTGATGAATATCCAAGTGATCTATGGGCCTAACTGGACAAAGAATTTGGCAAGCATAATGAAGATATTGGTGCAAATTATTTAGAGAACAATCCCAGTGATACCTCCTTAAGTGTTCTCTCTAATTATGTCTCGGCCTCAATCATCTCTCATGATGAAGTTGTTCATGATGAAGAAGAAGATGCATATTCAACACATAAAGTTCATGTTGAAGACATTCCTTCCTCTGTATCTCTAGAAGTTTTAGTCAGTTTCGAATTGTCCCCTTCCCATGTAGTTGATGTAGATGAAAGTGATACAACTAATGAATATGATCCTTTTGTAGAGATTATACATTCCTCAATCATGTTCTCAATGTATTCTATTTCGAATTTTGAGAAAGATAAGCTAGTTCATGCTCTAGAATATGAAGAGGTTCTTAAATCCTCTCTTTCACATGAGTCTGCTGGTGTGCGGAATGATGATCTATTGAATTTTTTGGAGGTTAAATCAGAGTTTGTTGGTGATGCATTCACCCTCCTTGATCACATGCTTCCTATGTACTTCTATTCGATCATTGGAACATGTTCTCAGAGTTTCACTGAAGATGGAGGACACTACCATTCGTTTGGGTTCAAGTCTCAAGCACATTTTTGTGATTTTGGTTTTGATCTCACCCCTACTGGTTCAAAGGATTTCACAAGAAACCATATATCAATTCTTGGAGATGATTTAATTTCCACTGATTAGAAGTTCAAGTTTCAAGAGCAATTATATTTGATTGGAGCTTATCCTACCTCAGTTGGTTTGAATGACAGGTTCCAGGATGATATTCATAGTTTTGGATTTGTCCTCACCATGTTTGGTTTGAAGAGCAAGTTCAAAAATCCTCCAGATTCACTTGCATCCACTGAAGGAGAATTCAAGCACATGTTTTTGGAGCATGATCCACTTCTTCCCAAGAGAAATATATCTCCAGAAATTGAATCGAGCATCACACCTACTTGAGTCTTGAGAAACAATTTTTGGTGTGTTTTAGTCTATCTTGAGGGTTTTTTTTTTCCCACTAGGTTTTCCTTCTTTCCTCATTTTTTAAGATTGTTGTACAGTGTGACCTTTGGTCTCAGTAACCAGGGCCCTAATTTCGATTTATTTTTCCTCATAGTTTGGCTTAAGGGGGGGTGTTGGAATATTCTCACCATTTTATTTTGGTTTTGCATGCTTTACATGCATTTTGTATGCATGCATGCATGCATTCCATGCATTAGCAGTTGAGTCTCCTAGCACCTAATCATTACTCCCCCCCAGAGCTTGTTTTTGGTCATCATTAGCCCTTCTATCCACTCAGAGCACCTTGGTTACATCACTGAAGTCCAAATTCTCCCTCATGCATGATTTTAGGAGTTAGCATAATCAACTCCATGATTTAGGGCACCTTGTCCCCTTGATTTCCTAGTTAACTGGTTGTTACACCTAGTTTCACTGCTACTGAGTGTAGGAGTACCTATTTTGACCACTACAAGTCAATATTTATCCCCCTTGGAGTATCCTCCCCTATTTTGGTGCCCACATGATTCAACTATGCTCAATTCTATCTTAGTTAACTGATTATTCATCATTGGTGGCCACTGAACCTTATCGGGAGATCGTTCCAATGAAAACTAAGCCTAGAATTGAGGTGAATTCAAATCATTCCATGAGTATCGAATTCATTCTATTGTAACATTTTTTTATTTCCAGCTTACAACTGATTAATGTATCGACAACAATTTTTCATATGTGTTTCAGTTTTATGAGTGAATTGATCCATGTTTCTGTCTAATTCTTCTCAATAATAACGGTGTGAAATTGTGAGGTTTGTTCAATCTAAGTGATCTACCCCTGTGGAATTTAACACCTACTAGCGACACCAATATCATGAACTGAGAACCAAATCAATAAGATTTGTAGGCACCAACCTATTAAAGACACCAATATCCTCAACTAAGCACCAACTCAACAAGATCTGTAGGCACCAATCTACTAAAGAAACAAGTGCAATAATGTTGATATAATCACCTCAAATGTTGCGCCATAATCTATCCTTAACGCTGTCATAATATCTCCTCAAAATATGTGGCATAATCAACCCTTTATCAACCCTCAAACCTGTCATAATATCACATCAAAATATGTGCCATAATCAACTCTATATCAGCCCTCAAAATTTTCATAAGATCACCTTGAAATATATGCCATACTCAACCCTATATCATTGTTGGAAAAGTGTTTGGACCACTTTTGGGAGTCATGCATTGGGAGCAGATGGAGTGACAAGTTAGCCAAAGGACCAGTGCGTGCAAAAGGAAGAAGCTAGTTAGAAGTAGGTTGGAACTTGTGTCCACTTTGTAATGGGCTCAAGTCAGTCTGAAATGTATAACTATGTAAGGGATCTTCGATTTAAGAGTTGGATTTTGAGTAGTTGGTTAGTAGTTGTTTGGTTGTTTGTTAGTTGTTGTTACTATTATGCTAGGTAATGCTGGGGTATTTTTGGGTTTTTGTTAGAGATTTGATGCACACTACATAGGTTTTGTAAGTTGTTCTAGATGATAATAATATAGAAACAAACCTTTTTTGGAACCAATATATTGTGTGATGAATGTTCTATGTATTGTGCATATGAATGATTTGTTTCTGTTACTGCTTTGAATGTATTATCAGTTCTTATGAATAAGCTATCTATTTCTGCACAGTAAGATGAATGAATGGTATTATAATAGAATGAATTCCTTATATCCCTTTAGTACTGCGGAATTTTGGTTCCTGTAGTTCCCATAGATGCGTTCAGTGAGATTTAATATACTTGCAAGTGATGTCAAAAGGGACGGTATCCAGGGTTTTGTTGGTGAGTTAAAAAAAATGTAGAAAAAGAGGAAGAGGAAAAGGTTCCAGAAAAGGAATTGTTGTAGAAGAAAAAGGAGAGATAGACCAAGTGCACAAAAGTAAATCTAAGAAGAAAACTGTGCAGTCGACAGATAGGAACATTAAAAGAAGACATGATGGATAAACAATGGGGGCATGACATAATTAATGTAAGAGTTCGCCGACATGATTTGGACAAACTAGAAAATCCTGATTAAATATAGACTAAATCCAAGGTAAGGTACACACTCTAGGCTAGCATTGAATGCATAATTAAGTGCAGATATAGAAAATACAACTAAAGAAAGGGATGTAAAACCAAAGGTAAGGTGATGGTACAAGGGTATAATTCCTGAAGCAAGTAACGTTGACCTGAGCGGGGTAGAGCCGAAGGTAGACAAAATAGAGTTGTAGAGTTGAGTGTGGAGGGGAGTTGCAGATTAATGGCACCACCATAGGTATCATCCTCTGTTTTGAGAAAGGTGCACACCAAACCACCATATTTCATGATCAAGAAATAACCACCAAGAGAATTAGGGCCAGGAGAATCAGTCTCATTGCAACCGATATTTCCAAGATCATATGTAACGTACTCGACCCTGAAACCAAGGTCATGCGCACATGTAAACCCAAAGTAAGGATGAAGAAATGTATAACACAGTGGAATACAGTTAACCAAAGGCTATGATAACATACCATCTAGCCAATAAAAACAAACACACAACCTTTACAAATAAATATGATACTTTAAAAACAAACATACAACCTTTAAAAATAAATATGATACTTTAAAAACAAACATACAACCTTTAAAAATAAATACGATACTTTAAAAACAATTATAAAACTCCCTAAAAGCTCATGCAGATGCAACACCGTGTAAGCATAATAATGCAACTAGATTTACAAAATTTAATAAATTTAGAACTTAGAATTATTAAAACATTAAAGGTGACCAAAATCAATCCAATAATGCTAACTAATCAGGTTTATGGAATTCATTGCAAACAATTACAAACTAGATCTTTTCGCCATAAACTATGCAATTTATGGCACTCATGTCAATCCAATTTATGACACTTTTATTAACATTTTTCATTGCTCATAAATTCATATATAAAACTAACACCTATATCCAATAAATAATGTAAAATGGAAAATACATATCTATCATATACAACCATTAATTCATACAAAGATAAGATCTACTATTGCTATAAAAATCACTATCGAATCATCCAATAAGCATCCAAATCCCTGCAAAACCAACCGTGAGTCCCAAATAAACATAATACCAGCTGCACGGGGAAATTTACAGCCACCAAGGGTGCACTATATAATTCACATACAACCATACAAGATCATATATTCAATTCTCTAGAGAAACTATCAATTCAATATAGTTTTCTAGTAGAAACACCCACTTTCTAGCAATCAAAACTTAGTATTTTCAACCGTGGATCATATAACAGATATGTTCAGCCGTGGAGGGCGCACTTTGTAGAGTATGATACTGCAAATAATACATGCACACACATATTTAAATCTTCCATTAAGATCAGATCTCAAAACAAGGAGAAAAATCCAATTTCCAAGCAAGATTCCTTAACTAGTGTTCCAAAAACCAAGCCATTTCAACCGTGAATTCATCTACATATATGATCAGCCATAGAGGTAGCATTTGTAGAGTAAGATAAAACAAATAAACAAATAAATCACATATGTCAAGCTACCATTGATATTAGATCTCATAGTTAAGGAAAATGTACAAATTTCCAATAGTTAAACCATCAAATTTGCATCCAACCATTGATACAAAACCATATAAATTTGAATGTGAATAGATAAGCCATCAAGGGCACTATAGAAGTAATGGAAAATTAATATAAAGATACTAATTAACATAAAAATAATCCACTTATCTTAATAATGTGCAACTGGAATCAACTAGACCATGTTCCACCCAACCAAAGGCACTGCCAAGCCAGATCTCACTTTGACATGCCACCCTCGAGCTGAGGCCATAGATCCACATCAAATATGCACTCAAGGATAACTCAATATCAATTTGAGAATCCACAACTCAGTTCCTCACCACCTACTTTCTCCTCCACCCCACTACCAGGTGCAATGGTAATCCCTTCACCCCCTAGGTTCCCCAGGGCATCACCATTCACCATCAGGATTTATGTGTGGGTCCAAGACAAAGATAACCAGTGGACATGAAGGAACTATAATTTTTTTTCCAGGATTTCCACAAACACCATACAAGATCATAGTGGTGCAAGCACAAGGTTCATTCAGATAGCAGAGCATACATGGCTTCCCAAGCTCACAAGCTTACCAAACTCTCAACATCTATGGCATGAACAACCAAGAACAACCAACAATAATCCATCCCCCTAACCAAGGATATAATCCATGGATTTATAGACCAAAGAAGGTAATTCTAACCTAAGAGGGTAAAATCAAACCAAGATAAGCCAACTTGAGTCAAACCAAGGGGGAGTAACTAAACCACAAGAGGCTAACTCTAATCCAACCCAAGTAATTCGAATTCAAGGAGAGTGGCTCCAAGTCAATATACCAAACTCAGATTCATATGCTGACACATCATCTATGAAGAGGAATCAAAATTAGTGAGGTGAGGAGTTACAAGAACCAAGGCATCTTCCCAAAATAGAAAAGGAGGGGTTACACAAGTTGTTATCTAACCTTTGAGGTGTCAAGGCTAAAAATATCCAGTGAGGGAGCACTTGTGCAAGTGGGGGTTACAAAACCAAGTGTAACCTCCAAAAATGAGTTAGAAAACCACCAAAGGGTCCCAATCAACAAGTGGAATCCACCCAAGCACCCACTAAATCATAAATTAGGCTCAATTGTATGAACACAGGATAAAATAATCAAAAGTTGGGTCCATTGTACAATGTTTGGGTGATGATCAACTAATAAAGCCACCAATGCATAAATATGGACCAATCTCAACCAAACAAGTTCTAAAGTGCTAGAAATGTCCCCATTCCCCCTCACATTGTGGATCTAGGCCTCCCATACTCTTTTAGTGGTCCCTTTTATGGCAATTATTTTAGTTAATTAATTATTTATGAAATAATAATGTCTCTAGGTCCTTAATGACCCTTGTACCGACACCTAGTGCCACAATAATAAACAATTACAATATATTACATATGTATGAGGGATTAACATACGTGGCATTACAACATATGTGCCACTGAGGAAACCGACAACAAATCCAGTTAATCTGCCCGAGGTGCCAAAGTATGACTTGGTGATAACAACTATTCTAGAAGGGGTCTTGGTGGAGGAAAATATGTTGGTAAAAGCACCTCATCTAAGGTATGCAGACCATGACATCACATATAAAGACAAGTTTCTAGACTTGATTAGAGGGAAGTATCTATGTACGAAGACATTCCCCTTCCCCTTAACAATGCATCGTATTGATGCATAATACATACATGCCTTTACAAAAGGATAACATAGATGCCTCATAAATAAAAAAAATATTTCAAACTATCACATACCTGCCCATACATGCCTCATAAAGATAACATCTTTTTAACCACAATACTTCCCACTACCACCTACTTTCATGTCTGTCTCCATTGCCTAAGGGAGAACCAGGACTAGCAGAGTGGACTCAAGGAAGCAAGGGCCAGTCTTCAACACCCATCACAAGGTCTTCAAAACTCATTACAAGGCATTAAAACCTCATTATAAGGCCTTCAAACCTCATTACGAGGCCTTCAATATTCAACAAAGACACATCCACCTAAAAATCATATTTCATTCACTCATATGATTTACATCAGGTATAAAAATTATGTGATACATGATATGAGGATATTGTTTACAAAGATACTTTCTTCACATGACATGACAACAACCACATGGTAGCATCACACACACACACACACACACAGACACACACAGACACACACACACACACACATAAATAGTTCAACAAGATACATATAATACATCTCCAAAATAAAAGATACATGAGATAAGATCTAATTATCACATGAAATGTTTCAAGGGTACATCACAACATGAAATAAATTCCATGAAATGACAACATGAATTCAATTATTTTTTATTCCATTTCACTCTACTTCACCTAGGATACATGAAATACGTCAAGAGTACATGAAATCAAAACACTTGAAAAGCATCTTCCCGAGACACATTCTAACCAATTTCAAATTCAATTTCAATTATGCATTAGGTACATATTCTAAATTACATGAAATACATGAAAAACACATGAATTGCATTAAGATACTTTTACAGATAAATTATTTCCCAATAAATATTCATGAACTATCACCAAGATACTTTCCAACAAAGATATAAGAAAATACCACAAGGATACTCTTCCAATAGATATACTTTTTCAAAAGAGATACTTTCAACAAGATCATAAAGATAAAGATCACAAAGATACTAAGATCACAAGATACTTTTCTAACAAAGATCACAAAGATATTTTATGCACTTTGTTCTTTCTTTATATATTTATTACATTTTTATTATATATATCTATATACATATATCATTTACAAATTTCTCATAACCTCTTCTATTCACCAATGAACCACTCACACAAATAAAATCACGAATTATAACAATTAATCAATAATAAGAGAATTACTAGAATAACACATAGCCATTGTTTCCTTCCAAGTGGCAATTTCACTAATAACCAATTAGATAAGTTAGGATAATGATAATGCCACTTGTCTTCTCATGCATAGGCATGCACAAATGACCAATAATGGAATAATAAACATACTACATGCATACCATAAAATAAAAGGAGAATGGAAAACACCATTTAGACAAGTGTCCCATTTCCTAAAATAGACAAGGAGTTACTTATTGAGGTAATCACTACCTTTCAAGTGGCAAATCATGCCCATACATAAAAGCATTCTCTCAAGAGAAGCAATAAAGGAAATAGGGAGTACATTTCCCATTAATAACATTCATATTAGTAATAGTAATACTACACAATATATATATATAATACTTCACAATTCTACTTGTAATTATTCTATTATTATTAAATTTTATACACATTACATATTACCTATTTCTCATACTTTAATCATATATATGCACACTATTATATATATGCCATTATTTATACACATCTTTATACATATTACATCATATCATGTCACACACACACAAACTTTATATACCATATATGTACATCTCGGCACTACTCCGACTGCATATACTTACATCATCAAATATAAATACATTATATTACACATATACTACATATATACCAATATACACTTCAAAATACTATACAACATATACGATACTATATCATATCAATATATATAATCAATATTATATACCTACTTTATCACATACATACACACTTATACATATAGTATACACATTCCGTAAACAGTTAAAGAAAACTTTTCCTAGTTTCCAAATTTTAATTTCAAAATGTTTCAATTTCAAAATGCCAGTTTCCAAATAGGAGTGCAACTTTAAAGGAGGTCTACTCACAAAATTTTATGAGACATTTCATAACTCAACTATGCACCCAAAACATACCAAAGGTCTGAAAGCATGAAAACCAATCCTTCCAAAAACCAAGTCAATCATAACCATAAATCAATCATACGACAAAAAGCATTTCAAGACATTCAATGAGCAGTAATAGAGGCAATGCACAATGAACAATAATCGACCAATCAAGTCACTGAACAATAAAGGAGGCAATGCAAAATAAAAATCATCGACCGATCAAGTCACTGAACAAAAAATATGCAATGCACAAGCATCGACCAATTGAATCACTCAACAATAAAAGAGGTGATGCACATTAAATATGCATCAACCAATCAAGTCACTCAACAGTAAAAGAGGAAATGCAAGGTGAACATGCATCAAGAAATCAATCTACTGGATCATTAGATATGCAATGCATAGTACTTACCAATCAATCTATTGACTAGTAAATATGTAATATTAATTAATTCTAAAACATACAACAAACTAATCTTTAATCTCTTAACTTTTGAAATTAAAAGGTAGGACACAACTGAACTGATATTTGAAGTGAGGCTTCCAAATGTTCCATTAACATAAGGGAGGTAAAAATTCTTTCACAAAGCATATTTATAAACTCCAAATGCATATAAACAGAGTTATAAATCTATAATAGGCCCAACAACAGCAGAGTTGGAACCCAAGCTCTGATACCACTTTGTAACGTACCCGACCCTGAAACCAAGGGCACAGGAACATGCAAACCCAAAGGAAGGTTGAATAAAGGTATATCATAGAATAATAAGGTCAACCAAAGGCTAGGATAACATACCGTTGAGCCAATCCAAACAAACATACAACCTTTAAAAATAAATTCGATACTTCAAAAACAATTATAAAACTCCCCAAAAGCTCATGCAGATGCAAAACCGTGCAAGCATGATAATGCAACTAGATTTAAAAAATTTAATAAACTTGGACCTTAGAATTATTAAAACATTAAAGCTGACCATAATCAATCCAATAGTTCTAACTGATCATATTTACTGAATTCTTTGCAAACAATTACAAACTAGATCTTTCCGCTGTAAACTATGCAATTTATGGCACTCTCGTAAATCCAATTTATGACACTTTTATTAACAGTTTTTCATTGCTCATCAGGTCGGATATGAAACTAATAAATACATCCAATCAATAATTTAAAATGGAAAATACAGAGCTATCATATACATCCATTAATTCGTACAAAGATCAGATCTACTATTGTTATACAAATCACTATCAAATCATCCGATAAGCATCCAAATCCTTGCAAAACCAACTGCGAGTCTCAAATAAAAATCATACCAGATATATGGTGCACTCTACATCCACCAAGAGTGCACTAGAGAATTCATATACAACCATACAACATCATATATTCAATTCTCTAGAGAAACGATCAATTCAAACTAGTTTTCTAGTAGAAACACCCACTTTCTAGCAATCAAAACACAATAGTTTTATCTATGGATAATATAACATATATGATCATACATGAAGGGTGCACTTGAAGAGTATGATACAGAAAATAATTCATGCACAAACATATTTAAATCTACCATTAATATCAGGTCTCAAAACAAGGAGAAAACTCCAATTTCCAAGCAAGATTCCTTAACTAGTGTTCCAACAACCAAGTCATTTCAACTGTGAATTCATCTACATATATGATCAGCCATAGAGGGAGAATTTGCATATTAATATACAACAAATAAACACATAAATCACATATATAAATATTCCATCAAGATTAGATCTCATAGTCAAGGAAAACGTACAAGTTTCCAACAGTTAAACCATCAAATCTGCATCCAACCATTGATACAAAACCATATATATTTTACTGTGAATAGATCATCCATCAAGGGTGCTCTAGAAGCAATGTAAAATTAATATAAACATATTAATTGACATAAAATACGCCAATTATCTTAATAATTTGCAACTGACATCGGCTGTAACACGTTCCACCCAGCCAAAGGAACTGCCAAGCCAGATCTCACTTTGAAAGGCCACCCCCAAGTTGAGGCCACAAATCCACATTAGAGGTGCACTCAAGGATAGATCAATATACATTTGAGAAGCCACAAATAAATTCCTCACCACCTGATTTATCCTCCACCCCACTACTAGGTGCAATGGTAATCCATTCACCCCCTAGGTTCCTCAGGGCATCACTATTCACCATCAAGATTTATGTGCAAGTCCAGGAAAGAGACAAGCAGTGGACACAAAGGAACTATAACATATTTTTCCAGTCTTTCCACAAACCCCATACAAGATCATAGTGGTTCAAGAACAAGGTTCATTCACATAGCAGAGAATACATGGATTCCCAAGATCACAAGCTTACAGAGTTCTCAACATCAATGCCATGAACAACCAAGAAAAACCAACAATAAGCCATCCCACTAACCAAGGATATCAAACATGGATTCATAGACCAAAGAAGGTAATTCAAACCCAAGAGGGTAAAATCAAACCAAGGCAAGCCAACTTGAGTCAAACCAAGGGGGGGTAACTTAACCACAAGAGGCTAACTCTAATCCAACCCAAGCAATTCGAATTTAAAGGAGAGTGGCTCCAAGTCACTCTACCCAACTTAAATTCATGTGTGGACACATCATCTATGAAGAGGAATCGAAATTAGTGAGGTGAGAAGTTACAAAAACCAAGGTATCTCGCCAAAATAGAAAATGAGGGGTTACACAAGGAGTTATCCAACCTTTGAGGTGTCAAGGATAAAAATAGCTAGTGAGGGTTAAAAAATAAAGTGTAACCTCCAAAATGAAGTTACAAAACCACCAAAGGGGCCCAATCAACAAATGGAATCTACCCAAGCACCCACTAAATCCTGAATTAGGCTCAATAGTACCAACATATGTTAAAATAATCAAAAGTTGGGTCCGTTGTACAATGTTTGGGTGATTATCAACTAATAAATCCATTAAGGAATAAATACAGACCAAGCTCAACCAAGCAAGTTCTAAAGTGCCAGAAATGTCCCCATTCTCCCTCACATTGTGGATCTAGGCCTCCCATACTCTTTTAGTGGTCCCCTTTGTGCCAATTATTTTTATTAATTAATTATTTACAAAATAATAATGTCTCTCGATCCTTAAAGACCCTTGTCCTGTAACCTAGTGCCACAATAGTAAACATTTACAACATATTACATATGTATGGGTGCTTAATATATGGGGCATTACAACATATGTGCCACCGAGGAAACCAACAACAAATCCAGTTAATCTACCTAAGGTGTGAAAGTATTACTTGGTGACACCAACCATTCTAGAAGGGGTCTTGGTGGAGGAAAATATGTTGGGACAAGCACCTCATCTAAGGTATGAAGACCATGACATCACATATAAATACAAGTTTCTAAACTTGATTAGAGGGAAGTATCTATGCATGAAGACAAGCCCAGATTAACCCACAATTTTGGTGGAACCACATGAATGGGCTATGGGGTTGCACCATTTAGGAATCCTCAACTTGTTTGACATCCCGCATTTTGGCAGGAGCACAAAAATAAATAATTGCATGCAGTTGTTGTTAAGATGTTTACAATGGAGGTTTCTTGTGGTTAGACAAGGCAATTCCAATCAACATCAAGGTGATTTAGTAGAAACAAGGTTTCGCATAGCAGGGGAGGAGCCATTGACATTGTTCAAATACATATCCCTGGAAGAAAGGATGAAGGAATAATATGGAACCTTTAGAGGAACGCGTGATTTGCATGTCGCCGAAATCAATGATGAATTAGTCAAGTTTACGATGTAGGTGTTGGCATGCAAGTTATTCATAAAATGTTGCAAGGATCATGTACCTATAGGAGTAATAGTAGAGGTAGAAAAGTGTGTAGTAAGGGTACAAATGAATTGGGACACCTTATTAGTGAATGAATTTCTATTAGTTTGCAAATCCACACAGGAAATCCAGTCATAGTTTCATTATGCATGGCTCTTGATACTGATTGTGCTAGTAGCTTGGAGGTAACCAAATGAGACACAATTTATGGACCAGGCACATAAACCACATTTGGAACCAAGATATGTGAGATTGTGGCATATCCCGCACAAGAACATGCAGTTGGATAATAACATTGTGTTTTATATTTACAAGGAGGTAATCCAAAGAAGCATTACAAGCATACCGTGCATCCAGTTGTAGGTAGTTGAAATGTATAAGGGAATTGAACGCTTTAAATATGGGATGCATCACATGTATGTTCAGGCGAGAAGGAACCTAGAAAACCAATGGTTTCCAATGAACTTTAGACTAACAAAACAAGATGTCAGCCTCATTGTGAATGACTGGGACACATAGTGGAGAGTCCTAGTTCCTGAGGAAGAACAAGAACTGCAAGACATAGAATCCAATGATGAGAAGGATGAATAAATGTAAGAATATCAAGAGGAAGAAGAGGAACAAAGGAATGGTGCAGGAGGCACGACACAAGGAACTGCACCCGCATTAGGATAAAAGAGGAAGGAGCAAATCGAGGCAGGGCCTTCAAAACAAAAGAAGAAGATGGAAGTGACAAAAGAGCAAGCTGTCCAGTCATTCATAGAAGATGACTTGGAAAATATTGGCGAACAAGTCAAGGAAGCAACATAGGAAGCATTGGATAAAGTGGCTCACAAACAAGAAGAAATGCATACGGGCATGTAAGAGTAGTTAAATGCATTGTGTCAAGTGTTGGAAGTAGAAAAAATAACACCAAGAACATATAGAGAGAATGGGACCAAGGAAGACGGTCTCTTATCTCTTCGCAACATCAATCGCATGGAGAAGTTTGAAGATAGTGCCGAGAGATTTGGATTTCCTACAATAGAAATGAAAGAGAGCACACTAGTGGTAAGTTCACTTGAGTTATTCTTATTGTAGATTCCAACAAATGTGTTGCATACTTTGCAGATAAGTGTGGCACATGAAATTTAGTTGCGTGCAGTTGTGACATCCGTATAGTGGACCAAAGAAACTGCAACCAAGGAAACACTGCAAGAAGAAAATAATAAGATGCATAAGGAAAGAGAAGAGGTTGTGTAGAAGACTGAGAGATTGAAGAAGGCGGTAGAATAAGTATACATCAATATTCTAGAAGTATCAATGGAATTAGACATCCTAATTGAGGAAAGGTGATGAAGATAAGTGAGGCCATTCAAGGATTCCATGCAAAAAATGTGGACTCGAAAGCAAGGACAACGCCAAGTACTCCACTAGAGGAGAGACAACAAATGGATGAACAACCAATGTAGCCACAACAAACATCAAAACAATGGAAGAAAAGTGCACGCAGATGTATGAGGAAAGCACACACATATGGACACAACTCATTGAGGATGTTGAGTTGAAGGACATAGAACATAAAGTGTAGGTTGCAGAGATGAATGCACAAAACCTAAAGGACACAATGAGCACTCTACCAACAATAGAGTGTATGATCATGCAAGTGGAACATAGGAAGAAACTGATGGAAGTTAATAAGTTAAGATCCCATCAAAATGACATTGCGCAGAAGTTAGAGCCAATACAAGAGGAAGCATGCAAAGTGACAGAGGAACTGGATGTAGTGCTAGCAGGTGTTGAGAAGACAATACAAGTCACTAAGGAGAAACTACAGGCACCCATGACAATGTAGATAACAGACAACATTATAGAATAAGAAGCAAAATCAAAGGAATAACTACAAAGAAAACACTTTAGAATATGATGGAGACAATGAAGGTAGCGCAAAAAAAGAGTTGAAGTGATCTAGGACATAAAGCACATGTGGCCATGATTGGGAAAATTGACGATGAAGATTTCAAAATGATGGCAAATCCAGGTCAAATATCGGCCAAGTGAAAGCACATCATGATGAGGAGGGTCGAGGTACTTGGTAATTGGTTATAAAAATAGTAGAGGATCAAAGGATGGAGCATCTAAGTTGTTGGGTAGAAGCTGTAGAGATGCATATCCGAAGAGTAAGCATGGAGCACAAAGTGAAGAAACAAGGGCGACGCTAGCGAAAGTAGATTCACCATAACCTAGAAGCTAAGGAAGCCATAACATAGAGAGGCATGACGCCACCAAAAGGAGGAGTAACATTATAGAGAGAAACCTAACGAGCAAAGTTGAGTGATGGTTGGAACTCTGCTCATATCAATGATCACAACGACATGTCAAGAGGCGTTTGAATCTGGTTCGAAAGGTGTTATGCAGTAGTGGTAAAAATACCGAGCTGAACAATCTTGAACAAAATTCGAGTACCTGGTAAATTTTATGTAGTAATTGAAGTTGCTTGAGACGAGCAACATGTGAGTGTTGGGGCCTATTGTAGTAGGGTTTTGGACTAGTTTTGGGAGTCGTGCACTAGATGTGGACCGTGTGACAATTTAGCCAAAGGACCAAGCACATAAAAGATAGAATCTAGTTAGAAGTAGTTGGGCACTTTTTTCCACTTTGTAACGGGCTCAGCCCAGTTTGAAATGCATAAATATGTAAGGGATCTTCGGGTTAAGAGTTATATTTTGAGTAGTTGGTTAGTTATTCTTTGTTTTTTCATTAGTTTCTATTATTGTTATGCTAGGTAATGCTAGGGTATTTTTGGGTTTATGACAAATATCTGATCCGTGCTACGCAAGTTTTGTAAGTTGTTCCAGATGATAATAATATAGAAATGAACATGTTTTGGAACCAATATCTTGTGTAATGAATGTTCTGTGTATTGCATGCATGACTGCTCTATTTCTATTACTACTTTGAATGTATTATCAATTCTTATGAATAAGTTATCTATTTATTCATAGTAAGATGAATGAATGGTAGTATAATAGAATGAATTCCTTCTATCCCTTCAATACTACAGAAGCTTGGTTCTTGCAATTCCCATAGATGCCTTGGGTGAGACTTCATTTGCTTGCAGGTGATTCCAAAAGGGTCGGTATCTAGGGTTTTGTTGGTTATTTTATATTATGACATGGGTATTTCCATTGCGCACCAACAATCATCCCTTTATATTGTCACATAATCACCTTCTAATCTACCCTAAAATAAATATTACAGTGATCCTTAAAAATAAGAATATATGCCTTAAACCTTTGTCTCCTCAACCCTAGTACACCTTTTTCATTTTCAGATTAGATCTCTTGCTTGTGTTCTTCAAAATGCGCCATATTAGGTGTTATTTATAGTGCTTTAAGTTACTTTTTTATGGGTTGACCTATAAATTCTTGGTAGGGATCACCTTACAATTTGGAAGGGCAATTTTAACTCTTTATATCTCCCCAGTCCTATGGAGTTAGAGGGAGTCCCATATACCGTTGGAAAGGTATTGAAAGGCGATTTTCAACCATATATCATATGATCCCATATCAGCTAGGTATTTAGAGAAAAATGGACTTCAAATACATGGTATCTAAATTGGGAATCAAAAGTCCAAAAATGTCCATATGCAATTTCCTCATATCTTTGACATCAATGACACAATATTTCCAACAACCTTCATCTTGAACATATGCAACCTCCCCTTGTATTTGACATCAATGAAACCAATATTTCCAAAAAAAAGTTGATAGCATGGTTCTTTCATAACGGGGGAATTTGTTTCCAAGAGTTTTGAACCTAGAAGTTTGTAGTTTTTCCATCTTTTATCTCCCAAAAGTCGTATTAGTGGATCAAATCAGAGTGATATTTGGCGTGTTTCTAAGTGAAGAACTCATATGGGAGGTTATTCTAACATAAAATTCCATTCTCATCAATTCCTATAACATATTTTTCTCACTGTATTTTTCGTCATAGGAATTTCAAGGAAAGCAACCATCTCTAAATAATTTTTTCTTTGAAAGCAACATCGTGGTTGACTAGGGTTTCAGAACTATCCCTCCTTGGGTCTTTCAGGGGCAGTTGTCCTTCCAACCCACTAGAGGCCAATTTTTTCCAATGAGGGTCTTCTATAGAGGAAACTTATTTGGATGTTGGTTAAACTCTTAAGGAATTTGATAGACCCAACTAGGGTTGAGAGAATTCATATGGGGATGGAATGAAGAATGAACTTGATGCGAAGTATATTACCAACAAAGGAGAGATACTTGAATGCCCAACTATGCAAACTTTTCCTGATCTTTTTGAAAAGTGGTTTCCAAGATAGGTTCCTTTCAACATTCTCAATTAATGGAATACCTAGATAGAGGGAGGGGAGGGATCCAATGCCAAAATCTAGAGTATTTCCAACATTCCTTTAGACAATGAGGTGAGTGTAGAAGAAAATAATCCAGGATTTGGAATCATTAAGTTTCCATTCTAAGGCTAGAGTAAGGTGTTACTAACATGATTAAATCCTTTGGCTTCAAAAATGGTCACTGTGCCTCCAATCATTATATCATCAATGAATTGTAGGTGAGATACATATTATTATAGGGGAGAGTAGGAATGACCTTTAATATGCCTAACTTCTTCAGTGTTGGAAATGTTGCACTCTAGGCCTTCAACCATTAAATTGAAAATGGAGAGTGAGAGGGGATATCCTTGCTTGATTCCTTTGCTTGTTCATAAGGGGTTGGATGGAGAGGCATTGATAATAATGGAAGATAAATCCGATTTAATGATGTTCACAATTTAATGGATCCATGCATCACATAATACAAAGGATTTGAGCACTTGTTGGATGAAGGTCAAACACAGTTTGTCAAATCCCTTGGACATGTCTAGCTAGATTAACATTCGCGGGGCTGTTACTTTATTCATAGAGTGTATCAACTCACATGTAATGGTCATACAATATAGGATTTTTCTTCCTCCCACATAATGACCCATAAACTATTGTGTATATTCCATTATAATAGTTTGTCACAACAGATCTTACGAATTAATTCATCGTGTTAGCTTAATTCCATAGAATGCTAAATAAAATGGAAATGAAAGGAAAATAACTAGAGAAGAATAAAACAACCACAAAAATAAAACAAGATATATCCTAGGAAAACACACTACGTGGAAAAACCCAGCCATAAGTGAGCACTATGCCTTACTCTTTTCTTCTCCAATATGTACTACAAATACAAAGAAAGTGGTACTCACTATGTAGTTACCTCTGACACTATGACTTGCATGGATACTACAGAATATCCTACTTCCTCTATTATACTCTAATATCCACTCCCTTACAATTGCTCAAATATGGAACAATACAATAACGTCACCAGAATGGAATCTCTTCTCCTCCTAATAACTTGTTATTTAACATAGCTCGATAGCTGTCGAAGGTTAGTTTTAGGGTTTGTACATGCCTCGACTCACAATTAAGGTTAGTATTTTAGACTCTTTATAATGTTGTTGAATGTCAACATGTGAATATATCCACATGTGTGGATAATGAGAGTTGATGTGGAATCCACTCGGTACCATGTTGGTCAAATGGATAGGTCAACTTGTATGAGACTAGACTCCGAATGAGGAAATTGTTGCATCTTTGGAAATTTATAGGAGTGTAGAACAATGTTGAGGGGTTGAAGGCTATGCACATATTATTTTTACTCCAAAAAACATCATTTAATCCCTCAAATGGGCCTTAGAAGGTTCTGGACCCCAAATATACAAAGACATGCCCCTAAAATGGGCCTTACAAGCCAATTATCCAATTGTTCCACCTAGAAAGAACCAAAATAGAGGACAAATTATATATTAATTCAATTCAGATCATACCTCTTGGGATGCTTTTGGTCCCCAAAATATTTTACGAAATGAGATGGGGAAAAATTTCTTCTACCTTCTCCTTGGAGTACCATTTATCCTTTCTTGGAAGTTGTCCTTTCAATCCAATTTTCCAAAGGTCATGCTGCCCTTGTATGGTAGTTCTGGAATTCTTATGCAAAACTATGTCTTCTTCCAAATCTGCTTGAGCATCAAGTACTAATTTCTCTATGGTAGGTAGGACCTACTCCTCCTCCTGATCCAAGATGGAAGACTCATAGAGTTTCAAATTTTCCACATTCACTACTGAGTAAATGCACATGTATAAGGGTAGATTGGGTTTGTAGGAATTATCTCCTACCTTCTTCAATACCTCAAAAGGACCATACTGCGAGCCTTGATCTTCTTATTAGGACCTTCTAGTATTTCCTTGTTCAGTTGTAACCAAAATATATCCCCCACTTTGAATGATTTATGAACCATGCATTGGTCATTTCTGGCCTTGTACTTTTCCTATGACTTCTTCAATGTCTCCTATACTTGCAAATGGATTTTCCTGATCTTATCAATGAATTTGTTTGCTCTTAATGTTTCACCTATGGTGTATTCCATCACTCCCCCTTGTTGTCCATATACAACATCTAGAGGTGAAGGTGGAAAATATTCAAAACAAGTTTCAAAAGGGGACCTACCAATGGAAATGTGGCTAATCTATTATAAGAGTCATGAATATAGATTAGATTTTCATCCCAAGTCTTTGGATGCTTCTGATTGTAACCCATCAAAAGCTGCACCAAATCTATGTTGACTACTTCTATATGCTCATCTGTATGTGGATGGAATGTTGTAGATCTCTTCAATTTAGTGTCCATGTTCTCCTAAAGTGTTGTCCAAAAGGAGCTAAGAAATACGGTATCCATGTTTGATATGATGCTCCTTGGTATCTCAAAGCACACCCATACCTACTCAAAGACCATGTGGGATTCCTCTTGTCCTTTGATGGTATTTTTACAAGGCATAAGAATGCATTTCTTTCTGAATATGTCAACTACCACAAATAAATAGTCACGTACCTTCCTAGTGGTTGGTGACACCCCCACAAAATCCATGGAAATGCTTTCTCATGGTTGATTTGGTACATGTAAGGGATGGTATAAACCTTGCTTTCTATTATTGGTCTTGATGGTACAACAAAGTATGCATCCTCTAATATACCGTGCTACATCTTATTGCATTCTAGGACAATACACATACCTTTGTAAGTTAGCAATTATCTTCCCAACACCAAAATGCCAAGCAACTTTGGAGGTGTGTGCCTCTCTAATAACTTGCAATATTTCACCTTTAGGAATGCATAACTTTTTTAGATTGTAGAGTAACCCATTATGGAAATGATAGTTACTATCACCTTGTCTACATGAAATTCGTTGTGTAGCTGTTGAAACACCTCCTTGAAGTCCTCATCTTCTATGTATCCCTCTTTGTATGCATCATGGGTAAAAGGTTCCATATGCATAAGAGTCCCAAAGGTTCCATATACATCATGGGTAAAAGGTTCCATGTGACTTGAAAGAATGCTTGCTAAATTATTGGTGCTTCCCTTCTCAAACTTGATGACTAGATGAAATTGTTGCAAAAACCCCATCCACTTGTGATGTCTTATTTGTTGTAACTTACTATGGGCCTACAAATAATGTAGTGGTTGGTGATTTGTTTGGATAATTGTTTCCTTTCCCATCAGATAGTGCTTCCACTTATTAATAGATTAAACTAGGGATTAGAGTTCCTTATCATAGGTAGTGTAGTTCAAGACTGCTCCATGAAACATTTCAGAATGATAGCAAACTGGCTTACCT
Source organism: Larix kaempferi (assembly GCA_027924585.1). Taxonomy (NCBI): domain Eukaryota; kingdom Viridiplantae; phylum Streptophyta; class Pinopsida; order Pinales; family Pinaceae; genus Larix; species Larix kaempferi. The sequence continues at coordinate 34,295,095 of BSBM01000001.1, read as the reverse complement.
CCTTAGATCAAAACTACTCCCATAACATGCCCACTTGCATCTATCTCCACTTTGAAAGGATTCTGCAAGTTAGAAAATGCGAGAACTAATACTTGACTAAACTTTTTTTTGGCTCGTCGAAAGATTTATATTGATTTTTCACCCACTGGAAAGTCTTACCGCTTGTTGTTATGGAATGGAGTGATGCAACTACTACTAAAAAGGAAGCGATAAACTTATAAAGGCACTCTGTTTCCCAAACAAAGCTCCTAACTTCAATGACATTAGTATAAGGAACTGGTCATCTTATAATGGACTCCATCATTGCGGGGTCTATCTTGAGTTCCCCTCCACAAATCACATACCCCAAATACACCAATGACTAGTGAAAAAACTCACATTTCTTGAGATTATCCAGCAAATGGTATTTTTTAGAGTCTCTAACACTTTCTTGATATGTGAAATGTGATCCTACTAGGTAGAGCTATAAACTATTATATCATCCAAATCCACTATAACAAATGAATCTAAATATGGGCACAAATCATCATTCATCAGTCTCATAAATCTAGCTAGTGCATTACATAAACCAAAAGGGATGCCCAACCATTCATACAAACCTTACCTTGTTTTAAAGGTGGCCTTTCATGTGTTTTCTTCTTTGACATGTACCTGGTGGTATCCCTATTTGAGAATCAAATTAGTGAAGTACTTGGCACTCTTCAATTGGTATAACAAACCATCAATCCTATCCAAGGGGTACCAATTCTTCAGTGTAATAGTATTCAAAGCTCTGTAGTTGATACACATCCACTAAATCCCATCCATCTTGGGTATGATGATGATAGGTGACCCAGAAGGTGAGGTGCTTGGTTGAATCACCCCTTGCTCCAACAACTGTTGCAACTTCTTCTTCACTTCATCTACTTCCAGAACATATAGTATATACAACCCAGTATTTGGTATTGGGGAGTTAGGAAACAATTGTATATCATGCTCTACGTCCCTCTTAGGTGTTATTCTTTGGGCTGCTGGAATACTTCTCTATACGCATGTAATAACTCCTCCAACTAATGTTTTTTCTCTTTGGTACATACCTCCATGGATGCCTTTACCCTTACTGATTCATCACTCGACTAATTATCTCATAAGAAAAGGAAGACATATTTCTTACTTGTGATAATCAATTTTTTGGCTTATTTGGCACTTGCCAATATTATATTTGATTTACCTTTATGTGCATGGATGATGAACGAATTCCCATCGTTGATCAGGTGGCATCCTTTAAAGAAGTAAATAGTAGAAAACATAACCAAAAACTACAACAAATGATTGAATATTACAAGGAGGTGTACCAAGAACCTCAGGCGTTGCCACTCAAGTGAGAGATCGAGCATGAAATTCAGTTATTCCCAAAATAACCATTGCAAAACATTGGATTGTATAGGAAGTCCATCATTGAAGAAGATGAAGAAATTTTTGGATCAAGGAGTCATCAAGATAAATACATCACCATGTGGTTTGACTATCGTCATGGTGCCAAAGAAGGAAAAAATATAGAGTATGCATTGACTACAGTTCCATGGACAAAATCACCATCGACAATAGATATCCTTTGCCATCTATTTATGAATTTTTGGATCAATTGTAGTGGGGGACGATTTCTTCACCAAGATGGACCTCAAATCAAGTTAACATCAAGTGAGGATTAAAGTAGAAGACATGGAATACAATGTACAAGATGATGCAAGGTTTGTATGAGTGGTTAGTGATGCCTTTCGATTTAGGTAACGCACCTGCAACTTTCATGATATTGATGACTGATGTGCTATGCCTGTTTATTGACTCATGTTTAATAGTGTACTTAGATGGCATACTAATGTTTAATAATAATTATCAAGAGTATATCTTACATGTGAAGCAATGTGTACTAGAAATGTTAAAGATGAACCAACTGATCACTAATTTGAAGAGATGTGAGTCTAGGAAGGAGTCTTTGATTTATCTAAGACAGATGATTGGTGGAGGAGATTTGAGGGTAGATCCAAACAATATTGCAACCATAAATAAATGGATTATTCCCACCATCTTGACAGAGGTCAGAATTTTCATGGGAACAACTAAATACATGATAAATTCATTGCAAAATTTTCAACAATTGCAACCCCTTTGCACACCATGAACGTGAAATGGAAGATATTTCACTGGGCCAAGCCTCGACAAAGATAATTTGAGTACTTGAAGAATAGGATTAGAAATCTTAGATTCCTATACATACCCAACTTACAATGACCATTTGAATTGTAGGAAAATTCCAATGGATACACATTCAAGGCAATTCTTATGCAAGGAGGAAGAACTATATGCTACCATTCTAAGTTGTTTCATTGAAAAATACTTGACTACCACACATATGATAAAGATATCTTTGTGATCACATAAGTGATGAAGAATTGGAAGCACTACCTCCTTGGAAGAGATATCATCATACACATTGATAATAAACCCCTTCAACACCTACAAAACTAAAGCAATATGCAAGAATAAATGCATTACAAGTGGTTGGGGTTCTTGCAACAATTCCACTACTGATAAGGTATAAGAAAGGAACTAGAAACAAGTTAGCACATATGCTCTCATGAACATGACTAAAGAATATTACAATAGTTGGTGTGATGATGCAAATTTAGCATTAACCCAATATCTTCTTAGTGAATACTATGAGGGAGATGAAGATTTTAGAGGAGTATACAAGTAGCTGAGGGAGATATCATTCCATGGAAGGAAATGAATATTACCTCTAGGACAAGTCACTATAAAAATTGGACAAGTTGTGCATATTGCATGACAAAAGGATTCAACTGATGAGAGAATTTTGTGCTTCTAGGATTTCTGGGAATTTTGGAGTCACAAAGACAATGGAAACTTTGTAGAGGTATGTGTACTTGCCAAAGATGCACGAGAAAGTGGCAATATTTCTTAGAGATTGTGTTATTTGCAATGAAAGCAAGATAATCAACTGAAATATTGGGCTATATATGCCACTACCAATACCAAGAAGGCCTTTGGAGAGCATCTCGATGGACTTTATTGGAGGATTGCACATATCACATAGAGACCATGACTATTTCTTTGTCATGGTAGACCAATTCAACAAGATATGTGTGATTATTATGTGCATTAAGACGATCTATGGATGAGAGACAATTGAGTTATTCTTCAGTCATGTTTGGGTACATATTGGATTTCCCAACCTAATCATATATGATTGAGATAATAGGTTCCTAGGCAGGTTCTGGAAAACAATTTGGGAGAGGATTGATACCAAGTGGGGTATTCCATTACATTTCATCCTTAAACTGATGGACAAACAAAGGTTTTCAATCAAACATTGGCGTAGTTGTTGAGAGGGTATAACAAAAACCATTAGAATACATGTGATGAACAATTGGTGTACCTTCAATCCTCATACACTAGAGTGTTTTTTATTCCTCCATCGACAAGTCTCCATTTGATACTTGTTTTGGATATTTACCTCCTTCACCATTTGACATTGATTATAGATGGAAGAAGGATGATACAAAGGTATAAGGAGACAAGAAGAAGGAAATCATATTTCTGGACAAGATCAGGTATATACATTTGGAAGTATATGAGTAGCTTGAGAGAATTCAACAATAGTATAAGGACAGATACGACCATCAATGCGAAGATCATAAGTTTCATGTTGGCGATAAGGTGTGGCTTTACCTACTCGAGGAGAAGGGAAGAAGTCAAGCCCCTAAAATACATACCATTTGACATTGTTGACTCTAGGTGACTAAATTCCTTTAGATTTAGATTCCTTTGTATATGAATATTAGTTTAGTGGTGAGTGTGGATTACTTTAAGATGTTTGAGCTCTCCATGATGGATGTATAATAGTACCATTAGGTTCTTCCCGTTTCCAAATACCTTGCATTACACACACTTGAAGAGTTAAAGGAAGATATAATTCTACAACATAAGGAACACGTAACTCGCAAAGGACGATAATAGATTTGGTAGATTGGATTCAAGGGACGAACTCCAAGGAAGGTGAAACTGTATGAGAAGTACTAGATTGAAAGCAAGTTTACTCACCTATCCTTGGAATATTTTGATGATCTAGATTATTTGGAGAACAAAATGAAGGCAATGAAATAAAATAGAAATATACACAAATATTTTGCAGAAAATACAGTAGTACAATAAAACCCAAATTATATTAATGATTGAAATAGAAAAAAATTGTAAACTACAAAGCAATACAAACTAGCTATAAATGGTGGTAGCTTACCTCTGAAAATAGATGTGTTGGCTACGCTCATCTGCAATAACCGAGTTACAATGAGGCAATAAAGGCCTTTTTAACATAAAGCATTAATGACAAAACCCTAAACATTAAAAACCTTAACCCCGAGATATGAAACGCCAAAAGGTTTGTGGGCCCTGATGTGGTTAGTTGATATGTCAACTTCCTGGGGCACTACTTTTTCAAACGATCTCCATTTGGGGCGCTCGATATCGTGTTGGAAAGGTCTGGCTGAGAATGAATTCATGTTGTTATCCCATACATTGCCTTCGATGATCATGTGGGTGCCGTTGTGCCCAAAAAAAGTCGTTCAGGGCCTCAAAACGACCCTGGAAGATCAAAACTTCAAAAAGTGTAAAAATCTGCCAAGGTAGAAAATTGTGTCTTTGAACTAGTGGACTAGGTGGGTGGCCACTGATGTCCATCTGGATAAGTCCTGTCCCCTTAGGAAGCAATGGACTTATTGGCCATCCAACAACTTCCCCTCAAATTTTCAAAAATAAAGGGTCCCCATGAAAATTTTGTAAATATATTAATTGCAATTGCTTTTATTGTTTCTTGCTTGATTTGGTAGGTAATTTCATGGCTTCGTTTCCTTTCCCTTGGATGCTCCATTTTCTACTTATCAATCCTTTGGACTTATATTTTTGGAGATTTGGTGATCTGGTTTATTTGCGGTACATGAGTCTTTTTGCTTTTTGGTTACTTCATAACACTTGCATGCCCTTATCTAAACTTATTTAAGTTGGTCACATGCTCCAGTTTGGCTAATTCAGATTAAATTTATGTTTCAATAACATCACTAATTTTTCATCTTCAATTCATTAATGAATTAATGAGCATTTTTGGTGGATCAAAATATTTTAATAGAAAGCTCAATTTTAGATTTCAGATCCCATCTTGCAAGATTATATTCTAAAGAATTGAATTGAGCCTTTAGTTTTGATTTTAAATGATTTACCAAATTTTTCAGGCCTTAAAATTTTTGATAAAATCTTGCCTATTTGTAATTATACGATTCTCAACAAATTTGCGAAATGAAATGATTGGAATAATGCTTATTTATGTGCTATTAAATTTACATCTCAAAAGATTTTTTTATAAAAAATGAGAATCGAATTATTAATTCTATCATTTAGTTTCGGGTGATAATTTTCAAGATAACATTTGAGATGGTATTTAAGGATTCCATTTCATTAAAATACTTAGGTATGTTTTGTAATTGTTCGAAGAATGAACTGTTTACATTTGATACTTTTAACTTACACTATTCGTTATCTTTTAAAAATTGTCATTTTATGATAATGTGTGGAAGTTTATCTTTTAAAAATTGTCATTTTATGATAATGTGTGAAAGTTTAAAAGTGTATTTTTGTTTGAGTGATGATAAACCATGCCGACATTAGGAATTCCTTCAACCATGTTTGATCTTATAAATGATTTATTAATGATATAAATGTGGTTGATACATAAGTGGGTATATGGTAAAGGCAAGAAGCATCACATATGTATTAATTATTGAAATGTTTTGATGTATACATGTGATAATGTTGTGTTAAGATGATTATGCTATCTTAAATAGGTTAAGGTAACACTTATGTTCATGATGTGAAAGGTAACACTTATACCCATTGTCACGTCTTCATTTTGACCCCCTTTTTCATTAAATCGTAAATGATGTAAATATTGATATTTAATCATGGTGAGGAGCTCAAGGCCAAGGCCCCATCATTGATTTAGCGTTTTATGTATCGGCAATTAAAAATAGATGCATGTGATTCTTGTGCTAGATAGGCACATCGTAAATTCATACATCATGTAAATACAAATTTTAATGAAAAACCCACAACTAGCTATGCAATGCAACAAAGAGATGGGGAATGATTTCTACAAGGAATAGGAAGGGAAATTATTCAAACCCTTGAGCCAATGGTGCTAATCCATGTGTCAATGAGAAAACCCATAAACCACCAACTACCCATTTTGGGTTAGGGACCCAATCATTTAATTCTTCCAGAAATTGGTTGAGGTAGTTAATGCCTTGGGAATGAAGAGGTATGGCAACCAATTTCGTGCATGTGCAAGCCATCAACTTGGGAATTCGTATTTTTGCTTCTAGGGCAAGAAAACACCCACAAAATGGTGCCCAAAGCCATTCTAAATAGATAGTTTTTCCTCTCTCACGTAGATTGAGATTGCTGGAAGTTACATTCACATTTTTCATCAAAAACGCAGGGTTTTCCTTGCCCAGAAACTCATTTTTGGTTTTGGATAGTAGCTGGGAAGAAGGGGCTGCGATTTGGGACCGTATGGAGGTCATTTTGTCACAGAATTGCCATGGGCATTTTTCCTAAAAACGATTTCTGCTTCCTGGGGTTTTCCCAAAACCTCCATTGTTCATTTTAGCCTTCCCACGTTTTTCTGAAGCTCGGGGAATCATTTTCATGCTTATCACTGTACAAACGTTTTTCTCCTGTCGAGCCATTATAGTTAGCTGATTATCTGCATCCCTATTTGATTTGGAGACTGTAAGCAAGAGATTGGAGTGGTAGTGGACAGAGAGGGCTTGATAAACCTAGTGGGGGAGATAACCTCTCAAGAAGATCAAGAGGGCTTTGGCTACTCTTCTATGCACTCCCTGAGAGCACTAGATGGGGAAGGTATGGCTTGAGGGACTGTACAACAATGAAAAGAATACTTCCTTGTGTTAGGTGTGTAGGTATTGTGGGTGCCAAGCTAGATAGATCTTGTAAGGTTACCCCTAGCTCTGTGCTTGAGCTCACTAGTTTAGCCACTCTTCCTTTCCATTTCCTAGCAGCTTGATAAACCCAATTGTAGACTGGCTTGGCTCATCTTGGTGTATGCTTGGCTATGTGTGAGTCTGTTGTTCCCTGATTCCTTGTAGAGATCATGCCCAGCTCGAGGGTGGCCGTGTGTTGAGATATTGATGATCACAACTGGCCTATGGTTGGGTGGAACGTTGCAGTTGCATAGCCAGTTGCTTGGGACTACTTTGTTATAAGATAAGTACTCTCTCGTGTTAACTTTGCATTTATTTATTTGATGAATATCTTGAATGTATGATGGATGTGTTACCAAAATTATTTCTGCTGTGTTATTCTTATAATTATACATTTCATATGTTCTTTTATATATGTGAATGCTTATTTAAAAGTTCATGGGGCTAGATGCCCGATTTTAACATCACAATCCTCTCCATCGCACTGGTATGATGGAAAGGGACATAACACCCATAATGTGAAAGGGAATACCATTTGGAACAACCATGTGTGAATTCATATTGGCAATGCACTTATGGAAGATTAGAATTATTGCACAACTATCCAATGGTATCTCCACTTGTATTGGTGTCTTGGAGTGCAACCTTTGTTCTAATTAAATTTATTTTCTTTTCATTAGAAATATATCTCATTTAATCCCTTAACTTGTGTCATATTCTTCACGTTGCTTTTGATCTAAAAATGGAATCTTAATCCCTTAACTAGTGTCATATCCTTCACGTTGCTCTAATCTAAAAATGGAATCACCTCTTGAAAGTATCTTAGATTATAGTTTGATCTTCTTTCAATAGGATTATAAAATAAAAGTTTAAAAAGTATCATGTTAGAATCCACGTGTTAAAGGATTTTTATTATCCTTTTATTATATTCAATTCCCTATACCTTCTCTAATCTCCATGTAATAAATATCAAAATTGTAACTTAAAAAAACATATTTTATATGAAGTAAGAAAGGGTCACGTCTCCAAAGTATTATGTGAGATTTTATAGTTTTGAATTACAATTACAGGCTTCCAACAGTTAGGTCTGGTGTAATTGTTGACCCTTTCTTGAAAACTTGTCAACTTATGGAGCTAAGGTTGTTGCAATAAAGTCACAATCAGGTTGAAACGATGTTTAAGATTATTCCACCAAAATCATTTATTCGGTGAAGCCTTTGATCAATGTTTACGGTGAAGGAATTATTTTCCCAAAGTTCTGTATTGTTTCTCCTATAATAGTCGATGAGTAGCTGGAAAGAGGTCCGAGCGAGTTGTAGTCAGTCTCTTTTCAAATTCAAACTTTCTTAAATTTGTTTCAAGGATATGTGGATTTGTTACAGCCTCACTAGGCTGGTATTTTTGATGTTATACATGCTTACTAACTCATTGATGGCCTGTTGTGTAAATCTATTTTAAATAATTGTCTTCTCAGATAATGATAATTGTGTTAACTTTATTTGGATGGATATGATTCATTTTATAATGTGATGTGATTGTAATTCAGTTTTAGTTCTTGGATTCAGTCATATCATGATTAATCTTTTCAGTCAGATATCATGATTAATCTTTTCAGTCAGATTTATTCAGCAATTTGATCATATAGGATAGAAATTAGATTTTCTATAGCAGTTCAAGTCATGTTTCTACAGTCTTTTACTATGTTTACATGGATTATTTTGATATGTTTTTTTCTATAGTTTACAAGCAGTTTTTAGTAGCTACTAAATTTTTTATTCTATAGCTATTAATCATATTGCATTTTAGTTTGCATTTCTTTCAGTATATATTTTGCATTTTGGAATTTAGCAACACCTTCACGACGAAGTCTCCTTTTCAAGGAGCAACAATCACTTTGTGGCAGTGGGGCCCTTATTCTCGTGAGAAGTAGCTATTCCAAACAGATTAGAACTATTGAGTGAGGACTGCACAGATAACATAGTCTAAGGCATCTATCTCAATCTGAAATGGTTGTTGCAGTTCTAGCAGAGTGAGGATTGGCGCTGAGCAGATATGGTGTTTCATATCCTTGAATGCTTTCTGTTGCGATCTTGACTAGGCAAAATTTGCTTTGGCTACACCCTTGGTCACTTGGATTAAGGGCCAAGTGATATGAGAGAACCCCAACATGAACCTATGGTAGAAGTTGATAAGGCCCAAGAAGTTGGGGAGCTCTATCAGGGTCGTTGAGGCTAGCCAATCACAAATGAATTGGATCTTGGTTGTGTCCATATGCATCCCATGCTGATCCACAATGTATCCCAAATACTAAATTCTCTGCATTCCAAATGAGCATTTCTCCAGGTTGGCATATAGCTTGTGTTTTCGCAGGGTACTAAGGACCTACTAAATGTTCTGCATATGTTCTTCCTAGGTTCTATTGTAGATGAGGATGTCATCGAGGTATACAACCATAAAGGAGTTTGTGAACTGTCGTAATATATCATCCATCGTCCTCATGAATGTCGTTGGAGCATTAGTAAAGCCTAAAGGCACGACCAACCATTCAAATAGTATTTCTTTAGACTTGAAGGCTATCTTCTATACATCAGTTTGTTCAACTGGAACCCGGTGGTAGCCCGACTTCAAATCAATCTTGCTAAAGAACTTGGAACACTTAAGTTGATAAAGAATATCGTCAATCCGAGGGATTGAGTATTGATTCTTGATAGCGATATTTTTTAGGGCTCTATAATCGATACAAAGTTGCCATGTCCCATCCTTTTTCTACACCAATATAATTGGACTCCTGTAAGGTTAGGAGATTGGTCGAATGTGACCCTTTTGGACGAGCTCATGAATTTTGCATTTTGTTTCCTCATTCTTTAGAAGAGAATGCCTATATATTGGGCCATTGGGTAAAGGAGCACTCGGTATCAATTCGATTGGATGTTTGACTTGACAGTATAGAGGAAACCCCATAGGGAAAGAAAAGATGTTCTTGTACCCTTCTACAATCTTATCGACTTGCTTTTGTTGTTTATAGAGACCTTGTGCTAAGGATGTGGTGGTTGGAGTGACCTTCTGTCCACTTTCTGAATGAACCATGAAGAGGACAAATTCCCCAGTCTGATGGATGACCTTCCGACATTTCTTCGCGGAGATCAAGGAATCTGCAGTAGTCAGGACTACCTCGGGTATCCTGTAGAGTTGTCCTTCCATAGTAACAATGATTCTATGTGGCCTCGAATCATAAACAACATGGTGTTTCCACATATAGGGTTGTACTAAAAGAACATCGCAAACTTCAAGTGGGGAAACATCACATAGTACCTCATCTTTGAAGGGCTTGATGTTGTAGGATAGGCGGCATTGTTGACTGATGTAGATGTCTCGTCCCTGGCTCAACAAACTAAGGGGGTATGATTGGGGGTGTGGTGGCATCAACAACTTCAATATTTTGACGACCTCGACCAAGATGAGGTTATTATGGATACCACTGTCAATAATGAAAAGTAGCAGATTCCCCTTCACCCATAGTTGTGAATGGAAGAGGTGCTCACCTTCCTATGGATCATCCGAATCTTGTGGTTGGATCTTTGCAGTTGCAATGGTGGCACTAGGTTTTGCAGTAATGATCCAATTTCCCCTTTCTTTCCCTAAATCAGAATCTGAGCCAGAGTTCGGCTCTGCTAATTTCTTCTCATCCAACAATGATTGTTTTGAGTGGAATTCATCAGTGTTGTGCCAGGGGATTTTGTGGAAGTCACACCACTTGTCGGTGTCCTTCTTTGATTTTTCGTTACCCTTCTTTACTTGCGTCTTGGGTTGGTTGTCATGATTTTGGTATTCCTTGCTCTATCTTTTGTATTGTGAGTTAGGGCCTCCTTTTCCAGGCTTATGTTGTTGTTGATTTGCAAACCCAAAGTCCACTTTTTCTTTTGCTTAAAATTTTGCTCGATCTTGACAACATACCAATAAGAAGCTCCTAGTGAGGATATGTCTAGGAAATCAATCTTTGAATGAATGTACCTGTGCAGGTTAGTGTGGTACTTTATGACCAACTGTCGTTCTATTGATGCCCGGAAAATACTAGCATCGACAGTAGGGATTCTCACCAATGAATCGTCCCAATTAGATCATTCACTATTTGGTATGGGGAATCCATCTGGTTAACGTTTCGGCTACCATAGGTATGTTTGTTTAAATTATGTACCGGTTGCGGCCCGACCCACCGTTTATATTTTATGTTTAAAGTATGATTATGCAAGTGATTCTAATCTAACTAATGCATTTAACCTATAATTGACAGGAAAAATCCTCACAAGTGATAAGTAGGTTCTTACCTCCCGTCTTATCACTTCTACCTAATCAATTATCTAACCCTACCCTAAAATAACTAATATATCCTTGCAAAGAGTGAGTTTAAATAAGAGTAATAATCTCATAATGCTTATACAAATCTAACATATAGCTATTAAGATAAAGTATGCACACTCACAGTAGAAAATTACAAAGCTAACTTTGATTACAATTAAATAAATTTATTACTATGATATCACATAGACATTTGCATAGATAAGTAAAATCATTCATCACCATTAAAATAATTCAACAAATTTAGAAATATCTCACAACATGAGCATGAACAAAAGAAGAAAAAAATCTGATATGTTAGTTACAAAATTCCACGCAAAAAATATGTGCAAACTTTTCCCAGCAAATAGGTCCTTCTCATTAGCAGAAAAATAATTCTCTTACAAAATGTCTCCAGGCTCTATTTCACTAGCAAAAGTCCTTTCTCTAGTACCCTTCCCTCTCTATTTATATTACAAGAGAATTTGCCTTTACATAACTAATCACTTCACCTATCCCTAACCTTTGGATTGCCACAATTTGTCTTTTGTGTTTGCACATAAAAAATAGACAATTAATTACAAATTAAATTAACTTTCCTGTGGGGCCTCCAGGATGGAAATATAATTGTCCCACAAGTCCATTTCTTGAAATATTATAATAAATTGTAGAGGTTCTAATAATTTCAAAGATACGTCATGAACAAATAATTCCTTTTCCACACTTATCACTCCTTCAGTAGTTGCTTTATATCTCTCTTCCATGAAATAAGCATTTATAGATGCTTGTCTAATGTGTTGCTTGAGGTCCTCTTCATTTAGCACATCTATTTTACTGATGTATTCCAGGTCTTCTCTTAGGCCATTTTTCAATTCCATTCAGTGATGATCCTTGGAGGGCAACTTGTACATATCTGGAATCATGGTGATATGACATTTATCATGTATTTGATAAATTATTTTGTAAAATTACTCACATTTTGTGATGGATTTTGGTACGTCTACATGTATCTTTATGAAATCTCTCTTGCAACTTTCTAGAAGTGCTATATCCAACTTGAAATCCGCAACCGTTTTTTTTGGCAGGTGATCAAGCAAATTTGGATTTCATTCCTTCTAGATCATCAACCTTTTCATATTTTTAAAAGTGTTAACTAACTTTTGTCTTATACATAGAGCACCAGCATAAATCTCTTTCATTCTAGCTATCATTTTTTTCATTTTATAAATTTATTCAATTAACAATTCTTCTGAGTGGCAAATTTGTTCTTGTATTTTTCAGGCCTATTCGTGGAATGGGGTCATATCTAGCTTCTGATTTCGAGCCATGTCTACCTGTTCCAAGAGATATTCCTTATCTCTAACCAACTCACTCACCTGAGACTGCAAAGATCCCCTTTCGATTATCATCTCGTCTATGTGTTCTTGTAGAGATTCTTTTTCACTAATCAAATCTCCCACTCGTTGGTTTGAACTCATTTCCTTTTCCTCCAACTCATTGATGCGGGAGTTGAAGTCACTTCGCTCGCCTTCCATAATGACAAGTTGTACATTCAAAGCATCCTTTTCATTTTCCAAGTTCTGGTAGTCTAATAGTAAGTTATTCTTTTTAGCTATTACTGCATCCTATTTCTTCTTTAACTTGATCCCTTCACCTCTTTATCCTTAATCTTCAACAATTTTCCTTTGTTGCATTCCAGGTCGTTCATCATTTTTTCAACATTGTCGGCATTTGCTTGAGCGGTTGCTATGTTGACTGACGCAGTGAACTTGGGATCCTTGTGGGTGCCTTCCATTATGGTGATTTCTTGAATAGTTACCACATCTGGTTGTGCGCCCATTTTCAGCATTTTCCCCGTTCTCCTTGAAATTGTCTTCCTTTTGGGTCAAAGACTAATGTCTCCAGTTTTTCTACAGAATGTTGCTTTGAAGGAGTAAAAGGAGTCAACTTTAGCTCAACAAATGGAAGGTGGCCTCCCGTAAGAGGAATTCCGGAGATGTAGGGGGGGATCTATGTCCATGTATTGAAGACTATAGTCTCTTTCTTTTGTTTCTTTGTCTTCCACAACTTTCTTGAGCTTATCTTCTTCTTCCCTTTGTCTCTCCAGTTCTGCTGCTTATTGCCTTTCCTTACTGAGCCTCTCTTGTTCTGATTCTTCCTATTTCTTCTTTTGTTATTCTTCCTTTTTTTTTCTTACTTCTTCTTCTTTCCTTTTATCTTCCTCTTCCCTTTTATGTCTTTCTTCTTCTTCTGCTCATAGTATTTATGCTTCCTCTGCTGCCACAGCTTCCTCTCTAGACTTCTGTAATTCTGCTTCTTTAGCAGTATCCATAGTATGAATGGAACCTATGCCACTTTTCCGACCAAATCGATTATTCAAACATGTCATGTTATTTTCCCTCTGATATACTTCCTCATCCTTAAGGAAGTGATCCGTGTATTCAAAGTGAATTTTACATGACGCAGAATGTTGAGCGGCCTTTTGAAGTTTGTCATTTCTAACAAAAATATTCTCTCCAAAATGAAATGCTTCTAAGTCTTTTACAAAAACCTCTACTCCTTTCACCTTAGGGAATTTATACGCCCCGATGACAAAGGGAAGTGGTGGGTAGGAAGCCTTCTTATGTTCATTTAAAAAATGGCCTACTCCATTGGTGAAGACTTATCTTACCGCCTCTTTGTGCACCACAAAATTTGTTGTGTACCTTGGCATCAGTGATAGAGCTTTGGTACCCCCATACATTCTTATATACGTGCCTTCTGGGCTAAAGTAGAAATATCTGTATTCGCAGAAGACTGCCATCGTGTTGTCCGACAAGCAATTGGGTTCTTCGTTAAATATTAACCAATACAATGGAATTATGAATTCCTCATAGATAAGCTTGTAGAAGCTTGTGTATTTATGAGCCCACATCATTTGGTAAGATACATACAGTGGGTTCTCAGCTAGGATCCAATACAATAGCACCCCAACTTGTGGAATGGGTGTCTAATCAAGATGCAGTCAATAAGGTAGGAAGACATATAGAACTCAACTTTCTTCTGGGTCATCCCTCCTTGGGCTGCTGCTATCGTTGATGCAATACTCTCTGAGATAATGTCCTCCCAATTGAAGATGGTACCATGGGAGGAGATATGATACATGAGGGGCACCCAACTAAGCTTATAGATATTCCCATTCACCCTGCCGAATATTCTGCTCAACATTAAAGCTATGATTCTGAATGGTGTTTTCAAATTCTGGGTCTCATATTCCCCACTTTCCCTTTGCCTCAACTGTTTTCTAGGAATCAACATTTTATTAGCATACTAAAAGTGATCTATGTTGACTCCCCTTATCCAGTCACATGTCATCATAACTTTAGGAGAGGGTAACTTGTATGTTGCACTAATATGACCAGGTTGAAATGAAGCGAATCCTTCTCCACTCACACCATCTATGATCCGTGTTCCAACATCTATATGAGGTAGAATCTAGCCAATTACTTTTGAACAAGGGAAAATCTCCATACGAGTGGCGGATTTGTGAAGACCTGATCTTTTGATATTCTGATACACCATCATCTCTTCAATGGATGCATCTGGTACATTTTGATCTCGGATGAAGTGATATAGTTCACCCCACTTATATTCAGGGACGCTCGTGGTCACCACTCTGGTATCCTCATACACAGTTTCCATCAGGGTTTCTGGAACAACTTCAATGTCAGAATTTGATTCTACTCCCTTGGGATTACGTTTAGCAGCTCTTCTTTGCATCTCTGAGTCCCGAGGTGAACATAAATAAAATGTAAATGTATCAGAATAATTCAATGTTAAATAAAATAGTTTCAAGCAAAATGATAATGAACATAATAAAAATTGAAGATGTATGATTTGTCAATATTATTCACAAAACAAAAGATTCATACTTCCATGACGTAAAATGTGTGTTAACACCTAAAAAGTGCTCACTAGCTCATTTCCTTATTCACATGACCCATTTGTCCACTTTTCCACCATCTGAGCCTCTAAAGCCAACAAAAGGTCACCAAAGGACCTTAATACACCCCTTTTTCCACTCAAAATGAGTATTTTTCCTAAAAAAGTATAAAAAACCCTAAAAAAGGGTCCAAAATTCCCAAAATATTAAAAAGGGAATAAAAATAATAAAAATATTCAAAAAAGGAAAAAGGAGGGAAAATGTACCTAAACCATGTTGGTAAATACCATTGGTTTCCACAAAACCATAATGGTATTCCCCACCACCAAAACCTATAAAAAGGTGGTAGGGGCTCCTCATTTCACATCCATCCATCTTCCTATCCTCATGCTGCCAAAATCTCCCTTGAGTTCTTGGCCATTGTAGCTACCTTGGAGATAGGACCCTTTGGAGTTTGGAGCTGCTCATCCTTGGAGCTTCTCAACTATCTTCATCACTTGGAGGTATTATTATTGCAAGCACTTGCTTGCCCCCATTTTCAATACAAAATTATTGTTTCTATTTTCTTGTTCTTGTTTTTAATTCAAAAATGCACATGCTAGTTTAATTTTAGTTTTAGATTTACATTGTTTTTGCTTAATATTGAAACTGCTGCTACTAGTTAGCAGGTGCCCATAGCACTAAGCTTGGTTGCAAAACCAAGCCAAGAGTTTTCCAAAATGGTTTAGGTACGTTTTCCCTCCTTTTTCCTTTTTTGAATATTTTTATTATTTTTATTCCCTTTTTAATAGTTTGGGAATTTTGGACCCTTTTTGAGGGTTTTTTATGCTTTTTTAAGAAAAATACTCATTTTGAGTGGAAAAAGGGGTGTATTAAGGTCTTTTGGTGACCTTTTGTTGGCTTTAGAGGCTCAGATGGTGGAAAAGTGGACAAATGGGTCATGTGAATAAGGAAATGAGCTAGTGAGCACTTTTTAGGTGTTAACAATGTGTTTGGTTCTGAATGATTTTTCGTGAGGACTCCCTAATGTATCATCACATAGATTTCTTCATTCTTTCACTAGCCTTAGTAATTGAATTCTTAGTCAAAACTTAAAATTTTATTTCACTTAGGGCTAGATATATTGTGCGGACTATCGGGCTTGAAATGCAACTATTATCTTACTCTTGGCACCACATTGTCAAGTAATTTGTTCTTATTTTCTAAATCCTTTATATGCCATACTAGCTATCCATTTAAGCACTCCAGTCCATTCTTTAAGCAGAGTATCCGATTTACTTGTGGTCTCAATAAAATATTTTCTAATAAGGGAAAAGTAATTGATCAAACAAACTGCCAATGGCGAGGGTAATCCTAAAAACAAACATATTCATCTAATGCGCGTTCTTCAGGAAAGGGTTTCTAGGTTATCACTTCAGATACAAAGTCTGATATTCTACACCAAAGCATTGAATATGGTGACCGCTACTACCTAAGTCGCGTACCCCTACGAGTCTTTCATATCTACATGGGTGGTTTTCAACCGAAGTGTCCACATATAAGGTATATGTACCCATATAAGCAACCGAGTTAACCTATGACACCCAATTTTATATGCCCTACCTGACCTGGAATATTTTCCCTAAATGATACTTAACAATGAAAACTAGGGAAAGCTACGAGCATGGAGACTAGCCAACCAATGGCCGACCGATCTTCACTTTCTCGAAAACCATTGGCCGCGAGCCCTCTTGATTCTTAAAAAAATAAATATATGGTTGGAGGCTCAAGGCCGTTTTTGAAACTTAGGGAAAAATAAAAAGATACAGTTGTAAAGTAAATACCTTCATAATCTGGACAAAAAACAAAAATGGAAGACACCTACCTGGCAGCGTGCGAGTGGCCGAAAAGAAAATCCAACGAGGTTCTCTAGCGTCTGGTGAGTGTTCCGCAAATGCCGTTACAAACAATGCTTGTGAAAATGGGGTTAAAAACCTTATATAAACCCACCCAAACCTAGCATTTAATGCGTCTCGACATACGTGTGAAATGGGTCCCCTTACCCGTTTCAGACGTGTTTCTCATTTTACACCGATAGCTTACTGTGTCAGTGGACTTTTCATTTGGCAACAAAATGTTTCTATATCTTTTCAATTTTATGCCGATCTATTTGGGCAAGAGACGATCCTTTTACATCGATTCACTTTCGCATATCCCTTTTAATTTGGTGCCGATACTGTTTCGACGTTCTTTATATTTTACTCCAACTCTTTTCAACGTTCTTTCTTATTTTTTTCCGAC
The DNA here is from genome assembly GCA_027924585.1 of Larix kaempferi. Lineage (NCBI taxonomy): Eukaryota > Viridiplantae > Streptophyta > Pinopsida > Pinales > Pinaceae > Larix > Larix kaempferi. Next base: position 34,277,506 of record BSBM01000001.1, on the reverse strand, counting down.
ATTTTCCGGCTTGCTTTTCATTTTCTACCGACTCCCTTTTTGGTTGACATTTCCATTTTCAACCGATTCTTTTCGGCGTCGTTTTCATTTTGCACCGATCCTTTCCGGGGTCGATTCTGTTTCGGTGGAGATCAGGTAAAGCGTCGATTCTGTTTTCTTCATAAAAAAATCGTAAAAGACATAATACTTTTCTGATCATTTCAGCGTAAAATGGATAACTTCTCCGGTCGTTTCGGCGGAAAATGAATAACTCCTCCGATCAGGCTATTTTCCTTTGTCCTCCGGCCATTTCGGCGGAACATTCAATTTTGCTTTGAAACGCAATTCTCCCCAAAAGTCTAAGTGTTTTTGGCGTTAAAATTACAACTTCTCCGACCGTTTTGGCGTAATATTGGATTATGCTCCGACCATTTCAGTGGAAATTTGATAACTGCTCCGACCATTTCAGTGGAAATTTGATAACTGCTCCGACCATTTCAACAAAAAATCGAAAACTCTCCCGATCTAGAAAAATGAATTTTCTTTTGATTTCAAGAAAAATTATAAGTGTCAAACAAAGTAAGCAGATAAAAAGATGAAACAAACTCTGATTAAATTCAAAATAAAGGAGGGGCCCTACAATTTTATAAAAAAAATCGGGGATCAGGTTGTAACTACAACAATTGGCGACTGACTGGTGAACACAAATTTATGAACAAAATCTTTTTGAGGATCACAATTGCTTGTTTGTCATTAATTCTAATTGTAAAACTATGCCCTTAAAATTTCTTTTCAGGATTTTAAAAGTCTAAATTTTTAGGCAGGGAGAGGAGTTTCTTGAATCACATTGGTCATTCGTTTTGGGAAGTAGGGAAACCTAGAACAAATTTCCTAACCACTCTCGTAAGGCCATAATATGAAGTTCATTATTAGTCCCGTCTTTTGGTTACCTCTAAATATGACTCCACATGATCATAACAAAATTAGACAGATGTATTCGTTTGTTCTTCATTCCCATGCTACTAGCATTTCTTTGGATGCTTTCTTTTGATGAGTTTTATCGCCCGAGTCCTTCAAAAATAGATTTCTTCAACATTTGACGTGGGTTCTTCCGTCCATAATTTCCTTTTGTGTGAGTGATGAGTTTTTAGTTTGTTTTTCATACTCACGGACAGAGAAGAAACTTTTGGAATATTATCTGAGGAATCTTCTTGATTGGATGTATTTATTTTCAAGACCAATTCTTTGATGAAGATGAAACTTGTTCAGAAATTTTGACTCTTCGTTATAAGCCTTTTGGCTATAATTTTCGTAGCATGGGATCATTTTAATTGACACACATATGCAAGATTTGCTTCCTTTCCATGGGTCAGTTATACTAGGTTACCTGAGATGGTCATTTATGTGTGAGTGAGTGGAGTCCCAAGATAGTAATTTAGAATTCATGGATCCTGGTTATTTCACAAGGTTTATATTGACACAAAATGAAACACGAAGTAGGTTTCCCCTTTTAAAACAAAGCAACAATTAAAATCACTAATGACATCATTGTTACAAAAAGAACTCCTTTTGTTATGAAGCCAATTCTAATCCTTCTATGACTATAAGCATATCACATGAGATTATTCAGATGTCTACATTTCAGCACATCACTCCGAAAGTTGAGCTGAGGTTTATTCAAACAAAAATCAAGCAAACAAAGAAAAATCAAACCAAAATGAGATAAGGATGAAGCTAAGTAACCTAAGAAAAAAAACAAATGAAATCAAACGGAAGGCTAAGAATCAACCAAATTTATTTATGTACAACATGTCTCCCTAAATCTAGGAAAATTATTGTTTGAGGGTTAGGCCGTTGACAGGGAGGTTTTCTTTCTCCCCTTGTAAATATTGTAACTTATAAGTTGTTGGGCCAAGATTCTCCACAACCTGATAAGGACCAAGCCACAATTGTTGAAATATGGTATGTTCGCCCTTTTCTTCATGATGATAATCCCACTTTAGAACTAGATATGCTACCTCAAAAGTTTTCTTTCCATATTTCCGATTATCAAACCACCTTTTAACAATGTATTGGTGACGGTTGAACCTATATTTGGCCTTTTGCTGTGCTTCCTCAAGTTTTAGCAAGGTATTAATGCGTGACTACACGATTTCGCTACTTGACCCTCGAGATCCCTGAGCTAAATACAGGGAAAGGAGTAGTATGTTTGGGGGAAGAATAGCCTCTTTCCAATATACTAAGGTGTAAGGAGAAACCCCTAAAGAATTCTTTGGAGTAACCCTATCTACCCATAAAGCGTTGGGAAGAGATGTGTGCCAATTTCTTTGATTTTCAATAACGATTTTCTTCAATATTCATATAAGGTTCTTATTAGTGGATTATGCTAACCCATTCCATTGAGGATAGTAGTTAGATGAATGATGCAATTTAATTCCCTTTTCCATAGAAAATGTACTCAACTTGAAAGAAGAAAAATAAGATGCATTATCAAAAACTAACGAAATTGGAACCCCAAACATGGTTATGATGTTTTCTTGCAAGAATATGATGACTCCATATTCATTTACTTTGCGCAAAGGAGTGGCTTCAATCCATCTTGTAAAATAATCAGTGGTGGTGAGAATATATCGGTGTTGCAGTGAAGAGTTGGGATTAATCTCCCCGATGATGTCTAAACCCCATTGCTTGAATGGTTCTGAAATGATGACCGGTTGTAATGGTCCGGCTGATTTTTATAGTCTATCGATGCTCCTCTGACATACATCACATTTCCTTGCATAAGCATGAGAATCCTTAAAAACGGTGGGACGGTAATACCCGACTCTCAATATTTAATGAGAAGTAGTATCCCCAAAATAATGTCCTCCTGCAAGACCATCATGTAACTCCTTAACCATCATGTAACTCCTGAGAAACACTCCATCATAATTCTTTCTAAAAACCACTCCATATATTATTTGATATGATGCTGATTTCAATCGGAGGGATCTTCTTTGTTTAGAATTCCAGTGCTTTGGAAAATATCCATGTTGAAGATAATGAATTAAATCCCTATACCAAGATTATGGAGTGGTAAAAACGGAACATACTTCAATTAAATTCATTTCAGATTCATTCTCCCATCCAAGATCTCCATTATTTGGCTTTTCAGTAAGCAACTTGCATAACCCTTTACCTTTGATGATATTAGCTGGTTTAAATTCTAGGTCATATTCCTATAACACAGTAACCCAATTTCCTCGTCTTTCTCCCAACTCCTTTTGTATGAATAAAGATATGACAGCTGGATGAGGTATTATAACCTTTGTTCTATTTTTTAGAATGTAAGGTATGAACTGTTTTACCGCCTTAAATACTGCATATGCTTGTTTGTCTACTATTGGGTAATTTAGTTCAGCTCCCTGTAATCCATTTCTCATAAAAGATATTGGATATTCGTCTCCTTGCTCTTCTTTCTCTGTAAACAATGTTGCAAGAGAATGATCTGAAGAAAATGTATATATAATGGAATCTTTTTCAAAATCAGGACTGCTTAATGAAGGTGCATGAGCAATGACATTTTTTATATCCTTAAACGCATTCTTTTCTATCTCAGTCCATTTAAACTGTATACTTTGCTTCACCATTTTTTGCAAAGGTTTTACAATCTGTGCAAAATCCGGTACAAACCTTTGAACACAATTTATTGTGCCCATAAACGATTGCATAGTCTTCTTATTATGGGGCTTGGGAATCTGGATTATGGCTTGAATTCTTTCTAGATCTATAGAGATTCCATTTCTTGAGATGATGTGTCCTCACAGTTTTCCTTCGAGGACAACAAAGATGTTTTTCTTAGGATTCAAAGATATGCCATGCTTCCTACAATGATCAAAAATATTTTTTAAATGGAAAGCATGATCCTCTCTTGTCTTATAAAAAATTGTCACATCATCTAAATAAATAACAAAACTGTGGCCAACTAAACCTCGGAATGCGATGTCCATGGCCCTTTGAAATGTGGATCCATCATCCATAAGACCAAAAGGCATTCTTTTGTAAGCAAATGTTCCCCATTTTGTGCAAAAAGTAGTCTTGAGTCGATCGTTCTCGGGCACTAATACTTTATTGTAACTTGAAAAATACATCCAATAAGGAGAACATCTCTGAGCCTGATACCATCTGTAAGATTGGTTCCATGGGTGGGACCGGATAGTTGTCTTTATCTGACACCTTGTTCAAATTTCGAAAATCAACATATAGTCTTATTTCTCCTGTTTTTTTCTTACATGCACCAGGTTTTCCACCCATTCAGAATGTACAACTTTGAAAATAATCTTAGCATCCAACAACTTCTTTAATTCCTTTTGTATTAAGGGTTCAAGTGTATGATGCATCTTCCGGAGTTGCTGCTGAAATGGTTTTGCTCCTTGCTTGATAGGTATCACATGTTGTATGATGCGTGTATCATAAGTCTTCAGATCATCATAGGTCCAAGCAAAAATGTCCTTGTATTACTGAAAAAGTTTAATAAATTTGCATCTTTCACCAGGTGAACAACTCTATCCTTATAAATTGACATATTTAGGCTCTTGTTCTGTACCTAATTTTACTAGTTCGTATTGCATTGAAGAGCTATTCGTTTTGACATTTGATGGCTTCTTGAATTTATGCCGTAAGTCAAATAATCCTTCAAGAGTTCGTATTCCTTTTGGCATAAAATTTCATTTTTTGAGATCCTTATCTTGCAATTCTGATTGGTGTTTGTCTTCTTCAATAATGGATTCTTTGAAGGTATCTTCATTTGTCAAAAAACTGATAATTTGTTCATCATCAGCGAACACTCTCCAATTTGTAATGTTATCAGGTACAGATGGCCTGGAAAGCAATTCAATAAAACATTTTTTATTGGTGGGTACTAACAATGAAGAAGAAGTGGCTAGTAAATCAACAACAACATTTTGTAACCTAGGAATGGCATTTATGTTAAAAGCATTAAATTTTGATATTAAATTCCATACATCGGATTGGTGCCCTTTCAAATGTGGAGACAAACAATGAATGGTATTCCTTATCTTCCTAACAACTGTCTCCGAGTCACCAAAAACATTTAAATTCTTAACATTTAAATAAATGGCCTTTTTCAGACCTAAAGCTTCATATTCAACAGTATTATTTGTGCATTCAAATTCTAGTCTACAAGAGAGAAAATGTTTGTTTCCTTGGAAATAAAAAAGAACACAACCAACTCCTGCTCCCTCTTGTGTCTTGGAGCCATCAAAATATAAAACCCAAAACTTATCATTTGATTCAACTATGTTAGTATGATTGCCTACGTCAGTAACTGACTCTACTATGTTACAGTCAATATCCTTAGCTCGTGCAAATTGAAGGAGATCAGATTGTGTGTCTGAATCAGGGAAAATTTTAGGGACGAATTATAGCCCATGGGAGAAATTATAGGGGTCACCAAGAAACCCTGGGCAAATTTTTAATATTAAATGGGTTTTTTGAAATTTAATAAATTAAACCACATTTTATGAATGCCCACATGGTAAAAAATCGGATAGCCCACCCAGCGAGAGAGGGAAAACGTGATTTAGCCCAGTGAAAGATGGAGGAAATGGTCGGTTCGCCCCCGTCATTCCCGTAATGGAGTCCAAAGGTAGTTGGTTCGCCAGTAAATTTTCATTCATGGAGGCGTGAGCAGTTCGTTCGCCCATGGTTTTCATTCATAGAGGGGATTTATAGTTTATTCGCCTCGATTTATGGACCATAGGGCATTTTCGCTGGTTATTTCGCCCTGGATTCGAGGTTTTCGGTTCAATTCGGTCCCCAAATATATATTTCCTAAATTGTGGGCCAAATATTTCATGGAATTTGATCAACGGAGGTATCCATGCTGTTTTTGACCTCCCCATTTCCCGGTTAATGAGAAAAACAGGGTTTTAGCTCCCAAATTTGTTAATAAGATGGGAAAACGTGCAACGGTCTAGACTCTAGTGATTCAGTGAAATGGGGACATTTTTTCCCCTATATAACGCTGCAAGGGTGAACAATTTATCCCATACAAACCCACATGAAGAATCGTATGATTCGTATCTTTGCATGAAGCTTGAGTTGGGTTACAATTTTACAGTGGCTGAGTGGAAACTGGAAAATATCTTCGTTTTTTCAAGGTTCCCTGGGGTTTGCAGTCTTTGAATCTTTACAAAGGTTAGTTTCCATTCCTCTAACACTTCAATTCGGTTATGTAATTCATCTTCTATCTCATTCCTTGTCTAGAATAGTCTTAAAAATTAATTGTGTGCAAAACTCTGTAGTTTTATTTCTAGTCTTCTACGATTGGTTATTATGTTTTTTATTCCTATTCATAATTATTGATTGGATGCTTACTATTGCTACAACTAGATTATGGTGTCATTAGCCTAAATGTCTTTCCTTTATATGTGGCTGTTGATTCTCGCTAGGGAGCTATACATACATGAATATCTCATTTTCCATCAAAATTCTATAGGTCTTTTATATCGGTGCCCATACATCTTATTGATCTTATCATTGTGCATCAATATTTCCATGCTAGCCTCCAAAAGACATTTAATCTAAACTCAGGTTGAACTTTCCAATAAAATTCTAACACAGATTTGAAGAGGAGCACTAGGGCTGTAACAGGAGGTTTCATCTTTCTATACTATATACCATCTACTTGTTGCTACATACAGTGAAACCAGTGATGTGATTATCCATAAAAATATTGCTACCTCTGAAATGTCACAAATATTTCCTAAATTGATGTGAAAACCCTCAAACTAATGCCATAATTTTTGAACAATAGTGGGACATTCTGCAAGTGGATCAACCCTCAAGGATGATGACACATATTTATTTTAAGTTCGACGTCTAATTTGTAACAGTTCTTTGTAGGTTCAACCTTTGCTTCAATCCCCTAACTTGGCCTTAAGGATGAATTTTAACAGGTGCATCCTCTCTCCAAACTGAACTCCGGGCCATTCTCCCACACTGTGCAACATTCTAGGCACTGCTTAGCCCTCAGACAACCCTAATCAACAATTATGGGCATTTCTTATCCCTTATATATCCCTAATCAGCAATTATGGGCATGCAAACAGGCAGATATAGGACAAATTAGTAATTTCTGGTTTGAATTTTGACAAAAAAAAAAATTATGGGTGCACATAAACCTCCAAAATAGTGGAAAACAATCATGACAATTACTTCAAATCATCAAGAATGGATTCTCAATAATTTTGGGCAGTATGGTGTCAATCCAAGACACCATTTTAGCAAATTAGCATGTTCCATACCCTTATTGGGGACTAATTCCCTATTATTGGAAATATTACCTAGTTCCCTAGTTGCCAAACTGATGTAGACCTAAACCATAAGTCTGCACTTATCAGAGAACACTCCAATGGTTAGTCACAACCATATCCAATTTTGTCCTATCTTTACTAAGAAGCACATTCCAAAATTTCAAGACTTCAATTCATTCAAATCTACCTTAAATACATAGTTGTAGAGAAACAAGATAATACATTTACATTACTAGAAACAATACACTTCTACAGGAATTGAATAAGGATTACAGGAATTCAATGGTTTACTACCAGACCTATGGTTTTCAATTCCTTCACTCATCTAGTCACCAATGTGATCTTTGTGACTGATTCCCAAAATACTTACAGCTACAAGATTGCTTTCTTTTCATCCACCTTCCTGTCAAATTCAAGCTGGTGATTCTCCAACCTTTACAACAATCAGGTTAACTACATCTTCATCGATCTCAGTTTTAGGAATGATTATATTTCATAGGCTTCTTGAACAATTCCGACACAACTTACAAATCGCCGCGATTTGATTTTGGAACATGAATCACCATTTAATTCTGGGTGCAGATCCAACAATCAATCCACAATATTTCTTGGATGCATCAAGAACTTCTCCTTGACATGCACTTCCATCGATTAGATAATGGTTCACTCTGAAGTCACCATTCAACGAAATCTGCAAACAATTTTTATTCTGGACCGTAATCACTATCCATTGGTGCACACTTGAGTTTATTCCTCTTACAGAGCATATGAACAGACTCTCAGGGGTGACCTTCCACAGGCGTTGATACTAATCTTGGGTAGCAGCAAATGACTTCTCATTTCCTCTTTTAATCGACACACCTTGAATACAAAAGCATGAGGTTTTGCTACATACATCCAACCATAGAGTAATACACATGATTACTCTATCTTCTACAATATTTATCACTTCTCGATCACTCCTACAGTAACATAATTTCTCTTCTTTATGGCGGTGAATGTGTTCCGAAACAACGGTTTATCTCAATCCTTTGAATCCTTTGAATCATTTGATCCTGTTCAAACTGACATAGATTTTCTCTTAATTATTCATCCCTGTAAGACTCAACTTGCATTTAGTCTCATAAAAAGAAAACGTACACATTGATTTCAATCTTAAGCTATTTCACACACACAAGATTCAGTCAGTACATCATTTACAGAAACAATATGCAACACAATGAAATTCCATTCATTCATTAAGTCTATACATACATTCTACTCCGAATCTGTTTGCTTCACTCTTGGCATGATCTTCATTCATTTGTCCAACCTCTTCTGCTCAAATACTTACATTGATATATGTGTGTGTGTGTGTGTGTGTGTGTGTGTGTGTGTGTGTGAACAGATTCAGTTTTAGATCCTAAACTAACTCCTAGATCCCACACTTTCTTAGAAAAGTCCTATTCGAAATCTGTCTATAGGAGCAGATTTGGTTACAACCATATAACTGATTTTCTAAATATAAAGATTTAGCTCCATTCCTTATGATCTTGATTCCAATGACTCATCACCTAGTCTTATCACCTAATCTTCTAGACTAGTCATAGGTGTCCTATGACTCAACTTCTCTAGAAACATCTTAAAAACCTTGTGAAAAATAAATATTTACATCAGTTTGCCTTAAGGAATTTGAATTCCTTCACAAATGACATCATTCTTTGAAGGTTTTCCCTCCAAAGATCGACAACTTGAACATAAATATGAAGTTTTATTTATTTTTGTTGAACTCTTGGATGTGCTCTTGTACATTTCATTGAACCTTTTCCAAAGTTGCAACCGACTGCTGTGCAAATCATGTACAACCATGCAGAGCTAAAATGTAGTCTTATTGACTTTATGAGGTCATCCCAATTCAAAATTGCATTCTGAATTCTGATCTTGGTCCCTACAAGGTTTAATTTGGCAATGTCATCTTTTTGAATCTCAAATGTGTTGTTGTATTCAAGCCAAGTCTCCATGTGAATGATTCTTGAACTTTTAGCTTGTTCATGACTACCAATCACAATGCCAAACCTTGAACTTGATGTCGAACTTGACACTAGATGAAAATGAGGGAGGGTGGATGTTGATCCAGTCCTTAAGAGAATTCATTATTCTAAACAATGTTTACACGGTTCCTGCTAGTATTTTTTCCATATTTAGGTATTTGTCAGAAAGGTTTTTACTATTTATTAGTTTGTCAATTTATCGAAAATCTAGGTGAATGATGAATGACTATAAAGGAGGATGACCAAGAGGAAAGTTGCAAAGTATAATCCATCACACTAAAATAGAGTTGTTGGATTCAAAACTCTCTTTACTTGATGGATAATTTCCATATAACTTCCTGTTATAATTAGATCATCCACAAACCACAATGATAGCAGTAAGGTTTGACCACAATGATAGCAGTAAGGTTTGACTCTCTAGTCTTCATCTGCAAGTTCGGGTCAGAGTCGCTCTTAATGAATCCATTCTTCGGAATGTGCTGGTCTATTCTTCTTATGAGTTTGCTTTAGGTCATATTAAGCCTTTTTTCAATCTGCAAACTAGATTTTCTTGTCCTTTCTAAATGTATTTAGGAGGTTGTTTTGTATAAACTTCTTCACTTAAATCTTGTCGGTCTGAGAAAATCCTCTTGCAACCAGTCTGGCCTTATGCTTTTTCACTCTCCCATCTAATTTATATTTGATTTTGAAAATGCATTTGCACCCCACTGCTGGTTTATCCTTAGGAAGTTTTGTCAATTCCCAGGTGTTATTTTTCTGAATTGCCCTCATTTCTTCATCCATTGCCTTGTCTCAATCGTAAAATCTTTTTTCTTATGCAAAAAATTGAGGTTCATTTGTTTTTAGTCCATTGCTTAATGCTGCATAGATCACTCTTTATGTCTCTTTGTGTTTGGATGTAGTAATCCTTATTATCCAGATTGAATTGCAATTTGGATTCCCGAGTCTTGAAGAGTTCTCAAGTTCCATTTTGGTATTCTTTTCTCCATTCCTATGTTGGAATGTTTTACTAGTTTCTTCCTCCTGTATGTCATTTGGTTGATTTTACCTTTCTTGATTTTTGGCACTGGATATCTCCTCGTCTTCTGCATCAATTTGGGATTCTTCTTTGTTTGATGTAGAGGAAGGAATCTGTCACAACTGATGGCTCATGTTCTTCAAAAACATTTCTACTGATAATGACATCTTGGCTTCCTGGTTCAATACATCTATAAGCCTTTGATTTTTCACTCTAACCTAGAAAGATGCATTTAATGCTTTTGTCATTTAATTTTGTTCATTTTTTCCTTATGGATATTGACATGTATAGTGCTCCTGACTCCTGAGACTATCAAGAGGTAGTCATTTGGTTTTCTGCTTGTCCACGCTTCTTGAGGAGTTATATTTTCTATTGCCTGTGTAGGAATTCTGTTGATTATATATACAAGGACTTGAGTCTTGAACGCCCATTGTCCAATAGATGTTTGATGCTCCTTTCTCCTTTAACATATTTTTGGCCATTTCATTAATGAATCTATTTTTCTGTTTAAAAACTCCATTTGACTAAGGTGTTTAAGAATTAGTTAGTTGTCTTTTTATTCTATGAACCTTGCAATATCTGTGAAACACATATGAAGTGAATTCCCCTAAATTGTCAGTTTTGAGAACATTGATTTTCTTTCCACATTCATTTTTCACTTGGACTCTAGAGTCTAAATGTTTTGAAGATTTCAAAGGCACCTGATTTATTTTTAAGAAAATATTCCCAAGTTTTAATTGTCAACTCATCATTGAAGGTGAGATAGTAGTTCACTTCACCAATAAAAGTAACTTTTATAGGAACAAAAATGTTAGTGTGAACCAATTCTAACATGTTATAAGCTCTCCCTGATGCTTCTACAACTTTATGGCTAAGTTGTTTATGAAGCATACATCCCTCACACATATTCTTAACTCAGAAACTGATAAATGTTTGTTAAACCATTGACCATGTTTATTTTCCTTAGTTAAATTAGATTTTGATAACATAGGTTCCCATATCTCAAATGCCACATTTTAATGAATCAGGTGTATAGAAATAGAGCATGTAAGGCATGAGTGGATAGGAATTTGTACAATCCAGTTTTGTAGGGGAGCACTCCCAGGGGTCTTGCACTTGCTTCAAAACTGTGCTCCACACCTGCAATTTTGTAGTCCCTAGAAAATTTAGGGAGCACACTTTCCAGTGCATGTGTTATTAATATTAACTACCAGAGTTAATGTTTTAATTATATTACTTTTATTAACTTATACTTTAGCATCTGTTACAACTCAATTTAGCACTTTAGTGGCAAAGTCCCAATCCACTAGTGATTTGAAATGCAACTACAGAAAACTACTACCATTGTCACCTTAGCTTGAGTTTTCCCACGTTTTAGGCCACTTCAAGGACAAGGGAGGCTTCCCTATCAAGTCTAGGTGGATCTTAGGATGTTTATCCTTTAAAGTTCCAAAAGTATATAGTCAAGTTAAGCATCTCACAAATTACTTCAGCAATTGAATGTAAAATAATCAAAGATAAAGTGGTACAGTAAACATTGATGAAAATGAAATATTCATGGAGATAAATGATAGTTTTGGTTTGGATGCTATATTTTGACCTGGAATAAATTCTTGTAAGATACTTTTCCATGAACTAATGTAACTATTGACCATAATTTACTTAATAAATTCAAGCTAAAGTGGTAATTTCTGGTGTAAAATTTGACTAGAAAAGTAGTTTTGGGTGCACTTAGACCTCCAAAATAGTGGCAAACAGTCATGAAAATCACTGCAAATCATCAAGAAGGGATTCTCATGAATTCTGGGCAGTATGGTGTCAATCCAAGAAGCTTTATCACAAAAATATGGTGTCAATCCAAGAAGCTTTCTCACTAATTGGCCTTCGTTAATAATAAAAAAACATATTGGACCCAGTTCAATTTACATTGAATGGATACCATAACTACACTATTATTACTCTAATGGATTCTTCATCCCCTACTACACCCTTAGGGAGGATCCCAACACTCCAACCCCTTTCAAAAAGAGTTTTCATCAACACTGGTATTGAGGATGTACAACCATAGACCTAGGCCCTAGGTACAAGTGTTGATCATAATGTTGAAGTAGTCCAAGGAACAAGGATTTCATGTATAAGGGCTAGCCACAATGATGTAGTTAGAGAATATTTTCCATAAACCTAGGTCCCATGTAAAACCCTTGTCTTCCTCACTAAACTCATTTTAGAATCCCATCCATAAGCAAAGGTCTCGTGTACAAGTCTAGCCTAAAAGTTGAAGCAGTCTAAGAAGATTGTTCATAAACTCGAGTCATGTGTCTAGGTGCTCATGTTGACTACAAACTGATGTCAAATCCTTTTGTCACAAATGGTTGAAAGAGAAGAAATTAGTCAAATCAACTAACAACCAATGTACTATTTATTGTCTTTTTGTTTATATTTTATTTTCTTTTATTTTGTGGGGAGAAAGGAATGGGGATTGGAGCTATAGTTGAACCTTTATGTATAGGAAGCACTAATAAATTTGTTAGTTCCAAAGTTGGATCACTGAAATTCTTTTCATGAAAGATTGAAGTGACCATCTACAGGTAGATTGTTGAAGTTGTAATAAGTTTACATTAAATATAGTTTTCCTAGAGTAGTTAGAGCTAAATAAATTAAATATTGGGCATTGAAGTTATGGTCCACATGTACATTGGTGTAGCTACATGAACTGCTCATTGCTGCACAATATTCCTTATATAATGGTTCCAGTACATTGTTGAGGATATCTATTAGATGAAGATCAGAAGTCCTCATCATGGCCATGAATTTTTAGGATTTTCATAAAATAACAATCAAATATAAGTACACGCATTATTATATTTGTAGTCAAATCAGAGTTGATGGAAATTTCAACCAACAGTTAGAACATGGGATTCTCTTACTCTGTGGATTTTTTGTTTTTTCTGCTGAAATTTGTTGTCATTCAAAACACTACCATGTAAAAGTTTAGAATGGAAGAAACACAACCAAGCCTCTAGATATCATGTTTGAAAATTGTAGGTGGTTATGGCATTGCTAGTACATAAAATATGGCTATTTCCTGGCCAGTACAACTGAGGGCATTACCAGTATTCTGTTTGAGATAAGGAAGTGTTTCAACCAAATCTAATCATGAGAAGTAAGATGAAGCTAAAGCAACAGAGTATAAGGAGTACTCAACAGTCCTATCCAAGGTGCAATCATTGGTCAATATGTGGTAGAAGTAGAACAGACCCAAGGATATCCAATTCCATTTTTTATGGATTCCATAAGAGTATATACAAGCACAAAGACCTTGGAATGTCCTCCTGAATCAGTTTTACAATATTTGTTGGCACCTTCTTCTGTTGACTTCTTTGTTAGAAGATAAATGCTAGTTTTGGTTTGGATGCTATATTTTGACCTTGAATAAATTCTTATAAGTTACTTTTCCACGAACTAATGTAACTATTGACCATAATTTACTTAATAAATTCAAGCTAAAGTGGTAATTTCTGGTGTAAAATTTGACAAGAAAAGTAGTTTTGGGTGCACTTAGACCTCCAAAATAGTGGCAAACAGTCATGAAAATCACTGCAAATCATCAAGAAGGGATTCTCATGAATTATGGGCAGTATGGTGTCAATCCAAGAAGCTTTACCACAAAAATATGGTGTCAATCCAAGAATCTTTTTCACTAATTGGCCTTTGTTAATAATAAAAAACATATTGGACCCAGTTCAATTTACATTGACCCAGTCAAATAAGAGTTGATGGAAATTTCAACCAACAGTTAGAACATGGGATTCTCTTACTCTGTGGATTTTTTGTTTTTCCTGCTGAAATTTGTTGTCATTCAAAACACTACCATGTAAAAGTTTAGAATGGAAGAAACACAACCAAGCCTCTAGATATCATGTTTGAAAATTGTAGGTGGTTATGGCATTGCTAGTACATAGAAGGTATTGAGCATTAGAATATTGTGCATGTATACAATATTTCAAGTTCCTCAAGCTTAACATAAAGAGGCATTTGGTGCAAGATTATTTTGTTTTGAGTGTCAGACTATCTTCCATATATTATGAAAAATATTTCCTTGAATGTGGATAGGATATAATTTATATGTTGTCCTTGACATAATGTGTTACCTTGGAAACAATTTATTATTGAAATCCGTATAAATGTAAATTTGGCACAGGCTCTATAGTGCACACAGTTTCATCCAATGATGATGTTATACATGTGTATTTTCTCCTTTATCCTAGTGTTCAACATACTTGCTTAGTTGTATATTCACCAAATGGGCCCTTGTAAAGCAAATTAGGTGCTCTGCAGGATTTATTCGGTCACATACAATAGGTTGAGTCCTAACCTTTTGATTAATTTACTAGGTATTGAAACCTTTGAAGTTGACTGACTTGAATTTGATTATTTAGACGTTCTTATTCTTTTGTGTGATATTCTTACCCTTGAATGAGAATGTTTAGCAATGGTTATGTTGATTACATTTTTCAATTTCTCTCATCACAAGATCATACACTTTACATGTGTATACGTGTATTGTTTTTGCTAGGGAATGAATAACAATATAAGAATTACTATTTAGATTCTAGAATAAATTATTGATATTATTTCACATAGTTTTTAATTCTTTCTTTTCATGACTTTGTGGACACCATTACATCTTATAAATTTAAATTTTAGAGGCGATGGGCACCAGGGAAGTGATGCTATTGTATATTTTGAATCTTGATTTTTATGAATGCCACTTTTTCTACTAGGTATTTTGGTAATGAAAAATGTAAATAAAAAATAGTTTTTTAACACACAAGAAATAAAAACTTGTATTTATCTTGATGGATTTATGTCTAATTTTGAAGTTCATCATGGATGGGTTTAGGTTACTAGGTTCAAATTTTCTAGCCTTTAGAATTCATGTCATCATGGATAACTTACAAATTGTACTAATTTTATATCGTTTTTCTCATGCAGGTTTCACTTTGGGTTTCTAAATTGATTTGATAACTTAATAATTGTGGAATATTCAACGAAAGTCAAACAACGATTGTGGAAAGAAAGCATCAAAACAGAGGGATGTATTATCATACTTTCAGAAGCCTCAATCCAAGAATCCAGATTCTCTTCATGATTCAAACTCTTTTGAGCAACCCATCAGCGAGAGAGATGTCAACTCTTCTAAGAATGCATCTAATATCCATATAAAAGATGATAGAATGGGTTCCTCTAGTGAACAAAGTGGGATAAATGCAATTCAACCAGAAATTGGCAATGACAATGTTGAAGGTTTTACCTTGGAAGGCATAAAAAATGATTCCTCATCACGAAAAAGGAAAAAAGGCCGATGGGACATAGGGAGAAAATTCCAATCGGAATGGGCCTCAAATTTTCCATTTATTGAACCAATACCTCCAATAAATGAGAAAGAGGATTCGCGAGAAGTTAAATGCATTGTATGTAGTTAGAAACTTGGAAAGGTAGTAAAATTGCAAATGAAGTTAGATACAATAGAGAAGCATGCAGGAAAGTTGTATGTTAAGAAAATTGAAAATGGTGAGGAGAAGTCTATTACCACATGGAAATCTTCTGAGGAATGTCGACATGTTAAATATCAAGAAGAATATAATAAATACTTAATAAGCAAAAGTAAAATCGAGGAAAGTGGAGGAACCATCACATCTCTATTTGGAAATACAATGGAGAGAAATGTTTTATCCAAGACGACACAATTAAGCACCGTATTTCACATCTTATCTAGAGGTCGTCCTATGACAAATTATCCAGATTACAATAACTATGTATCTTTTCTTGAAGTATCGAATTTTCCATCTTCTCACTGGTTTATAATGAGTGGTTGGGAATGGGAAAGATATCTAGCTCAAGTAGAAAAGGATGATTTGAAAGAGAAGATTGCAAATGCTAGGTTCTTTTCACTATCTTTGGATGAAGTTACAGCTGTCAATAATACTTCATGGATCTGCATGAGTATTTATATGGCTAATGATCATATTAGGCATTCATATTTACTTGGGATTCATAAAATGAAGAAGAGTTCTATAGCTGTAAATATTTATGAACTTGTTATTAAGAGTTGGAAGGAAATTGGTGGTATGGATGATTTAATGATTGCAAAAAGGTTGGTATGTGTCGGAGTCGATCAATCATGCAAGGACAAAGGAATGGCCATTGTGTCAAACTACAACTATCAGCTTCACCATTTATGATTAGTATTCATTGTATGGCTCATAGGATGAATATTGCATTTAAAATAGTAAGCAAGTTTCCACTGGTTTCAAAAGTTGAAGAACTTGTACGTGAGATCAAGCATACTTTTGTCGTAGTCCCAACCGATTTACAGAGTTTCAACAATTTGCTGACGGTGTTACAAATGGAAAAAAGCTATTAAAAGATAATGATACAAGATGGATCTCATTGAATGGACCAACTCAAATACTATTTAGTGAATACCAATCATTGGTAGGGGTGATGTATGAACATTGCTTTAGTGTAGACAAAGCTCAAGATCTTCTCCTTTGACTAACTAATATAGAGACATTATTAACATTCGTTGAAATTCTTCCTTTGCTTCATGAAATGAATGTCCTTGTGAAAATGGCTCAGAGTCTCACAATGTATATTGTAGAGTACACAAATGCAAGAAAATTGGCATGCCTTGCATTGGATAATTTTTATACAATGCCAGAATCTTTTACGGGTCAAACATTTAACGGTTGGACTACTATCATTGATATAGAAAAGAGTGAAAATTATTTGAAGTTTGATGAAAAATGGAGACTATGTATGGAAGTGCGTGGGTATATGGTTCCCTTTTATTATGTTAGTAAGATGGGACAAACCACCAAAGAGTGCCATGTGTCAAGAGACCAATTCAATGATATTGTAATTTCAGTGAGACATAACTTGATACAAATTTCACAATCACTATCATTAGAGAACGATTTCCTAGAGATGAATTACTGGAAGCTATGTCGTTGGTATACCCTCATTATTGGAACTCTGAAAAAAGATATAAATGCTTTAAAAGTCGACTTTCTAGCAAAATTGAATACTTTAGTGCACCACTTTGGCAGGAATGTTAAGGTAGAAGGAGAAGAGATTGGAGGTATATTAGATTCATCAAAATTACATCAACAAGCCACTTGCTTTGCTCAAACAAAGTCAGATCAATATCATGCTTTGTCGAAACCTATAGAATATGGTGCAGTAACCAAATTATGGACTATTTTAGGTGAAATTCAATACCTACAAGAAAACATATCAGAGTATTTCAAATTAGTCAATTTATGTCAAACCATGATTTTGGGATCAATGGAGGCTGAAAGAATGTTTAGTGCACTGCCATTCTTGAAGTCAAAGTTGAGGAACAAGCTTGATAAGAATATGGATACTTGTTTAAGATTATATGTAACAAATTATGACATTATCAATTTTCCATTCAATAGAGCACTGGCACTCTGGCGATCAGATTGTGAGAGAAGAGGAGAATATAATATAACAAATGTCTCCAATGAACTTGATATGGAACATAGTGTTTTGGAGGCTCATAATGATATTTCATCTACAGAAGTTCATGTTCAAAATGTAGAAAATGAAGAGCGACATGAGAATTGGGAATTTGATATGCCACAAGATATAATCTAAACCAATATACATTGGCAATGTATAAATAATGAATGGAATTTAATAGATCGTGTGATTTTTTTTAGTTTGACTTCGATGTTCCTCTATTCTTGGAGCAGGTTGGAAAAGGAAAATTCTTGATGGGAGAAAGATTACCATACATAAATTTGAAGTTGCATTTCCGGTAAAAATAGGTTCTATAGTCTATACTTTGTATTAAATATAGTAATATTAGAGCTACATTTCCTTGATGCAAGCTATTTTAAGTTTGATGTTTTGATAGCTAATGCATTGTTTTTTTTTTCTTATTTGTGACAGGAAATGAAGTTGGGACCTATCTATCCATAGATAATGTCCTAGTATTAAAGGTTAAGTAATTAATTTAACAATACTTCCACTTAGCAAGAATGGGCTCATTCAAAAGTTAAAACTCAAGTACATGGAATTGCTTGTATTTCTAGCTTTGATATCTTGGCAAATATGAATGGTTTGCTTGTTTCTTACATTTGGAGCATTTTTTCAAGTTTGGAAGTTTGCATTTATTTTGGTTAAACATATTTTTATTCCCTTGATAATTGATTGCGGTTTGAGCCCTTTGTACTAGTTTGATTCGTTTCATAAATTATTTGTTTTTTTCTTACATTTGGAGCATTTTTTCAAGTTTGGAAGTTTGCATTTATTTTGCTTATATTTTTTTTATTCCCTTGATACTTGACTATGATTTGAGCCCTTTGTAACATTCAATGGTTTTTTATAATAATTATTGTTCTCTTTAAATATTTGATGGTTCAAGGAAAGATGATTGTATCTCCTTTCACTTTGTAGCATGACTTAAGCATCTTCACCATTTAGAATCTACTATGTTTATTTTATATTTTTTTTAAAGATGTGTTGGTATTTAGAAAGGGAAATGAGATCTGAGTTGCTAAGCGAAGAGAAAAATGGTCTATGCATTGGCTTATTAGGTTCCTATGCATCCATCGTAGGATACCTATTGGCACGAGACCGACATTTCTCTAATGTAATTGGCATAATTTTCATATGTCCACATACTGTCAATACAATATTCACTTGAATCTCAGCACCTACAGGGTAACATACTATCAAAGGAGCATTCCAAACCTTGCTACTATATAGGTTAATTCCACTACTATTCTTAAGAGATTGGATTACATGCACAAGGGTGCTCAGAACCATTGTTTACATCCATGTAGCCTCCTTTTAGACCCTCAAAATGAGGGTTAGATGCTGATAAGTCTACCCAGGCTTGTTTTTGTCCCCTTTCTAACTCCTGGCAATTTGGTATAGAATCTTTCTCCCAGGCCAAAAGATGCAATTTCCTTGATTTTCTTTGTTGCAGACCATAATTAGTTCATCAAGCTCCCAATCTCACTTGGGAATCCTTTTGAGATCAGGAATTTAGAGCTTTAAAATATTGGGATGGCTGTCAAAAAAGGTTGGATAAGTATTATTCTCCATCCAAGCTAAGGTCAGAAACATCCAAGCTGTGAAAATATCTTGTAGTTTTTGGAAAGTCATAAATTCCAAAACTGAATAGACTGATATTGCAGATTAATTTCTAAGTATTTTGATGCAAAGGAAGATGAATTCTAATTTTGAAATGGTTTTTGTACTATAAAACCTTTTGGTCCATAGCAGGATATTTCTTTTTCCCATAACAGCCATACCAACTTAGTAACTTCACATTTAAAGAAAAAATGACTAGCATTCCTTCATTTTGTTGGCGGACACTATACCTGGACTGGCCTGCTACTCTCTTCCTCAAAGAGAACCATGTAAGGAGTTTATTTTTGATAGCTACCCATCCAAATGCTAATATCTTTTCCAAAAATAGTTCCAGAATGAATATTTTTCTACTCTAAAGTTCCTGAATAAAGCAAGATGGTACCCTTCTCTAACCAAATAGGTACCTCTACCTTTCACATTACAACACAGCTTTTCCAAGCAACAGTCTACAAAGGATCTTTCTCTGATCAAGAGATTCGTATGGGCCATACAAGATCTTTCTTTGATCAAGATATTCATATGGGATATTGATCAAAGCTTTCCATGTTACTTCTGTTATTCTTATGATCTAATCTTCCAATGGATTGTACTCACAGTAGTCATTAAATTTCACCCATGCTCTTTGTAGAAGTAGTTCACAAACTATTTCTAACCCTAGAATATTTTATATGCTTGGAAACTCTACCATTGATCATCCTAGAACTTAGCAGTCTTTCCACCTCAGACTATTGAGAATGCATGGTCAACAATTAATTTCCTTTTTTTATTATCAAGTTCCCTATGCTTGAACAAGAGTAAGAACAGTTTCGAAGAAAAGAGTCGAGTTGGAAGCATTTTCTTTGTGTTTAGACCTGAGAAGTTTACTCCATAATCTACCTTTTTCCTGGATGATCTTTCCTGGATCATCCAGATACTCCAGAAAATTTTGGCTCCCAATGCCTCACTCACTAACTCAAAGTTCTGAATTCTAACTCCTGGCCATTTGGTATAGAAGCTTTCTCCTAGGCCAAAAGATGCAATTTCCTTGATTCTCTTTGTTGCAGACCAAAAGTAGTTCATTAAGCTCCGAAGCTCACTTGGGAATCTTTTCGAGATCAGGAATTTAGAGCTTTAAAAGATTGGGATGGCTATCAAAAAAGGTTGGATAAGTAGTATTCCCCATCCAAGCTAAGGTCAGAAACATGTTGTGCCAGGCTGGAATTTTGGCCTTGAATATGCTATGGATATTGATAGCTCTAGATTTCTATAATATTTGACTGTTTTCTTTCCTGATTTTAGCTCATTACAGCTTACGAAGGCCATTGGTGACTTTCTTCCTTTCATAAGACGCAGATGCTACAGTCTGAAAGTTGCAGAAAAATACAATTTAGAAATATCCTAGGCCCAGTTCCAACATTTAATATGGGAGAGATGCTGACCTTGAGGAGGGCATCTCGAAATGATGGTTGCATTTTTTTAATTGCATATTGAAAAGTTCAAATTTACTTTTAAGTGTAAACCTGCCTATCACAGTTTGTTACTAGTTATTCCGAGTCAACTGTAGTTAGAAGATGTAAAATCAAATATATCCAATGTTTTTTGTTTTCCTGTGAAAAGTCATATATATTATTATGATTATAATTTATGATGGTCACTACCATGCTTAGTTTAGATAGGATTTATTCTTGAGTATATCATTTATTAGTTCATTACATAATCATTTTTTATTATATGGAGTTACAAGGTTTCTTTTTTTTGTTAGTTGATCTCTTACTGCTACTAATTTCTAGTCTAGTTTAATTTTTGTTAATTAGTTTACTTTATTTTTTTGAATTACTGCATATTAGTTATTGTTTGATAATATTGCTCAGACATCTCTAGAAGCACTGTCCTTTGGATTTAGTAGCAATTTGTTTGACAATCAAATATACCTTTCTCTACATATTTATAGTAGCAACATGTGATTTTTTGGTTGGTTTTATGTTGTAGATGTGCTTTGCTCTATGTTGTGCCAACAACCAAGATTCAATTTAAAAGAACTTTAAGGAAAAATGAGACATATACAATAGTATTCATTAACGTTAACAATACCATCTTAGTCTACCTTTCTCTACATATAACCAAATACAATATGTGATTTTCTATTTGGTTTTGTAGAAGGCCAATTATATTGATGTCACACCCATAGCCATCTAACCTGCCAAGCTATCTGATAAACAGGTGTATTGATGTCACACACATAGTCATCCATCCTACATTTATAATGATGAACATATGTATTTTCGGCCTCCCCTTTAGTTCATGCCAAGATATCTGATAAACAAATGGATACTTTTTTTAGAGGTATGTCATTAATTGGACCAATTGATCAGCCCCTGTCCTTGATTGTAATATTCAACTGTTGGAAAAACCAGTGAGTTTAGGTATGAAATATGTTAAATTGGATGTCTCTCAAACCTAGTGGCAATGGGCTTGTACTGCACATTGGAAATCATTGTGTTTTTGGAGAGTTCTTTTCCCTTCCATATCATTTGTTAATACACCTGTTGAAAATAATGCCAACGAAAATGAACAATATATGGGTGAAAGAGAAGCTATTTTTTTTATTTTATAGTTTTAAAAGATGGTTCAATTCATTTCATGGATTTAAAATGAGATTTAAAAGATAAATGAGCTTTGTTTTATTTCAATTTAAATCCATATTTGATTTTTGGGGTTAAATTTGAGTTCCAAAACAAAAAAGGGGGAAAAACCTATTTTTTAATGACTAATCAAAAAGAAAAGGTATGCAATGCCCAAACAATGGCATGGCTTGTACAGACAGACACCAAACACCATTCAAACCATATTAATCTATTGAAGTGCACTTCTAAGCTGTACAACCTATACATGAAGTCGTATGACACCACCAAAGAATAATAAGGCCTATACAGACACCTAGGAATGAAATTGACAGTCATAAAGTGACCCGACAATCAATTTTGAAAGCTAGTAGATGAAAATAGATGCCCAACAATTGAAATTAGTCAATTTCCTACAGATATTGGTTGTATATGAGTGATATTTGTCCAATTAAGCAACAATTTGACAGATCAGGCATAGATTTGTATTTTGTCTGATGTCTTTTGCATAAATATCAGTCTTTGCATAAATTTGGCAGATTCATGGAAAATACAGTGGTTTGGCAGTAAATCAAAAGGTTTTTCAACAAATGTTTTAGTAGACATCTCCCTATTTCAAATTTCAGTAGTTTGAGAAGGTATTCTCTATTTTTCTTCCATTATTTGCAATTTTGCATAGGAAATATAATATTTGTAGCTCTACATCTATATTTCAGCAGTAGATATAATGATAGACTATAGTGCATGTGTTGTTAAGGCCATTGCTTGGTCCCCTCATCAAGATGGCCTCCTTACTTCTAGAGGTGGGATAGTAGATAGGTGCATTCACTTCTGGAACACAACAATAGGCTCTTAGTTGAATAATATGGATACTGGAATTCAGGTATATACCCTTGATTCATTTGATAATATAACAAGATTTCATAGTGGGTCTCTGTGTTATAAGCATGTGACACTTACTTCAAGTTTCTAGGTTTGTAATCTTATTTGGTCAAAGAATGTCAATGAACTTGTTAGCACTCATGGCTATTGTGAGAAGAAAATAATATTATAATAGTGTGGTGATGTCCAGCCATGTCAAAGGTTAGTTGATTTTATTATCTTGGTTTAGATAATTCCGCTCTCCAAACTCTTGAAATCCATAATCTTATGTTTTAGTACAGTAGACTCTGTAACAATTTGCAGGTGTGTACGTAGTTTGGGTACCAAGTGGATCTTGGTTAGACCAAGATGGTAATGACGGCGAATTTTAGGGAATTCTATGGATGAATCCTATGGAGACTTAACACTAGTCATAAGATGGATGAAGGATCAAACCCATATTCACAACATAGGATTTATGGCTTTGGCTCTAAAACTAAAGGACATCTCAAGGCAGTTCACTAGCATTACCTTCTCTCATGTTTACAAGGAGCAGAACACTGAAGTGGACTCTCTATCAAAAGAGTGTTTACATCTGGCTCAAAACATTATTTCTGAAGAAGAACATGTGGATGGCGATACAATCCATGCTAGATATCTAAGCATCTATGTCTATTAAGTGTCTGCAGGATGGTCCATATGAAATTATGTCATTTTTGTTTCTGTTGGAAATTTGACAAATATGAATGGTCTTGAGTTATCTTTTTTGTTTTATATGCTGAGATTTGGAATGATCACTCAGGGAGTTACTCAGGTTAGTGTGGTAGCTCCTTTTTAACAAAGTCTAGAGATAACACTATGAAAATGGCTTAGAATGAGTCTGTCACTCTCATTTCACTTTGTATAAATGTTACATTAAGATTGTATTTTGATATTATGAATGGATTTTTTTATTTTTTTTGAAGCTACAAGATATGCACACTCCAACCAATATTCTCCTATGGGCCAACAAGAGGCCACATTGCAAACTCATAGAAGGGGCTATCTATACAAGATCCAAGGATTGGGCCACCTTAAATGTGATTGGTCAGTCTTAGGAAGTTTCATTTAGCCTTAATGAACTAAATAGGATTTATTAGTTGACACAAAATTTATTTAGCTTTCACTTGAGAATTCAATCATGGACAAAATGGTGATCCTTTTGTAGGTGAGTGTGCATTCATGAGACCTTTATTACTAGGGATCTGCCACTGTAGTAATAGCTTGTATCATGAGATTTGTCACCCACAATGAATGTATGAACCTTCTTATTTACTTCGATCAAGTTGCATCCTAGTATCTTTTTCAAGCCTTGGTTTTTTTCATTACTCTCACTTTTGCTACATCATTACACTTCCCGCTGCAACATAAATGTTAGATAATAGCTTTCTAGTGTCCCCGGGTTCTAATTCAAAAATATTTTCAGCCACATTCTCTTAGATCAATATTGGCGTGAATTCTACAAGAACCAAGCAAGGCTCCCCACACCCCAGCATTAGGTTCTATTGGCATATTTGTAATAAATAATTTTGCCTCATCCTCCACATCATGCAGTACAAAGTTTGTGTCAGGTACATACCTTGCTTCCTCCATCTACTTAGATACCTAAGGTGCAGGTCTTCACATCCAAAATGTTTAGAACATTCAGGCACATCATATGCTAGTTTATACTCAATTGTAGGAATAGATCAGGACCGACCCTTAAAAATACTTAAAATTTGTTTTGGAATTTAGTCAGGGATGACGTATAGATTTTAAATACTCCTCCAATAGTGTTGTGATTTAACTTTAAAGGGAAGAGTCTAGTGGGGTATGTCTTGCATATGCAATGTGCATCCATTGATTCTGTCACTAGTGATTTTCTTAACCAACGCATACTGCATTACTCTTTATACCACAATAAATCATGCCATTCAATCTGCCTTAAGAGATATATTGGATTGCAAAATATGAGCCATGATACCATAATGGTCGCTTAACTTCGTGCACATGCTTTCAATCTCTGAAACTCCCACATCAACAGCACCCATGCGGACCTTTGATACTTGGACGATCTATCAACATCCAGCACTGTGTGATCGTGCATTCAACACTCACGGCATTTGGCACTTTACTAGCAATTGGATAACCGAGCACTTGTATGTTTGGTATAATCAGTATGGCATCCACCGATGACACTTGAGCGATGGCTTGACACTCACATGTTCTCCTTTAGTGATCATCGTTGCTTGATATACATTTTCCCTTGGCAATATCCATCGACATATTAATTTGTTTTTTAGAGTATGTCCCACATGCATAAAGGAGAGTAGTTCTGATGTCTTAATATACCCATTTACATTTAATCAATGTTGATGCGATCTGCACTATAATGCAAGGCTCTCTCCTTAGTGCTCTATGGGTACTTGCTGTGACACTCGTGACACTTGAATTTGGTGTTTCTGTGATGAGAATCGATCATGACTTATTTATTTGTATTTTCTTGGGAAAGAACTTTGAATATAATCTTCTTTAGCACCCCCCTTCACCTTTATTTTGATATGGGGCTATTCTCTACAATCCTTATTTCTTATAGTGGCGATGATTTATACTCCATCCTTTTTCCTAGCTCACTTGGTGCCAGCCAGCCCCCCCACCTGGTGCCTATTTCAGATGGGAATCTTATCCACCCGCCTCTTTTATTTTCACTTTTCGATCTTTAGGTTAGACCTTCCACCTGATTCGATATTACCCGCCTGCTCACTCTTTATATGCACTTTTTCCTATGAAAGGATGCATTTTGTTCTAATAAATGTTGAAGCTACCTTCCAAAGAGCTATGGACTTTGTCTTTGCAGACATTAAAGATGTTTTTATAATAATATTCATGGATGAGCTCATTGTTTATTCAAAGAAGGTTGAAGACCATGTGCAACATCTAAGAAAGGTATTTTAAAGGTGTAATATGTTCGGTATATTATTGAACCCTAATAAATATTTCCTTGGGATGGAAGAAAGCAAGCTCCTAGGCCACATAGTATCAACACAAGGAGTGAAGATTAATCCAGAAAGAGTTGAAGCTATAAATATCATCTCCTTCCCACGACATAAGAAGGCCCTACAATCCTTTTTAAAGTAAAATAAACTTGGGGGGTTATATATGCTCAAGGCTGTGAAGGTTCATCCCCAAAGTCGATCATGACTTTAAATAAGGACTTGGAAAAAATAAATTAAAAATTAAAAATATAAAATCAAATTAAGATATAAAATCAAATGATTTTAAATAAATATTTTTTTATAAAAACCAAAACTAAAAAAACATTAAATAAATATTTTTTATAAAAACCAAAACTAAACCTAAAAAAAATTAAGATATAAAATCAAATGATTTTAAATAAATATTTTTTATAAAAACCAAAACTAAAAAAAATTAAGATATAAAATCAAATGATTTTAAATAAACATTTTTTATAAAAATTAAAATATATTAAAAAAAAATAAGATATAAAATCAAATGATTTTCAATAAATATTTTTTATAAAAATCAAAACTAAGAAAAATATTTAAAAAAAATAATATATAAAATCAAATGTTTTAAATAAATATTTTTTATAAAAACCAAAACTATAAAAAAAATATTTAAAAAAATTAAGATATAAAATCAAATGATTTTAAATAAATATTTGATATTTGGTCACATTCACACTTGATGGCTCATATAAGTGATGTTTGGTTATGACTTTGAAGTTGAATTTGAATTGGAGAATCGAGATTAAGCATAAACCAACCTTTTGTCCTTTTGCCAAATAAATTTTAAAAAATCATTTAAAATTAAAATAATGATTTTCTAAATTGTTTTAAAACAATAATGATTTTGTAAAAAATGGGTTTATAAAAGCATATAGGAGAAGGATTATAAAATTTTACTAACTTGGAAAGGATTATAATGCAATGAAAATGATAGATTGTGGATGCTTAGAGCTTTTGAGAATTAGCGGGAGACTTGGCGAACTGGTAAAAGATAAAAAAGAAAATTTCAGGGTAGACTATAGTGCTAACAAGCACATTGAAAGTATTTTGATTCAATGAGTTAGTTCAATTGGTTCTAACGGGGAAGAGAAGGACAAGTTTTCCTTGAAAAAAGTTTGAAACTGTTCTCTATACATAAATGTTAAACCTCATTATGATTTGTAACTTATGCTAAGATTTTATTTTTATGTTGCTTTTATTTGCAATATTGTTTAAGGAAATGCATAATATTTGTTTGATACCTGGCTATAATGGAGGAAGAAGGATTGGAAATTTCACAACCAACGTTGGACAAATCTCATTTAAACGTGCACTACGGAATCATAATGTGCAATCTATGAAAAAGGGTTCACACGAAAAGACCTCTTGTATGGAACTCGATACCTATCCCAAATAATTACTATTCACTTTGAATCAATGATTTATAATACTTGGTTTCAAGACTCTGAGAAATTACTACAAATAGA